>OZ038462.1:6679266-7279266 GCA_964036295.1 Plumapathes pennacea
CCCACACCGCAACCAGATTTACTCTGACGTTTCTATCGCTCACGTACGACAGCTCGAATGCAATGTCGGAAATTGATCGCCATAACATCAAGACTGGACTCAGGGCAAGTACATTAACTTCCAATTGTAATCTAAGTAGATTTTCTTTTTCGAAAGTTCGACCACAGTATGTGTATTACGCTTAGGAGAACTTGGTATCTGACGCAGCGTGTTCAGAAAGTAAATCTCACGTGCTTTTGATTAATAATTCAAAGAGTGGTAGAAAAAAAACCATATATAATCAATTGATTTGCTAAGAATCGATGTGTTAGACGCCGTAAAAGAAATGGAAGCCGACATTTCGAACGCTAGTCCTTTGTCAGAGCAAGTAAGTTGTAAGCTTACTTAGTTTTCCATGTTAAAATAGCAGACGGCTTCATTCTTTTCAAAAAATCGCATATAGTTCAGTGTGGGAGATTTGTAGGTGACTGCTGACCAGAATATTAATAGACCAGTTTCTCACGGTTGCGCGCGCATCCTGTGCTTGGCGCGCCAAAACTTTCAAATATTCAACTTTCTTTCACGGCGGACTGAGTTTTAAAGCAGTTTTTTTTTACAACAGTCACGCAACAATGCTCGCTAACAATTACCATATCTAAAGTTGTGGCCCGTCAAGCTTGGATGCGTGCGTAACTTTGAGAAACTGGTTATATGCATGGCAATGCTAGTATTTCGAAAATACTGAAAGTCACCTGATCTATCTGTTGTCTCCAGGTTTTCAGGCAAGTCGAAGTCACTCGGTGTGTAGCAAGCAGGAATCCCAAGAACGTCAAATGCTCGCCCTCTGTCGCTCTACTAAAGACCATAGCTGCTAAGCTCAAGGAGAAATATGTCAAGGCTCAGAGAGTTATCTCCACCAAAAGCGCAACAGTAAACGGTTCATCTTTATACCTGAGAAACAATCGCGAAAAACAAGCGAAGAAGACGGACTTAGTTTACCTCAAACAGTCACCGGACTACTGCGAGCGCGATGAGTACGCTGGGATACCTGGTACCGAGGGCCGTCTGTGTAACGAGAAGTCGGTCAGCGGCAAGGCAGGCTGTGCGACGATTTGCTGCGGTCGAGGTCACAATATGCTCATTTACACGAAGGATAAAAAGTGTAAGTGCGAATTCATCACAAAGTGTAAGAAGTGCAAGTCCCCTGATAAGTTTAAAATGGTTTGTAAACGATGCTCGGTTCAAGTCTCTGAAGCCAGATGCAACTGAGCATGTTTCGCTCACAAGAGCCTTCTTCACGGAAGTGTTTTAAAAGAGATAAATATGGTCAGAAGAGTTTGGATGATTAGAAATTTATCCTCGTCTCTCAGCTCATTGTTGGGCGGTCAATCCTGCACAAGGAGCCAACAATGAATGTGGGGGGAGGGAAGGGGATTCAATGCAAGCCTGTAAAGGATTGCACAAGGGGAAAAACTTATGTTCAACCAGTGACCTTTGAAAGTCCATACAACAACGTCCCAAAGATGTTTGACCAGTATCAAAGTTGTCAGAAAGTATTCCTCGGTGCTTGAAAACCCTTCATATAAACTTAGAACTGCCCATCAGTATTTACAAATAATAGACGTCCTTGTAGACCAGAGTGTTGTTCAGAGTACAAGCTCTGTAAAGAATGAAGATCTTTTTTGTGCAGGCTCGAGACTTCCGCTAAGTTACTTCAGCTTCAGTGTGATACCAGCCTTTAAGAGAACTAGATTAACTACGTCGGCATGGTGATAAAGAGCAAATTGCTCTGACGAAGGGCTAACGCTCATAACGTCAGCTACTGATACCCTTAGGCGTTCCAGTACCTTGATCAGCTTTTAGTTGATACACCAGCGTACTTTAGCTTCGTGTGGTTTAACATAAATAAAATGTTTTTGTCCAATTTAAGCCTTTGAAGTTAGCGCAAGTAGTCTAGAAGTATGTTAGTGGACTTGTGACAATGTAAAGGCTTTACGTAGAACTGAAAACCAGAAACACTTGACCAAGATCAGTTCTCTGATCAGCGAAGATTCGTAGTCTAGCTGGTTTGGATTAAGTTGGTACACTGTGTACACTGTGTGGTTGTTTATTGCCTTTAAGTTAATACATAACTGAACAGATCAAAGGCTCCTGTGAACCAACTCGTGAATGAGAAACGCTATATAGATATATTCTCTGTATACAGTATTGAGAAATAAAAGCATTGTAGCCTTACAAGTACTCAGTGTGATTTTAGCCAACGCTACGGTTCAAAGGTGCTAAAAAGCTTTCGACCGACCAAATTGTAAATCCGGCGCAGTTCGTTCTTAATTTTCGAGAGCATTTGCCTTGAGAATCAAAGGACTCAAAACGTAAAAGATCAGTTCATAGCTTTTGTAATTCTCAGTGTCCCCAGCTTTGTTTCGGCGGTCGAGTATTCTGCAATCGCAAAGGCCGCCATTTTATTTATCTTCTATTTCATGCTTAGAATTCACGAGTTAAAAATAAAGTGAAAAAAAAAAAAAAAAAAAAAAAAAAGATCGACCCGTCGAGTTTGTCCGAGTATCGCTTGCACCTTTAGAACCGCAAGCACTCAGGACCTATGAAAGGATTTTTGCAAGTTCAAGGTACACTGTATGGCTCGCAGTCAATCACAAAAGAACATACCTGTGCGCGTTTGTTTGACGAAAGTGACTGTTTGCGTTTTTGTTGAGCCGCCGAGTTGTGTTTCTCGAATTAAGGTTCTTAAACTAAAATTACGAAAAAGGTAACATTGAAAGAATCTAGAACTCAGATACTGGATCACAATTCTCCCAACCCGTTCCGAACAACATGTATGAGCAATGTCAGGAGAGTGGACAATCTGACCAATTCAAATCCAAGCAAGAGATCACCTTCTACTTCTCCATACTAAACAACAAACGGTTGATTATGTACTGAAAGGAGAAGTCTGCATCTGATCACTATAGGGAGTAAGAGTCGAAAGTCACCAGGACCTTTATCTACAGCTCAACAAACATGAAGTAAATTTTTATCTCGACCTCGAAGTTAATAATAAATGATCCCATCAACACAATTTATTATTCCATATTCATTTCATCGACTTTATTAGGATACCGACTGTTCAACATCCATTCACTACTGCAAACTTTTAACTCTTTCCCGTGTACTTGGACGCTCCAAATTTGTGCTCCGTTTCTCAGCACAGATTAGCAATGCTGGTAGCATCGTCGATGAGGCCTTGACCGTTCTTCTTAATGAATGTGCTGTATTTGTTGATGATCTGAGAATTGCAGTTCTTGTATTTGCCTTTCCGCAAATTATGGGAGTAGCAATCGAACCATTTCCTAGCACTTTTGCAAATTTTCTTGGCTTTATTCGACCCCATCAACTTGTAGAATTCCTTGCTACAGGTTTCATGAATCTCCAAAGCGCACAAATCCGTGCTGGGGTCGTAAACTGATGGAAACAGCGTATCGAAAACAAAACCCCACAAAAACAACAAAAACAAAAACAACGACAACAAGAAAATAGTGATTCTCCCTCTATTTTTATGCTTCGCAAGCTGTTTTAAATTCAAGCATATACTCATTTGGCATTGACATTCGACCCAATTCAGCAACGCATTCGAGTTTTTACAAATATACGAGCAAGGCTAAGCCGATACATTTAGTATATTTTTCATTCGCATGTTTGTATGATATTTTAACGTTATATTTTAGACAGAACAACAGTGGAACGTGCAGAATTATAAAAAAATAGTAAACAAACTTACCGTACTGATCTGCGATGTCGTCGGCATTATGTGCTGTCGGAGAAAACAAAGACAACAGGATATTATTCTAGAGAATTCTGAGATTATCAAAGATAAAGATTACGAAGAGACGACCAAGGTTATGCTCACCGATTTCAGTCTGACGATTTCAGTCGTTTTAACTCTCTTGCAGCAAAAAAAACAAATTGAACTAAAATCACTACTAGTTAACCTACGTGTTCAATGATTAAAAAAAAAAACAGAACAGTCCTCATTCTGTACAAAAATCTACATCTTATTTGAAAAAAAAAATACTCATATTAATCATCCGCAATGAATCAAACCTGAAAACTCAGCTGCCGCGCCTGGAGGTTGCCCGCCAGAATGGTGAACATTAGAAATCGAGATAGCATCTGGATTATTACCGATCGCATAGATCAAGGATTATAGAACTTAACTGTCGTAATAAACACAGTTACAGAGCCAGCGACTACTGACAAAATTAAAGCATTCTCGCTACTAGGCTCTCTTCCCTACCCCCCCTACCCCCCTACCCCCCCCCCACCCCCCCCCCCCTACCCCCCCCCCCCCCCCTCATCTGGAGAGCGGGGTAGGAAAAACAGCCTAGGAACAAGAGGGACTGAGACTAACTTTACCTGTTCCTTTTACAGCATCTTTCAAACTTTGATAGGTGACAGTTGGACATCTTTGCAGGGACTTTTCTAGTGCGGCTTCTTGGAGAATCCAGAATCGAAACCTGTCCAGAGTTTTCCCGGTGCAAGAAGGATTTTTGGCGAAACAATCGACCACTCTCTAAAGATCAAAATAAGACAAAAGCGAAAGAGAGATAGAATGAGAGAAAAAGAGAAAGAGAGAGAGAGAGAGAAATGTTAGCTTCATTACGTGACCTTTTCAGATATCGCCAAGGCAATTTACAATTTTGTGAGAATATTATAAACAAACGAACAATTAATTGCAAGTTGAACATGCATTTACATTCAGTGATACATAAAGTAGTAAATATTAACACTTGAGAGGCGGAGAGAGAGAGAGAGAGAGAGAAATAATGATAGTGTTTTAAACAGAAATATTAGTAAGCTTTGAGTTCAAAATATACACCTTGGTGCCTCAAATATTCTAAACACAGGCTTAGTTATTAACACACAGAGGCCAAAAAAAAAATGTCGATTGATTAAAATTGAAAAAAAAAAAAAAAAAAAAAAAAAAAGTCATACAAGGCAAGTGTGATTTGGGAGACGGGGGATATCTGCAAAAGTCGTATTTTAACACAAGAGTTGTTCTCGCACCTGCACTCGGTTGCAGTGCTTCTCGTCGAAGTGAGATTTTTTTTCAATTGCTCGGTAGTTGTCAAAACAGTCTCCAAGGGCTTTCTTCTCACAATCACTGGCACTGTGTGTCATGGCACATGAGCCAAGTAACAGGAGAATCACTGCCACAAACTTCATGACTTCAACTGCCAAAAAAAAAAAAAAAGTTTCATCACTTAATATTATTACTTGAGCAATGTTTTACAATACTGCCTTACAGACTGCCATACATATTCATTGTATAAAAAACACAGGAGCCAATGAACAGGGAGTAAAAACTGCCATACAAATTTTGCAATAGACCAGTTTCTCAAGGTTGCGCGCGCATCCAAGCTTGATGGGTCACAACAGTTCGATACGAGAATTATTCAGCGAGTATTCACGCGAGAATAGTGTAGAAAATGGTTTTAAAAACTCAAGATTACTGACCTAACTCAAATAAGAGCGAAACATGAAGCACCTACATCGAGACCGAATACAGTCCGCCGTGAAACAAAGTTGAAGGTTGGATCTCTAAAAGTCTTGGCCCGCGTCAAGCATTGATGCGCAATCTTGAGAAATTGGTCTATTGTTATTTCATCTTGATCGTTCTGATGCCCAAGGTTAGCTTCGTGAGTGAGCATCCCCTCCTCGGCTTTTAGTCATGAAGTTTTAATGAAAATGTGCTATTGTTGACTAATCTGAAGTACACAATCAATACACAACTGCTATTTCCTAATTAAATGCGGCATCGCCAGAAGTCGCGCACCAACGCACTACAATAATTAACAATTTCCACATTTACAAAGCACACATGATTTTATTAAATATTTTCTGCGTTAACCGGCAATTAGAACGGCTGCGCGCATCAAATTCCCCGCTGCTGTTTTAACAATATTCACTCATTCACCATATTTTTTTTATGATAAATACATGCATTGAGTTTATTAAACTACGGCTTGTTCCACGAAGTCATAACTTCCCAGATAATATACATTGACGTGCGCAAACAAATCGCAAACCCATGATAAGCGCCGTTTAACTTGCACTAATTCATACTGCTCCGTGTGGGACAGTTTCATAAATATATAACTGTTCGAATGTATTAACAAATCACTCAGTATTACCAAGCAGAAAATGTTTCATTCTTTTTATAAGACGTCTTGAACTTTCAGCCTTTTCGCTCGACAGCTTTACTACTCTCCTCTGTGGGCAGGCTAATGGAAATATTCGAGTTTTGACACAAATTTAATCTGGTCAACTGATGAAGACGTGGACCCGATTCGCAGCGGTAAACAAAACTGGAGATAAAGTAAAAGCGATAATCTTCTTCATCACCTGCCCAAGGAAAACAATGCAACACTTTAAATAGTATAATTTTGCAAACTAAGTTGACGGAAAAACCCTATTTGTGCATTAAACTCGTACGGATGCGGAGCGCAGAATAAACTTGTTGTTATAGACTCTGATAAAACATGAACATTATGAACCGTTCACCATAAACTCTATCAAAGAGTAGTCAACGTTTAAATCGTTATGTGTGGGTTTATGTTTGCGCCCAGGTTTCATGAGAACATACTATGTTTTTAATGATTTTCGCTTTGAACCTGCGTAACACGTTAGAACTTTAAACTGGAACCACATAATGAATCTAAGAAGTCAAAACACAAGATAATCTTGCGGAATTAGTATTAAACAGTTACCTTTTGCCTCTGATCTGAGATACGAGCCCGGATACGAGTGACTGAAAGCTGGTAGTTTAGACGCACCCAACACACCAGTTTTAGCCACAGATACTAAAACCATTTAATTACACGCCCAAGAGACGCAGGGTCTTATGTACACAGCTGCTTAAAGCAAATCACGTTTTAACACCAATATAATGGTTACAACGTTAAATAATAATTCGTTACAGCCACGGAAGGTGTAACCTGTAACTGAAGAATGCCGTAGTCTATACTAACCTACAAATACAGTACTCCTGAAGGTAACATAAAAAAATCTAATTATGTTCTCAGCATGAAGGCGCCTTTTGCTTTAATAATCAAATAAGATTAAAAAGGATGAAAAGTACACACGATAAAGCAGTATGTGAAATTGGCCAATCGGCATTTTTTGTTTTATCATGTCAGAGATGATATTTAATTAAATGTTTCAGAAATCAAAACAACTCGGGATATTTAATCATAAGTATTATAATAATTTATAATAATTTAGGCTCCAGTCACACTAGTAACTTTAACGGCAGTATATAATATCAACATTTGCATCATTTAAAGAGAAAACAGCGCTTGTCACCAGAATTACTGTGTCAGCAAGTTGCTACCAAACATTAAAGCCGTCGTATTGCTGTCGATGCTGAGTTATTATCGGTTAAACTTCCTAGTGCGACCGGGCCTTGACTTTACCTGCTTATGTACAGATAGAGAGAGAGAGAGAGAAAGGGGGGAGGGGGGCGGAGGATGAGAAGAAAGAAAGAACAAGGGAAGGGAAGAAAGAAAGGAAAGGGACGCAAAACAAAAACCGTAGATAAATCTTAAAACATAGCGTTGACAGAATGTTTTAATATTATATATTAACGAGTAGATATCATTACTTTGATCAACGTCAGTTTCTGCCAAATAAATCTAATTTTGTCTAGGTCAGGAATGAGGGTTATTATATACAATTATATTGATGATTCGATCAATAGTTCTGAATATGAAAACATACTGATAATTCAGTATAAACAACCGCAGCCTCTCAGCCTCCCGATTTATTACTGATCAAAAAGATTAGCTCAAACAATGACTTTTGCTCAATTGCATTGAGTTCGGCTTATGTGGAGTACGGCGTTTGACCCGGGTCTTATCGGGCAAATAAACAAAGTTTAGTGGCGTCACGCGGCTCCTCTTTTATCGATTTCGAATCAAGTATCGTCTTAATGGCACGTGGCGTGATACAAAAACTAAACTATGCGAATTTTCTACGCTATTTCAGACCTGTATCCCACAATGTCTCTCCCATTTTAGACCTGTATTCCAAAAATTCCCTCACCCCTCCTTTTCAGAGCTGTATACCAAAATTTCCTCCCAATTTCAGACCTGTCCCCCACAAATGTGCACTCTACTTACAAAACAAACTAAATCTACTGTCCTATTCCAGACCAAAGAGGCAAAACGTACACTGTTATTTTCAGGGATTTATTTAACTCCAAAAAGAGAGTTAAAAAAAGGTACAGAACGACTCCTTTTTTGGAGTACTTTTTACTCCCACTTTTTAACTCCCTCATGAAAGTAAAATTATCTCCCTAAATAGGAGTTGATATCACCCCTGTTTTGGAGTTTTACAGGGGTGATATCAAATCCTATTTAGGGAGATAATATTGCTTTCATGAGGGAGTTAAAAAGTGGGAGTAAAAAGTACTCCAAAAAAGGAGTCGTTCTGTACCTTTTTTTTAACTCTCTTTTTGGAGTTAAAATAACTCCCTGAAAATAACAGTGTAAACCTTATTTTATAATAAAATGCTTCGAAACGATACCCTTGGTGACCTATATGGCTTATATATGGAAGTATCTCCCCAAACCCCCCGAACATGATAGCCTACCAACTTGACTTAGCGGATTATGCAAAAATGGCAGGTAATCGATCTCAGTCCTGCTGTTTGAGGTTATAGCTTATCGGACTTAGTCGGCTCCTTGAGTTACTCCATGGCAAGCAGTTTGCTGATGAAAGCCTTGAGGAATTATAAGGTTAACAATTTATTCGGTGCTCTGTGCATGAAATGCTTGCACGTTCTCAGTTACCATATCGTTTAAGTGACTCTTCACGTTACGTAAGATTATAGTCCATTTTAAAATATTTATGTTAAAATAGCAATGCAAAACCAGAGACTGCATCGCATGTTTTCCTTGTGAACGCCTGCCACGGCCTTTCAATACTGAGCCAGATCATAATACAAATTCTCCCATCCAACCAAGAGGAAACTGTACGACTGATGCCCGTGAGAATTGGTTCATTGATCTACATTCATCTGAGCAGGATATCCACAGGTGAGAGACTTGAAGAGAACTTTAAAGTTCATCATCCTCAAGCGTAAAAGAGTCAAATTTTCTTTGCTCTGACGAAAGGTTAACGTTTAAAACGTCGGCCAATAAATTATCGATAGAGTCCGCGACATATCCATATATAGTGCTATATATCAGTTCGACCTTACATGCGTCGATACGCTTCAGTTGTTAGTCAGTGGCTGTCCGTACAGTCTGAGTACAAGTTTGCGAGCTCCCTCAAAACTAAAACGCTATTTAAACGTCCGTTACTCTGATGGAATCAGACTCAGTAATCTTTTTAAATCTTCTTGGTGCAGAAAGCAAAGAGTGATCGCTAGTCTTTTTTCTTAACAAAGACCGTAAGACTTTCTTAAAGTCCGGCTTCATGAATGAATAAACCAGGGGGTTGACTAAGCAACCTGCGGCCACGGTGAATATACTGATGCTCTCCAACATTTTAGGGATCAGGTCCGACCTGCCCAGTGCTCCGACGCTTGTCAGATAGAGAACCGGAAGCCAGCTCAAGATGAACAGCAAAGCCACAGTAGCGAACACTCTCGAAACTTTAGCCTCGGCGAATGCTGTCTTCGTCTCTGTCGGCACAGATGCTGAGCAAATAGACAAAGAGCGACTTCTTCGGACGCAAACGCGAACTTCTTGAAAGATGCGGATGTAGGCGATGAACACGAAGATGTAGGGGACGACCACGCACGCAAACTGAATCACGAAGAGGTATACAACATGGACGGTGCCAGCCGCTTCCCAAGCCAACGGAATGAGGGAGATCAGGATTGGAACAATCCAAGAGGCGGCGATAATCTTGAGAAAGTGTTTGTTCATGTGGGGATAATAACGCAGAGAAATGGTTACAGCGATGTAACGATCGTACGTCACTGCGCCCACGTTAGCAACTCCCGCCAGAAGTATAACGCAGAATATGTAGTTGTTCCCAGCAAACCTGGGGAAAGCCACAAACAGGGGCAGCAAAACAGCTCCGGTCAAGATGTCCGAGAAAGCGAGGGACACAACGAAACCGTTGGTGAAAGACCGCAGCGCAGGCCACCTGTAGACCAGAAAGCAGACGAATCCATTGGCGAGAACGATTATTACGGACATTATAATCAGCAGCATTGTCGTTAGAATGCTGCATTCCATGCTCTTCACATCCAAGCTGTTGTTACAGTCGCCTTCAAAACGGAGAGCGTTTCTCAGATGTTCATTGAGCGGTTCGTTGTCGTTTAGAACAGCTTCATACACAGTTTCATGGGTCGCTCTTATCGTATGGCTAGGTCCGGCTCCAGTTCAATTATTTATGATGAATAACATTAGTCTGTGTCCAGCTGAACTCACTTTTAAAGTGATCACGTACTTTGGCTGCGAGGGTGACAACAGATCTGTCAGTGGTCAGGAACAGGTTGAAGTGGCAGATAAAACAGTCTGCTTAAACCCGGCAAGCTGTTTACGTTCCAAAAATGACTCATTAAAATGACAATCGTATTTGCGTCATTTGGAAGATCGAGAGGTTGATAATAATAGCATAGTATATATATATTTATAAACCACTGAATGATTATGACAATTGACCTGCAATTAATCATGAGGTTCGTGCTTCATTTGAATCTTTTAAGTTCAAACAAATGTTTAGTTGCGAACTCGGTGGATTTGTCAACGGAAACACTCGTAATCTTATTTCCTTTGGTGTAAACTAAGTTGCTGACTCATGACGTCTGGCTAGACGCAATACCCGCTCCACCGCCGCATGTTTCCGCGTCTAAATTACACTCATCAAGTTAGGAAATGGTGACTTGGACTCTATTTATCATTCCTGTATGTTTATATTATGATAAGTGTGCTCTTATTGTGGAAGAAGCTCATCGAAAATAAACCGGAAAAAAACAATAGATCCTTTGCTTAACCCAGTTAAATTGGCTCAAATCTCCAGAGGAGACAAATTAAGTCGTTCAGCTGATTTTCCAACTTTATCCTGCCTTTTTGAAAGAGAACGGCTTGCGTTTATGCACGTCTTTTGGATCTTTCTCCCTTTAACTCCCGTGAAGAAGCGAGGTTGGTTGTCTTCCAGTTTTCGTGCCGTTCATTCAGTCGCCTCTGTCAGAAGCCGGTAACAAACACGAATCCTTCCTACACGCCAATTTGCAAATGGATGCGGTGTGTGGTCTGCGCGCAAAAATGTCATTTTAGTTATTTAACCCTCATCATGTCCTATGACAAAATATGATAAAACGTATGAAATGACTATTATGAACATCTTGTGTAATATCATCGTTATCGATACTTTGCCATTTGTCACCGGATACCACGAAATATTCAAATAGCGTGCAGGTCTGCAGGTCTACAAAAAACCGCGAAAATAACTTCACGTATGAGTCAAAGGGCCTCCCGACAAAGCCGGTGTAAAAGCTAAACATGCAGCTAGCGAACACTATTCACCTTTTGCTCCGGATTGATCCTAAAACAGTTGTAACGTTGTTTGTTTTTCTTTTCCAGAAACTGGTGGTTCGACTTTTAAAGATGAATTTTTCTTCCTAAATAGAGTATTAGTTTAACAATAGCCCGCGGCAAAACGTGACAGAATCCTAAATTCCTTGAAAGCCTCAAGTTTAATCATGGCCATCCGGCAGGTCAAAGGCTGGGGAAATCCAAAATTTAATATAATTCGCTTGAGTGTCAACTCGTGCATGTGTTTTCACTGTAATTCAACTTTGGCATCTTCTTAAGGTAAATAGTGTCAGGAACTGAATGCAAATTGTCTCGTATTTATGGTTTCGTGCGGGGCAGGGCAGCACTCGCTCATATGTCGCGAAGTGGTTTGCTGGTAATGCAGTATTAAAGTTCTTGAAGCCTTTATCTTTCCTTTTTGATCTTTAGCTCAGGCGTGATCTTCACCATGCTCAAGTTCGCACTTCGAAGTAACTATTTGCTAAGTATATACTGATAAACTGATCGGGCTGATAGGATTATCTCGCTGTTGCATGCGCCAGCTGATCATCTGACTTTAATACTAAGACCTCGCATGCGTCACTAATATTTGTTCCAACTTTCTCTGCCCAAATTAAAAGTACACCACTGAACTCCACTCAACAACAACGCGTGAACATTGCTGTTAGAATGTACTCATTGAGAGCTTTCATTTGAGTGGTCACATCTTTAGGTTTCATTTGACAGTTAAGGAGTTGCAAGTGAACACTTTGTTAGAATGTACTCATTGAGAGCTTTCATTTGAGTGGTCACATCTTTAGGTTTCATTTTACAGTTTTAGAAGCTGGAAGTGAGCTGGAAGTGAACACTGCTGAGAGCCGTCATTTTTCATTTTTCATTTCCTGTTAAGGTTACCCAGGATCTGGCGTATCACACCACTGACCGGGTCTTTTTTAGGACTGTCGTTCCGTTTGCTTGGCAAAAAGAATGGAGTTCTGTCTGGAACAGAAATGAAAGCAAGACTGGAAGATTTTATTCGTCTGCTTGTCCACGATTTATGCTGCTTAAAATTCTGTGCGGTTTAAATAGCCGATTATAATCAAACCCAAATAACAGACTAACTTGAATTATTCTCAATCAAGTGCCAATAAGGTTGAAAATTTGCCAGATACCAACGGAAAGTGCAAACCTGATTACTCTGCTAATCCTGTACTCTTGAATGTTGTTTTGATCGTTTCGCGTGAAAACGATAGCAACAACTACAACAACAAAAATAAATGATGAAGTGTCCCTCACTAGCCCGCCCTCTCGGGGAGAGGGGGGGGGGGCACTCCCATACATGGGCTATACGGGGATGTACCGCTCAACAGGGTATACTTTTTGCCTCTCTGACTCTGGAACAGGGTATACAAATCACCGTTTCTCTCTAGAACAGGGTATATTTTTTGTTCAGTCTGGCTCTGAAACAAGGTCGATATTTCTTCCTGCCAGAATCCTTGATGATTTATAGTCGAGGCTGCCGCTGCAAAACAGCTCTGAACTGTTGCTTTAAATCACGCAACGCCACATGCTTATTCAAGCACGCCATTTCCGATGTGTGGAGTCGCCTCTAGTCTGGAACAGGTATCTATTTTCACCACTTTGTCTGGAACAGGGTCGCAAAATTGCCTTTCTTTACTCTGGAACAGGGTCAGGGTCACAGGGACTTAGCGGCACACTGCCATACCAGACGAATTGCGGTTTCTTATGAAAACAGCTCGCGTTGATTGATAAAAAAGTGCATGAAAAGTTGGCGCGCCCAGAGTGACTCGGGAAGAAGGGTGTCTCGGATTCCCTGGGCAACTTTTCTCCTATCAAGCCTTAAGCCTCAGTTGCCAAATCTGCACAGACAATGCAGCGGTTGCTGTCTTAAGTGCATGCTCCGCATTCTAATAGAGTCTGCAGCGTTCACTTCAAACTCCTGACCTGTCGAATGAATCATGAAACTCACATCAAATCAGAAAGCTCTCGATGAGTACATTCTAATAGCAGTGCATGTTCACTTCCAGCTCCTGAACTATGAAACCCAAAGGTGTGACCAATCAAATAAAAGCTCTCAGTAGCAGTGTGGCAGAACTCCTAGTGAACTGCGAATTGAAACCTGAAGGTCAAATGATAGCTCTCAATGAATACATTCTGATAGCATTTTGAAAATTTGAAATTTATCAATGAAATGCTGTTGTTGGGCTCGATTTGTGTTATGGTTGTCGTTAGCGCTTTTTCTTCAGTCGTAGTTTTAAACGTCCCGGCGTTCTCGGTCCGCACAGACCTGACCGTGGTCAGAACTCTTCTTCTGTTGTTTTTTTTTTGGCTTTTTTCCTTCGTCTCTGTCAGTTTCCTTAAACTATCTTGCTTTGTATCAGCGACAATTTTACGTATATTACATTTTCTTGTCAAAATTAATCCGTGCCGCCGACCGGAAAGTGCTTTCGGTTTGAAGTGACACGTAAGGGAAGTTCACTATGAGTGGTCTCAAGAGTGCTGTCGAGAAACACCTGCTTTTAAAATAAATGGTAGACTCAGCTGCAGTTAGCAAAGAATTGTCTCAAAATGACTTCTGAAAGGTTGCCATTGAAACAGTATACAGCCTTACTGCGTACAAACTTCCGCTGTTTCCCATCTGCCGTTTGCCAAATAGTTTCTCAGTGTCATTACTGCTCTTCTTGTGTATTGGGAGGTCACGGATCGTTCAAGGACTTCCAACGCTGTGCCTTTGTGCCTCTTCTTTTTTTTTTTTTTTTTTTTTTATTATTATTATTATTATTATTCATTCGGTAAATTAAGATCTTCACAGCAATCTAAATTTCGTTTATGGTGATTTAAAATCCTTGTTTGCTTCCTTCCGCTAAGAGATTTCTGGATTTATCTGTCGGGAAATAGTTTGTCACCCACTTAGCAACTTTCTAATTTTCAAACTCAAACTCATGACGTATTTTCGCGCAATCAAAATCATTTTAAGACGCCGTAAGTTTTACTTAAATGACGCCACACACAGGGCTCTTCCGATAGACAAAGGGATAAATGAAAGCAATAGACGAACACAAGATATATTACCAAAATCACAGTTCTGTGGCTGGCTCTTTTTACTCCAGTGTAATCAGATAATTTAGAAAAATTGCTGTGTATTATTACTAAAGATTCTGTTGCTTCTATATCATAACAGCATACTGTTCCGCAGACCGGCTTTTAGCCGACATTCGGATCTGTAAAACCGGGATAATCTGCGCAAAACTCGCAATATTTACGAGCAATTTACACTGTTAGTGGTCCCCAGGCTGCTCGTTATTTTTAGACGCCTTCCAAGCGAACTGTGATCATTAAAAACCAATCAAAATGTCCACCAACCAGATCTCGAGTGTACTCTAATTAAATTTCACCACGTTCAGCACTTGCGGTCCCATTTCCAATAAAGCTAATTTATCAGCAACTAGAATTTTAATCGAGGTTTTTGAATACAGCCTGACCAGTCACTCACAACATTTAAGATACGCCCAAAAAAGAGAACCCAAGTTTGATGTGAAGGAAAGCATTACGAGCTTCAGTGGTGTATAAAGGATTTTCGCAGTGAGAGCTTCTGTCAGGGGCTAGCCAGTTCAAACATCGACAGGGAAAGGATGGAGCAGTATATAATAATCCCTCTCAGCGTTCTGTCCGTGATAATCGTGGCCTTAAACGTCTTCGTTTGTCTTCTCGTGTGTCTCAAACCACAGCTACAGACCTCCGTCACTAATCGCTTTGTTGTATCCCTCGCCATCTCCGACATTCTCACGGGCGGTGTACTTTTCCCAGTCTATCTTATCGCTCCGACTTCGCCTGTTACGGGCTACTTAGTATGCATAATATTGCTGGCTGGCGTGGCGAACCTGTGTGCGGTCACATACGATCGGTACGTAGCGGTCATAAAGCCTCTCCAGTACTCCTACCAGATCCCCCAAGTGTTCCGTCGAGTTATTGTGGTTTGCTGGACTTTGCCAACCATTTATTCGCTTCTTCCCCTCTGCTGGGAAACGGACACAACCCACATAGCTCACAAGGTGTATATCGTCTGCCTGCAGTTATTCGGTGTGGTTATCCCGTATGTTTTTATCACCAGAATGTACTATTGTATTTTCGAAAAAATACGAGGAAGCTCTGCTCTAAAGAGGAGTATGAGCATGACAAATGGAATGAGGCGCGAAGCAACTCGATGCTCCTCCGAAGCCCGGGTTGCACGCGTGTTCCTCATCATCTCAGCGGCGTTCATACTGAGCTGGCTACCGGTGATCTACATTACAACAGCGGGCGTTCTTTCCACCCGGACAGACATTGTGCCAGAAGCACTTGTCCATGTGTCATTCTTCACAGTCGCCCTCAGTTCGATTGTCAATCCTCTGACGTACTCCTTCATGAAGCCAGATTTTATTTTTGTGATTCGTACGCTAGGCTCTGGTCGTAGAGGAAGCCAAGCCAGGAGTGCCAGTGTTCTCTCTGTGGGCAAGGAGAGGGGAGCGATCGCGTTGGACCGCTTCAGAGCCGCTGGCGAACGGGCAATAAGCGAGAAAAAACTTAACCGTGCAGCGTCAACTATATGAGTTCGGATTGATCTCTCTAAAAAAACAATACACAAGACGGAAGGGGCAGAAATGAGGCAATCTCTTAAATCGTGATAATGCGGCGAGTATTTTTTACGAAAGAAGATCGCATCAAAACAAAAAAACACAATAATGTATCCGACGTCGCTGTAGCGACCTGTAACGGATGTCCCCGAATTAATCTATTGTTACTGCATGTTACAGTTTTGATAATTTTTCTTTTAAACAAATTTGTCTCAAATGTACAGCCACCTGCAGATTTAGTCGCCTGTAACCTCAGCTACCAGAATCGTTGCTAAGCGACAAGGTGTACATCTTCATTAAGCTATCAGTCTTCATCTTGGCGCCGTGAGTGTATCTTTGTAGAATATAACAGGATGTTTAACTCCTTACTCGAGCATAAGAAGCCACTTAAAGAAGCAAACGTAATCGGGTCCAACAGGAGGATCGCCGGAAGCCAGGCGTGTCTCTACCACACCTTCGGAGATCTAATACGTCGTCTTGAGTGCTGAATGTTCACCTTCGTTACATTAACCTTGGCCTCGCTCGTTAACCCACTGCGTTTACAGCTTCATGAAACACGACTTCAGGAACGCTTTCAACTTTGGGTTTTTCAGAGACGCAACAGCAAAATGGTCGACCCGAAGGATGGAGCTGAAACCAGTCGGCGGCCTGTATCGGGCCTCGAAGCGCGAATAGGTTTTATGGACAGAACGCGTTGCACTGCGGTGTAAGATTTTCAGTAGAATCAGAAGCAAGACGGGTCCCCACCACAGCTAAAGTCACTTTATTCTTCCTCGTACTGGTCTTGATGTTTGTTCTCTCTTGGCTACTGATTGTCTTTATGGCAGCAGTGGGGTTTCGAGATCTGGATACTCAGCATTGCTGAGCGAGTTAAGCCGGTTATCGCAGTGATCCACAGCTAGACACAGAGCCGTGAAAGAGATAGGTATATAAATCCACGCACCTTTGAAAATATGTTTGTAGCTTAAATAAAGAATTGGATTGATTGTGGCAATGACGTGCAGATGGTGGTGATAAAGATGAAGAGGAACATGGTTACGACGAAGACGAAGATGAAGACGACAACGACGATGATGGCGAGGATCATAATGATAATGATGGCCATGACCGCTGATGATGATGATAATGACGATGACGATAATGATGACAATGATAATGATAATAATGACGATGACGATGATGATGACAATGATAATGATAATAATGACGATGACGATGATGACGGCGACGATGGTGATGACGATGACGATGATTATGATGATGACGATGATGATGACAATGATTACGATGATAATACGATGATGACGATGCTGATGGTGACAATAGTGATGACGATGACATTACGATGATGATGATGACGACAATTTATGACTAGAAATACGATAATCGCAGATACCCCCTCACTCTGCCATTGATGGGACTTTTACTTTGGTAACTCCCAACAAGAGTAGCCTTTGTTTTACCGAAATGTTGACTCGATCTTTTCTTCGAAGTCAAGTGCTACACGCAAAGGAAGGAGAAAAAGAATGGTGTGTGTTATACTTTTGCGTTGAAAAAAGAATCGATTGCGTGACGAAGTACGTATTTCCCACGGTCGGCACGTCAAATTAATTCATGCAGTCTGCCAAGCACGTTCTCAAAATTTAATACTCAAAGTTTGAAGTTGGTCGGCCGTCGTAGTACGGGAAAAAAGGAACACTGATTTTCCAATTTTGAATTCATAGGCAGTACAATTAAATAGGCTTCCTGTGCGATTTGTTTTTACTCTGGACTGCATGCACCAGATTCAGACATGCATATTTAATAGGCTCGAATTGTTTTGTATGTGAACCCACTCAAAACAGCAAGATTTCTCCCAGAATCAAAGCAAAACTTGAACAGTTTACTTCAAATTATACACGGGCTTCAGACCCAGTAATACTTCTAAGGGCTTGTGAACGATTCTCGCTGCAATCACCGCGTGTCAGATTACAGAAAAATAAGACATCTGACTAAATCATTCAAGACTCCATGTTCCGATTGCTCTGAGCGAATACGGTAGCCGAAACTGGCGACAGAAGCGTAGTAAAACAATACTTCGAGGGAAAATGATCAGCATACAGATTTTAATACATTCTTGAAGTGATCAAGTTACAAGCTATACGGGATACAATATATTTGTCACGGTGATTGTTCGGTTTTCACTGACTAACCTTTGTTGCTTGTCCTTTCTAAATAAGTATCTGAGTTTAACACAAAACGGCGTCTGAAGCTCCCGATTTGCTTTCAAGCGCTGTTCCCTTTGCGGAGTTGTCTGTGTTACCCGCTTCTGTTCATGTCGCTTTTGGTCGGCATTCATGCGCTGTTGTCTTTGCGGAGTCTTCTCTTCGGTCCGCTTTTGCTCTTGAAGTGCCTGTTCGCTTCTCTTTTGAAGACGAGCTTCGCGAGACCGTTCTGTTTCAAGTTTTCTAGCTTTCAAATTCATTTTCGTGAACGCAGTTACGTACAATTGTTGCTTCGTTCAAATCTTTCTTAAAAACATGGCGGTGGCTAGTCGATAATGATTACGTCATTGCCTTATTTGGACATTGCCTTAGGCACCTGGCCTAAAAAGGTCGCATCAAACAAACACACACACAAACACACAAATACACGAACATTAGATTTCGAGATGGCGACGCGCTTGGAGTCCTCAAATGAGCCGACTATGCTGCATTAGCGTCGTAAATATTTCCCTCACTTCGTTCGGGGATAATGACAGTGATTATGATAATGCTGACAATGAGGATGGCGATGATGATCGACGATGATGGTGATATAGATGGTGACAAAGCTGCCGACAGCAAAACTAGAAGCTCTACAACTTGGTTATTGAAAGAGAAAATATCCTTTCCTCGGCTCTCGTCAGGCTACAATTTGTAGCACCACCAGCCGTAACTATATCTCATTCAAGCATCAAAAGTGCAGAGGCCTGGCGAGAGCAGCAAAGCTGATGATTATGATCACTGTGGTGATAAGCGAAAAATTCGACCTCTTCTGAATAACAATAGATCTTTGAGCCAAAAACAAATTTCCTTCGACTTTCATAATGAAAAATGTCATGTGTAATTCATTGTGTAAATTAATCAGGATTTCTGTTGTTGTTGCTGCAATCGGTGGACGAGATAATTTCCAATGATGACAATCTCCGTCCTACATCTTCCGACAATCCAATAAATACTGATTTCCTGCTCGTAAGACAATTTAAGCAGAGACATCTTCCTAAAATATTGCCTAAAATAATAATTTAGCGTCAAGCAGTAGCCCTATATAACGCAAAACAAAAACGAATTAGAAAGTCAAATGACATTATATGGTAAGCTGACAATGAACACCAAAAAGGTTTCCACTGACGAGGAAGAACTCTCTGAGAACTCCTTCATCACTAACAATGAAACAGAAGATCAAAAAACAAGGTATTTGTAGTTTTTACATAGCGCAATATTGTGTCAACAATGTTTTCTTAGTTTTTCTGTTCACCTCATTAGGTTTTTGTCAGGAAAACTCTTTATCTATCAAAAAGATAATATTTCCCCGTTAATTCTGGTCTGAGTATTTACTCGTCTTGAGGGAACTATTTGAGTCTTATTTTACAGATATATAATTCTAAGACGCTTGTCAAAATGCAAAGCGCTCCGGCGACAAAATTTCCTAGAGGGCAGCTTTGAAGCATCTGCATGATCGAACACCTCATATTTAAACAACACTCGAGATTATCTTTATTAAAATCAAGTATTGATAACTTTGAAACCTTCTCGTGTAATCAACCATATTGATGGAAATAAGATTACAATTGCATGGTATTATCACCAAGACCAAGCAAGCAACGCGGCAAAGATTCGGCCCGAGTCGCTTTTTGGTTTAAACGCCGCAAATATCCTCAACAATTATCGCTGTCTGGTACTAAAAATACGCACACATAAATCAGATTGTAGAAATGTACAACATTGATATAAAACTTAAAATTGAGATTGACTGCTATTAAGGAACTATCCCAATCGCAAAAACACAGATTCCGAGTTGTTGATCAAACTCTTTAGCATCGTTTATTCTGAGCAGCGGGTTACTTTTATATTTATTAGGTGACGCTCACTTAGAAACAACCAATTACAAATATTATTTCCTTTAGCCCACAATGTGACAAATATTCTCTGATTTCAAAGCTTAATCATCAGAATCAGGAATATTGGCGCGAATAAGACACTACAACACTCGCATTTGTGAAGAGTTGCAACAGTCTTTTCTGACACGAATAACGTTTTAACGCTCTCATAATGCCTTTTTATGAGAACAAAATAACAAACGTTGACAAAACTTGACGTAGCTGACCTGCGGAAGAAGAGTTAGTCGACATAGATGTCCAACTTGAGTCAGAGCTGCTGGACTGTCAAGACTGTCAAACTTGGACAAGATAAATAGTGATTATTTGCCTGACACGGGTTTCATTTCAACAAAGCTTTGGCGAAGTGCAGCGGCTTCAAGACTCTTCAGCGTGAACGTAACTGCGAAAAGTACGCTGTAGACTCCACTGACTCCAATACACAGACGCTAAAAACAACAGGGCCTAATCAACGGGATATATTAATCCTCATTAGCTTCGAAGAATAGGCCTTCGTTAACCGGAAGACTTCAGCTATATACAGTTCATCTCAACAGCGTTCTCTCTGCTGGCTCCTGGTTACACACAAAGTCGCCATGGCAGGGTATGATGTAGTCTTCGTTTCGTTGTTAAGTGTGGCCTCAGCGTTAACAGCACTGTTGAATATGATAATCTGCATACTGGTCTTCACACACAAGCATTTAAGGACGTGTACCAACGGTTTCCTCGTTTCACTCGCATTCTCTGACGTGTTAACTGGCGGGGTGTTGATGCCACTGTTGCTTGCTGCTCCCACCTCCCCGATAACCGGGTATTTCATCTCGATAATCCTTCTAGCGGGCGTGGCCAACCACGTGTGCATCACATTCGATCGATTCGTGGCCGTTTGTTATCCATTCCATTATGCCTCCATCGTGAAGGCGTACTCCCTGCGCATCATAACCGCATCTTGGTTTATCGCGGTCTTGACATCCCTACTCCCTCTGTGTTGGGCTACAAGCCACGACGTGCTGGTCCACAAGGTATACATCTTCACCGAGCTCTCCGTCTTCATCTTGGCGCCATACGTCCTTCTCTTCCTAGCATACTACAGGATCTTCAACTCCTTACTGAAGCACAAGAAGTCGCTCAAAGAAGCAAACGTCACGTCGTCCAGGCGGGAGGAGGCTAGACGCGTCTCTACTGAAGCGAAAGTCGCTCGAATCTTCCTCGTCCTGGTTTTGATGTTTGTTCTCTGTTGGCTGCCGATCATCTACATGACCGCAGTGGACGCCATGGGCTTCCAACATCTGATACCGCCGTCTTTAATGACTGTTTCCTTCGTCACATTAATCTTGGCTTCGCTTGTTAATCCACTGTTATACAGCTTCATGAAGGACGACTTTAGGAACGCTTTCAAGAGGCTTTTTCAGAGACGCAATAGGGGCGTGGTCAACCCGAAGGAGGGAGCTGTGAGCAGTCGACCTGTATCGGGCGTCGAAGCGCCATTACGTTTGGTGGACAGTACGCAGTGCAGCGCGGTGTAAGACTCTCAGCTCATGCAACAATGTATCCCTATCTCGAATTTTAACCCATGTAGAAATTTCATTTTTCACGTAGGATTATGGGCACACCTACAAAATTTATCCGAACATTCACGTACGCGTGCTTCACCTGCTTGGTTGTTCATCTTCAAAACTTCACTCGGCTTCCAAGTTCAAGAAAGTGCTCCATGTTACTCACGAATAAATTCAGTTACGCTGGCCCCTGCAAAAATATTCACTGGGCGCATTTTTCAGTCTCATTTTCACATTTTTTAGCTGCAAATTCACGTGAACTACGTCAAACGGAGCAATTTTACGTCTCGAAATACAAAATTTCCCCACCGTTCACGAATAGACACTCTGGGTGACAAAAAGATAATTCATAGTTTGATCAGCTGCCTCTGTGCATGCCAAGCGATCAGATACTAAGTTGTCCATACTGCACTGTACGTTCCCGCTTTGAGGTTATAAAGAGAAAGTATCTTTTGCCGAGCGTCGCTGGTCAGGATTCAAAGGCTAACAGCACAAACTGAGCCGTGTATTGATAACTGTATAGAGAGAATAACTATGCTGTGGCGATAACATTCCCTATAATAATAGTATCTTCATTGAACTGTACCGACATTGATTCTGATGTGAGATTATCCAGCTCAGCATCAAAAAATATGCATTTTCACCTTCCGTCCACACTAAAGCGATGAAAACGATGTCATTTTTATCAAAAACGGAGACTTACGAATACAGTTCCCAAAGTGGGGCGCATGCGTTTTTCGAAAGAAAACGAGTCAATTTGGACAGGCGACTTTGAAAACGAAGGTTTTTTTCTAAACGGTGCGTTTTCAAATAAATGGTTCCCAGTGTGCACGCGTTTTTCTTTTTTGCGTTTTGTGTGTGTGTGTGTGCTGGTGCCCAGGCACTAGTGTCCGGGCACCAAGTGTTAACGCGAACTAAGAGTACGAGAAGGAGCAAAGGTTATGTGTGAAAGTGTGTTTATTCGGTAATATGTAATACAAGCTCGCAGGAGTGCATAAAGTCAAAATCATTCGACCGCAATAAATTAGGAACACAGCGTGAGCTCCAATATTGTATGGTTTGGGTTGTAATTTTGGTTATAGCTTTTTCTTTGGCACCTTGGTATATTTTGAGAGGTACCTTAGCCACGTGGTCTGCATAAATAACGTCAATTACCTTATTGTGAACAACTAGTTTGAGCAAGTGCAATTTTGAGTCTTGTTGTAAAAATTGTAAATTATGAAAAGGTGTTCAAACTAATAAACGAGCAACGATTTCAAATTTCAGCTGTCACAATCTTCACACCGCATTGATGAATGAGTGTGATGGTAATTTGGGTGAACGCAATTTCTGACTGCCACAGGTTTGGCTTGAAAAATGAGTGTTTCGTTGTGAGTTATTGATTTAGTCATTCGAAATACAGTGGGCAGTTTTGAAGGTTTACTTTGAAAAAAATTTAGAGTTGATTTGTGAAAATTATGCAAATATTCGAAAGCGGTTAACTCGCGGAGAAATGAGCACACCACCAAATTATTAGTTTTCGCGCGTTAATTCCAAGATTACATCAAAGCAAACGAGATCTAGAAATGCACTGATTGTTTATCCGCTCCCGACCACAGGCAAACGTAAAATTAAACAGAAAAAAGGCGTTTTTTACGAAAAAAAAAAAAACAACAAACATCAAAGGAGGCACTGAGCTTCGGCCCAACGAAAGGTGACAGTTAGCGGAAGAAAGACCATCGAGTGCTTGATGCGTCAAGACTCTTGAAGCCCAAATAATTTTGAATGGAACCTGCAGTTTGAAAAGAAAACAATCGCTGTGTTCTAAACTTGAACTCCACAAAGACTTACAAAATATTTGATAGTGCGGTCCGCGCTGTATCACTGGGTATCTCGAACTAAGCCGTGTTGCTTGCTACCATGAAGAGCCTACAAATATGTATTTCCTTTATAACCTCAATCTCTGAAGCAACGTTGATTAAATGTTCTCTTTCTCGATGCCATATCTGTAAACCTGCGGGCGCAGCTAGCTAAAAAGCTACTGATCTAAATATTGACAGACATATCTGTCAATGGGAGTTCGCGAGGTCTGGGTTTTCGACAGCGAAGCAGCACTGTTATAGCGCGTTTAAAGTCTGGCTTCATGAACGAGTACAAAACTGGATTCACAAGAGATCCGAGTGTCAGAGTAAACGGTGAAATTGTCGTGAGTATACGTGGCACATCCCCGGCTCTACCAATAGCAGCCGCTGCTGTGAAGTAAATGACAGGAAGCCAACTCAGACCTAACGTGAGCGCAACAATAGCAAAAACCTGCGCGACTTTCACTTCGGAGGACATGCGGATTGTGTCCAGTGGCGGAGTGAATTCGCTTTTCACGACAAGGTCTCTCTCGCGCCTGACGCACTTCTGAACTTGCCGAAAAATGCATAAATCCGCAAACAGAATAAAAATAAACGGGGCCACGATGCCCAAAATAAGCACGACATAAATAAAGACTTTATGCCAAATCGTGTCGACGTTTCCTCCCCACGTCAGAGGCAGGACTGATGCTGCAGCTGATATGCTCCAGCAGGCCAGAATGATTTTCCTGGAAGAGCTGGCAATTCGTTGAGTGTACTGCAAAGGTTTCATTACGGCTAAGTACCTGTCGAAGGTAACCGCACAAAGATTTGCGACACCACTTAGCATCGCCAACGCATAAGCAACGTTCAGGACTGACGGTGACTGGAAACCTACCACATACTGTACAAAGATAACGACACTTGTCAAGATGTCCGAGACAGCCAGGGAGACGACGAAACGATTCGTGTACGAACGCATGTCTTTGGTTTTGTTTCTGAAGACCACAGCACATACCACTGAGTTTGCAAAAACGGCCAACAGCGCCAGAATACTAAGAGGTAAAGTCAGTTGCAGTGGCAAACTCCCTGATGCCATGCTTGTTGCTTCCTTCGTTTCTTAATTTTCTCGAGGAAAACCAGTATCTATATGCATGTAAGATGGAGCAGATTCCTGTGGTGCGACGAAATGCTTCTTTGTAGCCGATGATCTTTGACTTTCAAAGCACATGCAATTCTTTGTGACAGCTTTAAACACTTAGTTCCAACAACTTCATGAAGTCGTGGCAATTCTCTTGACAACTAATGGTTCTTGTTGAATAGATAATTGTACAAAATTGAATCTCGAGAGCGCCGCAGTACTCAAGGCTCACCATTAAATAATTTAAACCATTCTTGACGGCTTCCCAAAGTGTAAAGTAGCTCAAGATGGCACCGTCACAAATTACAATGTTTAAATTCGCAAACTGTGGTTAAGAGCATTCCCACTGTCTCGTCTTCATGAGAATCAGTGCCACACCCCAATGTGTGCGTTTTTATAACCAAATTCAGCCTGTGAAGTACGCTTAGAAAGTTGGCGTTCTCAAAGAAAATGAACCTCACCTTCTCACAGACTTCGGGGCGCTTTCACAAGTATACTCAACATCTCACAAAAGACAATTCTGCGGAAGAAGGAAAAAGAATAAAAAAAGACTAATACTGTAAATAAGTAATGAATTTTCATATCTCCTATCTTATAATTTGAAGCAATAAGTAGCTGCTTGCCAGCTGTCCGTTCGTTTATTGGTCATTTCCGTATGGCGTTTTACGAGTTGCAATCAACATATTATTTCACACGTTCAATCAAGTGCCTGTGGTAATGCCTGATGAGTTAAGACCTTTTTGGTGCTACAAGCCATTATAACAGACTTTCCTTCATCACTGAATTCCCCATAGTATTAACCTATCTTTTAGCGAAGCCTAAACAAATTGTCACAACTAAATTCGTAACTGACTTGTGGACTTGAAAGTGTTATGATCGTCACAACGAAAAAGGCGTTAAAAATAGAAACGAAAGCATTCAAAGAGGTTCGCGTTGTTGCAGATAAGGAACGAAGTACAAACTAACTATGCAAATTATATATATTTTCTCAAGCATTATTTTTTTCGTATAATCTTGTTATAAAGAATTGCCGGGACTCGAGAATCTTGGAGTACAATTTGAAGAAGTAAAAGGAAGGATACATTCGCAGTGGTGTATTACGCAATGTATGGCTCCTAATCTAAAATCGACCTTTATAACTTAGAGCCCGGTCGCACTGGGAAGTTTAGTCGGTAATAATTCGGCATCGAGAGCAATACGACGGCTTCTTCAATGTTTGGTAGCAACTTGCTGACATATATATGTGGTGACAAGCGCTGTTTGCACTTCAAATGATGCAAATGTCGTTAAAGTTAAGAGTGCGACCGGAGCCTTACTCAGTTTTAACCCAACACAATTAAACTTGGTCGACTGAAAGTGTTCATATAAGTGCTAAGATGCAAAGCCACATACAGTTAGTGCAACGAAATAAGACCAATTAATCAGGCCGGTGGAAATCTTTTATAAAAAAACATTTTTCGCCGGGTGGCTAATTTGCACATTTTGCCATTATCTCAATAAATTATTTAGAAAAAAACATACTTTCCCACCATTCCAATTAGATCTATTCAGACATGTATATAATATGCAAGTCTAATACAACACTTAATTTTGGAATTGTGGTATGTCTGAATGTCAAGAATCCAAAACGATCATCACGTTGTGACGTCGTTTAGTTTCCATGGCACCTAATTGATTAAACATTGTTTTGCTAAATTGATTATGTTTGATTGAGTTTACACAAAATGGAAGTGTTTTTCGTGCTGGAGCCAGAAGTTAGGAGACGTTCTTGAGACGGTTTATCGAATATATGCCGTGTTACACGCAAGCCGCTCGTGCCCAGTACTCCATCGTCCATATCCGTGACGCAGAGGGACTACTGACGTCAACGTGAAATACCTGAACACAAAAGGACCTCCGGAGCGTGACCTAATAATTGCTAATCGAATTCAAATGCTTTTGTGATAGAGAGCAGAGACGAGTTGAATGCCCCGTTTCTCAGGAAAGAAAACAGTAAACAAAGAGTGTGGAACATGCGGTCCAGCTGTAAAAAAACAGACATGCGAGGAGTCACGGCCATCTGATCAAGACCAAAAAGGAACTGTGTGATAAGCGCTGGAGTAATGCAGTAACTTGATCTGGATTAATGCCGTCAATATTTAACGACGTTTTGGCCCAAGTACAGCAACTTTACACGCGACATGCCTTGTGTTGGTGACTTCAATCGTTCTATAAAGCCGATAGTCATGGAAAACACAATTTTTCGACAAAATCTGGCAACCAGGAAGGAATGGATGCCACGGTCGTCGCTGGTCAGAGGTAACGAGAGGATGCGCTTTCGGAATCAGTCTGATAAACTATCTGGTGGCCTACAATACTGGTGCAAACAAAAGCAGAAAACAGCGCGAAACACCGCAGCTACAACAGGCAGCTCTAGAAGTACTGTTAAGAAAATTCTCGGCAAAGCCTCGGAAAAATGTCGCTGCGATCACTGCGGTGGATTCGTGAGCGAAGAAGCACGCTACAGAGGATACGTAAATCAATTTAGTTCAGTAAACAAATGTGCATTTCAAAGTCAGTATTGTGACGTGTTAGGACCCTGTGCTGAATGTTCTCTGTCGCGTCAGAGAATGACCATAGTTCAAAAACAAAACTATGAATTTCCTGGCATCGAAGTCACTCCTCGGCGGTTGGTTGCTCCTTCTTTGGCCGAGGTGATGGTGGCGGACAAACTCACTGACAATTCGTACACAGAGCCTGGACAGTCAGTGCTGGAATTGCCGTCAATTTCACCGGACACTATTCGTTACATGAGACGAGAGGCTGGAAGTACGAAACAGAAACGGAAAGCGTGTATTCCTCACCAAGAACAGACGCACAAGAAGTACATCGAGATCAGGCTCCCAAAAATCTAGTCTAGAGTCTGCAATGAAAGGGTTGAATAGAACGCTCAAACAGTCTTTACCCTGGTAGAGATAGAAAGAAACAGAGCTATACAGTGTAATGTGTCAGCTTTATAAAAGAAAAATCGAGTCAAAGTGAGCATACGTTGGTTTCATTGTACAATAGAAGCAATTAGATTACGTGTGTAACAATCAGTGCAACACGTATTCCGCAGTTACTGTCTTACAGATTGCGTTACAGACTGAGCTATCACTTCCGGTGATATTGCGTTACCTGATTAGACATTCAGAGATCACAAAATCATTCCTCCGGAGTTGATTCTACTGTTCGTGTAACTGAAGCTGTCAATGAATATCACAAACGTTATACTGCACGCGACTTCTTTTTGTTTCTGGATGTTCTGAATGAATAAGTAACATAAACCTCTTCGAATGTCTTGCGATCCGCGGGGCGGATATTTTAGACCAATCAGAAAACGTTCTAAACAATGAAGGTTTTGAAAACCAAAAACACAATCGACCGGAAAAGGAAACATTCAATAAATCCATATCAACAAGAATCGTTTGTGTTCACGTCTCGTAGACACTGAAGGTGCGCCGAATCGACTTTCTAAAATGAGTTTACCGGTTCCCTTTCCCTCCATTATCGACTTAAACGTTGGGGGTCACCTTTACACCACATCGCTAGCGACTCTGACGAAACATCCCGACTCTATGTTGGGCGCCATGTTCAGCGGGCGAATTCCAGTCGCGCGAGACTCCAAGGGGAACTTCTTCATAGACCGAGACGGCCAAACGTTTCGCTACATCTTGAATTTCCTTCGCTCTTCCAAGCTCAAGGTTCCAACAGATTCACTAGAGCGAGAGCAGCTGAAGGAGGAAGCAGATTTCTATCAAATAGAAGCATTGAACGAAGCCATCAAAGACGCGGGCAAGTTCTCATCAACGAAAAAGCAGAGAGACGCCACGAGTGATGTGGTACGAGTTCGGTTGGTAGCTTACCCGAGATATTCCAATGTAGCAGTGAGTGTGTACGGTTCTGTGGCTGTCTTAGACGAGATCTTCCCGGACAGCGGGAAAGAACTGGGAGGACAGATCAGAAAAACTGGCGAAGCAACCCTAGGGGGGAGGAGTGTGGAGGGAGCTTGTGTGTTCTTTCCCATAAGTTACGTACAGACGAACATGCAACAGAACATGACGAAATTCAACGATACAAACTCGACTGCGATTATCGTGTTGGAGGAGCTGGTGCGGCATGGCTTCCACGTGGTTTCTACTGGATATCGCTCTCCCATGAATCCACGAGAAGATGAAGATTCGCCCCAGGCTGATGACCAGTTCCAGTGGATTTGCATTCGACACCAAGGAAACGTTAAATTTGCTCAGGAATGAACAGTTGAATTAAGACCGAGGCCCCATCCGCGCGTATCGATTGAAAACGCAAATTTTCTTCGTCGTTCGGCCTTCCCTCCAAAACGTAAATGCTGAAAACGGTAACCCTACATGGTATAAAACGCTCATGTAACGACGATCACGTGATTACAAAGAAATTATTGAAAAAGCCTTATAAAAAGGTTTTTAAACTAAAACTAATGAGTGTAGAGGGGCAAAAACGAGTCGAAAACGCTATCGCGTGGACGGAGAAGTTTTTAAAAACGGAGAAAAAAAAAAACGAAAACGAAAACGAAAACGAATACGTGTGGACGGAGCCTGATTTTTCAGTATTCAATTTTTAGGCCATGCTTGAAACAAGAACTCTGCTTGACTCACACCTTCTTTGACAGTTAAGGATTGGAAGGTAAAAACGAGAGCTGTCCAATTTTCACGGAACCTAAACCAAGCCAATTTGCGATTATCTTCGCAGACTGGAGACAAGGCAATCGTTTTGAGTCGTCGCCCAATCGTCGGCGTTTCGGAGCATTCTTCCTGATTTAAGAGACCATAGCTCATTCGTTCCTAGCACGATTAGGCTAATCCTAATCGGAAAGGTGTCACTCGGATATTTTCGGCGCGCAAAAGACTGTGGTTATATAAGGCTTCTTTGAAGCTACCTTTTTAGCCAATTGGCATCCAATTGTGAAATCATGGCACAATGAGAACAAACTCGGGGTCCATACGTGATGAATATTGTCTTTGTTAAAAGATTAATCCAAAGTGGAAATATTTCAAAGGAAAGGATTAACTCTTCCACTGTCAAAAGCGATAAACTAGAAAAGTTCCAACTCCTCCGAACCATCAAACGAAACCTAAAAGGTTTCATCAGATAATGAAAGCTCTCGATGAGTACATTCAAACAACATTGTTCACTCCCAACTTCTGAACTGTCATATGAAATCTAAAGGTGTGACCACTGAAATGAAACGAGTGTACATTCTAATAACAGTGTTCACGTCCAACTCCTGAACTGTTAAATGAAACCTAAAGATGTGACTACTCAAATGAAAGCTTTCAATGAGTATATTCTGACAGAAGTGTTCACATTTGCTGTTAAGTGAAGTTAATAGTATTTTTTGCCCGTTTTGTATGTTTATTGTAGACAGAAAAACGTGGGTAGTAGAAAGAGGGATTAATAAGCCCCGCGGGTCGTTTCGACGAGTGTTTGTATAAACAGACACTAATCCTCAGGAATCTTTAGCTCTTAATATATCTCACTTAGCATAATGTACTACAGAAAGGACTGACAACACAACAGCTCCAGACGCGAGGCGACCAGCTTTAAAAAACTCTTATAAACGGACAACAAGTACTGAGTACTGAGACAGTAGCGTTTTCTTTTCCTCTGTTGAAAGTGCTCAAGTGAGGCGAGAGTACGAGGTATAAAGTCTGATTGTTTTAACGACTGCGCTTCTGTTCTCGTAATGCGTGTGTGAACTTGAGGAGGAACAAAGAAGTTATTTTTGGAAACGTCCACTGAACTTCAAGACACCAACAGAACAACAACACACCCGAAGGACAGCCGAACACTTCATTGAAAGGATTGTGCGCTTCGACGAAACAGCAGAAAACAGAGAGGACGAGACGCCGGAGTTAAGGCATTGGCTATTACCTCGACCGTTCCTCGCAGAACCAACGAAGAGAAACGTTCCAGGAGATTCGCGGCTTTAAGTTTTTTCCCTAACAGTTTTGTGATCCCCAACAGACAACCCCGATCCCATTGCTGACAAGTGTTGACAAACTTGGACTGGAAAAATCAGTGACGGACTCTGGTCTCCTTGGATCGGTTACACCAAGATTACAGTACGTAAGCTCAACAAAGTCGTTGACAACGTGAAAAAACAAGTGTAAATTTGCTATGTTTCTGTCACGTGAAATGAAAGCTAGAGGCCAAGCCTTTCCGATTTTTCTTGAAGACGCACTAAAACGGCTACAGGTTACGTGTACGGCTGATGTAAAGCCAGCGACGCCACGCAGTCACACAAACTGTCGTCCAACTCATCAAACAAGCAAGCTCTCTCAAATGCGCAAACATTGCCGCGTCAGAACACAATCGAGTCCTGGCAGGAAGAAAAAGAAAAGAAAAGAAAGTTCGGGGAATCGAAATACGAAAGTGCCATCGGACCGGGGCACTGGTAAACCGGTGTCTGATGCATCAGGGCCTCTCGTTTTTACAACGAATCGCATAACCACAAGAACATCAGTTTGTGAGAGTGGCAAGTCTACCCCTTCTCGTGCGCAGAATCTTCTTCGCACTTCAGTCGCAGTGGAGAATGTAACGGCAGCAGGTCCGCGACAACTGAAAACTTTTCGGGTAGAATTTCCGCAGTCATTGCAAATCCGAGCTGCGACTTTGCAAAAGAAATACGACTTTTCGTACGCAGGTTTGGACTATGTACCCGACGACTTTGACAACATTACTATTGATTTGGTTCAAGAGTATAACCAGCCCCCTGTATTTCTACCTGACATTGATCTGAGGTTTAATAGTGAAACTAGAAACAGCTCTGACACAAATGACAATGATAGTTTAACCCAGAAAAACTTCTCCCAACCATTGCCGTGAAAAAAGGAAAGTGATGCAGTGAGAATTCGTAGTTACATTAGTCTGAGCTGACGTGTCGAGTGGGAAATTCTTCAGTGCAGTGGATGTGAGAGGGAGATGACGTATCGCTCAGAACTGCTCAAATCGGCCAAAAATCAGCACACCAGGAATACTACAAGACCATTTTGAACTTTCGAAAAGAAATTATGGACTGCCTGTGGGCAGACAAGTGTACTGTTGTATTAAAATGATAAGCGGACAAATCTCTAAAGGCCATTTCACACTGGACGCGTCGCGACACGCTGTAATTGCATGCGACAACGCGACAAAATTAGATCCCGGTCATTCCTTCAATCCGATTCACACCGGACGCGGCGCGACATAGTCGTGCCGCGTCCGGTGTGAATCGGATTGAAGGAATGACCGGGATCTAATTTTGTCGCGTTGTCGCATGCAATTACAGCGTGTCGCGACGCGTCCAGTGTGAACTGGCCTAAAGGCGGACAGCATGCAGATTTGGTCCTTACCGATTTTCACTTGTTTCTCTGTAACTGAACTCTCAAGACGGACACCTCTCTGAGGCGGGCACTAAATCTAGTCCCGAAGGTGTCCGCCTTGGAGAGAGTTGACTGTACGACGCTTGAGTGTCCCTACATCAAAGATTGTGCGCCATTTTCTTCCTCCAAATTACAAGCCGCTGCATACAGAAGATTTTGATAAGTTATTCTTCGGAATATGGATTGGTAACAAGGTAAGGGAGAACAGTTCCCTTACTCACCCATCCCCCCTGCCGCAAACATGAACAATGGGCCTCCTGTCCCCCTCCCCCTCCTTTATCCGCCTCCCTTCCCCTCCTCTTCCCCTCTCTTCACGTAAAGGTCAAACATGCGGCATTTTGCATTTCAAACAGTGTGATACCTGATATTGGCTTTGGTGTCCCGCTGACTAATTATCACTTTCATTGACAGCATGATTTCGGTTATTGTTTAATGGCACCTTTTATTTTCTTCCTTAATAAGCCTTGATAGCTGCTAAAGACCGCAACACAAGTGACTCTCTAGACCTCTCATAAAGCGAACCACTAGATATAAGCGAGCACCGGAGAGTAGCATTACGTGCTGAATTGTCCACGTCTTGTTACTTATCAATAACAAGGCCCAGAATGTTGACCTTGAAAGCCGAGAGTGTCGGCTTTCACAGCAAAATACCGCTCCGGCTGTTGACGCAGAAGCTCTATAGCCAATTCAGTTGATCTGAACACTAAGACGAGCCGCCTTTCACGGCACAGAGTGCACAGTTATCAACCCAAGACGCTCTTTGTATGGTGAGAAGGCGGAGTGACTGTTCTTGATAGAGGCTAAAAGCTTAAAAAAGCTGATTCAGTCTACAACTCGATCGCCCCGCGAGTTGGCGCTGAAACATTGAGCGACCAAAGTAAGTAAATAGACCATAAACTCAAGGTAAACCTCCAACCCAGGGTAATGAGTGAATACAAAGTCCATTGAATTGTGTCAGCTTTGGAGAAGCGACACGAAGAATTCAGCAGTCTGTGCATGGTAACTAAGAGCTACAGAACACCTTGTATATACAAGTACAGCTTGGGATTCATTAACACCTTTCGCCGTGGTTGAAAGAAGAAAAGCCGATTTCAGGGTTTGAATGAGGAGATATGAACCACAGTATAGAAGACGTGAATAAAGAAGACAAGAACGAGAAATGCAAGTCAAACTCAGTGACGTCTCGTGCAGAATTAGTCTGTGATCTTACTCGAGACCAGAACACTGTTAGTCTCGTCTTACCAAATATCTTTGCCAACAAAAGGTCTATGATGCCCAAAAACATTCTAAAAGAACCTATAGCCAAGAAGAAGTCCCGCACGAATAGACGGGTCTTGAACAACCAAAAGACGAAACTAGACCGGCGGTGTGAAGACGGTAAAATTAATGCAAGGGTCAAAGAAATGCGGCCTAACAGCGTGCGAAACTATTGGACCGAACAGCCGACATCGCTTCAAGTGAATTCGTCAACAATTAGTCAAGATATTGATGCACTGTCCATTGAGGTTGTGAGAAGATGCAACGAGCCCATGGTTCATCTTCCAAACGTTTTGCGAAGACAAGAACTCTCTCGCAGTATAGTCAAATAAGGAAATTATGAATTCATCTGTATTTTAATACAGACTGTGTTCTTTGTACAGTAACCTGTCAAAGTGTATCCCTATTTTGAACTCTTGGGGTCACTGGGATTTGATAAGAATACACTATGTTAAAGTATATTAATCAAACAAAAGTCAAATGTTTGTGTTATTGATACCCACGTCTTTTTTAGCCTTTTTAGCCGTCATGATGGCTTAGGGAGAATATGTGTTCTAGCGGACACTATATTGACAGGTGATTAACCAACAAAGGGTCTGGCCTCTTGGCTGCTCTTTTTACCTGACTGACTTATAGTGATTTACTGACTGTCAACTGACTGCCGGGCTTACTGACTGACTGACTTATACTGACTGACAACATGACTTATACTGACTGGCTGCCTCGCGTGACTGACTGAATGACTTTGGGGGTCATGTAATACTAGTAACGCAAGATCACAATTAGAAAATAATGGCGATACAGATTCGAAGTAAACGCACGGCTGTGTCCGCCCGCCGCGGTGGCTTGTGTAAATTCATCGCAATCGATGCAATTTTTATACTTTCTACTCGCGTGAAGCAATATTTATACATACCCTTAAATGCAGAGCATTATGGAAAATTTAGCACATGATAAGCAGTTGATCCAACTATGAATTCTCTTACTGTCATTCATTCTGTCTTTTTATGAATGGTAGGGAGAATTTGTTATTCAACGTTTGAAACCTGATAATTTACTTCTCGCCAAGTTCAGTTCGTTTTCAATTCCTTGCAGACGACTCCAAAGTCCTGAGATTTCCTCTCGAAGAATCGAAATCCGCTGCTCCTTTGACACCTGAACGTTTTGCATCGCCGTGTTTTGTTGTTGTTGTTGTTCTTCCTCCTCTGATATCACTGTGAGTCCTGGTCTATAACCCATAATCCTCCCGACTCTCTCGTCTTTATACTTGTCCTGAGTCCATGAATTATCAGAAGTATTCTTATACTTATGTAGCATCGATGACTCGTCAGAAGTCCTCAGAGCAACGAAATCAGCCAGCCTCTTGAGAATTTGTTCTCTTGAGTCATCAACGCTCGTATTTTTGTCAACTGCTTCTTTATTCGGCGTTTGTGGACGCTGGTTTGTGTAGCCTAGGTCTCGAGGATATATTTTACCACCTGTGGACTCTGTTGGGCGAATGATGCCCTCTACCTTTGGTAGTGACATCGCTGGACGAACAGGAGGCGTTGGCGGATTCGTCTTACCAACAGGCTTCGCCTCAGCGGCTCCCGTCTTTCCTGAGGTCGATACCAAAGCGCGCAAGTAGTGTTTCCAAACCTCGTCTTTACCATTGCGCCCTTTGCGTTGTGACTGTTTGCGATCCCTCCTCTGCGTTTCCTTTCCAAAAGGAAACTCTGGTCCCGCCACATGCGAAACATGATCTATGCTCATTTCTAACATCTTATCATCCACAATACGAGCAACAATGATCCTGCGTACTCCGTATCCGCTATTTATATGAATCACTTAATTATAGCTGATGACTCAGCTGCGATATCTCACGAGATATTAGCACGGTTTGAGATGCTCTGCAGTCACTGGACCAATCCAGCTTCTTCGCGAATTCTGTATTGAATACCCAGGGTTTCCTCGAAGACCTCTCCTAAGGTTTTTGAAGTGCGATCAAACTGAACAATCAAATACCACAGCAGTTATAAACTATTCATTTTAGGGCTCGTGAAATCCTGACGCCATTTCCGATGACTCACTTCCGGTACTTGTGCTGTGTCACTGGGGCCTTGAGTCTGGCCGTGTGGCCAGGTTTCAATAAGGTTTCGGTGATAAAGTTCTTAGTGATTTTAAGTAGTTTCAGAAATGTACTGATCATGCCCGTAAACGTTTGCAGTTTCTATTTGTCACCCAAGGGCCAATATAGTCCTCCTTTAGTTTCTGTCAAATCATAGTCATACGCGCCATCAATCATGAACCATTCAGGACGACATTGACGTCAAGTCGGGCAAAATAAATGCCATTTGTCAGACCCGAGGGGGAAAAATTACCTCAACTGCGCAATTCATAACAGAGAACGTGCGTTGAATTAAAGAGTACATGCTACAACGAAGCTAAATATTGATAGCCACAAGAACCACCCGGGCATCTGATCTCAGTAATATTTGCGTATTTATGGAGTAGGTTGTGCGGAGGTAGGCTGCCCCCTGTGTTGTGACACAGAAGCCAACAAACACGTGGTTACCACCCGTAAATCGAAGCAATGAGCAAGAGAATGAGGTTGAGTCAGAGGTCGCATTCGCAAAGAACGAACCCTGAACAAGAACCGCTGTGTCATGAATTGTTTCTTCTGTAGCTATTGTTGAGCTGCATAATGAGAACACCCTTTCATTCAGCCATAATTGCTACCTGGAGGCCGTTCGTAATTATACCTGAATTTTTATATTTGAGGCGTAACTATACTCTGATGACGTCCATTATTGATACAAACGTTCACAATGAAAGCTGACATACAAGTTTGGACACCTCGAGATCTGAGATACAACTCTCCCAACCCGTCTTGAACTAAATGCATGAGTAGTGCCAGGAGAACTGATAGTCTAATCAGCCTGAACCCAAACAAGAGATCACCTGGCGTTATCTTCATTATGAACTGAATGTAGTAATTAGTTGCAGTGTTTTGAAAGGAGAAGCCAGACTCTTGATCACTGGGGCGGGAGTGAAGTAAAAGTGTAAAAGTCATTGGACTTATCGTCTCGCCTCCCCCCCCCCCCCCCCCCCCCTCCCCACACACACACACACACACACACACACACACACACACACACAAGCACCCACAAAGTCTGTGATTTTCCTCCCTTCCTCCTTCCCTTTTAGGGCCTCATAGTGAAATTACGACGTTCATGACTGTACACTTAGCAAGTACAGGATTCTTTTCCTTGTGAAAGTTTAGATGCGATGGCTTTCTTTGCATCTTTTAGTTTTCCTCCTCTTTTCCCGCCTCACACTCTCCTCCTCCACTTCTTTCCTGCTCTTTTTACATCGGTGTTGTTGTCGGTGATTCTTCTTCTCCTGTTTCTTCGTGTTCTTGTTATTTCTCAACTTAGTTTTCTTTATCTGGTTGTTTTTCTCTGTTCTGCTTTCCTCTCCTCTCTTCCTTCGCTTTAGACGGGCGGTGGCCGTCTCTCACACGAGAAGGAAACAGTAGGAGGAGGCACATTCAAGACTGCTCTTCTGATTTCTGTGATTTTCGCGATTCCGTCCTCTTGTAACTCCTCAGGGACAGTTGGAAGGCCCGGTTCCTCGGCTTTTTCCCCTTGAGGGAGCACGTGACAATCCACAGGAACGCTCTCCTAAACGTACACAGACGCCACCCATACACGAACGGGTTCATGCACGAGTTCAGCAAAATCATCAAAAACTGCAGGTCACGTGCCCACAGAACAAGCGCACAGTCGCACGTGTGACACAAGTTCATGACGTAAATAAAGAAACACGCGGGAAGATAGGAGCCAATGAACAAGGCGAGCATTATGAGGAGAGTCTTGGTGACTTTCTGCTCCCAACGGATGGCCTTCTTTTTCATGAGGTTCTCATTGTTGCTGTCGTGAAACGAGTCCCACTCTTGAACTTGACTGCGAAAGATCCGATAAATTTTTAAGTAAACAAAGAGTAAAACTAGAAATGTCAATACGACGGCCGAGTTGGCAAACAGAAACGCGTAGCGGACATAGCCCACGTAAAAGTAGACGAAGGGCAAGGAGAGAGAAATGCTCCAGACAAGAGCGCACACCACAATCGTACGGACCCAATCCATGCCTCGTACTCTGTAGCGAACCGGCTGTGCAATGGCGACGAAGCGATCCAACGTCAGAGCCGCCAAACTCAAGATGGACGCCAAACACGAGATGAAAAACGTCATGTGCAACGCGTAATTCTCGCCGTCGACAAGTCCTAGCGCCTTCTGGACGTGATAAATTGCCGATACCGGTTCCGTGACGAGTCCTGCCAGTAGATCGGCCATGGCGAGATTCGCCACGAGGTAACTGAAGGGAGAACGTAGCTCTCTGTTTGGGTCGATGAACACGGCGAGGACGACGAGCAAATTACCCGGTACTGTGATGAGACAGAGAAGAGCAGACAGTCCTCCGGTGATGAACAGTTGGAGCTGCGGCCCTGTCGCGTTTCCACACGGATGGGCGGCATCGAAAAGAAGCATCTTCAACTCATGAACTGTTATTTAGTTTTTCGGGAATATCGTTTCAGACTTTTTTAAGACGAGATGTGGGCCTCTGTAGGCAGAATGCCTGCTACGTAAAGGTTGTGTACATTTGTAGTCGGATGAGTAGCAGTCCCATTGTTCAAATGTCACGTGAGTACATAAGCTCTGTGTTTGGGGTGTTTGATTACATCTGCACGACGTTGACAAGCGGGAAAGAAAGACAACACCCGCTTTGTCTGACACGTACACGTGCTGACAGACAGACTTTCCTGGGTCCCGATTTCTATATTCAGGGACGTACCGCTACGTGAATTGTGTATGAGGTTTAGAATCCTCTGCCTTTAACAAGGTACACAATTTCGAGATTTTCTGTGTTGAACATGATCATGTGATTTGTGAATGTGATTTCCCGCTGTCTGGAAGGGGCGTCCTCCTTCAACAAGGTGCGTACGTGGCCAGTCAGCGCTTCCGTCGGCAAATAAAAAATATAGTTGCCCCCTGTGCTATCACGATACTCACAACACTATACACAATACTTGGGTCAGTCTCAAAAAGGCCTAAGAATAAAGCAGTTAGGCCTCGGTAGTAAACATTACCGATTGGTATCTTTCAGGGTTTCCTTGTATCAGTGCCAAAACTTTGCCAAACCTCAAATGGACGAGCGGAAAAGGATCGGCGAAATACTTCCCTTTGACATCAATTCCTTCGTCACATCCATATCTATTTTTGGTTCGCTCTGGCCGGGTTTCCTGTGAAATTTGTTCGCTTTTCAGGCCTTATTTTCTGCTATTTTGGAAACGCTCTTCTCACATCACAGTTGTGATGCTGAACAACCAAAATCAAAAACTCGTCCAGATCTCTGATGCTAACTTGCTCGGGTCCGTGACCACAAACACACGAGTTCCATCCGGAAATCTTCAGAGAATCCTCGAGCTGCCGAGTCCATTTACGAACACCGCGAGAAGAACGACACTCCCAACGCTGCAGTGTTGATAGCCCGACTCCACTTGCGCTCGCAACCTCAGCAATTGCATTCCGATCCGCGTCCAGTTTACTGAGATTTTCAGAGCGACTCTCATAAGAAAGGTCGTTAGCTAACGGTCCCCAAGCTTCAGAAACAGTCGCCGTTTCTCTTGGCTTGTCCTTGCTGGCAGAAAAGCACTTCATACTCTTTCGTGCTCTTTCTTTGTCATCTGAGAAGACGGCGATGTTTTCGACCTTAAAGTCGTCCCTGCTTTTTAAACGGGTCAAGTCTGACTTGCTTCGATTTTTTGTCGAGTAATTTGTGCGCGGCAAAACCTCATCGGCTTCCTTTATATTCGTCAAAGCAGATTTCTTGCGTCTTCTGCGAGACATCACGGTTTTAAGATCTTTCAAGATCCGAAATAATATGCTAGAAAATCACCTGCGCGTTGTATATTATTTCCTAACTGGCTGACTCCTAAGGATCTACAGCGCAAATCTCCCAACTTAAATCAAAGAAATCTCAGAGGGGTTCTACTGGGAGAATCTATATCTGCTAATATCTCAATACTACATCTCTTGTGACTGATTATAAATAAGATAGGAGAAAATCACCTTCGATCACTATGATTAATGCCCACTTATTTATCTCTGCACGATAATTTGCCATAAGCAGTCAACACAGGAGCACTAAAGAATTCATGTAGCGAACCAATTTCGCTTGGTAATAAAACCATGGAATTATTTAAGTTTTAATTAGGACACTGTAATTAAGCACAAGGAAGGCTGCCACACTTCCAAGTGAAACTGTTGATATAAACAGCAATAATGAGTTTGACTTTATGGTAAGTGCTGTCATACTGATCTGTTTGCCATTGTTGCGCCATTTCGCGCAGCTGCCGTGTAGACGTAATCACCGCTGGATACTTGAGTCTTTCAAACCACTTGACACATCAATGTTTTAGTGAATATGGAGATTTGTATCCTCTGAGTATGGTAATTTATGTACCCGCTAAAATTATGTACATTTTTACAGTCATTTTCCGGCGGTCTACCTCCACTATACGTGTCAGTACTCGAACGCTTCACTCCCAAATTCAATGTGTAGATTCTCCCACCCATTCGAGAAGAAAATGTTTTATTGTTGTTGTGAGAATTTATAGTTTAACCAATTGTTCGAGGTATTCTCCCCACTGCATGATATGCATCTCTTCTGAAAGACTAAAGGAGAAAACTAAACTTGATCAATCCCCGGGGGGGGGGGAGGTACTCCCATATATTTCCTATATAGGGATGTTCCGCCCGATTGGGTATCATTTTCAGGGTCTTCTGTCTTAAACAGGGTATCAAATTTTACATTTTCGTGTCTTAAACAGGGTTATTTTCTGAAGATTTTCTCCTCTTCCCCTCCCCCCTCAACCACATTTTTGCTCTCGTCATTTTCGTGTGATTTCTTCATATGTTCCAGTGGAAACGCGTGCAACGCAGGCTAACTTATCTAAACTTAGTCTTGAACAGGGTATCAAATTAGAGCACTTTTTTTTAGACAGGGTAGCAAAATTTCCATTTTTGTGTCTTGAATAGGGTCAGGGTTTTATAGAGTCAGCGGAACACCCCTACCCAAATTCCTATTGAGGATCAATCCCAGGGAAAAATGGTGCAAATCATAAATCTTAAAGCCTGGTTCACACGAGTAAAGCAAGCGCAAGCGACCGGTTCACACGATAAAATTTGTGAAGTAAGCGCGAACGCAAGCGCAAGACAATGGAAAAGTTTTCATTCTCTTGCGCTTGCGTTTGCGCTTGCTTTAACGTGTGAACCAGCCTTAAGGGTGAAATGTCAACTTATTTTTAAGTTGTCTCGAATTAAAAAAAAAATAACATGACGTGTCGAGTCACGCTGGTCACACAACTCCTGATGAGCAAATTTTGATCACTTTTGGTCACTCTTTGTAGATTCTGATCCCGAGATAGTATCATACAGTATTGAGAACTTAGCTTGTCATATCTTGCTCAAATAAAAGATCAAACTATCAATTCTCACTACTGCATATTCATATTTTCTGAGAAGGCTACAGGAGAACCTGTATGTTGAGCATGCGAGCAAAACGGCAAAAGAAGATCAGACACAAATAATATATTTCCACAAAATGGGGGACTCTCTACGAGGTTTATACAATGTCCACCTTCCTCCGTAGTTTAATGTTCATGCATCGCTGGTGTTTCAGCTCGTGCCTGAAGCGTCAAAACTACGGGACAGTGGCTGAGGTCACACTAGAAACTTAAAGGGCGCTTTAGGGGTCGAAATCGTGCTTTACGAAACCGTGCGATTTAATCACGCTTTAGGAGACGTAATGTTCAGGTTTCCTTTGGCTGTCAAATATGACAGCCGACATCCGAATCCCATTAAAGGTTTCACCCGAACACCCGTGGATCAGTTTTTTCTGAGCACATTGCCCGTCGCAAATGTTATCATAGCTCTCTTTGCTATTTTTTATTGTTGATTAGAAAACTTGTTTGAAAAGTGCGGTGTAGGCGATTCAAAAGAATTAGGACTATCTTACTTCTGAGACAACGGAGGAGAAGGATTGGCCACAACCGAGAGCACGGCCGCCTGTTAATGTGAGTTTTTCCAAGACCGCAACATTGGTTTTCATCAATTCCCCTGCCCTAGAAGCGGAATGGAGGAGGCACTTTCGGATAACGAGAGAAACATTTGCTAACATTTGTCAACAAGTCGGACCAGAGATCGCCAAGGAAGACACCAAAATGCGAAACGCCATCGAAGTATTAAGATGGACGAAACTTGCTCAAAAATCCGGAAAGAACGTGATTCTATTTCCAACGCATGGTGATGATCAACTTGCGGAATTGACAGCGGCTTTTCCGAGCGTGCATGTGATTGGTCAGCAAATCGAGCTTTCACTAAAGCTCGTACTAAGACGTACTTTTTGAAGCGCTTTAGAATGAGAGTTACTTGTTTGAACTTTGCCGCTATTGGTATCGCTTTACATCCTCCCCCCATGCGGTCTCCTAAAGCGCGTTTTTTACGGTCACACACAGATTTAGGCTAAAGCGTGATTAAGCGCTAAGCGCGCTTTAACTTTCTAGTGTGACCTCAGCCAGTGTGCGCATTGAAATGGTGGATAAGGGCCTCGCGCGGCTACGACACACTCGACACGTGACAATCTCTCTAAAGGCGTGCTGGAAATTTCTCAGCCGCCAGCCGTATATCACAGGATTGACAGCCGAGTTGGTTAAAACCAAAACAAACTGAATGTCTCTGATCCAATGTATGAACAAACAGTCACAGCTGGAGCACAAATTGATGATGTAAATACAAATGCACGACGGCAGATAACACGCGATGAATAACGCAAGCATAATCACTAGCGTTTTGGTGACTTTTTTCTCGAGTTTCAGAGCTTGCTTTTTGGCGAGGTTTTCTTCGTTGCTTTCGTGTAGGTCGTCCCATTGCTTTACTTGCGCCCTCATGCTCTTGAAGATTCGCACGTAAGTGAATAAGATCACAACAAATGTCGCCACAACGGCAGTGTTTCCAAACACGAATCGATAGATGTTGTAGCCCACTTTAAAGTAGATACAACTAAACGCGATAGAGAAGACCCAAATACCAATCGACACCTGAAGGACTCGTACAGAGCTCAACGTTGCTCTGTATTTTAGTGGTAGGGTTATAGCGATGTAGCGGTCCACAGCCAACGCTGCCAGACTCAAAAGCGATGCTGTGCAAGAGATGAAATACACCATGTCACGCACCGGTTGCAGTCCGTGCGGTTGAGGCTTCTGCATCGCTTCTATCGCGTGAAACGCAACCGACAGTGGATCCGCAAAAAGCCCCACCACAAGATCTGCCAGTGCAAGGTTGGCGACGAACCAGTTGAACGGGGTCCTGATGTCTTTCTTGGGGTCGATTAGAATCGCCAGTAGGACAAGGCTGTTGCCCAGGGTCGTCACGATGCTGAGCAGAACCGAAACAGAAACGGTGCCGATGGAAAGGGCGATTGGTGGCACAACACTTTCACAACCGTCTGTTCCGAGCAAAGACATCGCCAGTTATCACAAATATTACTGTTTATCAGTCGTCTGGATGCACGGCAGCGGTTTAGTGCTAAACTTCAGCTTAGGTTTAGCAATCGATAAACACACCAAATACGTAGAAAAGTTCCTCTTTCTCAGAAAAACGTAAGTGATGCGGATGCGCGACGGAAACAATTAATGTAATCTGAGAAGCATTCCTCGAGAACAGTGTAGTTGCCCCTCACGATGACCCAAGGGTAAGAAACAAAACAAACCGCCAACGGCTATCACCGAGAAAAAAGTAGTGCAACCTTCAATATATATATATATATATTTTTTTTTTTCTTGTTTTTGTTTCTTCAATGTCTGTGGCCATAGTGTAGTGTCGAAAGAGATCAATGCCAATGGCACAAAACAAACGAACAGCACGTTTACGTTAATGTTGATATTACGGAAGTAAAATTAATTAGTTCAGCTCAATCAAGGTATTAGGTGACAGTTCATGCAAGTCTTTTCAAACCAGGGACATCACAAGTTGAGCCCTTTCATGACAAAGGGGCCTTTAATTACAGTTGACAACATCTTTGGTTTCATTTAACAGGGTGAACAGAGAGTTTAGATATAATTGCTGGCGACGTATGTAGGAGCCAGCAAATATTCTTACAAAAGTGAAATTTTCTAAAGATGTGTGTCCGGAAGCAGTCACGTGTCGACTGATAACCAATTAGACGCAGACATCTGCACATGCGCATGGAGCGTCATGATGTTCAGCACAGCACATGGTTTTGTCTCCCGAGTTGAAGCGAAGTGTTGTCGGGTGAGTGTTAATTTTATATCAATCCTTTTTCGAAATGAGGGTTGTGTGGAACGATTTATCAAGGCATTCGAGGTTTGTGTATCTATGGTCGGTCGAATGCGCGATCTTCAACTCAAATCGCTTTGAGTGAAACTCCGAAGCTGTTATCGAAGCGTTCGTTGTCAATGCATACTCGCAGCAAGAAAACTATTACTAAGTCATTGCACTTGGTGGCCATTGAGCCAACTGACCCGCTGTGGTCGCAAAACAAAAGAACTTAGCCATTGCGATCGGTCGCCGTTGAGCGAACAACCGAGCTATGGTACACAGCGAACGAAGCCTTGCATAATCGTTCTGTTAATTCAGAATTTGTGGGAAACTATGGAAAATACAGCAACGATGTTGTATCGGTGCATAAATCTCGCGAATGCAGACAGGCAGCTAAATATTCCAAAAAACGGAACCGTGAGCCATCTAGAATCCCTGCTAAGAAACTCTTGAATGCGATGCGTAGAAAAATTCGTAGGAGGAAAATAAGATCTTATGTTAGAAGTTTTATTCCAAGATCATCACGACTACATGATATTAGCAAACATTATAAATATTGGCGCTTGTGGTACTTCGGTGATAAATTTTACACTCAGTATGCTGTATATATGAAATGTGTGAGACGTCCCAAAGACACAGGCGTTGTCCTTGGCAAGCTGGATCAGACACATTCTCAATGGATACTGTATTTTCAGCACAGAAATGTAAACACATTGCTTTAAAAGGTGGCATGCTGTCTTGTAATACTTCACAACATTTGCCAATGCAATGCCTGAGTGAAATGCTTTCCCATTTAGGTTTAAAACCATTGGATGTTGGTGGCTCTGGTGATTGCTTCTTTAAAGCAGTTTCTCATCGTTCGGATGGCTGGAACAGATCATTTAATTACCCATTCTGATTTATTCAGGAAATATGTTACTGATATTTCATGGGAGAGTTACATTGTACAAATGTCAACAGTGGGTACATGGTGTGACAACATTATTGTTCAAGCAGTATCCAATGCTCTTAACTGTGTGATACTGTACATATCACAAAGTCCAATAATCATGCTTATGTTATTATTACTCTACAACTTATCTCCACAATCAACTCATCACTCAATTTGACAACTGCATCAGAGGATGACCTCCTAATTGCCATATTGGAAGCAAACAAAACACTCAAGTTAACCTATGACAACCTGTCTTATCAAGTCACAGAATCTGAGGTCACCTGAAAACCCTATTACTCAGCTCAGTGCTTCAAGCCATCACGACAAACAAAATGCTCATAAACTTCACTACTATCAGCAAATCCACATACAAGTTCATCTTATACTGTTATTTATTGTTATGACAGTTTGATAAATGAAATACCATAGTTTGAAAAGCTACTATCACATCACTGTTTAAATTCTATTGACGCCACAGAAAAAGTGAACTGCACCTTTTTGAATGAGGTATACAGCTTCACTTATTGTTGTGTTACCGTTTATATTGAAATCAAAGGACTTTGATAGAAATCAACTACACCTTAGGTGCATAGAGCTTCATGATGTTCATGTTGTTATTGTTTAAAAGTTGTTTGATACAAGTTTGTGTTACCAATATGGGACTTTTTATGCTGCAATCAGAACACTGACAAAAATAAACAGCAAATTTCTCTATTATTTGGTGTACATCCCTAATAAAAAGTTCCCCCACTCCTTCACTCTCTTGGAAGGTAATTTACTTGAATCTAATAGCAATTTAATTTTTTAAATTGAATGCAATTCCAATTGAAAAATGCAACTGTTTATTCTGAACTCTGCTGTTCGATACAGCACAGCAAGTGATAACACATTGCAACAAATATTAGATGCGCTTAATGGCCACGCCAGCACTTCACTTCTCCTTGAGGATTACTAGTTATACACTCAGAGTATGTTAATTTATGTACCCGCTAACATTTTGTACATTTTATAGTCATTTTTCAGCGGTCTACCTCCACCGTACGTGCCAGTACTCTAAAGCTTCACTTCCGAGTTCACATTTTCTTCTCAAATGGGTGGGAGAGGCTACCATATGTTTGATTGATGTTGTGAATGTATAGTCTAGCCAAGTCCTTCAGGAAGGTATCAAACACTAAATTTTTCCTACTACATGATATATATCTCTTCTGAGAGACTATATAAAAGGAGAAAACTGAACTTGATCAATCCCAGGGAGAAATGGTGCAAATCATTAATTTTAAGGGTGAAATGTCAACTTATATTTTAAGTTACCTCAAGTAGACAATAACACGACGTGTTGAGTCATGCTGGTCACACAACCTGGAAGGAGAAAACGTTAATAACTTTTGATCATTCTTAAGAATTATCTTTTTTTTTCCTGTAGATTCTCCCCAGACAGTGTCATACAGTATGGAGAGTTTGGCTTTTCATATCTTGCTCAGATAAAAGCTGATTAAACTATCAATTCTCACTACTGTACTTTCATTTCTTCAAAAAAAAGGTTGGGAGAATCTGTATGTTAAGCTTGCGAGCAAAAGGGTAAAAAAATAAAGAATCAAAGTGGAACTCATTGTGACATCTATGCATGCAGAGCAGACACAAATGGAATCTTTCTACGGAATGGGGGATCCTCTACGAGATTTATATAGTGTCTACTTTCCTCCGTAGTTTAATGTTCATGCATCGTTGGTGTTTGAGCTCGTGCCTGAAGCGTAAAAACTACAGTGTGCGCATCGAAACAGTGGATATGGACCTCGCGCGGTTACGGCACACTCGACACGTGACGATCTCTCTAAACGCGTGCTGGAAATTTTTCAGCCGCCAGCCGTATATCACAGGATTGACAGCCGAGTTGATTAAGACCAAAACAAACTGAAAGTCTCTGATCCAATGTATGAACAAACAGTCACAGCTGATGCACAAATTGATGATGTAAATACAGATGCACGACGGCAGATAACACGCGATGAATAACGCCAGCATAATCACTAGCGTTTTGGTGACTTTCTTTTCGAGTTTCAGAGCTTGCTTTTTGGCGAGGTTTTCTTCGTTGCTTTCGTGTAGGTCGTCCCATTGCTTAACTTGCGCTTTCATGCTCTTGAAGATTCGCACATAAGTAAACAAGATCACAATGAATGTCGCCACAACGGCAGTGTTTCCAAACACGAATCGATAGATGTTGTAGCCCACTTTAAAGTAGATACAACTAAACGCGATAGAGAAGACCCAAATACCAATCGACACCTGAAGGACTCGTACAGAGCTCAACGTTGCTCTGTATTTTAGTGGTAGGGATATAGCGATGTAGCGGTCCACAGCCAATGCTGCCAGACTCAAAAGCGACGCTGTGCAAGAGATGAAATACATCATGTAAAGCGCCGTTGGCAGTCCGTGCGGTTGAGGCTTCTGCATCGCTTCTATCGCGTGAAACGCAACCGACACTGGATCCGCAAAAAGCCCCACCACAAGATCTGCCAGTGCAAGGTTGGCGACGAAACAGTTGAACGGACTCCTTATGTCTTTCTTGGGGTCGATTAGAATCGCCAGTAGGACAAGGCTGTTGCCCAGGGTCGTCACGATGGTGAGCAGAGCCGAAGCAGAAGCGGTGCCGACGGAAAGGGCGAATGGTGGTACCACGCTCTCACAACCGTCTGTTCCGAGCAAAGACATCGCCGGTTATCACAAATATTTCCGTTTATCAGTCGTCTGGATACAAGGCAGCGGTTCAGTGTTAAACATCAGCTTAACACACCAAAAACGCAGGAAATTTTCTCTTTCTCAGAAAAACGAAAGTGATGCGGATGCGCGATGGAAACAGTTATGGTTTGTTTAGTAATGTAATCCGTAGCATTCAAGACAAGACAAGACAAGACAAGTTTTATTAGAGAACCATGTGACTGACTGTACGTAGGTTTTTTTTTCTCTAATAGTATAGGTAGTATTACGTAACATTAGCATTCCTCGAGAACAGTGTCGTTGCCCTCCCCCCACGGTGACCCAAGAAGTCCGCCAAGGGCTATCACAGAGAAAGAAGTAGTGCAACCTTTAATATTTTTTTCTTGTTTTCTTGTTTTTGTTTTTTCAATGTATGTGGCTATACTGTAGTGTCGAAAAAGATCACTGCCAATGACACAAAACAAACTAACACGTGGTATCACGTTACTGTTCATATTACAGATTAAAGGAAAAAAAAATTGAGCTCAATCAAAGTATTAGTGACAGTTCATGGAAGTCTTTCCAAGTCAGGGACATCACAGGTTGAGCCCTTTCATGACAAAGGGGCCTTATATTTGTGACAATATCTTTGGATTCATTTGACAGAGTGAACACTTGCAGCTATTAGAATGTACTTACTTTTGAGAGTTTTCATTTGAGTTCCGGGTTACACCTTTTAGTTTCATTGACAGTTCAGGAGTTGGAAGTGAACACTGCTATCAAAATGTACTAATTGAGAGCTTTCATTTGAGTGGTCACACCTTTTGGTTTCATTTGACAGATCAGGAGTTGGAAGTGACAGTTTTTATTTGAGTGGTCACACCATCGGATTCTAACATTGGTGAGAATGTACCAGCTGTTTTTATTTATTTTTTTGGTTACTAATTTATTCACAAGTTTGGTAGGCTTAGAAATGAATAAAACTCTAGAAAATTTCCAGTGAGTAAAGTCACTATAGCTTGCAATGAGTCACCATTAGAAAACGGCTTTGTCTAGTTTTCAAATTGACCAACTCTTTCACTTCCAAGCTCAAAATGCAGCTTCTCTTAACCTCTTAAGAACAATATGTATGAGTGATGTAGTGAGAATTGACAATTCAATCAACTTTCGCTCGAGTAAAGGTATCAAGAGCCAACTTCTTCAAGTTGATCATGCACTTTTGGGAGTATAAACCCTTTCACTCCCAAAAGTGATCGACTTCAACTTTCTCATCTGAAATATATCATGCAGTGTGGAGAATTTGACTACCGGTATATATCCCAATCAATTCTCATTACATCGCCCAGTTGTACATTTCCTCCTTGAAAAGTCGAGAGAATCTGCAGTTTGAGCCGCTTGGGAGGGAACGGAAAAACAGAAAGAAGGTAAAAAAAAACTATGTGCTCGAACAATGAAGCAGACCAATCTGTGCTGGACTGCAGCAAGTCCTTTCGTTAAAATCCCGCAGTATTAAAGTCTTTTCCATTCAAATCTGTCGTGACTGAAGCTTCCTTTCCTTTTCCACTGAAACGACGCCTCCTCCTCATCCTCCTCTGATGACGATGATGATGATGGCGACGAAGATCCGGGACATCTGCAGTTCAAATCCAAAAACACCCGGATGACAGAATCTTCATTGATGCACACCTCTTCAGAGGAGGATTCTACGTGATCGCAAACACAACGACTCGGCCGTGGAACTGTTTCATTTTGCCGGATTCTTGAAAATGTTTCACTGATTGACGTGTCCGGCCTCCATTCAGCCACACCGCGCGGCCTTTCTAACTCTTCAGATCCGCTCGCTTCACTTTGAGGTTCGCTGAGTGATCCCTTACTGCTCGTAGATGCTTCGCACCCGTCGAGCGCTCTCCACTCTCGAAAGTTTCCACAAGCTCTCTCTGTTGACGATGTTTCTTTTATGGCATTCAGTGTAAAACCGGAAACATCCAGCGCAAAATCCTTGCAGGATCTCCACACGGAGCCGGGACCAATGCTATCCTGGCGCTCTGGCCAACCATCGTCAGGAGGACTTTTCGTCGTCACTAAGTTGCTCGAACTATGAAGTTTCAGGCCCTTGATTTTGAGACAGTTTTCAATATGTGGCAGAGACACTGTTGTGTCACGTGAGGGCGGCACTTTGCTCAATGCTTTTGCGTTATAAACAACGTAATTCCTAACCGCTGGTCTGTCCGAGCTTGTAGTAAAGCTGAGGTCTGCGGCGCCGGATTTATTGTACATTGCACCAGCGAACTTCTCCGAAAGCGCAGCTGATTTAACTTCTGAAATTTGTTTATAGACGGCTGAGTTACTCATCCAGAAGATTCCACCCAATTTAAAATGCATGGCTTTGTGGCATCGTTCGCTATTTTAACATTAACCTCTATAAAAGGTCGACCTGATGAGACAAATCATTGGTCGTTCAGGGGGGTTTATGAAAAGCAGTAAAAGGTCTCCAAGCAACCCGCTGATTAACGTAAACGGAGGCATGAGTTATCACCTGCTGGTGCTGCTGAAAACAAAAACAAAAAACAACTTCGTTCATGAAACTCTCTTCTCTTAATACGGGAAAGATCTGTAAGTTTTTTATGTTCCTTCCTTTATTTCCCATGCATCCTGGCTTTAAAAGCTCTACGTAAGGTTCTGTTATCATTTTAGAAGACCACGCAATGAAGGAATTATACATAAACTCTCACTAAAATAAAAACAACTGACACAATTATCAAAATAAAACAAAGAAAACCATTTAGCCAGCCAGTGCATAGCTAATAATGTGGACTTTGTGAACAATACAAACTATGCGATCTGTTTACCAACATTTTTCTGCTTGATTGGGACACTGGAGGCGATAATTGATGTGGTCAGAAATGGGCCAATTTTTCATACAAACGTCACTGCATAATAGATGGCTTGTATTGTGCCATGAATAAGAATTGTAAATGACAAGCAATTGTTGCAACTAAACCATGTTGACCTGACTAAATCTTTGCTGAATTATTTATTTAGTTAACTAGCAGTTTCCTAGAGGTTTATATATTTCGTAGTTTTTCTTTAGTTAGCAGCAAAGATGAAGAACTAAACTTATCATTACCCAGATACAAATTCATTTGCATAATTAATGCTGTCAGCTCGTCGTCAGAGTTAATTCCTTTGCTTTATTTTTCTCGGAGTTGAGAGTCATACTTTAACCCTTTCACTCCCAAGAGTGACCAACTTCGATTTTCTCCCTCAGTTTCTCACCAGAAACATATATGATACAGTAGGGAGAACTTGGCTTTTGATAGTTTGCTAAGATGAAAGCTGATTAAACTATCAATTCTCACTACATCACTCGTACATTTTCTTCTTAAAAGGTTGAGAGATTCTGCATTTTGAGCTTGGGAGTGAAAGGGTCAAACGCTTTCTATCAACATTAAATTATAAGGACAACATTGCAGATGCTGCCATCATTATTAACTGTGTCCGTTATATGCCACAATTAAGTCACTTTCATTTGTTCTCCAACAGTTTCCTTGGTCGTCACGTGCGTGGTTCAAATTGTACCAGTCACGGTGATGGGAATGGTGACATACATGATGAATCACACATATGTGAACTGGGGAACATAGAATATGTGACCCTCCCAGTTACGAAGCAACTTAATTTGCGTTGTATTCATGGGTCTATTCCGGAATAGCGCAGTGAAATCCTTTGATTTGGAGCTGACTTAGGTTAGGATGGATCGGGAGCTGTTCAAAGTGCAAGCATGCATGGAGCCTTTTGAAATAATTTCGAACAAAATCTCCCCCAGAACAAGCAAAACTTTGGGTCGTTTTAGCTATTCCTGTTCCAGAAAAGACCCAATCGAAGGCACCCTTGGTAAGCAGTTGCAACCGTCACTTTCATTATCAGTTTAATTTCCCTGGTGTTAGTAACTGATTGCCATGTATCCCCTTCAGCAGATAAGCGAGGCGAACTCGAGATCTGCACGCGGCACTGACTGACAAAAATTTTAAAACCTTTCCATTCACTGATGCATAATGCAGATTCTCCCAACCATTCTATATAAAATTGTATGAGTGACGTAAGGAGAATTGAAAGCTCAATCAGCTGTCATCTGAGCATTACTATTAAAAGTCAACTTCTCCACACCGCATGATATATCTCTGGAGACAGATCGAACGAGAATATTGAGGTTGATGACCCTGTCCGTCCAGAACAGGGTCATCAACCTCAATATGACAAACATGTCGTGAAAGATATCGTGCATGACGGATGTTATGTCACCACCTCACTTTCACTTTCGGATCGCCAAAGCTGTTCATTTACATTGAAAGCCATGTCTTTGCTCGTAACAGACCCTTGTCAGAAAGTTTGGGCACCATTCACCCTTTCTGTCGGCACCGCTTCTGCTTCGGCTCTGCTCACCATCGTGACGACTCTGGGCAACAGCCTTGTCCTTCTGGCGATTCTAATCGACCCCAACAAAGAACTCAGGACTCCGTTCAACTGCTTCGTTGCGAATCTTGCGCTGGCAGACCTCGTGGTGGGGCTTGTTGTCGATCCGTTGTCAATCCAGTTCCACGTGATGGAAGCGATGGGAAAGAAACGCTCATCCACGGTGAACAGGGTTCAAGACACACTATTCTTTATCTCTTGCACGGCGTCACTTTTGAGTCTCGCAGCGTTGACCTTAGATCGCTACATCGCCATTGCTTCCCCGCTGAAGTACAGAGCACGACTGAACCATGTCCGAGTCCTTCTGGTGTCGCTTGGTATTTGGGTCTTCTCCGTCTCGTTTTCGTGTATCTACTTTCAGGTGGGATATGACATCTACCGCTTCGTCTTCGGTAATACCGCCGTTGTGGCCACATTTGCGGTAATGATATTCACTTTTGTGCGAATCTTCAAGAGCGTGAGAGCGCAAGTGAAGCAATGGGACAATCTACACCAAAGCAGCGAAGAAAACCTCGCCAAAAAGCAAGCTCTGAAACTCGAGAAGAAAGTCACCAAGACGCTTGTGATTGTCTTGGCACTTTTCATCGCGTGTTATCTGCCGTCGTTGATCTGTATTTACATCATCAATCTGTGCTCAAGCTGTAATTGCCTGTTTATACATTGGATCAGAGACATTCAGTTTGTTCTCGTTCTCACCAACTCCGCCATCAACCCTGTTGTTTATGCTTTGAGACTGACCAATTTCCGTGAAGCTTTCAAACGCCTCATTGTACGCCGCATTACGACAGCCCCGTTAATTAATGCGACCACGGGAGTGAATACTGTGATTGCTCCTACCACTGAAAACCGCGGCAACTACTCTGTATAAGATACTTAAGATTTCGCAGTGATCTCTAGCTGCTTTCAAACGACCCAGAAATTAAAAAAAAAAAAAAGAAAGCCGAAAGACGCAATACTGAGTTGCCCATCAAGTTAGTAACACAACATATCGCAAGAAAGAGCACTTTAGATTATTGTAACATTCGCAACGAACTACTTCAGCAGATATTTATAGCTGTATTTGCATATTTAGTTTCACTTCCGGGTAAAAAGTTAATGATTTCGAGGAACAAATACTCAGTAAAACTGTATTTATTTAGCCAGCTTTTTAAAAGGATTAAAATAATAAACATGTTGCACATCTCTTCTCTACCCACCCCACTCCCTCTCTCTATTCGCTGTCGTCGTCTCTCTCCATCTCTCTGTAGTAATGCAGCTGTTTAACCCTTTCACTACCAAGCTAAGGATATAAATTCTCCCAACCATAAAATAAAAAAAAAGGAAGAGTAATGAAATGAGAATTGATACCTAAACCAGAACAAGGTATCAAACGTCTGGTTTCTCAATACGTTATAGATATATCTCTCGTTAGAGACTGAAAAGACAAAAATGAAGTTGATCCCTCAAGAGAGTGAACGGATTAACTTGTGCTCTTTTGATATTCCAATATTCACCCGTTTCAGCTCGGGTTTCAGCTACAATGCTCTAGTTTTCCGGGTCTAACTCGACCGCAGGCCTCACTTCCGTTAGTTTCGCTCAGTAAACAGGAAGCGGCCCCACTTTCGAATCACGAAGAAGCGCAAGGAAGCAGCAGTGAACGTTCGAAAAGATTTTGTTTGGATGAAGAAAAATGTCGCTGCTCGGGACGAATGCGTGTCAGAGCGTCGAGCCGCCAACCAGCCTTTCCTTTACCTCAGCTTCTCTGTCCGTTTTGATCGGGACCGTCACCATAATCGGCAACTCTCTTGTCTTGTTAGCGATCATTATCGATCCAAACAAGAAGCTCAGGACGCCGTTTAACTGTTTTGTAGCGAGCCTGGCGTTGGCCGACTTGTCCGTGGGCCTCGCTGCCGATCCAGTCGTTGCAGCATTCCTCTTCATCGAGGGAATGAACGCGTACAGCCCGCCAACTCTAAGACCAGCGATGCACTTGACTGTGTTCATCTCCAGCACGGCATCTTTGCTGAGCCTCGCAGCCTTGGCTGTTGATCGATACTTAGCGATCACTTCGCCGCTGAAATACAGAACAAGAGTGAGCCCTCTCCGCGCCGCCATGGCCTCTGTCCTCATCTGGCTGGTTTCTGTCGCCCTTACCATGGTGTACTACCTAGTCGGCTATAACATCTACCGCTTCGTGTTCGCCAACACCGCAGTCTTGGCAACCTTCGGCGTTGTCCTTTTCACGTACGCGCGAATCTTCAGGAGTTTTCGGCTTCAAGTTCAACAGTGGGACAATCTTCACGAAAGCAATGAAGAGAACATGGCCAAGAAGCAAGCCCTGAGATGGGAAGCGAAAGTAACCAAAACCCTTGTAATTGTACTGGTTCTGTTCATGTTGTGTTATGTACCTTCATGTATTTGTATCTACATCATCAATCTGTGTGCGAGTTGCGACTGTATTTTCATCCACTGGGTTCGTGATTTTCAATTCATGTTTGTTCTTGCTAATTCGGCTGTGAATCCGTTTGTTTACGCTTTGCGGTTGACAACTTTTCGCGAGGCTTTCAAACGTCTTGCACGGTGCAACGCTTGTTCCAGGCGTTTGAGAACGGTGTCCACATTTACACTTTGGAAAAAGCAATCCACGTCGGACATGAGCAACACTGCCAGCCAGTAAACGAACTGTGAATACGCTGTATAGATTAGTAGCTGTAAACCACCAAGTTAAAACTGACTTTTCGCATTCAACTCTTCCTATTTGACTCGAGCTGAAGCCGAAACACGTCCAACTCCTGAACTGTCAAATAAACCTGAAGACTGTGACTACTCAAATAAAAGCTCTCAATGTACACTCTAACAGCAGTGTGCACTTCCAACTCCTGAACTGTCAAGTGAAACCTAAAGGTGTGACCACTCAAGCGAAAGCTCTCAGTGAGCACATTCTAACAGCAGTGTTCACGTCCAGCTCTTCAGTGAATTGTCAAATGAAACTAAAAAGTGTGACCTCTAAGCTCTGCAATCTTTTTTCTTTTTGTTTTTTTTTCCGCTCCACTTAAAAGTTTAAATATACGTAAAGGTTAATGTGCTATAGCCCCCAATACTCCCTAAGATAAAGAACACGTCACTGATCAATGCATGGAATTCACCAGTATGCACACATCACTAATTGCCAAGAGTTTATCTTTGTGTTTATGATGACTGAGACAGCAAGACAATCGAAATACTTTATGTTTATAATTTTGCTAATTGGATGAGCAGTACCGGTTGCACTACACACACATGTCTTTATTGCGATTTCGATTGTTCAATAATAAATTAAATTACTTTAACGAAATTAAAATCGACATTTGCATCATTTGAAGTGCAAACAGCGCTTCTCACCAGAAACATATGTCAGCAAGTTGCTACCAAACATTGAAGAAGCCGTCGCATTGCTGACGATGCTAAGTTATTATCAACTAAACTTCCTAGTGCGACCCGGCCCTAACTTATTACTAACATTTTGTAATAAATGAAATAAAAATTTTTGATGTGCAAATGTCGTCACTCCCGTAATATCCGTAAAGCGGAAGTAGAGTGCGATGTTTCTAACAAAGATATATCAATTAATTCTAATAAAATACTTTTCAATATGTGGCAGGGACACAGCAGTGTCACGTGACGGCGGCACTTTGCTCAATGCTTTTGCGTTATAAACAACGTAATCCCTAACCGCTGGTCTGTTCGAGCTTGTAGTAAAGCTGAGGTCTGCGGCGCCGGATTTATTGTACATTGCACCAGCGAACTTTCTTCTCCGAAAGCGCAGCTGTTTAAACATCTGAAATTTGTTTATACAGAGCTACTCATGCAGAAGATTCCACCCAATTTAAAATGCATGACTTTGTAGCATCGTTCACTATTTTAACATTAACCTCTATAAAAGGTCGACCTGATGAGACAAATCACTGATCGCTCAGGGTGTTTATAAAAAGCAGTAGAAAGTTTCCAAGCAACCCGCTGATTAACGTAAACGGAGGCATGAGTTATCACCTGCTGGTGCTGCTAAAAACAAAAAAACAAAAACAAAAAAAAACTTGAAACATGAAACTCTCTTCTCTTAATACGGGAAAGATCTGTAAGTTTTTTATGCTCCTTCCTTTATTTCTCATGCATCCTTCTGGGTTTAAAGCTTTACGTAAAGTTCTGTTACCTTTTTAGAAGATCGCACAGTGAAAGAATTATACATAAACTCTCACTAAAATAAGACAACTGACACAATTATTGAAATAAAACAAAGAAAACCATTTAGCTAGCCAGTGCATAGCTAATAATGTAGACTTTGTGAACAATATACAAACTATGCGATCTGTTTACCAACATTTTTCTGCTTGATTGGGACACTGGAGGCGATAATTGATGTGGTCAGAAATGGGCCGATTTTTCATACAAACGTCACTGCATAATAGATGGCTTGTATTGCGCCATGAATAAGAAGTGTAAATAATGTTATCCAAAGCAATTGTTGCAACTAAACCATGTTGACCTGACTAAATCTCTGCTGGATTATTTATTTAGTTAACTATCGGTTTCCTCGAGGTTTATATATTTCGTAGTTTTTCTTTAGTTAGCAGCAAAGATGAAGAACTAAACTAATAATCACCCAGTCCACACATTCATTTGCATAATTAATGCTGTCAGCTCGTCGTCAGAGTTAATTCCTTTGCTTTATTTTTCTCGGAGTTGAGAGTCATACTTTAAACGCTTTCTATCAACATTAAATTATAAGGACAACATTGTAGTTACTGCCATCATTATTAACTGTGTCCGTTATATGCCACAATTAAGTCACTTTCATTTGTTCTCCAACAGTTTCCTTGGTCGTCAAGTGCGTGGTTCAAATTGTACCAGTCACAGTGATGGGAATGATGACATACATGATGAATCACACATATATGAACTGCGGAACATAGAATATTGATCGTCAGTATATGACCCTCCTGAGTTACGAAGAAACTTAGGGCGCGTTCGATTTGGGTCTATTCCGGAGTAGGAATAATGCTGCTGATCGGTAAAATTATATTTGGTTTGGAGATGATTAGGGTTAGGATGAATCGGGAGCTGTTCGAAATGCAAGCATGGAGGTTTTTAAAACAATTTCGAACAAAATCTCACCCAGAACAAGCAAAACTTTGGGTCAATCTAGCTATTCCTATTCCGGAACAGACCCAATCGAACGCACTGTCAGTTGCAACCGTCGCTTTCACTAACAGACTAAGTTCCTCGGTGTTAGTAACTGATTGTCATGTATCCCATCCAGCGGATAAGCCGAGGCGAACTCGAGATCTGCATGCCGCAACTGACAAAAAATTTAAAACCTTTTCATTCACAGATGCATAATGCAGATTCTCCCAACCATTTTATAGGAAATTGTATGAGTGACGTAGAGAGAATTGTTAGCTCAATCAGCTGTCACCTAAGCGTTAGCTATCAAAACGGAGCTTAAGCACCAGGACGGGAGAGGACGACGGCAACGTCGGTGAAACAATAGAACTGCTCACAGAAGACAAAAGAAGCACGTGAATATCTGAAATTGACATTATCTCGGGGTCGTCGTGCTCTCGCGTGCGACTTCAAATGCTTCTTTTTTAAGTTGTTGTAAGGACGTGGACGTCATTTTGAGAAATTACGACAGTCGTTCGTCTTAGTAAGAGACGATGCGAACAATAGAACTACGGAAAAAAACGGAACAAATTTGAACAAATTAAGAATAGGCAAAATTACAAAGGCATACGGAAAACGGAAGTACTCTTTTCCTGGTTCCACGCGCTGCCGTCGCCGTCCTGCTTTGCTTAAGCTCCCTAAAATTCAACTTCTCCACGCTGTATGATATATCTCTGGTGAGAGATCGAAAGAGAATATTGAGGTTGATGGCCCTTGGGAGTGTCCCACCAGTCATAGGTAACGGTTTTCCGGGTCTTACATGGCAAACATGTCGAGACAGATATCGTGCATAACAACGATGTTAGGTCACCACCACTTCCCGATTGCCAAAGCTATTCACTTACATTGAAGGCCATGTCTTTGCTCGGAGCAAACCCTTGTGAAAGCGTTGTACCACCAATCGCCCTTTCCGTCGGCACCGCTTTTGCTTCGACTCTGCTCACCATCGTGACGACTCTAGGCAACAGCCTTGTCCTTCTGGCGATTCTAATCGACCCCAACAAAGAACTCAGGACTCCGTTCAACTGCTTCGTTGCGAGCCTTGCGCTGGCAGACCTCGTGGTGGGGCTTGTTGTGGATCCGTTGTCGATCCAATTCCATGCACTGGAAGCGATGGGGAAGACTCGCTCATCCACAGTGAACAGGGTTCAAGACACACTATTCTTTATCTCTTGCACGGCGTCACTTTTGAGTCTCGCAGCGTTGACCTTAGATCGCTACATCGCCATTGCTTCCCCGCTGAAGTACAGAGCAAGACTGAACTATGTCCGAGTCCTTCTGGTGTCACTTGGTATTTGGGTCTTTTCTATCTTGTTTTCGTCTATCTACTTTCAAGTTGGATATGACATCTATCGCTTCGTCTTCGGTAATACCGCCGTTGTGACCACATTTGCGGTAATGATATTCACTTTTGTGCGAATCTTCAAGAGCTTGAGAGCGCAAGTGAAGCAATGGGACAATTTACACGAAAGCAACGAAGAAAACCTCGCCAAAAAGCAAGCTCTGAAACTCGAGAAGAAAGTCACCAAGACGCTTGTGATTGTCTTGGCACTTTTCATCGCGTGTTATCTTCCGTCGTTGATCTGTATTTACATCATCAATCTGTGCTCAAGCTGTAATTGCCTGTTTATACATTGGATCAGAGACATTCAGTTTGTTCTCGTTCTCACCAACTCCGCCATCAACCCTGTTGTTTATGCTTTGAGGCTGACCACATTTCGTGAAGCTTTCAAACGCCTAATCGTACGCCGTGAAAACCGCGGCAACTGATCTGTATCAGATATTTAAGATTTCCCAGTGAAATCTCTGCTTTCAAACGACCCAGAACTAACAAAAAAAAAAAAAAAGAAAGACGCAATACTCAGTTGCCCATCAACGAAAGAACATTTTAGGCAACGAACTGCTTCAGCAGACATTTATAGCTGTACTTGCAAATTTAGTTTCACTTCCGGGTAAAACGTTAATAGTTGAGGAACAAAGATTCAGTAAAACTGTGTCTATTTAGCCGGCCAGCTTTTTAAGAAGACTAATAATAAACATGTTACACATCTCTTCTCTACCCATCCCACCCCACTCCCTCTCTCTATTCGCTGTCGTCGTCTCTCTCCATCTCTCTGTAGTATTGCTGCTGCTTAACCCTTTCACTACCAAGCTAAGGATATAAATTCTCCCAACCATAAAATAAAAAAAGGAAGAGTAATGAAATGAGAATTGACACCTCAACCAGAACAAGGCATCAAACGTCTGGGTTCTCCATACGTTATCAATATATCTCTCGTTAGAGACTGAAAAGACAAAATTGAAGTTGATCCCTCAAGAGAGTAAACGGATTAACTTGTGCTCTTTTGATATTCCAATATTCACCCGTTTCAGCTCGGGTTTCAGCTACAGTGCTCTAGTTTTCCGGGTCTAACTCGACCGCAGGCCTCACTTCCGTGAGTTTCGCTCAGTAAACAGGAAGTGGCTCCACTTTCGAATCACGAAGAAGCGCAAGGAAGCAGCAATGAACTTTCGAAAAGATTTTATTTCGATGAAGAAAAATGTCGCTGCTCGGGACGAATGCGTGTCAGAGCGTCGAGCCGCCAACCAGCCTTTCCTTTACCTCAGCTTCTCTGTCCGTTTTGATCGGGACCGTCACCATAATCGGCAACTCTCTTGTCTTGTTAGCAATCCTTATCGATCCAAACAAGAATCTCAGGACGCCGTGTAACCTTTTTGTAGCGAGCCTGGCGTTGGCCGACTTGTCCGTGGGCCTCGCAGCCAATTCACTCTTCGCGGCATTTCTCTACATCGAGGGAATGAACGCGTACAGCCCGCCAACTCTAAGACCAGCGATGCACTTGACTGTGTTCATCTCCAGCACGGCATCTTTGCTGAGCCTCGCAGCCTTGCGGGGCTGTTGATCGATACTTAGCGATCACTTCGCCGCTGAAATACAGAACAAGAGTGAGCCCTCTCCGCGCCGCCATAGCCTCTGTCGTCATCTGGCTGGTTTCCGTCGCCCTTACCATGTTGTACTACCTAGTCGGCTATAACATCTACCGCTTCGTGTTCGCCAACACTGCAGTCTTGGCAACCTTCGGCGTTGTCCTTTTCACGTACACGCGAATCTTCAGGAGTTTTCGGCTTCAAGTTCAACAGTGGGACAATCTTCACGAAAGCAATGAAGAGAACATGGCCAAGAAGCAAGCCCTGAGATGGGAAGCGAAAGTAACCAAAACCCTTGTAATATTGTACTGATTCTGTTCATGTTGTGTTATGTACCTTCATGTATTTGTATCTACATCATCAATCTGTGTGCGAGTTGCGACTGTATTTTCATCCACTGGGTTCGTGATTTTCAATTCGTGTTTGTTCTTGCTAATTCGGCTGTGAATCCGTTTGTTTACGCTTTGCGGTTGACAACTTTTCGCGAGTCTTTCAAACGTCTTGCACGGTGCAACGCTTGTTCCAGGCGTTTGAGAACGGTGTCCAATTTACACTTTGGAAAAAGCAATCCACGTCGGACATGAGCAACACTGCCAGCCAATAAACGAACTGTGAATACGCTGTATAGATTAGTAGCTGTAAACCACCAAGTTAAAACTGACTTTTCGTATTCAACTCTTCCTATTTGACTCAAGCCGAAGCCGAAACACGTCCAACTCCTGAACTGTCAAATAAACCTGAAGACTGTGACTACTCAAATGAAAGCTCTCAATGTACACTCTAACAGCAGTGTTCACTTCCAACTCCTGAACTGTCAAGTGAAACCTAAAGGTGTGACCACTCAAGCGAAAGCTCTCAGTGAGCACATTCTAACAGCAGTGTTCACGTCCAGCTCTTCAGTGAATTGTCAAATGAAACAAAAAAGTGTGACCTCTAAGCTCTGCAGTCTTTTTTCTTTTTTTTTTTTTTTTTTCGCTCCACTTAAAAGTTTAAATATACGTAAAGGTTAATTGTGCTATAGCCCCCAATACTCCCTAAGATAAAGAACACGTCACTGATCAATGCATGGAATCCACCAGTATGCACACATCACTAATTAAGAGTTTATCTTTGTTGATGGTGACTGAGACAGCAAGACAATCGAAATACTTTGTTTATAATTTCGCTAATTGGATGAGTACTTTGAGCAGTACCGGTCGCACCGTAACTTTAACGACATTAATATCAACATTTGCATCATTTGAAGTTCAAACAGCGCTTCTCACCAGAAATATATTTCAGCAAGTTGCTACCAAACATTGAAGAAGCCGTCGTATTGCTGTCGATACTGAGTTATTATCGAATAAACTTCCTAGTGCGACCCGGCCCTAACTTATTACTAACATTTTGTAATAAATGAAATAAAAATCACTTGATGTGCAAATGCCGTCACTCCCGTAATATCCGTAAAGCGGAAGTAGAGTTTGCGATGTTTCTAACAAAGATATATAAATTAGATTTTGCTCGTACTTTTATTAATTGATTGGATTATTTACTTATTTATCGTTTCTTTTCCTATCAAAATTTCCTTGTATGATTATTTTACTTGACGCTTGCATGCGGGGTAAAATGCTTCCTCGTGAGTCTTCTACTCTTCAAAGTTCTGTGTTGCGCGAGCTTTTAAGATTTTATTTTATTTCTTTATTTACCTCCGTGGAACTCAACAAAAGCAGACCAAGCGCAAAATGCAACCATCAAGGAATTTCGCACATTATTAACACCTTTCGTGCTGACACACTCGGCTAATTGAAGCCTTTCAACTCCATATTTCTGTACCAAATAGCAACAACCAATGAGAAGGTAAAACTTTTATGCCAACGTGCAAGTCTCCAACACAGGCGTCGTTGCTTGGCATAATTTAGTTTGTAAACAGAATCACCATACACTGTCACAGCAACCATTTGGATGTGTACATGCCAGTCAGACAAAAATAGACAGAATAACGCTGCCTTTCTGTATTTACTCCGGGAGGCTTTGGATCCGACTCAGTACCAGAGACTGGTCAACACAAAAGTTTAACAAATGAATGTACAAAACCAGTTGAATATCCTGATGACGCTCGATAGAGACGACGGTGAATGCAGCTGTATGAAGTATCACGGATTTCCAAACTGTATCAAGAAATGCTTGGAGAACAAACTAAGCCCTAAGCGAGCTGGAGACGGCAACAGACTTGCGAGCAGTCAAGAAACGTTGGTGTGGTGGGAGGAAAAACGCAGACAAGACCCCAAACCGAGAAGGCGGAATGATTCGTATTCCCATGGTTATTTCGTGACGAGAAACAAGACCGCCCCCGCGGTAATGGAGGACGCGGGGAATTCGGAGAAAGTCGAGCTAGAACTGGTAGGGAAATTTATGCCGACTTCACCTCGGCCGCACACTCGGAAGCCGAAAGAATCCCGAGAAAAGCCGGAGCAGAGGATACCCCAGAATACTCCGGTGTCGGATTTTATTAACGGAAAGAGAAGCGTCAGATCTGCGACAGAGGAATCGAATTTGGGAATAAATGTGGCACAAATACTGTCGTACAGTATACCGCCCAAGACTTTTGGAGAAAATCTGGGAGACGTGCGAGATCATAATAAACATGAGAGGAAGAAGGAGGCGCAGAAATGCCGGGCAGGGAAGAGTACTTCATGTAAACTAAAACGCAGTGTAGAAAACATGTGGAGACCAGAGGCCAGAAAACGGAGAAATCTCACTACAACGCGGAGTCTGCCAAACTTAAGGTACTTTAGGAAAAATCTGAGAGAGGAGAAAGATACAGAGACGGAATGTGTGGACCGGCCACTCGAGGGGTTGTTAATGTGTAGCAGAGTGCGAAGCGGTGTACCAGTGTACATCGACACTCAAAAAATCATGGAAGAAATCATCAATGGCGAAGGAGTGGACAAGGAGGATTGTGACGACGGTGATGATGAAGAAGAGAACGATGAGAGTGAAGATGTTGGGTCGTACGGTGAAGGCTGCCGCGTCTTCATGCTCAGAAGCACACAAGGAAGCATAGAGGAAGTGTTTGATAAGTCTCCAGACCATCAAAAGAACAAACGTGAATCAGCTAAAAGATCGCTCACAACAACACAAGAGGCGCCAGAGGCGTTAACCACTCCAGAGACAGATATTAAACGAGACGGGTTCCTGGCGCGACCCGTGAAACACAAAGCTCTGATTCGACCGTTAACTTTAAAGCTGTCGTCACGTGCTACAGAGCAGTGTTATGTTCCACGTTTACTTGCACACTCGATCAAGGTCAACTACACTTACAAACAATGAAGGACAACGGAGCAGCTCCCCTCCGAAACAATTCCAAGCGAAAGCTCTAGCTGTACAAACGCTTGGATTGTGTGAAACATGACAATGCCGGTTTACCGTAGCACTCTTATAGTTTGTATCTGGCAAAATGATGGGGGATCCCCTTAGAGAAGCTCAACCGAGTTTGCCGAAATCTCCTGCTACTCGATAATACTTGATCGATTGGGCAAACACTTGTAAATATGTGGCAAACAAAGAGTGATTGATTAGTTGACTTCCCCCCCCCCCCCCCAAAAAAAAAAAACACCAATGTTCTCAACTGCGGTACATTGGTCTACTTGGAAAAAGGCAAATCGCTACTTTTAACACCCTGAAATATACTCGAACGGGAGTTCGTTGCTTTGAGGGGTCAGGGCAACCAATTAACCGTTGAACTGTTGAACCGAATGAACCGAATGACTGCTACTTCACGGCCTGGGGTTCTGCAGAAATAATTACTCCAATATCCAAACAACCCTTGTCCTAGTGCTTACATTAAATTGTTCTTTGTGTGAGGATGGAGGATCGAATGGTCTTTAACCAGCCTAACAAGAATTCAAACAAGTCGACGTTCGTAAAAAAGTTGGCAGCGCCGGAAGTCGAGGTGACTGTTCGAGAATGTAAATCAGTCCGGTGCGAGAGATTTGAGAACGTCTCGAGAACCGACTACAGTTCAGTAAGATAGTTATTGCAAATATTCGGTAACACAACTGTGCAAATCGTATACCACAGGATTCCAACATTGTGGGACAGCTTGTGCTGTACGCTACACTAAACATCGATCAACACTCACCGAGTCCTGTCGAGTCTTGCAGACGCTTCGCCGCTCAAACGCCGAGTGGTATGTCTCCTACAGGTCCAGCCAAGTGCCCGTCGACATGTGTGTGAACGTCTGTTCAGTCCCATCCCGCTTTTCTATCAAAAACATCGGCAAATACCAACAAAGTCACAACACTCCACCGACCGGTTGTGGATGAGCCTCGTTTGTATATTCGCCACGTGACCACGACAGGCAAAATACCCGCGCGTACGCGCGCCTGTGCAAGCATGCAATCTGGCATGTAATCCGGGAGGGGTACTCTATTTCGGACCTGACTCCAAAAATGGATACCTATTTCAGATCTTTTTCAGATATTTTTTTTTTCTTTTGCAACGATTTCCGCCCTGTGTTTTCTTTCATTTGCCGTACAATGTCCGCGGAGACACATTTCTGTTAAAATCATACCTATCCCAGACCAAAAAGACAAAATCGGTACACTATTTCAGACAACAAATGCTTGAAAACGATACCCTTTGAGGCGGCACATACCTATATAGCTTATATATGGGAGTACCCCCCTCCCCTCCCCCCCCCCCCCCCCCCCCTCCCCGGAGGGGCATGCAATAAGTAAATAGCAGCAATTTTCTCTTTCGAACTTTATTTACTGCGGACCTGAAAAATATGAGACGCGACTCAAGAGCAACTATTAGTTTATTGTAAAGTAGTTTCAACTCTTCCTGTAAATTGCGTAAAAACGTCGATTAAAGAAACAGAAACTGTTCAATCCATCTTTCCTTTACCTCAGCAAACGCTTCATGAATTGCACACAATTCTTGCGTGAAAAAGTATACTTTAAATATGAAAAATAGTGAATACATTTGCTGCAGTTAAATATGAAAATAGTGAATACAAATAAGCTCTACTAAGCAGATATACACAACCTAAAATAATGCAGCCAGATGGGTACTAAACATCCCAAAAATCACTTTTCAATACTTGCTTTTTAAATGTTCCACATCTGTTACTATCATCATAATTTTTTATCGGAGATATTAGCCTCTTTAGCTACACTGTAAATATTCGAATTGAAATTATGTTATGTTAGTGACTTCCGGTTTGATCTGAGGCAACATCCGGTCACCATCTTAGAGCAAGCCTTTCTGAAATTCTCAAACCGCCAAGCATAGACAAACGGATTTATAGCAGAGTTGGCGAGGATGAGCAAAAAGTGTGCATCGCGGGCCCAGTGAATAAACACACAACTACATGTGCTACACAAGTTGGTGATGTAAATGCAGACACAGGACGGGAGATAACAGGCCAAGAAGAACGCCAACATGATCATGAACGTCTTGGTGACCTTCTGTTCCCATCTCACCGCTTGTCGTTGAGCCAAGTTCTCTTCCCTAGTTTCGTCCAGACTGTCCCATTGTCTGACTTGGTTCCGAAACACGCGGAAGATTTTGATGTGAGTGTAAATCATCACGGAAAATGTTAACACAATCACCGTGTGAAAGAACACGAAAGCGTACGTGAGGTACCCTGTTTTCAGATAAATGAAGGGAAAACTCAGGGAGAAAAGCCAAATACCCGCAGCCACAAATCCTGCTCTCTTCGGGTTCAGCTTGAGCCTGTAAGTCATGGGGGAAGTGATGGCCACATATCTATCCATTGTCAATGCTGCAAGACTCAGAACAGACGCTGTGCTGGAGACGAAGTACGGAATGTGAATATAAACCAAGGCAGTCGGGTAGGCGCCTGAAATCCCCTCACTCAAATGAAATGCAACGGACATAGGGTCAACCACGAAGCCCACTATCAAATCAGCGAAGGCCAGATTTGCGATGAAGTAATTGAAAGGCGACTTGAGATCTTTGTTGGGGTCGACGAATATCGCCATCACTACCAGGATGTTCCCGATCACTGTAACAAGGCACATAACTATAGATATCGACGCTGACGTGAAGGAAATGTAGCTAGGAGGAATTGTCATGTTCGTACACGGATACTCGCCAAACAGAGACATGACGAAGGCCTGCTCTCGTCGCGAATTGTGTAACCTTTCGAAGCTCGTAATGACACGGTGTGTGATTATGACACTTCCGGCTTGACGCAATGTCTTTGGAATTCGTGATGCTTGCGCAATATCAATTATCTGCGTGTTGACTTGATAAGCGTTCACTGTCCGTCAATTTGAAGAACAAGAAATTGCACTGCGGATTGTCACGATGCATATTAAGCCTCATGAACGAGATGCGTTTGAATGAGAAGTTAGAACACAAGCCTTAATTAAAACTTACAGACTTTGAATTTAAATGTATATAAGGGGCCATTTATACGGAAGGAGACCCTTCCCCAAGGGTGAAAAGATAGTCAGCCTTCTTTACATGCGAAGTGCTATCCCAAGGGTTATCTCGCCAATTCCAAGACTGATTTGACAGTAGCCTGACCCCGCTAAGCTTGGCTCTCCTACCTCAAGCGTTTACATTGCTTAAGTAAACTATTACTCTTGCAAGCAGATATATCGACCCTTCCTCCTAAAGTGACCCTGCTATCGTGTAAACGACAATAGAGAAGGTTGATCCTTCCAGGAGGGTGACCTTGCAAGGAGAGTATAAACCCTACTTCCATGTAAACAGCTTCTAAATAAATATGTGAAGTAAAAGTGCCCAGATCCAATGCACACACTCAAAAATGTCTCACACACATTGTTTAAAAGCGTCCCACACGCAAACACCAGTTGGTTGTTGCACAATGGTCACGCAAAGGCAGTTTCCGCCGGAAGAGAGGAACCAGTACCACTTCCTGTTGACTCGGTATTCCGCATTTTGAATTCTGGTTTGAGGTCATACGACGTTTTGCTGCTTGATCTCGGTCGTGAACAACATCTGTTGTATAAGTTGGTGATGTAAATACAGACACAGGAGGGGAGATAACAGGCCAAGAAGAACGCCAACATGATCATGAATGTCTTGGTGACCTTCTGTTCCCATCTCACCGCTTGTCGCTGAGCCAAGTTCTCTGCCCGTGTTTCGCCGAGGTCGTCCCATTGTTTGACTTGGTTTCGAAACACGCGGAAGATTTTAACATGCGTGTAAATCATCACAGCAAATGTTAAGACGATCACAGTATGAGCGAACACGAAAGCGTACGTGAGGTATCCTGTTTTCAGATAAATAAAGGGAAAACTCAGGGAGAAAAGCCAAATACCCGCAGCCACAAATCCTGCTCTCTTGGGGTTCAGCTTGAGCCTGTAAGTCATGGGGGAAGTGATGGCCACATATCTGTCCATCGTCAATGCTGCAAGACTCAGAACAGACGCTGTGCTGGAGATGAAATACGGAATGTGAATATAAACCAAGGCAGTCGGGTAGGCGCCTGAAATCCCCTCACTCAAATGAAATGCAATGGACATAGGGTCCACCACGAAGCCCACTATCAAATCAGCGAAGGCCAGATTTGCGATGAAGTAATTGAAAGGCGACTTGAGATCTTTGTTGGGGTCGACGAATATCGCCATCACAACCAGGATGTTCCCGAACACTGTAACAAGGCACAAGGGAACCGAGATGGAGGCTGTTGTGAAGGAAATGTAGCTAGGAGGAATTGTGACGTTCGTACACGGATACTCGCCGAACAGAGACATGATACAATTTGGATGACCTCTGTTACTTGATACTCGCCTCACGACGTTTAAACAGGTCAGTTTCAAAAGTTCGGTTCTTTCTCTTTGTTGGATATTTCTTTGCGGCGCGCACGTCAGCTTCACTTGGCTCCGTACTCTCGGAGTCATATGACACAAAGAATACCAATTATGTATTTACCTATTTTTAGAACAAGCTGAAGCGCATAATTTAAAAAGGAAGTTGAAATCGAAGCCAGTTCGTTGTATGTCCCGAGATGGTCAACTTCAATTTTCTCCTTCAGCTTCTCACTAGAAACATATCCTACAGTATTGATAAACAAGTGAAAATTGGCAAGGACTAAATCTGCATGCTGTCTGCCTCAGGGTAGTGTCCGCTTAGAGAGAGTTGACTCATTGCCCTCCAAGGCCAAATCGTTGTGAGAATTTGTCTTTTGTGCTCAGGAGTCAACCGCTGAACTTTGTTTCCTGGAAAACACGGAATAAGTCAAAAGGTTTACATAGACGCCACGTAAATCAGATCACACAATGAAGGGAACAGGATCTTTTTTGTTTTTCAACTTGTCTATTCTTCTTCGCACTTTATGTACTACTACAGTTCATTTTTTAATCGTTTGACGCCAGGACGTGTTTCGGCTCGTAAGCGTAACACTTAATATTTGCGCTTAATGAACGATGTGCAAGCTGTCAAAGCTGCTCGTCGACCAGTTGTCGACAAGTAGCTTTGACTAGCGTGCAATTCGTTCATTTTCCATTGCTTTCCAGTCGCACACTTACTGCACGACTGTGAGCCACTGTATAATAACACTTAGACTGCTTGCGCGCTTACAAAAACAAAAACAAAACAAAAATTGCGTGGATGTACACGGTTCCATTCCCAACTAGATGGTGTTGGTACAAAGGAGTTAGAAGGATCATGCAAGTGTTTGGAAAGCACAAAAATGCCTCACTTTTGCGCATGCACAAACAATGTGTGAGTCATCTTGGATGACGGCGTCACTTGCGGAATTTAAGGGGCCCTCTCAGCGGCCAACTCAATGTTTTTGTCTACATCTTGGAATGTGCCGTAAATTGATAACCCAAGGCTGAGCCTGGTTCCCAACACAATATAACGTAATAAATCAAAACAAAAATAAGTAAATAGCACTTTCAGATCAAAAGAAACTGGTCTTCCCCTCAAATGAGCCGGATGTAAAAGGATTGCTAAGGCTCATGTTTCGACTTACTTTAGGCCCCCCTGAAAATGGCGGTACAAGATTTTTGGCACGCAAAGCATTGTGGTTGAGAACGCCGCTTGCTCTCAGGCACCCACGAACACACGTACCCAACGAAACTCCGCGCAAAGTCGTTCAGGTTAACACGAGTGCGACTGAACGTTAGTGCTTATAGTGTGGACGCGACTTTCCTGTTCAGGCGACACTTTTCTGAACCGCGGCAGACATTTTCGGCAACAACTGCAGAGGATCTTCACACAAGCGTCCCTGAAATTCTCAAAACGCCAGGCGTACACAAACGGATTCACAGCAGAGTTGGCGAGGATGAGTACAAAGTGCGCGTCGCGGGCCCAGTGAATAAACTTGCAGCTACATGTGCTACATAAGTTTGTGATGTAAATACAGACGCAAGACGGAAGGTAACAGGCCAAGAAGAACGCCAGCATGATCATGAACGTCTTCGTGATCCTCTGTTGCCATCTGATGGCTTGTCTCATAGCTTGGTTTTGTCTTCGTGCGGCGTTGATCATTGTTAGCATCGCCTGCTCTCTGATTGAACGGAATACTTTTGCGTAAGTGTATAACATGACCAGGAATGTAAAAACAACCACCGTATTAGAAAAAACCAAAGCGTACGTTAGATATCCTGTTTTTAGGTAAACAAAAGGAAAACTTAGGGAAAAAAGCCAAATGCCCGCAGCCATAAATCCTGCTCTCTTGGGGTTGAGCTTGAGCCTGTAAGTCATGGGTGAAGTAATGGCCACATATCTGTCCATCGTCAACGCTGCGAGACTCAGAACAGACGCTGTACTTGAGATAAAGTACGGGATGTGAATATAAACCAAGGCAGTCGGGTAGACGCCTGAAATCCCCTCACTCAAATGAAACGCAACGGACATAGGGTCCACCACACATCCGACTATCAAATCAGCGAAGGCCAGATTAGCGATGAAGTAATGGAAGGGCGATTTCAGATCTTTGTTCGGGTCCACAAATATGGCCAACGCTACCAGGATGTTCCCTAGCACTGTAACAAGAGACATTGGAACTGAGATGGACGCTGTTATGAAGGAAATGTAGCTGGGAGGAATTGTCATGTTCGTGCACGGATATTTGCCGAACAGAGACATGATGTAGAATTTGATGTGTTGGAAATTCTTTAGATTTTAACCTTGGTTTTCCTGGAGCAGAATTGGCGCAACTTTTTACTTTCAATGTCTTCCTCAAAATGACGTCCTGGCAATAAGGCTTAACGTTCAAAGCTTTTAACCGGATTATGTACTTGAGAAAATGAACCTTGCATGACGTACTTCGCAGGCTTCAAATATCCGTTTGTCCTCACTATTGCTAAATAAAAAGTGATTAATTTTTTTTCACCTGCTTTTATCAGAGCTCTAACTTCATGTCCGAGTCACGTTTTAATTGTTGTACTAACTTCCGTTCTGACAAAAAATCATAATAATAAATTTTCCTCCAACACGATAAGGAACAACTACGCCAATTGAGTCGTCAGTTGTGGCGCGATTGGTCGCGTCACGTTTATAAATTGTCACCACAAATTATCACCATAAATTATTAACACAAACGATGAAATGTTAATAGCATCTGTCCATCTTTGCATAGTGCTGGTTTGACAAAACTAGTAATGAAAACATCACATATCAAAGAAAATATTGCATTCGGGAAATTGTTTTCAGTTGGAGGCTAACGGATGCACGAGTTATTAAATAAGCGTTTGGAGTAACTATATTAAAATTTGCGGTTCTTTTTTTCAGAACACGGGAAATTAATCCTGTTATTCCTGTGAAAAAAAATTAACTCCACGAACAACAAGGAAGCTGCCAACTTCTGAACTGTCAAATCATGCAGTGAACACTCAAGCAAAGGAAATTAAGCCCGCGATGCGGTACACTTTAATAGCAGTGTTCACACTACGGCTGTTTGAGACTTCAAAGATTTCCACAAATACGTTTGCCGGCTTACCTTGAGGAGTTGGTGAACTTATAGCCTGGGTTAATTATCTCGGCTCTGATCAGTGACACCGTGGCCTTTTCAGCTTTGAGGTAATGGCAATACAAAATAACGTCCTTGAGTGACTGCATAACGGAAAGAGCATTTATATATCTCAATGAGCTCACTGACGCGAGCGATCCGGTAATGCTAATTGATTTCGCATCACCTTAAGTATATCGGTAAGTTTAGACTGACAGTTGTTCAGAGTGAAACCTAAAGGGTGAACAATTAAGACTAACTGAGTGGAGGAAGTGCCTTCTTTTTGAAACTTTGGGAAAATAATTCTGCATATTCAGTTTCGGAATTAAATGACTGAAGTTGCAGACATGGGAAATGAGTTTGAACATAAAAGCGTGCGATACAAAAACCACATAACCATCTAAACAACAACAAAGCCATAGCCGTTGTCTCTCCTTGGACTAACTCGTGCCGTCGACGTTGACGTTCACTGTGCGTTACTTGAGGTCACCTCAGTAGCTTAATATTTACCCTTTAGTATAGGTCTTCTTCACAATACTCGCATATCCCCGTTCTTGTTTGATGTTAACAATTCGCGGTTATACTTTATAATAAGCCCATGAACTATACTACAAAGCGAAGGGCAGATTCACAGGACGATCTTTATTGGTGTCCACAAATACGACCAACACTAACAGGATATTTTTGATCACTGTAACACGACTGTGAGCCGCTGTGACTGTGAGCCGCGGTACCAAGCCAATACAAAACGACGCATGCTCGTTTAGCCATGACCCGCAAAAATCCATTCGGCAGGCTTAATAGCTCGGTGGACAAACACTTAAGGCATAAATGCAGAGATATATTCAGTTATTCAATTAATTCTTAACCTGCTGGTTCTGACTTTGTGTCTTAATATTGGTACAAACCAGAATAAAGTGTACTCTTTGCCCGGAAGACCTGTAAGTTTAGCCTTCGAGTCCACAACAGATTTTACGTGTTTCTGCTTTACTTGTCAGTCATTTCTTGTCACGTTTCTGACATTAAGGGCCGATTTTTTAAACAAAGTTTAACTTAGACCTGGTTTATCGCTAAATTTAAGTCTAGACGGACGCCGTAAAACAGGGTTAGCTAAACGTTAAATTGCACTTTTAGAACATGGATCAGTCAGAGTCGGTTTATAAAGACGACTTTTAGCCGTTGTCCGTTAAGCATGGCTATTGTTTAATTCTTGTTTAGACCAGGACTTTCTTAACCGCGGTCTAAACCTTGTTTAAAAAATCGGCCTTTAGAGTCCGCACTTCGGACGTTATGGGATTGGGGACTAAGACTTGATAGGGAGGTGATTAATTTATTTTATGCCTGAAGATCTAAAATTGAAATCTCTTAACCAGACACTCTCAAACAAATTGAAAGAGTTGTAGAGTATTTTGAAACAGATCAGCAGCCGTCTTCTCTGTGCCATTAACCTCTTATAGCTCTGTAATAATTTTTTTTTTTTTTTTTTTTTTTTTTTTTTTTGCTCGTCATATCAACTCCGAAGCTTTTTAGTTACCTTTGTGATAAAAATAGTAATAATAAAAGAAACTTTGTCAACAAACCAGTTGTACCCTGCGCAACTTGCCTGCCTTTCAAGCTCCGGACCGGTTCGCACATGTTGTTTCCGGCGTACAGTGTATTAATCTGCAGCTATTGTTGCACGATTGAATATCAATACAATTGAGCTATGATGAGACACTGAACTAAACACAGCGACGATGCATCGTGCGACAGCAGGAACCTCCGCTGCCGAGATATTTTTAAGATAACAACTGAGTTCACTCGATTGACGAACTAGTGAACACAAATTCAATGTGAGCGTGCCACGTCCCAAGTAGTTGCCTTGGTGATATAAGAAAGTTTGTTGATTAATTTTGTCGGTCGTTTTTTTGGGATTACAAACAAAAAGAGGCATGCAAACAATCCGCAGGTTTTCTATTGAAAATGTTGTAATTACTTGACTTGATACAATGAATTAGCGTGGGACCTCTACCACGGCACTTCACTCAGATGGACTGCGTCTTATAAAACGAAGTACAATTATTCGATGGTTTGTATTCAAACTGGGTCAACTGGCAGAGTAAATATTTGAACGAAAGAGGGAGGCGGTAATTACTGCCCTGTAAGTGCAATTTGCTCAGTCATTTATGGATCATTCGGACACACAATCAACTGGTCGATTATTTGCTCAAGGCCAGGCCATGTCCCTGAATGGCGAAGTAAAAAAACTTTCAAGAACTTATCATCGATACATTCAGAGCAAGAAGTCGACAGTCAAAAGGCAATGGAAGCGCGAAGTGAAGATGGACACTGGACGAGCAAAAACTTCAAAGGACAAGCCGGTTTACATTGTACAACCCACGACAGTCAAAGCAGTTTTACCTAGTTCAAGGACTGCTGCTTCTTGCCCTCCCAAACATACGCGCGACAGACTCTTGGCTTCTGGAAAATCACAAAACAGTTCCGAAGAACCGCGGAGAACCAAGTCAAGTTCCGTACCGAGATCTCGTAAGAATCAAACACTGAAGCAATCAGGCGAGTTTGAGTACAAAGTCGTCACGATGAACGAGACAGTGGAAGAGAAAGCTGTGAGGGACAACCTAATTGAAGGCGTCAAGAAACAGAACTGGGTCGAAAATGGGGCGACACGGTCACAGAGCGCTTACGTTACGCCCTCAAATAAACTGGGACTCATCGAACGAAAGTTCTCTCTGTGTGCTGAGAACGCTGAACAAAGAATCAAAGAGAGCCCTCGAGTGAGTTTCAAAATTTCAAGTCACTTCTGTGATCGCGCGTTCAGGCTTGAAAATGGCGACTTTTCCAAGCAATTCTGTGACGTTTTTGGTCCTGGAATGTGTACAGACTGCACGAAGGCGAGACGGCAACACATCAGCATTGAAGACCAAATTCACTGTTATCCCGGTGTCGCTGTTTCTCCTTATGTGCTCTGTGTTCCGAAGGAAAAAGTCGAAAACGCGTCGAAAACGTCGTCCGCCGTCTTTCACGAACGCGACGCTCTTTTCCGACGAAATTTGAGCCGAGCGGCGCGTGATAGTCCGGACAGCTTCCGATCTACGAAAGCGCGCCCTAACAGTTCGAACGATGAACGGACGAATTCAGCCATGTCGGACGTAAACAGCACTTACACTGTCAACGATTGGAGTGCACAAAGTTCTTGGGATCGTATTCTAAGAAACGAGTCTCCGTGTTCTTCTGTGTCAAGCTCACGTCGCTCCAGTATTTCCAAGAATGCAGAACTAAAACCGAACGCTGCGCAGACAGCAAGCGAGATTCTCTTTTCACCCGGGGTCGACTACGAAAGCGATCTCAATCCAGTGAGCATTCCTTTATCTCAAGTTACTCACCTGTCGCCTGGAAATCCGCAGGTTAGACAGGTTCCGTCCAGAGCTGGTTCCAGGCTTAATTCACGCAGAAATCGGCTGAAAACGCCGTCGATTGAACGAACAGGCAAGTTAAAGGAACTGCCGTACTGGCGCTTCTTGATCCCCGAGCCGCCCAAACTAGAGGTGGGCAGAATGAACGTCAGCATCTTCACTCCCAAAGAGATTCCTGGAATCAAGATCTTTGACGAGTCCTTTTTTGAACTTTAAAGCCTGCAGGTCTTCACAAGCAAAGCAGATACATTCAAGCATAAGAGTCCTCATTTCGAACATAATACCCAAGCTAAGGGCCCGGTCGCACTAGGAAGTTTAGTCGATAATAACTCAGTATCGACAGCAATACGACGGCTTCTTCAATGTTTGGTAGTAACTTGCCGACATATATTTCTGGTAGCAAGTGCTGTTTGCACACTGATGCAAATGTCGATATCAATGTCGTTAAAGTTATGAGCGCGACCGGAGCCATACTAACTAAAGGATAAAAGTTTCCTTTTTTCCTCAAATGTGCTTGCGTCGCCCGTTTTCAACGACTCGCCTCTCTTGTCCTTTTGCTCTGGTCGTTCGTGAAAAACAGGCCTATAAATGTCTTTCATCGGCAGCTGCCATGTTGTGGCCAAGTTTTCAGAACTCGTTTGACATTCATTTGGACATCAAAACTTTTAGTTTACAAACGCCATGATTGTACTTAATGAGTTAATTGAAGTGTTTACTTGACAAGAGCACGAATTCTCTTTTGGACAGTACAATTGGAATGTACTGATCAAGATGTTTTCGTTCGAGTTGTTACGACTCGTTTTTGAAACTGTGCCAGCAAGTAAATCGACCTGTAAACACTATTGGTTCAGAGTAGGAAAACTAAATTAATTCTAAAGCAGTAGCGTCGGTCTTTTATGGCGGGCTTAGCTTTAATTACATTGTAGGCCACATTTACTCTACAAAATGAGCAAATAAACCGCAGTATTATGAACGTTGAGAGCCACATTCAAACAATGTCCTGCGTAGTTCATAACCAAAGCCAACAAAAGGGAAACCAACTTTGCAAACGAAAACAATTAAACGCAACACCTCGCGGACAACAAGAACCAAGTCTATTCAGCGTTTCCAAGCGACTGGCACCTATTTATGCATCAATGACGACGTAGTTATTGTGCGTGTGGCGTTCGTGGGTGCGCGAGAGTGTGCGTATGCGTCTCGCGGCTGCCTGCGAGTTTCTGTTTACTTTGGAGACCGTATGTAAGGTGGATCGACTTATCGAAGTTGGCGATTGATGCGCGATGACATGGTTGTGTGTAGTGCCGGCTGGGCACAAATTCTAAAAGCTGTCGACATACGGCATCACCACAACACATCTTAGTAACGACGATAAAAGACACCAAAAAACTAAACTTGAGCACCAGTTTAATTTCTCATTTGTTAACGTCAATTAACCCGAAAATAACATTAAATGTGAACGCAAATGCCATGCGAAGAGCTCTGCAAGAAAAAAAGCAAAACAGAACTAAGAAATAATGTCAGATGCGACAAAACAGAATCAATTTCGCAACAAATGAAAACTCGATAACTAGTCGTTGTTTAAAGTTGTCACTAAATCAAGTGCAGCTAAAACCAAATCTAGCCAAACTTTGCTAACCCTGGGCACCGTGTTAACGGACTTTTTTTCGAACCTGGGAATAACTACACAACGACATAACGCATTAAGTCTTGATCTAAGTCAGGGTCGCGCTTATTTTAATGCCCTACCTCTCGTCACACCGCAGCTCGACTCCACGCTTTCCACGACGACGACTGCAAGAAAAAACAGCACACAGTGAGCGTGAGATCAGCTTTAAAGTTAACCAATCAAATGCAACCTCATAACCGGTCTTACCCGTTTGTTGGGGTCCTCTCGCCCCTGCGCTCTATTGACGCCGTAGGGGACCCCCGCGTGAACAGGTGCGTTGCCACCGGGGTTGGGCACGGCTCCTGCACCTTGATGGTTCCACGTGACGTTGAGTCCCGCGGGTGCGTTTAATCCCGCGGGTCCTGTGACGACAGCAGTTCCTGGTGCCGCGCCTGCGTACTCCGGTTCGCCTGTGTAGACTCGCCTGGTGCTGTTCAGAAGCTTCACTCGAGGACCCTAGAGCCAAAACAAACAAAATTAAAACATACTGTTTTTTTATTTTTATTTATTTTTTTATTTTTTTGTAAAATTTAATTCTGGTGCTTGGCTTCATTGTACGTTCCCACCGCCAAAAAAAAGAATGCAATGCAATTTCGTTTTGTTTCAAATGCCGTTTCCGAGATGACTGTTCAGTCTCTGTTTCAAAGCGAGGTCTAGCACAAAACTTTTCTTATGAAAATGAATTTGACTTGCATGAAAATGAAAACTCATTTTCACAAAAGAGATTGCGCAACTAGACCTCGTTTTGAAACGGAGGCAACAGGGATCTCGGAAATGGCCTATTCATCGATATCTAAAGTAGTATAAATGATGACGTTGTTAATAAACCTGACCAGAGTGTAGGTTATTCTATTCTGACAAAGAGCAGCAGGAACTCAAGATGTTCAACTGTGACAGAGTTCGTCAAGTCACCTTCGGCAGCCCGATGTCCGCGTAGTCTTTTTCCGACATGAGCAGAAGCGCATCCAAGTCGATCTCGTTTTCCTAAAAATTACGAAAAACGTGTTTACTGAGGGAATAGCAACGATAACGAGAATGATAAAAACAACTACGACGATCAGTTCGACAACAACGACAAGACAACGACAACAACAATGACAAAACAACAACAACAAAAGCGACAACGACAACGAGAAAAACAACGACGACGAAAAAAACAACGACAAGGATGACAAAAAACAACGACAAAAACAGCTACGACGAGAAGTGCGACGACAACGACAAAACCGACGACGATAACTACAACAAGAATGAGAACAATAACGACGATGAAACACACGATACAACAACGCACGACAAACAACTTTCTGCTTGTGCACGTTCTACAGAGTATCACAAAATCTTTGCAAAGTGAATTGATATATCAGTCCTTTCTTTCCAGTCAAATTTTTAACATTTGTAACGTGCCCGCACTCCAATTAGTCAGCTTCGACCTCGTCTCCAGGCCTCCCGTGATAGATTTGTCACAGCATTACCTGAAATAGACTCAAATGACCGGACAGCGATAGCCGCTCCAGAAACGTTTGAAGAGTGTCTTCCGGTTGAACGCCGATGTGCTCTTCATCAGAGACTGGGACCGAGTCCATGCCGCTGACCAGCGTGGGTGAAGGCGCGGAGGAGACTCGCGGGGCCGACCAGCTGGACGAGAGAGAGGGGTCCGAGGTGTAGGAGAAACTCCACACGCCCGCGACTTGCGTCCCCTCTGAAGAAAAACATAGGGAGATGAGATAGGAGGTTCCCAACAGCACCAAACAGAAAACAACAAACAAACAAACAAACAAGAATATACCAACAAGAACAACAAACATTCTAGAGCATTATGGAAGCAAAATTGAAAAGGAGTAGACCACGTGTCCTTTCCTCGTAATAACCAACTTAAAGGTCAGATTGGAGGCTCCCAACAACAACAGCAAACAAAAACGAACAAACAAACAAAGAACCAACACTTGAAGCAGGAGAGGAAATGAAAGTTGATCACGTGTTCTTTCCAGAGCCGACTATACTCATGATAACTAACCGGAACCAATCAGTGGTGATATTCCTGGGACCGAGGGTAGCGGGCTTGCCGACACTCTCCTGCACGCACGCTCCGTGCCGATGGGCCTTAAAGACGGCTTCTCCCCAGGCTCCGGCAAGGGGGGCTTACCAGGGGCCCCAATCGGGGAGGGTGCAGGTGAGGTGGACGCTGAAGGGACCGTGGTGGGGACAGGGGAACCGGACACAGTGCACGGGGGCGAGGAAGACGTCGCCTCGAGAGAATTGAACAGGGCCCCTGGGGTCGTAATATACAGGGGTTGGTTGATGGGATCTGCTGACAGAGGGGCCTGCAGGTGCTCCTGGTCGGATAAAGGACCTTGACTGGGTCGGTTGCTGGGATGCGCGATATCGTTCCAGACACTTGGGCTCACGTGCGAGAGGATGTTACTGATGGCCGACATGGTGGTGGAGCTCGACACAGACGTCGTGCTTAATACCGCTGAGGTGGTAGTAACCGGAACGAAGGCGCCAGACCGCAGCGCTTGACCGCTGACCCAGCTCCCTGAGGCCTCAGTGGAAACCACTGTGTTGCCCAGCACGGCGGATGAATACGTGGGAGAGCCTTTCCGCAGCCGAGTAACCTTGCTTGCGGGCCGCGCAGTTACAGGGGGAGGATCTGGTGCCGAGTCAGGAAATAGCTGACGCTTGGCAGGCGTTGCGGGCAGAGCAGCCGTAGAAGTCACGTGGTTACTATGCACGTGACCTGTCCTCGCTGCTGTTGCAGTCGTCAAGGTGGTCGTCACAACACACGTAGGAAGGGTCTGGCCCACCTTCACCTGGTGCGCAGACAGAGGCACCTTTTTGCTAGCCACAGTCGAGGCCTGTGTAGAGGCCCATCGGGCGGTGCTGGGAATGTGAGTGGCCTTGGACGTGCTCGAACCGGCGCTTGAATGAAGTGCCTGGGGATGTCCATTTGTGGCGCTCACAGGTGCCTGCTGACTGGGGGCCGTGGGAGCCTTCTTTCCCTGGGTACCCTTGGACGGGACCCCGCTGGTCTTGGGCTCAGACGGTTTGCTGTATTGGGTCGAGGCTGAGGTGATGACGGGGGTGGTGACGGGCGAGCTGTGTACCGTGGAGGACGTTACGCTAGAGGTTCGGCTGGACAGGGATTTCCCGCGCGGCAGTACCTTGGTGATGTCACACTCCGGATCCTTCACCAGAGCGCAGATGAGTTGATGAGCCTGGCGAGTTGCATCAGGCGGACCCCTGTAAAAAAATATCAGCTCAAAATACAAATTCTCCCAACCATTCAAGAGGAAAATGTGCGAGTGGTGTAGTGGGAACTGATAGTTCAATCAGCTATCATCGTAACAGGCCGAGTTCTCCAAACTGTGTGGATGTATGTCACTTGAGGCCGAAGGAGAAAATTGAAGTTGATTACTCCTGGGACAGAAAGAGTAAATAGCTGAACCACGCGGCTAAAAGAAAGTATTTCTAGTCCTGACATGTTGAGGTTCTGTCCTTGTGTAATAGTGGCTCTAACCCTTAAACTTCCAGGCTCAAAATGCAGATTCTCTCAACCTTTTAAGAAGAAAATGCGTGAGTGATCACTGATGTACTGTCAGAGAATTGATAATTCCACTAACTTTCTTCTGAGCAAGATATAAAGTGTGATACATTTCTGATGAGAAATTGAAAACGAAAATTGAAACTGACCACTCTTGGGAGTAAAAGGGTTAATGGCTCGCGCGCGACAGGAACCTATCGTGTTTTTATATTAAAAACAAAACAAAACAAACAAACAAACAACAACAACAACAACGATAAAAACAAGCAATAGATGAGTCGAGAGCACTCACTTGATGGTGATCAAACAGCTGCCTGTGACTTTCTGTTTGTTCGTGTCGATGTCGATATGCGCGCCCGTAGTGTCCCGGATTGCGTTGACGTTGCAGCCGCCCCGACCGATTACCCGACTGACCACCGACGATGGCACGGACATTTTCTTGGCCCTGCGAGTAAAGGCGTCACAAATCTTAAAACCACCAAGACTGCGGACAACAGACACTGCTGAGACTACGTAACGTTACCCTATCAGCCGCTAAGAACAAACACACAACTGTAAGATGATGTCAAGGACATTTTCTCACGACACACTAGGAGAGGAGCTACTGCACGACGTGACCCGACCCACCCCACCCTAAAGAGTGTTTTGGTCCTATGAGCAAAGGGATCATAATGTCATTCATGACGTCATAATTCACCTAAGAACAAGTGAAGACTCCTAAATACCAGACCATCATGTTTTACTTTGTCGAGATCCCTAAAGCCCAGTTTTTTTGTTGTTTTTTTTTTTTTTTGCGAGCGACGTAAGCACAAGAGATGCGCGTCCGTGAAAACAATCTATGCAAGCGCAAAAAAGGTAAAATAAAATATCCTTGTGCTTGCGCAGAACCTGTTTTTACTGTGGACTAAAGAATCACACTTGCGTCGCTCGAGAAGACCAGGCTTAACCTAAGCTCAAATACAAATGCTCCCAATCAGAGAATAGGAAAATGTACGAGTGATGAAATGAAGATATCTCAATGAGCTTTTGTTTGAGCAAGGCATCTTAAAGTTCTCCACACTGTATAACATATATATCTGGTAAAGGACTGAAAAGAGAAATTTGAAGCTGATCACTGACGGCTTTCTTACCTCCTGACCACTTCTTTCCAGCCGTCCTCGTGTTTCTTGCCCTTCTTTGGACTTGGTAAGGTCGACATCTTAGTGGTCACCGATGTAGTTGTCAAGGTAACTGCTAAGCACTGGGCCGCTGCCGTAGCAACAGTGATGGGCGACAGGGCACTGTTGGGGGTCACGTGGGTAACTATTGTACTGGCCATAACCTTGGTGATCGCAGCCGTGGTGATCGCGCTCTTCACGTCGACAGCTCTGAAGGTGAAGAGGCAGGCATTTTGTCATTTAATAATTTAGTCCGAGTCACTCCTTCATGCATTTAGTCTCCTCGCTTGTTCTCAGGTCGTCTCCGTCTGTCTATATATCTGTGTCTGTCTGTCTTTTTCTCTCTAGTTTTTTTCTCCTGTTTTCTGTCTACCTGTCTGTGTATCCGTCCGTCCGTCTATCTGCCTGTCCATCCGTCGAAGTAGATTAGTGGCTTTAAATTAGTTCACCTGGTAAGATTTAATTGGAATGCCAATTTAGAATGGGAGCAATTTTAAATTAATTTTAGTAAATAGAATGTCAGGTTAGTTTATTCAATTTCGCTTGAGTTAGGAACACAGCCACATCACCTATGCTGCCTTTTAGTTGATCGTATATAAATAATTGTTATGATGATGATGATGATGATGACGATGAGGATAACGATGATGATGATGATGATGATGATGATGGTGATGATGATGATGATGATGATGATGATGATGATGATGATGATGATGATGATGATGATGATGATGATGATGATGATGATGATGATGATGATGATGATGACGCTAATGATGATGATGATGATGATGATGATGATGATGATGATGATGATGATGATGATGATGATGATGATGATGATGATGATGATGATGATGATGATGATGATGATGATGATGATGATGATGATGATGATGATGATGATGATGATGATGATGATGATGATGATGATGATAATGATGATAAATAAAAAAATGTAAAAAAAAACAATGCTCTGCTCTGTCTGTCCTTCTGTCTCTTGTTCTCTCTTACGTGATAGCGATCGTGGTGAGAGTGTCCAGGGATCCGGCAGACGACTTCCTTTTGCGTTTGGTTCTGACGGGTTTGATGTCGATAACAGGAGCGGTGATGACAACTGCGTCGATACTGATGCTTTCAGCTGTTAAAAATAGAAGATAGTGCGACATTCTTAAACAACTGCTACTAGAATATACCACTAGGGAGCTTTCACATCCTTATCACTCCTGAGGTCAGAATACAAATTCTCTTAACCATTTGAGAGGAAAATGTATTAATGATAAGGTGAGAGTTTATATGTATATGAATCAGCTTTCATCTGAGCAAATTATTAAATGGAAAACTCTCCATACTGTATCATATATTTCTAGTGAAAGAATGAAGGAGAAAATTCAAGTTGATCAATCACAGGAGTGAAAGGATTGAGTCAAATTCGCAACTGCACTTGGCCTTTGGCAGTGAAAGGGTTAAAAGTTGAGGGAATGCGAGGCTTCCTTGTGCGAGTCAAATTCACCTTCAGCAGTGAAACAAAGTATAGTAAATTTAGTGTCAAGCGTCTTACTTTCAATGCTCTTGTCATCTTGCTCTGCGTTTTCCTTGCCGTCAGCTTGGTTCTTGGCGTTCGTTTCTGCCTCCTCCTTCTCTCCTTGGAGCTTCTTCTTCTTCTTTTGCTTCTTCTTGTCTCTCTTTCTGGCGGCTGCCGCTTTCTTGAGTTCTTCGCGTTCTTTCTCCAGGTCGATCTCCTCCAGCAGAATAGATGCGTTCTTGTTCGCCTCCGCAGCCTGTCGATCTTTAGCGGTCACGATTATCTCCATGCCCTGGTTACACTTCTTGAGCAAGTCCTGGAAGTTGACAAACTTATCAATGAATGGATCAGCCAGACAACAAACAAGCAATCAGCTAATCAATCAATCATGAATTAATCAATTAATCAATCAACTACTTCTGAATCAATCAGTCCACTATTTCATAAACCAACCCATCGATTAATCAATCAACCAACCTATCAATCAATCAATCAATCAATCAATTGTTCAATAGATGATCCCATCTATCAATCAATCAACTATTCCCAGAATCAACACATCAACCAATTAATCAATCAACTATTCCTAGAATCAACACATCAACCAATTAATCAATCAACTATTCCTAGAATCAACACATCAACCAATTAATCAATCAACTATTCCTAGAATCAACACATCAACCAATTAATCAATCAACTATTCCTAGAATCAACACATCAACCAATTAATCAATCAACTATTCCTAGAATCAACACATCAACCAATTAATCAATCAACTATTCCTAGAATCAACACATCAACCAATTAATCAATCAACTATTCCTAGAATCAACACATCAACCAATTAATCAATCAACTATTCCTAGAATCAACACATCAACCAATTAATCAATCAACTATTCCTAGAATCAACACATCAACCAATTAATCAATCAACTATTCCTAGAATCAACACATCAACCAATTAATCAATCAACTATTCCTAGAATCAACACATCAACCAATTAATCAATCAACTATTCCTAGAATCAACACATCAACCAATTAATCAATCAACTATACCTAGAATCAACACATCAACCAATTAATCAATCAACTATTCCTAGAATCAACACATCAACCAATTAATCAATCAACTATTCCTAGAATCAACACATCAACCAATTAATCAATCAACTATTCCTAGAATCAACACATCAACCAATTAATCAATCAACTATACCTAGAATCAACACATCAACCAATTAATCAATCAACTATTCCTAGAATCAATATCAATCAATTAATTAATCAACTATTCCTAGAATCAACACATCAACCAATTAATCAATCAACTATACCTAGAATCAACACATCAACCAATTAATCAATCAACTATTCCTAGAATCAATATCAATCAATTAATTAATCAACCCATAATAAATCGAACTATCAATATTACCTATCCCAAGAATCACCCCATCAATCAATCAACCAATAACTATTCCATGGATCGAGCCAGAATCAACCAATAACCCCTTGATCAACCCCTAGATAGATAGATAACTTCATTTCAAATCGGGTTGGTGAGGCTGATTAGGCCCCTAGCAAACACACTGCTAAAGTGTTGAGAAAAACAGAATATGAATATCTAATATTAAATAGCCTAAGGAAATACCAACTAACTAACTTGAGATACTTAAAAAAATCAACTATTCCATAAATCAACCGACCCCTAACCAGCCAATCAATTAAAGAAGCTAAAAACAAACCGTGTAGACTAAACGTTACTAACCTTGTCTGATAACGTGGAGATGAACCGGGTGCACTCGGAGTCGGAGGGGAACTGGTGCACATGTTTCACCAGCCACTTGACAACCTTCACGTGACCTTTCCTGAACGCCGCCATGAGAACAGACACCTTCCTGTTGTCCTGACTGTCCACATCAGCACCGTAACTGAACAGCAGCTGACACACCTCCAGGTGTCCGCCTGAAACAAGACGCATCGTTCAGTGAACATCTCTTGTTTACATGTTTGATACCCACTTCCCCCTTGCTTTCTGTCTGTCTTCCTACCGCCGAAATACGTCACTGGCGCCGCTTCCGTTGGTCAGCGTTTGTCGCCATTACTAGAAGCCTTGACCTTTAACCTCAACCCTCCGAGGGTTCAACCTTCTTACCGTTAGCAATGAGCTAGTGGTGAATTTCTCTTTCTGTCCTTCAATCTCGATATCTATTTCCCTACTCGAAAACTCTAAGCTTTGACCTTTAACCCTCAACCCTCTGAATGTTCAGCCCTCTTACCGTTAGCACTGAGCCACAATGGTGAGTCAACCTTTCTGTGCAGCAATCTCAAGATCTATTTTTCTAGTCCAAATTCTAAGCTTTGACCTATGATAAAATAAAAACTTTGACCTTTCAACTTCAGCCCTCTGAATGTTCAACCTTCTTACCGTTAGCGCTAAGCCACAATGGCGAGTTCCCCTTCTTGTTCTTCACGTCGACCATGGCTCCCCTGGAGAGCAACAGGTCACAGAACTTGTTGTGGCCCTTGTCGGCTGAGATCGTCAGGGCAGTGTCCCTGGAGGAGGGCACGGGAGGTGCGTTCACGTCTGCGCCCCTGTCCAGTAGGATCCGGCCCACTTCCACGTAACCTCCAGAGGCGGCCTCCATGAGCGGAGTGAGGCCGGTCTGTGAAGCAAGCAAACAAATAGAAATGAAAGAACGAACACACCTTTCATCTATACCAGCGTTTTCCTCATTAGCATAAATCAAATTTCAAGCTACAGACTCCATATACCAAAAGAAAATTTGAACGTGGAATATTTTTGAGAAACGAACTTTGTCAAAACTGCAAAGATTACAAGAATGTACAGTATGGCTGGATGGCAAGGGTTGATAGGTTGAACAGGTAAACAAGGAAGATGCTATAGTTTGGGAGATTTTCTCTGAATTGGGAGTTGACCAGAAAGGGGCGGCGATCTTGGTGAGTGGCACTGGAAACGGACTTCTACCTTGGCTCGATGTTCGATGTTCGCCCTCCTGTCCACCAGCAGGATCACCACCTCGTGTCGACCCTGGAAGCACGCCAGTGTAAGCGCCGTGTTACGATTAGTCTCGATCTGCGCGTTGATATCACTTCCCATGTCTAACAGCAGCTTGACGGCGGCCGTGTGTCCATTCATGGCGGCCAGCATGAGTGGCGAGATGCCCAGCTTGCTGCCCGTGCGAGAGTTGATCTCCGCGCCGTGACTCAGAAGAAGTTTGATGATTCCCACGTAACCACCCGACGCCGCCAAACTAAGGGGAGTGTAGTCCGACACGTTACGGTGTTCAAAGTTCGCTCCTTTGGCGATGAGAAGTTCCACGACCTGATGAATCAAACAGTAAAAAACGATGCATTATCAGTACACCTCGGCCTTCCCGCTTGCCTGACTGATCATGTGTCTGTTCATAGCTCTCCTCCCCGTTGTTCTAAACCCCAAGTTCATAATGTAGATTACCCCAGCTATTCAACAGGCAAATGTATGAGTGACGTAGTGAGAATTGATAGGTCATTCGGCTCTCTTCTGAGCAAACTATCAAATACCAAGTTCTGCTTACTGTATGATATATTTCTGGTGAGACTGAAAGAGAAAATAGCTGAGTATCGAGTCCTAGTATTGAAGTCCTTAGCTAAGTCTTGATGTATTACGAGCGTTACACTGAACTACAAAATTTGCACTTCATTCCAGTCCTGTGCAATGACCGCTAACTCAAAAACAAGTTGACCGCACGATTTTCGCGGTGTTTTGCAAAGTTTTGATCAAAGACATATCACCGCGCCCAGAGTTCTAACCTCTTGTCGTCCGCCAGAGCAAGCAAGCGAGAGCGCAGTGTCCTTGGTTCGGTCGGACTGCGCTTCAATGTCGGCTCCGTGGTCCAAGAGAATCTCCACCGTACTCGCGTGGCCAGCCGTGGCGGCCAGAATCATCGGCGTACAACCTGCACAGGCGAAATAGAGTATTATCAAACATTATTACACGACGCCACATTTTCAAGTCCAAATACGGGCCAAAACGAGTGCAAAGATGGGAGCGTATTGCACTCGTCAGGAACCAGATCAACTGGTTTATTAGCTTACGTGATTAATTTTCGAAAGCAAAGCTTACGAACGCGTCATTTTTTGTTCCATTTTGCGCGCGGCGAGAACGTTTGCCCTGCTTCGTTTGTCGTATAATAAACAATTTATTACACGAAAAGTCGTGCAATACGGCTATATTTTTACGAGTCAGTTTTATTTTTTCTCGCCTGAAGCAGGCTCGAAAAAATAAAACCGACTCGTAAAAATACTCCGCCGTATTGCACTCCTTCCCGTGTAATAACCTCTTTATATACAGTCGTGGGAAGGCTACAATTGCAGAAGACTATTGACAACAACTCCCGATGTCATACACACGAGCTACAGAGAGAATCAAAGCAGCAAGGCAGCTGTAAGCTCGCGAATTTGTAAAAAGGACTTTTTTTTTGCGGAAGTAGCTATTTATAGAACTGGCTCAATTCACCACTTCGTGGTGAACGCGGGCTAAAAAAGTGCTTTATAATAATTGAGAGAAAAGAATTATCGACGCGGTTTTCACGGGTCACGCGACCGCAGTATCTTCCAAGCCGTATTTACTGTCACTACAGAAATTTTGATGGATACTAAACCAACGGCTTCAGATTTGTTTGGGATAACGCCATCGGTGCCACGGAGTGTTTGACCTTCATGGCACCGCGCCAAAATGTCGCAAAAACAACGCAAAACACAACAGAGTGAAACACAACCAAGCTCAGAATCAATGGCCAAACAAATTTCGAACGCATGACAAACCTTCAAAATGAGACCACGTTCCGAACAAAAATATGGTCGCAACAACTACGACAACATCTTGCTTTTAAACTATTCCTAGCTCAAGTCCCGTGGAATACCAAGGATTGACTGAACAAAACTCGGACAGTTATCAGACAAGAAAGAAAGCAAGTTACAAACGATCGTCAGAGTTCAACTCCCATTATAATACGAACAACGATGAGAGTCCTAAACAAGTTGAACAGTCACATTCACAAACCTTTTTTATCCCGGTGCTCGATATCCGCGTCCTTGTCCAGCAGTAGATTGACCAGCTCGTCATGACCCCCCGCAGCGCCTAGGGTCAGTGCCGTGTCGTGGTTACTTTCGGTCTGGTGATCCACGTCCATGGCCGGGACGAACTGGGGCGAGGCCGGTGACGGAGTGGGTGTCAAAGGAAGCGACGACACAGAGAGCTCCGGCGGAGTAGGGGGACTGCTGTCCTCACTTGAGCCTGCAGATTAATCAACACATCACCGCTGAAGCTGTTTGACTTAAAGTGTCTCTGAAAGTTTCTGCGCTAACGGCCAAACAGCCTACAAATGGTCTCTTATGACCAGATAGGTAAGTAGGTAGGTAAGTAGGTAGGTAGGTAGGTAGGTAGACACATATTTATCGAAGGTAACCACATCAGTGCCTAAACTAGTCGTTGCTGTCATCAGGAGCCCTCCTAAATCTGGACTGGATCAGAGATCTTTTACTTTGATATTTGTCTGGAGTATTAGGAGATGACTGAGAAGCTTTAGTATGGGACAAGAATAAGAAGCTTTAGTATGGGACAAGAATAAGAAGCTTTAGTATGGGACAAGAATAAGAAGCTTTAGTATGGGACAAGAATAAGAAGCTTTAGTATGGGACAAGAATAAGAAGCTTTAGTATGGGACAAGAATAAGAAGCTTTAGTATGGGACAAGAATAAGAAGCTTTAGTATGGGACAAGAATAAGAAGCTTTAGTATGGGACAAGAATAAGAAGCTTTAGTATGGGACAAGAATAAGAAGCTTTAGTATGGGACAAGAATAAGAAGCTTTAGTATGGGACAAGAATAAGAAGCTTTAGTATGGGACAAGAATAAGAAGCTTTAGTATGGGACAAGAATAAGAAGCTTTAGTATGGGACAAGAATAAGAAGCTTTAGTATGGGACAAGAATAAGAAGCTTTAGTATGGGACAAGAATAAGAAGCTTTAGTATGGGACAAGAATAAGAAGCTTTAGTATGGGACAAGAATAAGAAGCTTTAGTATGGGACAAGAATAAGAAGCTTTAGTATGGGACAAGAATAAGAAGCTTTAGTATGGGACAAGAATAAGAAGCTTTAGTATGGGACAAGAATAAGAAGCTTTAGTATGGGACAAGAATAAGAAGCTTTAGTATGGGACAAGAATAAGAAGCTTTAGTATGGGACAAGAATAAGAAGCTTTAGTATGGGACAAGAATAAGAAGCTTTAGTATGGGACAAGAATAAGAAGCTTTAGTATGGGACAAGAATAAGAAGCTTTAGTATGGGACAAGAATAAGAAGCTTTAGTATGGGACAAGAATAAGAAGCTTTAGTATGGGACAAGAATAAGAAGCTTTAGTATGGGACAAGAATAAGAAGCTTTAGTATGGGACAAGAATAAGAAGCTTTAGTATGGGACAAGAATAAGAAGCTTTAGTATGGGACAAGAATAAGAAGCTTTAGTATGGGACAAGAAAAAAGAAGCTTTAGTATGGGACAAGAATAAGAAGCTTTAGTATGGGACAAGAATAAGAAGCTTTAGTATGGGACAAGAATAAGAAGCTTTAGTATGGGACAAGAATAAGAAGCTTTAGTATGGGACAAGAATAAGAAGCTTTAGTATGGGACAAGAATAAGAAGCTTTAGTATGGGACAAGAATAAGAAGCTTTAGTATGGGACAAGAATAAGAAGCTTTAGTATGGGACAAGAATAAGAAGCTTTAGTATGGGACAAGAATAAGAAGCTTTAGTATGGGACAAGAATAAGAAGCTTTAGTATGGGACAAGAATAAGAAGCTTTAGTATGGGACAAGAATAAGAAGCTTTAGTATGGGACAAGAATAAGAAGCTTTAGTATGGGACAAGAATAAGAAGCTTTAGTATGGGACAAGAATAAGAAGCTTTAGTATGGGACAAGAATAAGAAGCTTTAGTATGGGACAAGAATAAGAAGCTTTAGTATGGGACAAGAATAAGAAGCTTTAGTATGGGACAAGAATAAGAAGCTTTAGTATGGGACAAGAATAAGAAGCTTTAGTATGGGACAAGAATAAGAAGCTTTAGTATGGGACAAGAATAAGAAGCTTTAGTATGGGACAAGAATAAGAAGCTTTAGTATGGGACAAGAATAAGAAGCTTTAGTATGGGACAAGAATAAGAAGCTTTAGTATGGGACAAGAATAAGAAGCTTTAGTATGGGACAAGAATAAGAAGCTTTAGTATGGGACAAGAATAAGAAGCTTTAGTATGGGACAAGAATAAGAAGCTTTAGTATGGGACAAGAATAAGAAGCTTTAGTATGGGACAAGAATAAGAAGCTTTAGTATGGGACAAGAATAAGAAGCTTTAGTATGGGACAAGAATAAGAAGCTTTAGTATGGGACAAGAATAAGAAGCTTTAGTATGGGACAAGAATAAGAAGCTTTAGTATGGGACAAGAATAAGAAGCTTTAGTATGGGACAAGAATAAGAAGCTTTAGTATGGGACAAGAATAAGAAGCTTTAGTATGGGACAAGAATAAGAAGCTTTAGTATGGGACAAGAATAAGAAGCTTTAGTATGGGACAAGAATAAGAAGCTTTAGTATGGGACAAGAATAAGAAGCTTTAGTATGGGACAAGAATAAGAAGCTTTAGTATGGGACAAGAATAAGAAGCTTTAGTATGGGACAAGAATAAGAAGCTTTAGTATGGGACAAGAATAAGAAGCTTTAGTATGGGACAAGAATAAGAAGCTTTAGTATGGGACAAGAATAAGAAGCTTTAGTATGGGACAAGAATAAGAAGCTTTAGTATGGGACAAGAATAAGAAGCTTTAGTATGGGACAAGAATAAGAAGCTTTAGTATGGGACAAGAATAAGAAGCTTTAGTATGGGACAAGAATAAGAAGCTTTAGTATGGGACAAGAATAAGAAGCTTTAGTATGGGACAAGAATAAGAAGCTTTAGTATGGGACAAGAATAAGAAGCTTTAGTATGGGACAAGAATAAGAAGCTTTAGTATGGGACAAGAATAAGAAGCTTTAGTATGGGACAAGAATAAGAAGCTTTAGTATGGGACAAGAATAAGAAGCTTTAGTATGGGACAAGAATAAGAAGCTTTAGTATGGGACAAGAATAAGAAGCTTTAGTATGGGACAAGAATAAGAAGCTTTAGTATGGGACAAGAATAAGAAGCTTTAGTATGGGACAAGAATAAGAAGCTTTAGTATGGGACAAGAATAAGAAGCTTTAGTATGGGACAAGAATAAGAAGCTTTAGTATGGGACAAGAATAAGAAGCTTTAGTATGGGACAAGAATAAGAAGCTTTAGTATGGGACAAGAATAAGAAGCTTTAGTATGGGACAAGAATAAGAAGCTTTAGTATGGGACAAGAATAAGAAGCTTTAGTATGGGACAAGAATAAGAAGCTTTAGTATGGGACAAGAATAAGAAGCTTTAGTATGGGACAAGAATAAGAAGCTTTAGTATGGGACAAGAATAAGAAGCTTTAGTATGGGACAAGAATAAGAAGCTTTAGTATGGGACAAGAATAAGAAGCTTTAGTATGGGACAAGAATAAGAAGCTTTAGTATGGGACAAGAATAAGAAGCTTTAGTATGGGACAAGAATAAGAAGCTTTAGTATGGGACAAGAATAAGAAGCTTTAGTATGGGACAAGAATAAGAAGCTTTAGTATGGGACAAGAATAAGAAGCTTTAGTATGGGACAAGAATAAGAAGCTTTAGTATGGGACAAGAATAAGAAGCTTTAGTATGGGACAAGAATAAGAAGCTTTAGTATGGGACAAGAATAAGAAGCTTTAGTATGGGACAAGAATAAGAAGCTTTAGTATGGGACAAGAATAAGAAGCTTTAGTATGGGACAAGAATAAGAAGCTTTAGTATGGGACAAGAATAAGAAGCTTTAGTATGGGACAAGAATAAGAAGCTTTAGTATGGGACAAGAATAAGAAGCTTTAGTATGGGACAAGAATAAGAAGCTTTAGTATGGGACAAGAATAAGAAGCTTTAGTATGGGACAAGAATAAGAAGCTTTAGTATGGGACAAGAATAAGAAGCTTTAGTATGGGACAAGAATAAGAAGCTTTAGTATGGGACAAGAATAAGAAGCTTTAGTATGGGACAAGAATAAGAAGCTTTAGTATGGGACAAGAATAAGAAGCTTTAGTATGGGACAAGAATAAGAAGCTTTAGTATGGGACAAGAATAAGAAGCTTTAGTATGGGACAAGAATAAGAAGCTTTAGTATGGGACAAGAATAAGAAGCTTTAGTATGGGACAAGAATAAGAAGCTTTAGTATGGGACAAGAATAAGAAGCTTTAGTATGGGACAAGAATAAGAAGCTTTAGTATGGGACAAGAATAAGAAGCTTTAGTATGGGACAAGAATAAGAAGCTTTAGTATGGGACAAGAATAAGAAGCTTTAGTATGGGACAAGAATAAGAAGCTTTAGTATGGGACAAGAATAAGAAGCTTTAGTATGGGACAAGAATAAGAAGCTTTAGTATGGGACAAGAATAAGAAGCTTTAGTATGGGACAAGAATAAGAAGCTTTAGTATGGGACAAGAATAAGAAGCTTTAGTATGGGACAAGAATAAGAAGCTTTAGTATGGGACAAGAATAAGAAGCTTTAGTATGGGACAAGAATAAGAAGCTTTAGTATGGGACAAGAATAAGAAGCTTTAGTATGGGACAAGAATAAGAAGCTTTAGTATGGGACAAGAATAAGAAGCTTTAGTATGGGACAAGAATAAGAAGCTTTAGTATGGGACAAGAATAAGAAGCTTTAGTATGGGACAAGAATAAGAAGCTTTAGTATGGGACAAGAATAAGAAGCTTTAGTATGGGACAAGAATAAGAAGCTTTAGTATGGGACAAGAATAAGAAGCTTTAGTATGGGACAAGAATAAGAAGCTTTAGTATGGGACAAGAATAAGAAGCTTTAGTATGGGACAAGAATAAGAAGCTTTAGTATGGGACAAGAATAAGAAGCTTTAGTATGGGACAAGAATAAGAAGCTTTAGTATGGGACAAGAATAAGAAGCTTTAGTATGGGACAAGAATAAGAAGCTTTAGTATGGGACAAGAATAAGAAGCTTTAGTATGGGACAAGAATAAGAAGCTTTAGTATGGGACAAGAATAAGAAGCTTTAGTATGGGACAAGAATAAGAAGCTTTAGTATGGGACAAGAATAAGAAGCTTTAGTATGGGACAAGAATAAGAAGCTTTAGTATGGGACAAGAATAAGAAGCTTTAGTATGGGACAAGAATAAGAAGCTTTAGTATGGGACAAGAATAAGAAGCTTTAGTATGGGACAAGAATAAGAAGCTTTAGTATGGGACAAGAATAAGAAGCTTTAGTATGGGACAAGAATAAGAAGCTTTAGTATGGGACAAGAATAAGAAGCTTTAGTATGGGACAAGAATAAGAAGCTTTAGTATGGGACAAGAATAAGAAGCTTTAGTATGGGACAAGAATAAGAAGCTTTAGTATGGGACAAGAATAAGAAGCTTTAGTATGGGACAAGAATAAGAAGCTTTAGTATGGGACAAGAATAAGAAGCTTTAGTATGGGACAAGAATAAGAAGCTTTAGTATGGGACAAGAATAAGAAGCTTTAGTATGGGACAAGAATAAGAAGCTTTAGTATGGGACAAGAATAAGAAGCTTTAGTATGGGACAAGAATAAGAAGCTTTAGTATGGGACAAGAATAAGAAGCTTTAGTATGGGACAAGAATAAGAAGCTTTAGTATGGGACAAGAATAAGAAGCTTTAGTATGGACAAGAATAAGAAGCTTTAGTATGGGACAAGAATAAGAAGCTTTAGTATGGGACAAGAATAAGAAGCTTTAGTATGGGACAAGAAGTGGACAAGAATAAGAAGCTTTAGTATGGGACAAGAATAAGAAGCTTTAGTATGGTACAAGAATAAGAAGCTTTAGTATGGGACAAGAATAAGAAGCTTTAGTATGGGACAAGAATAAGAAGCTTTAGTATGGGACAAGAATAAGAAGCTTTAGTATGGGACAAGAATAAGAAGCTTTAGTATGGGACAAGAATAAGAAGCTTTAGTATGGGACAAGAATAAGAAGCTTTAGTATGGGACAAGAATAAGAAGCTTTAGTATGGGACAAGAATAAGAAGCTTTAGTATGGGACAAGAATAAGAAGCTTTAGTATGGGACAAGAATAAGAAGCTTTAGTATGGGACAAGAATAAGAAGCTTTAGTATGGGACAAGAATAAGAAGCTTTAGTATGGACAAGAATAAGAAGCTTTAGTATGGGACAAGAATAAGAAGCTTTAGTATGGGACAAGAATAAGAAGCTTTAGTATGGGACAAGAATAAGAAGCTTTAGTATGGGACAAGAATAAGAAGCTTTAGTATGGGACAAGAATAAGAAGCTTTAGTATGGGACAAGAATAAGAAGCTTTAGTATGGGACAAGAATAAGAAGCTTTAGTATGGGACAAGAATAAGAAGCTTTAGTATGGGACAAGAATAAGAAGCTTTAGTATGGGACAAGAATAAGAAGCTTTAGTATGGGACAAGAATAAGAAGCTTTAGTATGGGACAAGAATAAGAAGCTTTAGTATGGGACAAGAATAAGAAGCTTTAGTATGGGACAAGAATAAGAAGCTTTAGTATGGGACAAGAATAAGAAGCTTTAGTATGGGACAAGAATAAGAAGCTTTAGTATGGGACAAGAATAAGAAGCTTTAGTATGGGACAAGAATAAGAAGCTTTAGTATGGGACAAGAATAAGAAGCTTTAGTATGGGACAAGAATAAGAAGCTTTAGTATGGGACAAGAATAAGAAGCTTTAGTATGGGACAAGAATAAGAAGCTTTAGTATGGGACAAGAATAAGAAGCTTTAGTATGGTACAAGAATAAGAAGCTTTAGTATGGGACAAGAATAAGAAGCTTTAGTATGGGACAAGAATAAGAAGCTTTAGTATGGGACAAGAATAAGAAGCTTTAGTATGGGACAAGAATAAGAAGCTTTAGTATGGGACAAGAATAAGAAGCTTTAGTATGGGACAAGAATAAGAAGCTTTAGTATGGGACAAGAATAAGAAGCTTTAGTATGGGACAAGAATAAGAAGCTTTAGTATGGGACAAGAATAAGAAGCTTTAGTATGGGACAAGAATAAGAAGCTTTAGTATGGGACAAGAATAAGAAGCTTTAGTATGGGACAAGAATAAGAAGCTTTAGTATGGGACAAGAATAAGAAGCTTTAGTATGGGACAAGAATAAGAAGCTTTAGTATGGGACAAGAATAAGAAGCTTTAGTATGGGACAAGAATAAGAAGCTTTAGTATGGGACAAGAATAAGAAGCTTTAGTATGGGACAAGAATAAGAAGCTTTAGTATGGGACAAGAATAAGAAGCTTTAGTATGGGACAAGAATAAGAAGCTTTAGTATGGGACAAGAATAAGAAGCTTTAGTATGGGACAAGAATAAGAAGCTTTAGTATGGGACAAGAATAAGAAGCTTTAGTATGGGACAAGAATAAGAAGCTTTAGTATGGGACAAGAATAAGAAGCTTTAGTATGGGACAAGAATAAGAAGCTTTAGTATGGGACAAGAATAAGAAGCTTTAGTATGGGACAAGAATAAGAAGCTTTAGTATGGGACAAGAATAAGAAGCTTTAGTATGGGACAAGAATAAGAAGCTTTAGTATGGGACAAGAATAAGAAGCTTTAGTATGGGACAAGAATAAGAAGCTTTAGTATGGGACAAGAATAAGAAGCTTTAGTATGGGACAAGAATAAGAAGCTTTAGTATGGGACAAGAATAAGAAGCTTTAGTATGGGACAAGAATAAGAAGCTTTAGTATGGACAAGAATAAGAAGCTTTAGTATGGGTACAAGAATAAGAAGCTTTAGTATGGGACAAGAATAAGAAGCTTTAGTATGGGACAAGAATAAGAAGCTTTAGTATGGGACAAGAATAAGAAGCTTTAGTATGGGACAAGAATAAGAAGCTTTAGTATGGGACAAGAATAAGAAGCTTTAGTATGGGACAAGAATAAGAAGCTTTAGTATGGTACAAGAATAAGAAGCTTTAGTATGGGACAAGAATAAGAAGCTTTAGTATGGGACAAGAATAAGAAGCTTTAGTATGGGACAAGAATAAGAAGCTTTAGTATGGGACAAGAATAAGAAGCTTTAGTATGGGACAAGAATAAGAAGCTTTAGTATGGGACAAGAATAAGAAGCTTTAGTATGGGACAAGAATAAGAAGCTTTAGTATGGTACAAGAATAAGAAGCTTTAGTATGGGACAAGAATAAGAAGCTTTAGTATGGGACAAGAATAAGAAGCTTTAGTATGGGACAAGAATAAGAAGCTTTAGTATGGGACAAGAATAAGAAGCTTTAGTATGGGACAAGAATAAGAAGCTTTAGTATGGGACAAGAATAAGAAGCTTTAGTATGGGACAAGAATAAGAAGCTTTAGTATGGGACAAGAATAAGAAGCTTTAGTATGGTACAAGAATAAGAAGCTTTAGTATGGTACAAGAATAAGAAGCTTAAGTATGGGACAAGAATAAGAAGCTTTAGTATGGGACAAGAATAAGAAGCTTTAGTATGGGACAAGAATAAGAAGCTTTAGTATGGGACAAGAATAAGAAGCTTTAGTATGGTACAAGAATAAGAAGCTTTAGTATGGTACAAGAATAAGAAGCTTTAGTATGGGACAAGAATAAGAAGCTTTAGTATGGGACAAGAATAAGAAGCTTTAGTATGGGACAAGAATAAGAAGCTTTAGTATGGGACAAGAATAAGAAGCTTTAGTATGGGACAAGAATAAGAAGCTTTAGTATGGGACAAGAATAAGAAGCTTTAGTATGGGACAAGAATTAGAAGCTTTAGTATGGTACAAGAATAAGAAGCTTTAGTATGGGACAAGAATAAGAAGCTTTAGTATGGGACAAGAATAAGAAGCTTTAGTATGGGACAAGAATAAGAAGCTTTAGTATGGGACAAGAATAAGAAGCTTTAGTATGGGACAAGAATAAGAAGCTTTAGTATGGGACAAGAATAAGAAGCTTTAGTATGGGACAAGAATAAGAAGCTTTAGTATGGGACAAGAATAAGAAGCTTTAGTATGGGACAAGAATAAGAAGCTTTAGTATGGTACAAGAATAAGAAGCTTTAGTATGGGACAAGAATAAGAAGCTTTAGTATGGGACAAGAATAAGAAGCTTTAGTATGGGACAAGAATAAGAAGCTTTAGTATGGTACAAGAATAAGAAGCTTTAGTATGGGACAAGAATAAGAAGCTTTAGTATGGGACAAGAATAAGAAGCTTTAGTATGGGACAAGAATAAGAAGCTTTAGTATGGGACAAGAATAAGAAGCTTTAGTATGGGACAAGAATAAGAAGCTTTAGTATGGGACAAGAATAAGAAGCTTTAGTATGGGACAAGAATAAGAAGCTTTAGTATGGGACAAGAATAAGAAGCTTTAGTATGGGACAAGAATAAGAAGCTTTAGTATGGGACAAGAATAAGAAGCTTTAGTATGGGACAAGAATAAGAAGCTTTAGTATGGGACAAGAATAAGAAGCTTTAGTATGGGACAAGAATAAGAAGCTTTAGTATGGGACAAGAATAAGAAGCTTTAGTATGGGACAAGAATAAGAAGCTTTAGTATGGGACAAGAATAAGAAGCTTTAGTATGGGACAAGAATAAGAAGCTTTAGTATGGGACAAGAATAAGAAGCTTTAGTATGGGACAAGAATAAGAAGCTTTAGTATGGGACAAGAATAAGAAGCTTTAGTATGGGACAAGAATAAGAAGCTTTAGTATGGGACAAGAATAAGAAGCTTTAGTATGGGACAAGAATAAGAAGCTTTAGTATGGGACAAGAATAAGAAGCTTTAGTATGGGACAAGAATAAGAAGCTTTAGTATGGGACAAGAATAAGAAGCTTTAGTATGGGACAAGAATAAGAAGCTTTAGTATGGGACAAGAATAAGAAGCTTTAGTATGGGACAAGAATAAGAAGCTTTAGTATGGGACAAGAATAAGAAGCTTTAGTATGGGACAAGAATAAGAAGCTTTAGTATGGGACAAGAATAAGAAGCTTTAGTATGGGACAAGAATAAGAAGCTTTAGTATGGGACAAGAATAAGAAGCTTTAGTATGGGACAAGAATAAGAAGCTTTAGTATGGGACAAGAATAAGAAGCTTTAGTATGGGACAAGAATAAGAAGCTTTAGTATGGGACAAGAATAAGAAGCTTTAGTATGGGACAAGAATAAGAAGCTTTAGTATGGGACAAGAATAAGAAGCTTTAGTATGGGACAAGAATAAGAAGCTTTAGTATGGGACAAGAATAAGAAGCTTTAGTATGGGACAAGAATAAGAAGCTTTAGTATGGGACAAGAATAAGAAGCTTTAGTATGGGACAAGAATAAGAAGCTTTAGTATGGGACAAGAATAAGAAGCTTTAGTATGGGACAAGAATAAGAAGCTTTAGTATGGGACAAGAATAAGAAGCTTTAGTATGGGACAAGAATAAGAAGCTTTAGTATGGGACAAGAATAAGAAGCTTTAGTATGGGACAAGAATAAGAAGCTTTAGTATGGGACAAGAATAAGAAGCTTTAGTATGGGACAAGAATAAGAAGCTTTAGTATGGGACAAGAATAAGAAGCTTTAGTATGGGACAAGAATAAGAAGCTTTAGTATGGGACAAGAATAAGAAGCTTTAGTATGGGACAAGAATAAGAAGCTTTAGTATGGGACAAGAATAAGAAGCTTTAGTATGGGACAAGAATAAGAAGCTTTAGTATGGGACAAGAATAAGAAGCTTTAGTATGGGACAAGAATAAGAAGCTTTAGTATGGGACAAGAATAAGAAGCTTTAGTATGGGACAAGAATAAGAAGCTTTAGTATGGGACAAGAATAAGAAGCTTTAGTATGGGACAAGAATAAGAAGCTTTAGTATGGGACAAGAATAAGAAGCTTTAGTATGGGACAAGAATAAGAAGCTTTAGTATGGGACAAGAATAAGAAGCTTTAGTATGGGACAAGAATAAGAAGCTTTAGTATGGGACAAGAATAAGAAGCTTTAGTATGGGACAAGAATAAGAAGCTTTAGTATGGGACAAGAATAAGAAGCTTTAGTATGGGACAAGAATAAGAAGCTTTAGTATGGGACAAGAATAAGAAGCTTTAGTATGGGACAAGAATAAGAAGCTTTAGTATGGGACAAGAATAAGAAGCTTTAGTATGGGACAAGAATAAGAAGCTTTAGTATGGGACAAGAATAAGAAGCTTTAGTATGGGACAAGAATAAGAAGCTTTAGTATGGGACAAGAATAAGAAGCTTTAGTATGGGACAAGAATAAGAAGCTTTAGTATGGGACAAGAATAAGAAGCTTTAGTATGGGACAAGAATAAGAAGCTTTAGTATGGGACAAGAATAAGAAGCTTTAGTATGGGACAAGAATAAGAAGCTTTAGTATGGGACAAGAATAAGAAGCTTTAGTATGGGACAAGAATAAGAAGCTTTAGTATGGGACAAGAATAAGAAGCTTTAGTATGGGACAAGAATAAGAAGCTTTAGTATGGGACAAGAATAAGAAGCTTTAGTATGGGACAAGAATAAGAAGCTTTAGTATGGGACAAGAATAAGAAGCTTTAGTATGGGACAAGAATAAGAAGCTTTAGTATGGGACAAGAATAAGAAGCTTTAGTATGGGACAAGAATAAGAAGCTTTAGTATGGGACAAGAATAAGAAGCTTTAGTATGGGACAAGAATAAGAAGCTTTAGTATGGGACAAGAATAAGAAGCTTTAGTATGGGACAAGAATAAGAAGCTTTAGTATGGGACAAGAATAAGAAGCTTTAGTATGGGACAAGAATAAGAAGCTTTAGTATGGGACAAGAATAAGAAGCTTTAGTATGGGACAAGAATAAGAAGCTTTAGTATGGGACAAGAATAAGAAGCTTTAGTATGGGACAAGAATAAGAAGCTTTAGTATGGGACAAGAATAAGAAGCTTTAGTATGGGACAAGAATAAGAAGCTTTAGTATGGGACAAGAATAAGAAGCTTTAGTATGGGACAAGAATAAGAAGCTTTAGTATGGGACAAGAATAAGAAGCTTTAGTATGGGACAAGAATAAGAAGCTTTAGTATGGGACAAGAATAAGAAGCTTTAGTATGGGACAAGAATAAGAAGCTTTAGTATGGGACAAGAATAAGAAGCTTTAGTATGGGACAAGAATAAGAAGCTTTAGTATGGGACAAGAATAAGAAGCTTTAGTATGGGACAAGAATAAGAAGCTTTAGTATGGGACAAGAATAAGAAGCTTTAGTATGGGACAAGAATAAGAAGCTTTAGTATGGGACAAGAATAAGAAGCTTTAGTATGGGACAAGAATAAGAAGCTTTAGTATGGGACAAGAATAAGAAGCTTTAGTATGGGACAAGAATAAGAAGCTTTAGTATGGGACAAGAATAAGAAGCTTTAGTATGGGACAAGAATAAGAAGCTTTAGTATGGGACAAGAATAAGAAGCTTTAGTATGGGACAAGAATAAGAAGCTTTAGTATGGGACAAGAATAAGAAGCTTTAGTATGGGACAAGAATAAGAAGCTTTAGTATGGGACAAGAATAAGAAGCTTTAGTATGGGACAAGAATAAGAAGCTTTAGTATGGGACAAGAATAAGAAGCTTTAGTATGGGACAAGAATAAGAAGCTTTAGTATGGGACAAGAATAAGAAGCTTTAGTATGGGACAAGAATAAGAAGCTTTAGTATGGGACAAGAATAAGAAGCTTTAGTATGGGACAAGAATAAGAAGCTTTAGTATGGGACAAGAATAAGAAGCTTTAGTATGGGACAAGAATAAGAAGCTTTAGTATGGTACAAGAATAAGAAGCTTTAGTATGGGACAAGAATAAGAAGCTTTAGTATGGGACAAGAATAAGAAGCTTTAGTATGGGACAAGAATAAGAAGCTTTAGTATGGGACAAGAATAAGAAGCTTTAGTATGGGACAAGAATAAGAAGCTTTAGTATGGGACAAGAATAAGAAGCTTTAGTATGGGACAAGAATAAGAAGCTTTAGTATGGGACAAGAATAAGAAGCTTTAGTATGGGACAAGAATAAGAAGCTTTAGTATGGGACAAGAATAAGAAGCTTTAGTATGGGACAAGAATAAGAAGCTTTAGTATGGGACAAGAATAAGAAGCTTTAGTATGGGACAAGAATAAGAAGCTTTAGTATGGGACAAGAATAAGAAGCTTTAGTATGGGACAAGAATAAGAAGCTTTAGTATGGGACAAGAATAAGAAGCTTTAGTATGGGACAAGAATAAGAAGCTTTAGTATGGGACAAGAATAAGAAGCTTTAGTATGGGACAAGAATAAGAAGCTTTAGTATGGGACAAGAATAAGAAGCTTTAGTATGGGACAAGAATAAGAAGCTTTAGTATGGGACAAGAATAAGAAGCTTTAGTATGGGACAAGAATAAGAAGCTTTAGTATGGGACAAGAATAAGAAGCTTTAGTATGGGACAAGAATAAGAAGCTTTAGTATGGGACAAGAATAAGAAGCTTTAGTATGGGACAAGAATAAGAAGCTTTAGTATGGGACAAGAATAAGAAGCTTTAGTATGGGACAAGAATAAGAAGCTTTAGTATGGGACAAGAATAAGAAGCTTTAGTATGGGACAAGAATAAGAAGCTTTAGTATGGGACAAGAATAAGAAGCTTTAGTATGGGACAAGAATAAGAAGCTTTAGTATGGGACAAGAATAAGAAGCTTTAGTATGGGACAAGAATAAGAAGCTTTAGTATGGGACAAGAATAAGAAGCTTTAGTATGGGACAAGAATAAGAAGCTTTAGTATGGGACAAGAATAAGAAGCTTTAGTATGGGACAAGAATAAGAAGCTTTAGTATGGGACAAGAATAAGAAGCTTTAGTATGGGACAAGAATAAGAAGCTTTAGTATGGGACAAGAATAAGAAGCTTTAGTATGGGACAAGAATAAGAAGCTTTAGTATGGGACAAGAATAAGAAGCTTTAGTATGGGACAAGAATAAGAAGCTTTAGTATGGGACAAGAATAAGAAGCTTTAGTATGGGACAAGAATAAGAAGCTTTAGTATGGGACAAGAATAAGAAGCTTTAGTATGGGACAAGAATAAGAAGCTTTAGTATGGGACAAGAATAAGAAGCTTTAGTATGGGACAAGAATAAGAAGCTTTAGTATGGGACAAGAATAAGAAGCTTTAGTATGGGACAAGAATAAGAAGCTTTAGTATGGGACAAGAATAAGAAGCTTTAGTATGGGACAAGAATAAGAAGCTTTAGTATGGGACAAGAATAAGAAGCTTTAGTATGGGACAAGAATAAGAAGCTTTAGTATGGGACAAGAATAAGAAGCTTTAGTATGGGACAAGAATAAGAAGCTTTAGTATGGGACAAGAATAAGAAGCTTTAGTATGGGACAAGAATAAGAAGCTTTAGTATGGGACAAGAATAAGAAGCTTTAGTATGGGACAAGAATAAGAAGCTTTAGTATGGGACAAGAATAAGAAGCTTTAGTATGGGACAAGAATAAGAAGCTTTAGTATGGGACAAGAATAAGAAGCTTTAGTATGGGACAAGAATAAGAAGCTTTAGTATGGGACAAGAATAAGAAGCTTTAGTATGGGACAAGAATAAGAAGCTTTAGTATGGGACAAGAATAAGAAGCTTTAGTATGGGACAAGAATAAGAAGCTTTAGTATGGGACAAGAATAAGAAGCTTTAGTATGGGACAAGAATAAGAAGCTTTAGTATGGGACAAGAATAAGAAGCTTTAGTATGGGACAAGAATAAGAAGCTTTAGTATGGGACAAGAATAAGAAGCTTTAGTATGGGACAAGAATAAGAAGCTTTAGTATGGGACAAGAATAAGAAGCTTTAGTATGGGACAAGAATAAGAAGCTTTAGTATGGGACAAGAATAAGAAGCTTTAGTATGGGACAAGAATAAGAAGCTTTAGTATGGGACAAGAATAAGAAGCTTTAGTATGGGACAAGAATAAGAAGCTTTAGTATGGGACAAGAATAAGAAGCTTTAGTATGGGACAAGAATAAGAAGCTTTAGTATGGGACAAGAATAAGAAGCTTTAGTATGGGACAAGAATAAGAAGCTTTAGTATGGGACAAGAATAAGAAGCTTTAGTATGGGACAAGAATAAGAAGCTTTAGTATGGGACAAGAATAAGAAGCTTTAGTATGGGACAAGAATAAGAAGCTTTAGTATGGGACAAGAATAAGAAGCTTTAGTATGGGACAAGAATAAGAAGCTTTAGTATGGGACAAGAATAAGAAGCTTTAGTATGGGACAAGAATAAGAAGCTTTAGTATGGGACAAGAATAAGAAGCTTTAGTATGGGACAAGAATAAGAAGCTTTAGTATGGGACAAGAATAAGAAGCTTTAGTATGGGACAAGAATAAGAAGCTTTAGTATGGGACAAGAATAAGAAGCTTTAGTATGGGACAAGAATAAGAAGCTTTAGTATGGGACAAGAATAAGAAGCTTTAGTATGGGACAAGAATAAGAAGCTTTAGTATGGGACAAGAATAAGAAGCTTTAGTATGGGACAAGAATAAGAAGCTTTAGTATGGGACAAGAATAAGAAGCTTTAGTATGGGACAAGAATAAGAAGCTTTAGTATGGGACAAGAATAAGAAGCTTTAGTATGGGACAAGAATAAGAAGCTTTAGTATGGGACAAGAATAAGAAGCTTTAGTATGGGACAAGAATAAGAAGCTTTAGTATGGGACAAGAATAAGAAGCTTTAGTATGGGACAAGAATAAGAAGCTTTAGTATGGGACAAGAATAAGAAGCTTTAGTATGGGACAAGAATAAGAAGCTTTAGTATGGGACAAGAATAAGAAGCTTTAGTATGGGACAAGAATAAGAAGCTTTAGTATGGGACAAGAATAAGAAGCTTTAGTATGGGACAAGAATAAGAAGCTTTAGTATGGGACAAGAATAAGAAGCTTTAGTATGGGACAAGAATAAGAAGCTTTAGTATGGGACAAGAATAAGAAGCTTTAGTATGGGACAAGAATAAGAAGCTTTAGTATGGGACAAGAATAAGAAGCTTTAGTATGGGACAAGAATAAGAAGCTTTAGTATGGGACAAGAATAAGAAGCTTTAGTATGGGACAAGAATAAGAAGCTTTAGTATGGGACAAGAATAAGAAGCTTTAGTATGGGACAAGAATAAGAAGCTTTAGTATGGGACAAGAATAAGAAGCTTTAGTATGGGACAAGAATAAGAAGCTTTAGTATGGGACAAGAATAAGAAGCTTTAGTATGGGACAAGAATAAGAAGCTTTAGTATGGGACAAGAATAAGAAGCTTTAGTATGGGACAAGAATAAGAAGCTTTAGTATGGGACAAGAATAAGAAGCTTTAGTATGGGACAAGAATAAGAAGCTTTAGTATGGGACAAGAATAAGAAGCTTTAGTATGGGACAAGAATAAGAAGCTTTAGTATGGGACAAGAATAAGAAGCTTTAGTATGGGACAAGAATAAGAAGCTTTAGTATGGGACAAGAATAAGAAGCTTTAGTATGGGACAAGAATAAGAAGCTTTAGTATGGGACAAGAATAAGAAGCTTTAGTATGGGACAAGAATAAGAAGCTTTAGTATGGGACAAGAATAAGAAGCTTTAGTATGGGACAAGAATAAGAAGCTTTAGTATGGGACAAGAATAAGAAGCTTTAGTATGGGACAAGAATAAGAAGCTTTAGTATGGGACAAGAATAAGAAGCTTTAGTATGGGACAAGAATAAGAAGCTTTAGTATGGGACAAGAATAAGAAGCTTTAGTATGGGACAAGAATAAGAAGCTTTAGTATGGGACAAGAATAAGAAGCTTTAGTATGGGACAAGAATAAGAAGCTTTAGTATGGGACAAGAATAAGAAGCTTTAGTATGGGACAAGAATAAGAAGCTTTAGTATGGGACAAGAATAAGAAGCTTTAGTATGGGACAAGAATAAGAAGCTTTAGTATGGGACAAGAATAAGAAGCTTTAGTATGGGACAAGAATAAGAAGCTTTAGTATGGGACAAGAATAAGAAGCTTTAGTATGGGACAAGAATAAGAAGCTTTAGTATGGGACAAGAATAAGAAGCTTTAGTATGGGACAAGAATAAGAAGCTTTAGTATGGGACAAGAATAAGAAGCTTTAGTATGGGACAAGAATAAGAAGCTTTAGTATGGGACAAGAATAAGAAGCTTTAGTATGGGACAAGAATAAGAAGCTTTAGTATGGGACAAGAATAAGAAGCTTTAGTATGGGACAAGAATAAGAAGCTTTAGAATGGGACAAGAATAAGAAGCTTTAGTATGGGACAAGAATAAGAAGCTTTAGTATGGGACAAGAATAAGAAGCTTTAGTATGGGACAAGAATAAGAAGCTTTAGTATGGGACAAGAATAAGAAGCTTTAGTATGGGACAAGAATAAGAAGCTTTAGTATGGGACAAGAATAAGAAGCTTTAGTATGGGACAAGAATAAGAAGCTTTAGTATGGGACAAGAATAAGAAGCTTTAGTATGGGACAAGAATAAGAAGCTTTAGTATGGGACAAGAATAAGAAGCTTTAGTATGGGACAAGAATAAGAAGCTTTAGTATGGGACAAGAATAAGAAGCTTTAGTATGGGACAAGAATAAGAAGCTTTAGTATGGGACAAGAATAAGAAGCTTTAGTATGGGACAAGAATAAGAAGCTTTAGTATGGGACAAGAATAAGAAGCTTTAGTATGGGACAAGAATAAGAAGCTTTAGTATGGGACAAGAATAAGAAGCTTTAGTATGGGACAAGAATAAGAAGCTTTAGTATGGGACAAGAATAAGAAGCTTTAGTATGGGACAAGAATAAGAAGCTTTAGTATGGGACAAGAATAAGAAGCTTTAGTATGGGACAAGAATAAGAAGCTTTAGTATGGGACAAGAATAAGAAGCTTTAGTATGGGACAAGAATAAGAAGCTTTAGTATGGGACAAGAATAAGAAGCTTTAGTATGGGACAAGAATAAGAAGCTTTAGTATGGGACAAGAATAAGAAGCTTTAGAATGGGACAAGAATAAGAAGCTTTAGTATGGGACAAGAATAAGAAGCTTTAGTATGGGACAAGAATAAGAAGCTTTAGTATGGGACAAGAATAAGAAGCTTTAGTATGGTACAAGAATAAGAAGCTTTAGTATGGGACAAGAATAAGAAGCTTTAGTATGGGACAAGAATAAGAAGCTTTAGTATGGGACAAGAATAAGAAGCTTTAGTATGGGACAAGAATAAGAAGCTTTAGTATGGGACAAGAATAAGAAGCTTTAGTATGGTACAAGAATAAGAAGCTTTAGTATGGGACAAGAATAAGAAGCTTTAGTATGGGACAAGAATAAGAAGCTTTAGTATGGGACAAGAATAAGAAGCTTTAGTATGGGACAAGAATAAGAAGCTTTAGTATGGGACAAGAATAAGAAGCTTTAGTATGGGACAAGAATAAGAAGCTTTAGTATGGGACAAGAATAAGAAGCTTTAGTATGGGACAAGAATAAGAAGCTTTAGTATGGGACAAGAATAAGAAGCTTTAGTATGGGACAAGAATAAGAAGCTTTAGTATGGGACAAGAATAAGAAGCTTTAGTATGGGACAAGAATAAGAAGCTTTAGTATGGGACAAGAATAAGAAGCTTTAGTATGGGACAAGAATAAGAAGCTTTAGTATGGGACAAGAATAAGAAGCTTTAGTATGGGACAAGAATAAGAAGCTTTAGTATGGGACAAGAATAAGAAGCTTTAGTATGGGACAAGAATAAGAAGCTTTAGTATGGGACAAGAATAAGAAGCTTTAGTATGGGACAAGAATAAGAAGCTTTAGTATGGGACAAGAATAAGAAGCTTTAGTATGGGACAAGAATAAGAAGCTTTAGTATGGTACAAGAATAAGAAGCTTTAGTATGGGACAAGAATAAGAAGCTTTAGTATGGGACAAGAATAAGAAGCTTTAGTATGGGACAAGAATAAGAAGCTTTAGTATGGTACAAGAATAAGAAGCTTTAGTATGGTACAAGAATAAGAAGCTTTAGTATGGGACAAGAATAAGAAGCTTTAGTATGGGACAAGAATAAGAAGCTTTAGTATGGGACAAGAATAAGAAGCTTTAGTATGGGACAAGAATAAGAAGCTTTAGTATGGGACAAGAATAAGAAGCTTTAGTATGGGACAAGAATAAGAAGCTTTAGTATGGGACAAGAATAAGAAGCTTTAGTATGGGACAAGAATAAGAAGCTTTAGTATGGGACAAGAATAAGAAGCTTTAGTATGGGACAAGAATAAGAAGCTTTAGTATGGGACAAGAATAAGAAGCTTTAGTATGGGACAAGAATAAGAAGCTTTAGTATGGGACAAGAATAAGAAGCTTTAGTATGGGACAAGAATAAGAAGCTTTAGTATGGGACAAGAATAAGAAGCTTTAGTATGGGACAAGAATAAGAAGCTTTAGTATGGGACAAGAATAAGAAGCTTTAGTATGGGACAAGAATAAGAAGCTTTAGTATGGGACAAGAATAAGAAGCTTTAGTATGGGACAAGAATAAGAAGCTTTAGTATGGGACAAGAATAAGAAGCTTTAGTATGGGACAAGAATAAGAAGCTTTAGTATGGGACAAGAATAAGAAGCTTTAGTATGGGACAAGAATAAGAAGCTTTAGTATGGGACAAGAATAAGAAGCTTTAGTATGGGACAAGAATAAGAAGCTTTAGTATGGGACAAGAATAAGAAGCTTTAGTATGGGACAAGAATAAGAAGCTTTAGTATGGGACAAGAATAAGAAGCTTTAGTATGGGACAAGAATAAGAAGCTTTAGTATGGGACAAGAATAAGAAGCTTTAGTATGGGACAAGAATAAGAAGCTTTAGTATGGGACAAGAATAAGAAGCTTTAGTATGGGACAAGAATAAGAAGCTTTAGTATGGGACAAGAATAAGAAGCTTTAGTATGGGACAAGAATAAGAAGCTTTAGTATGGTACAAGAATAAGAAGCTTTAGTATGGGACAAGAATAAGAAGCTTTAGTATGGGACAAGAATAAGAAGCTTTAGTATGGTAGCTTTAGTGTGGGAGGTAAACTAGTAAGTACCGTCTGAGAGCATGCTGCCGATAGTATCGTGCAGCGTCTGTGCGGGTTCTGCCACCATTAGTCCTTCTGACGACACTTGCTCTTCGCCAGGCGCCTCACAAGTGCTCGTGGGAACACTGAACGGGTCCGGCGGAAAACACACTTCCTCCCCATCCAACTCCAACCCCGTGACGTCACTTGTGACATTCTCAAGCAGCTCACGAGGAATACTGTCCGGCGGCAAGTTGGCTCGCTGCAGCGCCTGAAGGTTAAACGTAAAGAGCACCGTCATTATCCCATTGTTACTATAGTTGTTTTCAATGTTGCCGTCTTCGTCATAGTTGTCGTCATTATCGTCATCGTTGTTGTCATCATCGTCATAGTTGTCGTCATTATCGTCATCGTTGTCGTCATCATCGTCATCGTTGTCGTCATCATCGTCATCGTTGTCGTCATCATCGTCATCGTTGTCGTCATTATCGTCATCGTTGTATCATCACCATAATCATTGTGTTTGCATTCCACTATCAGTTTTCACGTCTAACTCCTAACTGTCAAATGAAACCCAAACGTGTGACCACCCATATTAAAGCTCCCAATGAGTACAATCTAACAGCAGTGTTAACATTGTTGTTGATAAAACTTTTTGTATTTCACATTTAAGGTTAACTTGGAAAGGAGAACAAGGCAATTCTCGCCTGCTTCAGTTGTAATATTATAGGTACACTTGCCTTGGCTAGTTGTCCCTGGATCAGCTGCAGTTTCTCGGTCAGCGCTTTGGTGCTTTCCGTTTGCACCGCGGTGGCCATCACGTGAACGTTGCTGGACGACATGTTGGACGTGGACTGACTGACGGAGGAGAAAGTCGAACAACTCGCGGATGACGTGATGGGAACCTCAGGCAGCAGAAAGCTTCCCGTGCTGTCCAGGTTCGCGTGCAGCAGGGGCGCGGGCGCGAGTTGACTGCCCAGCGGTGACTGCCTACCAAACGTCTGCTGAAGCTTCAGATCTTCGATCTCTGGGTCATCTATCAGGGGGGGCTGTGTGGCGTGAACCGGGGGGACACGGGGTGGGGGAACGCTTGGTGTGGCAATGTTGTTCTGGAATGGAGCCATGGTTAGATTGGGCGGTGTTGTGTGGATTGGGTTCTCAAGCAGGAAACAGACAACGGACGCGTGGCCACCTTTAGCTGCCTCGATGATCATGCTAGACCCGTCCTGTGGACACGAGAAGAGTTCATCAGTAACGAAAACACTGGTTGCACTGACCCGTGTGTGGTCGATATGTGGTCGGTATGTAGTCGATATGTAGTCGATATGTAGTCAATATGTAGTCGATATGTAGTCGATATGTAGTCGATATGTGGCCGATATGTGGTCAGTAATATGATCGATGTGTGGTCGGTATTGAGGATATTATGTGGTCAATATGTGGTCGGTATGCAGTCGGAATGTGGTCGGTAATGTGGTCGGTTTGTGTTCGGTATGTTGCTTATAAACATACCTTGAGTTTGTGCAAGGGGTCCGCTCCGTGAGCCAACAACAGCTCCACTACTGGTAAATGACCTCCAGCGCAGGCAAGTGACAGCACAGTGTGATCATTAGTGGTCGTCTGCCGGTTCACATTAGCTCCTGCTCGAGAAAGACAGCAATGCACGTTACATGCGAGCTTGAGTACAAACTTGTGAAGTTTCCTGGTGATTCACAGTACTGGTCAAGTGCGCAGCAATTTAACACCTCACGAGACGAGAATCTCGTCTCTCAACTCGGGCGTCTTGTCTCAAAAGACAGTAAATTTATGAGCTTTCCGCATGATCTGTTTTGCGAGACGTAGCTATGGAAATCTTTCACTTTCTCCCTTTCCGGCTTTCGTTGTTAACTTTACTTTCGTTAGCTCTCTCTCTCTCTCTCTTTCTGTCCCTTTTCCTCTTCATTTATCCTTCTTTCTTTCCATTCATTAGACACAGATGGGGTGACCGCTGAAAACTTTGTCCAATACACACCTTATCTGTGGCCGATAAACAAGTGAGGAAGACGGTGTCCAATAGACAGACAGAGAAAATGCTAGACACAAAGCCAAAGTCTAAATCTAACCAACAAGCGATACGACATTCATCGGACACGGTCGATGGTCCGATGGTGTCAGATAGGAGATATACAGTAACGAGTGTGATGAACCGATAGACAAACTGACTTCCCTACTTGTCCGTCGAACTCAGATGCGGTGTACCGGACACTTACTCAAAAACAAGGTTATTGCACGGTCGAAAAACGCATTTCCCCGGTGTCCTTGCAACTGTGTGAGCAGGTAACAAGGACAAGATGCTTTCTATAAACAAGAGACCCCTCACCTCTGCTAATGAGAAACTGCACAGTGCACAGATGGCCTGCTCGAGCTGCCTTCATCAGTGGTGTGCGCCCTCCTTCAGACTCGTGTTCCTGTTGACACAAGTAACAAAGTGGCATGTATCAACTTGCATTGTTCGGTAACTCCAGATGAAACTTGATTAACTGATAAATTCTCACACCTATTCCATAGATTCTTCTCGTGTAAAGTTAGGAGAATTCAAGTCAAAACACCCACCAACTCTGCCCCAGCAGCCAGTAGAACATCAGTCACATCTGTGTGCCCATTCTCACATGCAAAGGACAGCGCTGTGTCGCCGGTGGCCGTGGTGGCCGTCACATCAGCACCTGCAGCAGAGTAACGGCAATTAGGAAAAGGTTTCTTACATTTCTGTACATTGGTTATGCTTCTACAAATCCACTGTGATAAAAAGGCTACCAATACAATATTAAATAAATAATAGATTTAATAATTGAAGATTACATTACAAGAAAGAAAGAACGAAAGGAAGGTAGATGTGGGTACTTAACAATTATTCGCCAAAGTGGAGGTGAATAGCGGTGGATATTTACTGAGCCGTTTCGGCGAGGTAAATATCCACCGCTATTCACCGACACTGAGGCGAATAATTGTTTTAGTATATACCACACAAGTTTAATAACCAACTCCCAAATAGCTGTTTTATTACTGACAAAAGTGGGCAAAAGTTGGGTTCGCGCGCCATTTTGTTTTACCGGAAGCCTTCGGGAGGTGAATAGTACTTGATATTCCGAGATTGAGGAACCAATCACAGCGCGCGAAAAGCACTATGCACTTGTGTGGTATATACTAAAAAAGGATATATATTGGACAGCTTCATTGCATCTGATCCCAGCATTTGTGTCTACATACGGATTACTCTATTGTTCATCTACCAAAATACTGATGTTGATCAAAGCAAAATTCAAGGAATTATTGCTGAACACTACTAACAAAATCAGTTATGTTGGACTTTGTATGAAGATAATATTTTACTGTATGCATTTTTCATCCTCTTTACACATATTTGAGAATGCTCCACATGTACCATGCAAATCTACATCAAGCTGACAGGAACTGACAAACATTACCATATAGAACAGAAGGTAATGGAAACCTAGCACTAAGGGAACTAGATTTGGACTGTGTCGGCGTGGATAAAGACGTGCTGTACATAAAGAATGAAAAACGCTACCGACCACTTACCGACCAAACCTTTCACTTTATCGACCACTTACCGACCACATACCAACCACTTACCGACCACGTTACCGACCACGTTACCGACCACATACCGACCACGTTACCAAACATGTACCGACAGTTCAACTTGTTCACAATTACCGAGGGTCACTGTACTGTATAAAGCTGTAAAAGCCGTAAACGAATTTGGAAGCTGACGTTTCATGCACTATCCCTTCACCGGAGCAAGTAGGGTCAGAAGTCAGCCTTTTTGTTTAGGAAATGTTTCAGCTTCTAGCATTATTGATAGTGAAATATTTATGCAACAAGTTCAGACAGAAAACCTTAATTGAAAATGTACTGCACAAGCTCCATCTCATACCTTGCCCCAACAGAAACTTCACCAGTTCAACATGACACTCCTGTGCAGCTTCCATCAGTGGAGTAGATGATCCTTGCTCAATGTCAGCACCTTCAACAAGAATCAACTATATCATTGCAGTTCTGTTTATTTTAACAGCAGCAAGTGGACAGCTTGCTCATGCCCACACATTTTAATACGAGAAAAAAACATTGTAGTTGCCATTTTTCAACAAAAAGTACCAACTTCTTAAAAATGCCATCTTTGATACAGACATCCAAACTGTGGGTTTTACAAAAGATGTACCATACAACAACAGTGTGAATAAAGCTTGTGCTCTGAACTATTTCTGTGTTTATAAAGTTTGTAATGAAAAGTCTGTGTTTTTTGTAGCTAACCTGTCTGCAGTAAAAACTCGGCAACATCTTGGAAACCTCCACAGCAAGCAAGGCTTAGGGCCGTCTCCTGGGTCTCTTCAGTTTGAGAATGGATGTCGCATCCTGTCAAGGAAAGAGTAATGGTCAACACAAAATCAAACCAAACACAGCTACACACAACAATCAAGAGATCTTACATCACTGGCTTCCTAGATTAAACCTAATGGTGAGTACTCGAAAAAACGAGGTTCATATCTTAAGTTACAGACCAAGCAAATGAGGTTAATAAGATATTTATTAAGTGGCATATTCCACTGAGAAAAAAGCGTGTAGATCCGTAGTTATGGACTAGAATTGACCAATCAGAGCAAGTGTACTATCTGTTCCATACAATAAATGTACATGTTACTCTATTTGTTATCAGCCCGGCAGAAGAAAGTGACACACACACAAGCGTGGTGGCTTACCATGCTCAAGAAGCAGATGGACCATGTCAAGGTGTCCTTCTCTTGCTGCTTCCATTAGTGGTGTGTAACTATGTCAACAAAAACAGGCACACCCCATCATTAAACGAAAATATAGTGAATTCTCTCTCTAAAGCCAACATCCTTGGGACTAGCATTTAGTGTCCAAAAACAGGCACACCCCATCATTAAACGAAAATATAGTGAATTCTCTCTCTAAAGCCAACACTCTTGGGACTAGCATTTAGTGTCCAAAAACAGGCACACCCCATCATTAAACGAAAATATAGTGAATTCTCTCTCTAAAGCCAACACTCTTGGGACTAGCATTTAGTGTCCAAAAACAGGCACACCCCATCATTAAACGAAAATAATAGTGAATTCTCTCTCTAAAGCCAGCACTCTTGGGACTAGCATTTAGTGTCCAAAAACAGGCACACCCCATCATTAAACGAAAATATAGTGAATTCTCTCTCTAAAGCCAGCACTCTTGGGACTAGCATTTAGTGTCCAAAAACAGGCACACCCCATCATTAAACGAAAATAATAGTGAATTCTCTCTCTAAAGCCAGCACTCTTGGGACTAGCATTTAGTGTCCAAAAACAGGCACACCCCATCATTAAATGAAAATATAGTGAATTCTCTCTCTAAAGCCAACACTCTTGGGACTAGCATTTAGTGTCCAAAAACAGGCACACCCCATCATTAAACGAAAATAATAGTGAATTCTCTCTCTAAAGCCAGCACTCTTGGGACTAGCATTTAGTGTCCAAAAACAGGCACACCCCATCATTAAACGAAAATATAGTGAATTCTCTCTCTAAAGCCAACACTCTTGAGACTAGCATTTAGTGTCCAAAAACAGGCACACCCCATCATTAAATGAAAATATAGTGAAGTCTCTCTCTAAAGCCAACACTCTTGGGACTAGCATTTAGTGTCCAAAAACAGGCACACCCCATCATTAAACGAAAATATAGTGAATTCTCTCTCTAAAGCCAACACTCTTGGGACTAGCATTTAGTGTCCAAAAACAGGCACACCCCATCATTAAATGAAAATATAGTGAATTCTCTCTCTAAAGCCAACATTCTTGGGACTAGCATTTAGTGTCCAGCTCAGGAAGGCATTTGCCTTAGAGAGAGTTCCCTTACAGTACAGAAAAACAAGTGAACATCGGCACGGACCAAAGATCCTGCCAGATCATGAACAATTAAGTAAAGTAAAGTAAAGTAAAGTAAAGTAAAGTAAAGTAAAGTAAAGTAAAGTAAAGTATCTTTATTTATACACGGTAAGTAATTCAGCAGAGTTGGTAAGGCCGTGTTTTAAACTCAACGTAGATCTGTTAAAAATCCCAACTGGTCAAAGGCTAACCAGTTGGCTATTTACATAACGTGGCTGAGGATTTGAACGCGGGGCTACTGTGTTACAAATTCAGTTAGTGCTCAGAGCGGGACTTGAACCTGGGACCTCCGGATTTCAAGTCCAGCGTCCTAACCACTCGGCCACGCTGCCTCCTTTTGCAGGATCTTGGCAAGATCTTCTGTAGCTAAGATTCTCAACCTGAGAAATATAGACAATCTAACTAACCCTTCATCATTGATTTCTTCAAGGTATGCTCCTCTCTCAATCAACAGGGCAGCAAGTTCAACATGTCCTCCACAAGCGGCAAGGGTAAGTGGAGACTCGAAACTGTCAGCTGGCATGTTCACCTATCAAGTTCAAACAAAATAATTGACATCAAATTAATGACATTTCTCTTGTAACATACTGTAACACAGTGAAGTAGAGATAAATAAAAGGGAAAGGAAATACAGTTATGCAGATTAGTGTCAGTGTTAAGCAAAGAGAGTATAGAAGGATGTGATAAGAATATTTATTATATAGACACGAGTGTTTTACTGGAAAAAATACCGTGCGTAAAATCCATATGAAACTACATTCGGGACCCGAGTGGCGTATTTTCCATATCGTTGGCATCATTTCCCGCTTTTGCACAGTTGTTTGTACAATTTCTCGTAAAACACTCGTGTCTAATATAATAAAAAGAAAATTACACGGCGGCTTGAAGATATGGATTTTATTTTCTCGTGGTAAAAACAATTTTTTACTCACTCGCAAAGCGCTCGTTCGTAAAATATTGTTTTTACCACTCGAAAATAAAATTCATATCTTCACGCCACCGTGTAATAACCTCTTTTTATCTTGTACTTGAACTACTTTTAACCCTTTCACTCGCAAGAGTGATCGACTTCAATTTTCTCTTTTCAGTCTCCCACCAGAGATATATCACACAGTATGGAGAATTTGGCATTTGAAACCTTGCCCAAATGACAGCTGATAAAACATAAATTCTCTTTTCATCACTGATACATTTCCTTATTTTAGGGTTGGGAGAATTTGTATTTTGAGCTTGGGAGTGAAAGGGTCAAGAAAAATTGCATAGGGCTAGGATCTGACACCACAAGTCTGTATATTTTCACTGATTACTTGGATTTATTGTCTGAAAGTACAACATGTATACTGTAGGTGTGCAATAATGTGTGGATTGGGGGCTAAAGGATACACTACTGCAAATGGCGTCACTGAGCAACTTATCAAGGAATAATACTATTTTAGACTCAATTTTAGTGAAGCTTGTTATGCCTCTAGCTAAAAAGCTGCATATTATACTGCATCAAGACATGAAAGAAAGGAATAATATTGAGTTCTACTTTCTTATCCACACAAAACTGTCACACAAGGAATTAGATCATGTAACATTCTCTCACTACTGAAATTAGCATAGCTGCCTCAGTATTAAAAGGAGAAGTTTGCCTCTGATCACTCAAGAATGGACAGCTCCTCACCTGAGCTCCATGATCTAACAGAAGTCGTGCCACCTCAACATGGCCATCCATGGACGCCTCCATCAGAGCTGTGTGCATCTCATCAGTTTTGTGTTCCTGATCAGCGCCAGCATCCAGAAGGAACTTCACCATCTCCAGATGTCCTGTGGTGACATTAAGACTACTGTTCATAATGCAGATTCTCCCAACCAATCAATAAGAAAATGTATGAGTGATGTTGTGAGAATTAACAGTTGAATCCACTTTCATCTGAACAAGCTACAGTACAGTATCAGTTCTGTCTGTGCACTGTGTATTTCTAATGAGAAATTGAAAATTGAAGTTGATCACAGTACCTTTGTAGCATGCAAGAGTGAGAGCACTCTCTTTGAATTCATTGGAGTGGGAATTAATGCAAGCTCCCATATCCAGTAGCAGTTGAGCTACTTTCACATGCCCTCCACTCGCTGCTTCCATCAGGGGCGTGTGTCCATTCTCGTTATGAGCTTCAATGTCAGCCCCATGCTGCAAGAGGAACTTCACAACATCTTCGAACCCTCCACAGCAGGCGTAGATCAGGGCAGTGTTTCCCGCCTGCGACTGGGCATTTAGATCGGCACCATTCTCCATCAAGAGTTTGACAACTTCGAGGAAACCACCACTGGCTGCTTCCATCAGAGGGGTGCAGTCGCCCTTGCTGCCGCGGTCGTCAACGTTAGCACTCATAGCCAGTAAGACTTGTGCCAATTCATAGTACCCTGTCAGAAAATGTTCAGGGCCCAGTTATAATCAAAGCTCAACTAGCTAACTCAGGATTAGCCAACAAACTGCATGGTTTTGATCAAAACCAAACTAAAAACCTTGCTCAAAACATATCAAGAAAGTTGTATTGAGAGCAAAACAGTCTCATCTTCAGGTTTAAAAAAATTTGGACCTTATTCATGCTTTGAACAACTGGGCTCAGGTTGTGAGGGGCAATGAAAGAATTGCACAAATAAAAAAAAATTATTTAAAGCCCCACCATACACCAACCAATGTTATGATTTGTATTGTACACAAACCTGCAGAGCATGCCAGAGAGAGGAGGCTCTCCCCATCATCAGTTGGTTCATGAACGCTCCATCCCTCCTTCAGCAGCTTTCGCACCGCATTCACATCTCCCTCCAGACAAGCGTCTGTAAGGCTACGAGCCCCTGCACATACAAACAAATATAGTGAGTTGCAAAGACATGCATGGTAATATGGCTTCCAAAAAAGAATTACTGTGCTACTGTATTACAGTACTGTAACCAGAAGTGGAACCAGACATTCTACTGTAAATCAATGAATATGATTTTGATGAACTAGATGATCTATCACAGCTACACCGTCCTGTACACTTGCAACAATGTTGGAGTGAAGAAGCTTTTCCCGGGCAGTTTATTCTAGGCTGGGGATTTCATTCACACACAGATGCTGCTTAATATGACATTGACAGTGTTAGTTTATTTACAGATTATTTTAAAAAGCTGTGGAAACTAAATAGGTGCCGTTGAAAATTACAGTGTATCAATACACCACTGTTCACAAACATGTAGTTAATTTCGGACATGTTCTGGGACATTTTTACAGCAACCATATCTTTTGTGATTTGAATTATGGTATAACCTGATATGGTCCCTCTTTCACTTCCTTTTTCTGTGTGCAGTTTGTTGTTTGTCTTACCCGAGTCAGATGTTTGCTGGCCAGGTGTAGATGGCATTCCGTTATTCTGCGCACTCATCCTCGTCAGAGCAGCAGCAGCCTCGTCCAGAGCACAGCTGAATGATGACCTCAACCGTAACATCTTCTGGTCGGTGAATCCTTTTCCGTCTGCTAACTTTCCCACGCCTAAAAGTAGGAACATCTAATGTTAATGTTGTTCTACATACAGTAACAGTCAACAGTCCTTGGTCTTTTGTTTTGAAAACTGTCTCTGCTTTGTTTACATGTATATGTTCTGTGCAATGTTCAAGTGGTTACAACTTTCACAATCATGCACAATTCACGAGGCTGAGATATTTTGATGGAAACTTGATGATAAAATGTAATGATGCACTAGACCATTTCATGCCCGCTGAATCTGTTTGAAAGTGAGGCCTGAGGTGAAACCTTTCTCGTGGTCATAATAATATTAGATTCAACCCAGGTTGAGGATTTTAGCTAAGATCTCGGCAAAACTCTGCAGGATCTTGGAGGATCTTGGCAAGATTTTACATGATCTTGGATGATCTTACATCATGTTGGCAGAATGTTATATCTTATTGGCAGACTTTTACAGGATCTTTTCAAAGTTTTCAATCTGGGAATTTCATTTTCATAAGAAAGGTTTTGCCCCTGGTCTCACTTTAAAAGAGAGGCAACCAACATTGGCTTATAGTGATAATCACTTTTAAAAGCCAACATACAATACATGGTACAGTATCTCTGGATGGTACAATAATAACAGTAGGTGATGTAATGGTGATTATAACTATTATGTAGAAACAAATACAAGCTCAGCAAAGAGATTTACTTGACACTCATTTATATTGTAAGTAAAAAGCATTATTTTTGTAGTAGAACAGGATTGTAAAACTGCCTTATAGAGCAACCCTCCTCTTTCCAAACAAATGTTGCATTAAAGAACATAAAGAGTTAATCTACATTGTAAAAATGCACTGTAGTGTGTAGGATCTACAGGATGTAGTAATAGTTTTGTGGATAAAGCACAAAGCAAAGTACTGTACACTCATGCAAAGGATCCTGCATACAACATACTGTATATACCTGCAGCCTCTAACAAAGCCTCTAGTCTGGCTTGGGTCTCTGGGTCCATTTTACGTAAATCATTAGTCAGTCCATCGCTCCCTGATAACATGAGCTTCGATGTCAACTCATTTCTCTTGGATCTTAGGATATATTCCATCTGTGAAAACACAACAAACAGGCCACAGTGACACTCAGATCACACACACACACACACAAAGACATCAGTAGATGGAGTGGGTAGACAGACTTGTTCTGGGCTACAGTAATGTTTGGAACCTCAGCTCAAAAAAATCTTATTTTCACACTTTTCACACTTCAACCCCTAGTCAATTTATGAATTGAAAGAACACAACAGAAGTGTAGAGAAGCACAAACAATACAGCAGAGTGCTTCTTCACATTTCTCTCGTGTGCTTTTGAGAAAAATCAAGTTTGAAGCAGGCCGACATCGAAATGATGTGTGCATGCTATGTTGAGTTATAATACAGGCCACATTTTTCAGCGTTTAGTTTACCAATCAAATTGTCCATACTACTCACAATTAAGAAGTTCATATCCACACTGATAAATATCAAAGGAGATAGTAACACACAGAATAATAACTGATCAAAGCTTAGGCCCCAGGGCATCAATTTTTAAGGGGAAAGTCCACATATCTATAGGAGGTTCCTTCCTAATTTCCTGTATAACAAATGCTATAGATTTGCTATAGTAACTTACATTTCAAGAAGGAAACTGAAATTCACATAAGTTTATACATGTACTGTGTAGTTTGATATACTGCATGTCCATTGGACTTGAAATATAATAATATACAACATAATGAATGCTAAATTACTAAAGGACAACAGAATAGACCAGAAAATATTTCCAATTTAACAAACTTATACATTACATGTATATTCTGACCAACAGAATAGTGTTAAAAGATTAAAAGGATAGAAACTGATACCCTTTCAGAATCACCAGATCAAAAGATCCTACATAAAAATTCTTTTTGATCTACTGTACACATACCACTGAAAATATATATGCAAGAAACACTTAAATAAGTATTTACATGGATATCCCAAAAAATGAAAGCAAAGGGTTCCTCACTGAAACCACAAAGTCTGAAACTTTATGAGCCGAATTTACAATAACATAGCATTTCAACTGAGTGAACAGTCGGTTATAATAACAAAGACTAAAAGAGCCCCACCACCATCGATGATCGAATACTGCTATTTGTGTATTCATTATACTGGATACTTGACATCGGCGTGTGCTTTGAATGTTTGTTATTAACTCGTGACTTCAAAATGTCCTCCATTGGTGAAATTTCAATACGTACCACCCTTCACTCAAAACACGTGTTGTTGCCACAGACATTGAATCGAAAGAAATCCGCAAATGAATCCCATGAAAACATACGATACACCACACAAATAAACCCGGAAAACTCAACAAGTTGGACTCTGATCGCTCTTTAGTTTTCATCCCCCCGTCTATAATGTTATCCCTCAGTTGACGTTGCTTTGAAGTTACGTATTACATAAGTTATGCAGCGAGAAAATCCGATAACTGAAGATCGTAAACCAAAGATATATTCTACTACTAAAAACTAAATTTACCCAGTTATCGAAAAGACCAAATTTAAAAACAACAGTTCATCTTCTAAGAACTGATGGCGCCGAAATACGTCGTCGACAATTTCCTACTAGAATCCCGGTCGACTGAAAATACAGTACAAGCTGTCTTTATGTCATTCGACAGTTTCCATTCACAATTAGAGCATTTCTAAAGGGTACATTTACTCGACTATGATCTGCCTGTACACTGTGCTTTACACGGTGTTTTTCCTCCTAAACAAATACTTCCCGAAATATAAAGTTCAAAGTATGGCTTATTTTTAATATTAATCATCGAGACAGAATAATTAAACGTCGCAGAAAACGAGTCTTTATCGCACTTTGAAGGTAAAATTAAGGTGAAATTTCTGAATTTCTGGGAGGATAGAGAATGTAAGAAAAATTAAAAATTACAAGGAGAGCACACACTGTACTTACCGCGCTCTCGTCGTCGTAATCATCGCTTTCGTCTTCCGATGAATCCGAAATTGATGGCGACCTTTCGTTCTGGAAAACCGCGTTTGATTTTGGTAAAGACTTCTGGTCTTGACGTAGTGACATGTTGATGAAACCTTCATTTATTTCTCGTGTTAAATGAAGAGTCTAGTCACGAGCTGGCACAGCCTTCTGTTTCTACGAAACGAGAATTGTACGAGTTGACCGCGGCCATGATGGCCATGTTGTCACAAAACCCGGAGATATGAACGCACAGCGATTGCGCAAAACAAACGAGCGCTTATACTCACCGGGGGAGGAGTAAGTGTTCAAACGGCTCCAAAAGTAGCTTCAAATGACCACTGTTATCTCTTTATCACTCAGAAAACTTTACAAACTATTATAATGGGCAAAAGATACGACAATTTTGATTTATTGTTGAAAACGTTTATAGCCAAGGTGTGTTTTGTGTAATGTTATTTGTACCACCCCTCCCTCGTAAGAGAAATATTGTCACCATCTTTCGTCGGCAAAATACCCCGAGTGCTTCACTAATTCATAGCATATTTCTCGCGTCACGATCGCTCTATAGAACCGCATTAATTTTACTGATATATCTTACAATAATAAACCGGTTTGATAACATGTGAAGTTAAGTCATATCTGTTTGATCTGCTTGGTTCTGATTGTTCATCTGGGATATTTAACTTTATATATATATATATATACTCCAGCCAAAGACGCTCATTTGTTTACCTAAATATTGACCAATATTAACTGAGATCCTAATCTTGTTCCAAGGTGAATTTTTCTTTTTTTTTTTTTTTTTTTTTTTTTTTTTGTAAGGGACCGTGTGAGGTACATAAAAAAAAAAAACTCAACTCTTAATCGTTTCGTGAAGCTATTTGTTATGAATCAGGGCCTCCACCTACGAACACTGGACGATATTCAGTTTATTCTGAGAGTATTTTAAGCCGAACCACAAGGAGGACTGCATGTCCAAAATAGAACTAGAGTCCAGTTTCCCGCTGGCGGCCGCTGAATATCAAGAGCCTACTTCTCCACACCTGCCCTGATAAAGTGACGAATAATCAGAAGAAATTATAGTCTGACAAACTTGACTCACTGAACTGCACACAAAATAAACAAATTTGCTGATAACTCGACCCTTTAGACGCCAGAGATAGCCACCCACTGAATTCTTTCCTGTTTCGGTATTTTTCTAGCCGTTTGCCTCGTTGTTTTTCCTGAGTTCTCTTCTGATATCTCTCTGTTTTCATCCTTAACTCTTTCATTGTCATCGTCCTGGTGAAAGTAACTACAGCAGTCATCAACAACAGTCCCTGGGCTCAAACCATTTGTCACAGTGCGCAAAGACTTCTATCGGCGCTCAACGTACAGTCCAACGAAACTGTTTGTGTGTGCGTTCTCGTAAAAATAAAATGATCATGTTTCAAATTTATTTTGCAATGTTCATTCTATTGGCCGATCAACGTTTCTGCCAGAAACACGTAAGTTGTTTTTATCCTGTATCACTGACATAGCCTTCGCTGTACCTTTTTCCCACTATCCATCATGTTGAGTGCAAAGGGCTTGTATATGTTTGAAGGGCTGGCCCGGTTACTCGGGTTTTATGTGGGTTTGCTTCGTCTACCGAGATGTGTTCAACTCGTAATTATAGAGCAAGTCAGCCTGGTTAACCGGGCTGAGGGCTGCCGGGAAGTGTTCCTTTCGCGATTACATGGAGGAAGCAGCCTGCAGTGGGTTGGGCTTTGCTCAAAAATATTTTGTTTTGAATAGAAGTAGGCTAACAGTTGTAAAAGTATGAACGGGTTTGTATTGCTGGCTAGTGCGCAAACTTCCTTATAACACGTTTTGTCGCGTGAAAACGCGACAGATGCTGGGATTCAAGTTTGGTTTGGCAAGTATCCGTACACCATTGGAATTATTCAATGAGAAATATCTGGACAAGGGAGACTCACAAGAGTGATCAACTTCAATTTTCTCTTTCATTTTCTCACCAGAAAAATATCATACAGTATAGAGAACTTGGCTTTTGACACCTTGTTCAAATGATTTAAACTATAAATTATATACAACACTTAAACATTTGCTCAAAAGGTTGAGAGAATCTACATTGTGAACTTGGGAGTGAAAGGGTAGGCCACTCAAAGAAAAGAGTAATGCGTCTAAAATACATTTCTCGATCTATCAGGCTTTCTGAATTTGTAGCCGGGCTTGTTGTATTTCTGAGCTATTATTAACTGGGTTTTAGTAAACTCACGGTTGTTTGAGTATGAGTTGAAAAACCCGTGAAAGCCGGAGTGACTTTAGCTTGTCGAAATGTTTCTATCGTTTGATTATGTTTGCTTTCCTTCGCTTAGTTTTTACCAAAGTAAAACCAGACACCTAAAATGGCAAATATAAAAGTCACATAGCGTCACCTTGCTTGAGCCAAATCGTTAAACTTGAAATGACAAGTAACGTTTAAGGAACTCCTCCTCAGTGTTTTCGTTACATTGACATATTTTGAAGATCTTTTACCTTCAATAGATAGCCTGATGTAAATTCTACAATAAACGACTATTTTGCCGGTTATGGCCAACTAGAGGCTCTGTTGGGGGCCAATGACGGCATCCAAGATGGCGAATATTTTCAAACGCCATTTTCCACTTCACGTACGAATAAGCAGCTTAGAAAAAACAAACAAACAAACAAACACAAGGCAGTAGTTTAGTTTTTAATGCTTTTAATGTGTTTTCCCCTTACAACCATCACCACTGACATATAGGCAGGTTTTGTGGAACATCATTTTCCTATCTAAAGAAGTTCCCTTGAACACTGCAACAAAAAAGAATCAGTTAATTGGGTCAGTGGTTGTGGTGGATTATGGGGTTAAGTAAAAATAACTCTTACAGCAATTCCTAACATGATCAGGCTTTGACTTGTATATTACTTAAATCGCCGTCAGCCACAAGGACTTTACAGACCCCACACCCCGTCTGCATTTACAAATGATCAATTCTTGGATTATCGTGAAACCGGCATAATCATCTTGCCTCGTCAAACTTCTTGATTTTGATTTGTGCATTATACGTGTATGTATACATGATATTAGTGTTATGTCTGTAAATAGGCATTTGCAGTTTTCGCAAACTTTTTTATTTTAGGATTTAATAAAAATGTTAAATTATGAAGGTGCAAAGAATAACCTTCCTGGATTGACAATTCCTTCACCCTGCAAATGTTGCACAATTGTTCAGTTTTGAATGCTGGCCGATTAAAACGCTTTGCGTCCAGTCTGAAAACTTTTCAAGAACAGTGTTGAATGCTGATCTAGTTATAGAAACATAGGGCCAATGGCCGACTTACAGATGGATTTTTCGATACAGCAAGCTTAAGTTGCAATCATATAGGCCACGCACATTTTGTTTTTTTAAGTTTGCCGCCATCTTTGTTTGTGTGTATGTGTGTGTGTGTGTGTGTGTGACTTGGAAACCTCGCCTAGACGTTTACACTTTAAATTTAGTGAGTGAATGCATACGTGATTGACAAGTCATAAATACCAGTGACTCCCAGATAGCAAATCTGTGAGTCAAAATGGGCTAACAACAAAAACTTGTTTTTATGCAGTCAAACATTTTAGGGTAGAAAGTGAGCATAGACCCTTAGTTCTGCCAGAGTAAGACGTTTTCGGATGACTGTCGAAAACCAAAACCAAAGTAATCACACAGGCCAATCACAGAGACTGAGGGAAAACAATTCAGCCAATCAGAAGCCAAAGTAATTCACGTTTGGTCTTGCGTTTGGTTTTACTTTCCAATCAGCAATGCGAGTAAACGCCATCGCTTGCGTGAGAAGTGTTTGGTTTTGGTTTTGGTTTTGTTCCTGATTGGTTGAGGATGCTGCCAAACTTGTGTGGACCAATCCGAAAGCGTAGCAAACACAAAACCAAAGCAATCACACGATTACTTTCGACAGTCATCCGAAAACCGTTCTATTAGAGCGCTTTTCGGATGACTGTTGAAAACAAAACCAAAGCAATCACAGAGCCAATCAATGAGGCGAGCAAAAACACATCAGACCAATCAGAAGTCCGAGCGAAACCAAAACCAAAAGCAAGTTTAAATGCGATTGGTTTTACAAACCAATCAGCAGTGCGAGAACACGCCATCGCAAATTGTACTTTCTTGCGTGAGAGTATCGCAATATCGGTTTTACTTTAGCACTTGATTGGCCAAGAATGTTGCTAAAGTTGTTAGGACCAATCGGAAAGCATAGCAAACGCAAAACCAAAGCAATCATACAATTACTTTTGACGGTCATGCGAAAACGGCTCTATACGAATGTTTTTTATCATCGATTAGGCAATCATGTCATTATAACAGAGGAAGTGCATGCGTATATCTGCCGTAAACTCAATGCCACTTCTCTTGTTAACACGTGGTTCCTACGGACACAAAAGGTATGATTGTAGTGCAAGTACCGTAAATCAATGAACGGTAGACAATTTATGATTTCCTGTGAGATAAATACTTAGATAGTTACCTGAGTGCGACTGCCACTATCGGCATAAGCCGCAGGTCACTTGACAATGCCTCAGCATATATACGGCAGTAGCGTAAGAGCGATCACAGTCACCACGGGCAGCAAATTCAGAACACGTGTGCGAGTCGAAGTCATGGCAGATTCCTGTTGATAAACAACAACAGTGAGACCTCTCTTGGTTCTGGCCGTCGTTTTCCTCCAGTGTCGGGGAAACCCACATATGTTATTGATTTAGTTAATTGATTTAGTTATATATTCAGTCACGAAAGTTCCGGTTGTTATTAAGAGATTATGTTCGGCCAGTATTGGATTTCAGATGCTTCCACACTACAGTAAAACTATGGTCGAGAGAAAACTACATGAGGACTTTAGTCAGTAATTACACGAGGATTTTAGCCAGTAGAATTACTAAAGCTATGAAACGGCGAAGCGCCTCGTGGATCCACAACTTTTTGGCAATGTTATGACGCGTTTCATGATCAATAAGAGGACAGACATATAAAAAACTGACGTCAATTTGTTAAAACTCAAGCGACGACGCGGGGAAAACACGCAAGAAAACTGGATTTTGTTCGATTTGACCGAAGTGTTGTCAACAACTTTTCCCGCTCATTGGCCAAAAAGTGACAGTTTGACTTGAGCATTTCGCGCGTGCAAAATAAAATTTTGTCAAAGAAGTTGGAAAGAAATGAAACTAGACGCTTTTCTGCTGCGGTTTTCTCGACAATTTCAAGACAAAGCTCAAGGAAATTCGCCTCTGAACACTTCTGGTTCTCTACTTCAAATGCCGAATGTCGCTTTTGCGAGAACTGAGGTAAAATTGAAGCTGAATTTACCTTCTTCGTCCAAATCATTGTCGTCAGCACTCGATTTTATGTGTCTGTCCTCTTATTGATAATGAAAATTAGCCAATCACAAAGTGAGAAACTGACGTGTTATTCTTAAAATATCTATCACGTGACCACTGAGAAACACCGTATAGCTACAAAGAAATACATTCTACTGAGCATGTGTATATAATTTTATGGTTGCCAATTATTTAAATGGTAAAACCAAGAGAATTTGGAGTATTTCCAATTCAAAACACGATAGTTTTATGTGGTCACGTGTTAGATATAGAGGATATTACACGGCGGCGTGAAGATAGGAATTTTATTTTCGAGTGGTAAAAACAATATTTTACGAACGAGCGCCGCGCGAGTGAGTAAAATTAATAAATTTCCACTGGTTTGCCGTGGTGTGGACTCTTATTTACCACGATTTACGTCATCACATGGTCAAAATGTTGTGGACTCACGAGGCGCTTCGCCGACATCAAAATCTTCCCGTTTTTCGAACATGCGGCAGCATCACCCCGCCATCCAGTCAGTTGACACTCTGAAATTCTATTTCTACACTAAGGCGGAATTCTGTCCTTCAGTATTCGCGCCCACTGTTCGTGTTTTAGTAACACCCATAACTTTCACGTAAACAGGGTTTTTTATGCATTCTTCGATGCTTGCCCAGTAAGAGTATTTCTGATTATTGTCTAAGCAGTTGACTGCAAGAATAAACCATGAACAGAAGGAGCTATCTCAGTGAGAAGCAAGCAAGGGAAAGACACCAAGGAAACTGCTCACTGAAGACTGAGGACGAGCCGGGAACAGTCCTCTGTAAAAACCGTAGGCTAACACGCGCATAAGAAGCCAACCGGGCGCTTGGGCCGTCTGTGTGGTGGCCTGGGACGAGGTTCCGTGATCTTCATTTGTATTTAGTACTTTTCACAGCTTTAATCTCATTCATTCGAACAAGGCACGTGGTGAACAAAGTAAGTGAATACGCAGTAGAGCAGTACAGTGTGACTCATTATGTAAAAGACTCACCTCGGTAGCATATTTTGCAGCTCTTTGCACACAACTTAAACATGACTTCACGGTTTCTTCCACATTCGCCATTGGAAGCCCAATTAGGACAGTCGTTCCTAAAGTCTCTGCAGACTCCTCCTGACACTCGATCTGTTGATAAACAACAACAGTGAGACCTTTCATTTTCCCCGTTTGCTTGCGGACATAGTGGCGTTGGGGTTCTGTCAGTCTTTTTCCTCTAGGTAGGACCGCAAGCGACCCAGGCTAAGGGGTCTGGTAACGAGCCTTCATTTTTATAAGAGTTTGAGTGGGAATCTAGATTTACAGCAACACTTATTGCAAGAGAGTAGGGTGGGACCCTGAGGCGAACTTTGGGATAGCTAGTTTAATAAAAGAACTGAAACTTACCTGTGAACTGTCTGCAGTCGCAATTGGAGCGCTATTGGGGGGAGGGGGAGGGTGAATAACTAGCGGAAAATAGACAAGAAGAGTCTCGCATTCCAAAAATCCATGTACAGGGCAAGAAGATATCTCCGATCAACGTATTTCTAGTATTAATTACATACGGCGTTTCTCCAACTTGGGCGCCATCTCCGCCTTTCCCTTTTCCGCTATGGTGGCGGCGTCGATCACCACACATACAAGGAGAACCACCAAATAGATTTTCATGTTCATTGTAGCTTGATGCGAGACACTGCAGAAATTGTGCGTTTGGTTATAAAACTGCATAAAAATACACGTGCAATTCAGATCAGCCTTCGGTTACGCTAAGTTAACACTTCCTTGTCTGTGCGAGATTGTATGTATGAATAGGTAATAGGGTAGCTCTAATGTAATAGGTTCATAACAGTGTTAGGAGATTGTTCGATAGCGCAAATCTTCTTTTATTCAGCTATTATAACAAGGGATTGATTACACGATGGTCTAGACGAGGATCTGATTTCGAGAAACAAAAATCGAAAACGTAGCTATCCCGGCACTGCACCAAAAGTTTGACTTCATAATACTTGTTGTCGAACCCCTAATTTAGAGATGTCAGACTAGTCGAAACGAACGGGGTCAGCAATCTGATACAGGCCGATTTCTAGATGTGGGACACTGAGCCTTCCTCGATAATGACTTTATACTAGAAATCATGGAGTCCAAAGATCATCAAGTGATCCGAACTTTTAGCCGAGGAACTCAACTAAAGCCGTCATTCGTGGCTGCACTAGCCGTCAGATCAACCAGCCTCTCCAAATAAAAACATTCGTGGGTCAAACGTCGAACTTCAAGTACAGCGTCCGACCGTGACCATCTTTACAAGCGTCAGTTTCAAAAGTGCGTTAAATAGACGACAGGAAAGCCGAAAACATTTTGCTCGTCAGAGATCTTTGTACGTTTCTGATGGCTGCAAAAAGCGAAGCCCAGGAGTGCGTGCGAACAACGACACAACGTCGATCGAGCTGTTAAAAGTGAAAAGTAAGGTGTAGATTCCCTAGGGGCCAATTATGAAGCCGGAAATATTACAGCCAACAGAGCCAAGGAATATGGTGTGACCGTTCTTAGCCAATCAGGAGGGAGTATTTTGCACATGCACTCACTAGCATCTGTCATCGAGTTCTTTTTCTCTCGTTGGCACTTAGCGAAAGCTACAACTAGTTATTATTGCTTGTGACGACACAAGCTTTAAAATGGAGAGATTTTCTTTTATTATTTTTCTTGGTTACAAATCTGCATGCGGTGATTGGTTCATATTATCATGTGATTTGTGATGACGTTGTGATCAAGTGACTTGGCGGGCGAGCAGTTTCGCCATTTTGAAGACAGCAAGTTGCTTGCCTTAGTTGGCTCTGTGGATTATTTTAGGGACCGCTCATCTTACTTAGAAACGCATACGCCGGCTGCGGTAGACCCACACTAAATTTCATTGAGCGGTTTTGGCTTGGGTCGGTCCGTTCAGCCTCAAAAGCCATATTGAAAGCCATGAAAGCAAATGCAATGAACTTATCAATGAACTGCACAACTATGCACAACTGTACAGAAATGTACGAAGAATCTGATATCCAGAACCTTGAGAACTTGAAGGAACAAGCTGAACGAAGGCGCTCGAGATACAAAGACGAGAACCTGTGTGTACTATTTACATCAGCCTCTTTGTGGCAGGCTTCGCAAAGCTTAAAATTAATCAATTTCTTTTCTTCCTTTCTGTGAACATCTGAAGGTAAATCACTCTTTTGGTGACTGTGGTTTTATTTCAGATGAATCCCGCAGTATTCAGTTGTCGTGAATAGAAGCCGGAAACGAAATAAATGAGTCCAGCGCAACTCATACATTTTGACAAAAATATGCACTATTTCCCTATGCTTCTTCGCATCAACTGTGCGCGAGGAAGTTTTCCTTATAAGCATTATAAAACATATTAAAAGAAAGATGTAACGCGCGCCCAAATTCATCCCCAACTGCGTTAATCTTCTTCTAAGTTTGCCGTTTGCACTGTCGCCGACAAGTGCCACCGCGGCCTTATATCTGGATTTTACAAACTGTTTGAAGACAATGAAGCTATCAAATAAAATGTTTCACAGTACCTGGGTTTGCGAGAAAAGTAAGATATACGCTACCAGCGAAGAAACAATGGTTTGATAATGATTGGTAAAAGAGTTCGCTGCGCGGCTCTGAACACTAGTTTTTGACCAAGTGTGCTGGCGTTTTACCAACTGCTGAACATTTATTCGCTACAGGCAAATGAACACTGTAATACGAGGAAATAATGCAGAGAGAACATTAACTGTAGTTGCTGTCTTGCTTCTGAATAGGGCAATTCTAACCCATTACAAGTAAAATCCAGCAAAGAAACAATGGTTTGATAATTTGAAGAGAAGCCAAGTGATTGTGAGAGATCTTTGTATGTTTCTGATATGGTTGCGAAAAGAGAAGTTCAGTAGCGCATGCGAACAGCATCACTGCGCCAGTAAAAAATGTTTGGCTGAATAGAATTGCGTCTGCACACAAAAACGATTAAACAAAAGCTCCAAACGCACGTATCATAAAACGTGTAGTCACTTTACCTCAAGTAAATGGATTTAACGTGTTGAGCAAGAGCGGAGAATTAATGGGTTTGCCGTCCAACAGCCGAATGAGTTAGAATTGCATTAAAACTTGTTTTCCTACCTTCTGAAATTAATGAGCTGTAACCATGGTACAATTGAAGACAAAGACAAACACGTTGTGCAGACCACATATTGTGCCTTGTACCCTGTACTCTGCACCTAACATCAGACCTTACATTTTTAGTCGCCACTGCATCGCATTTCAGTATTTACATCATAACGACTTTATTTCTTCAGCAAAAAAAATAATAATAACGGGTGGACGTTAAGAAGGAGAGAGGGGTTGGGAACAAATAAATATTAAGCGCAGAACTCACGAACATGTCGACATTTTCTTTTGCGATAGGCGATGACATAATCATTTGAATACAGTCACTTTTGACAGGCTTGGCGAGGTTTGAAATTAGACGATTATGTTTTTGTTTCCGTATAAAAAATATACGGCTATGTGAAACATTTATCCGTATTTCTGAAATACGTAATTGCATTCAATATCGAGTGGTAGCCCCAACACCGGGTGGTCGCAAATCCATTTAGCGTCAGCCTACTCGTGGCAGGCTTCGCGAATCTCAAAAATAATCAATTTATTTTTCTTCGTTTTGTTTCCGTCTAAAAAAATGTACGGCTGTGTGAAACATTTATCCATATTTTTGAAATACGTAATAGCATTCAATATTGAGTGGTAGCCATGCCATTTGAAGCCCAACATCAGGGTGTCGAAACGTCAGCCTCTTCTTGGAAGGCTCCAAGGAGTTCAAAATTAATCAATTTCTTTTTCTTCGTTTCTGTGAAATATTTATCAATATTTCTGAAGGTAAATCATTGTCTTTAATTGGTGACTGTGGATATATTTCAGAGGAATCCCCCAGTATTTAGTTGTTCGGTGCCGGAATAGAAATTTAACAACTGGTGCTTAGCCGGAAACGAAGTAAATGAGTCCAGCGATGGCCAAGCCGCAACTCATACAATTTCACAGAGTACTATTTCTCCATGCTTCTTCGCATCAACTGTGCACGAAGAAGTTTTCCTTATAAACATTATAAGACATATTAAAGAAAAAACGTAACGCACGCCCAAATTCATCCCCAACTGTGTTAGGCTTCTTCGACGTTTGGAAGCAACCGCACCGACATATTCGTCGGCGACAAAGTGCCGTTTGCACTGTCAAGACGACGTCCAGCAAAGAAACAATGGTTTGATAATTTGAAGAGAAACCAAGTGATTGGTAACAGAGTTCCCTGCGCCTCTGAGCACTAGTTTTTGACCAAGTGTGCTAGCGTTTTACCAACTGCTGAACATTTATTCGCTACAGGCAAATGAACATTGTAATGCGGGGAAATATTGCAGAGAGAACATTAACAGTAGGTGTGGTCTTGCATGATTGTGAATAGGACAATTCTAACATATTACAAGGAAACAAATTCAGTAAAATATCGGTGCGTCAAAAGTGTATCTGATTAAGAAATACCTCTGTAGCATGACTGAAACAATTTTAAAGGACGCACGGCACTATTTCGCAGTTTTATGCTCACGCTTCAACTCCGCAATGTTGCAAAGAAATGTTCTCAAAATTCTTGTGCTAAACAATCAGCTTCTAACTTAAAGAAAAGCAGCAAAGCAAGTAATAACAGCAGAGTAGAAAATGCCACGGACACAGTTTGTAGTTCACATCGATCAGCATGCACCGCTTAAACATGCAAGGCGAACATATCACTAGCCGCTTGATGAGTTCAAGCAACCCGCATTTTAAAACCAGTGCCAATTGACCGATGAAAGTTTAATAATTTAAGATTAATCGGTAGAAGTGTCTTTCGATTCTCAATTTTTCACTAGTATTCACTTTTCTTGTACTAAATTCAATATTAGTTGCCTCGCCGGCCGAGCAGAGTATATATTAATATTACTTTCATTCTGCTCGTGAGAGATCTTTGTATGTTTCTGATATGGTTGCGAAAAGCATCACTGCGCCAGAAAAAAAAATGTTTAGCTGAATAGAATTGCGCCTTCACACAAAAAGGATTTAAAAATAGCCCTAAGCGCACATCTCATAAAACGTGTAGTCACTCTACCTCAAGTAAATGGATTTAACATGTTGAGCAAGAGCGGAGAATCAATAGGTTTGCTCGTGAGAGATCTTTGTATGCTTCTGATATGGTTGCGAAAAGAGAAGTTCAGCAGCGCATGCGAACAGCATCACTGCGCCAGTAAAAAATGTTTGGCTGAATAGAATTGCGTCTGCACACAAAAACGATTAAACAAAAGCTCTAAACGCATATATCATAAAACATGTAGTCACTTTACCTCAAGTAAATGGATTTAACGTGTTGTGCAAGAGCGGAGACTCAATGGGTTTGCCGTCCAACAGCCGAATGAGTTAGAATTGCATTAAAATTTGTTTTCCTACCTTCTGAAATTAATGAGCTGTAACCATGGTACAATTGAAGACAAGCACGTTGTGCAGACCACATATTGTGCCTTGTACCCTGTACTCTGTACCTAACATCAGACCTTACATTTTTAGTCGCCACAGCATCGCATTTCAGTATTTACATCATAACGACTGTATTTCTTCAGCAAAAAAATAATAATAATACTAACGGGTGGACGTTAAGAAGGAGAGAGGAGTTGGGAACAAATTAATATTAAGCGCAGAACTCACGAACATGTCGACATTTTCTTTTGCAATAGGCCATGACATAATCATTTGAACACAGTCACTTTTGACAGGCTTGGCGAGGTTTGAAATTAGACGATTATGTTTTTGTTTCCGTCAAAAAAATATACGGCTATGTGAAACATTTATCCGTATTTCTGAAATACGTAATTGCATTCAATATTGAGTGGTAGCCCCAACACCGGGTGGTCGCAAATCCAATTAATGTCAGCCTACTCGTGGCAGGCGTCGCGAAGCTCAAAAATAATCAATTTATTTTTCTTCGTTTTGTTTCCGTCTAAAAAAATGTACGGCTGTGTGAAACATTTATCCGTATTTTTGAAATACGTAATAGCATTCAATATTGAGTGGTAGCCCATGCCATTTGAAGCCCAACACCAGGGTGTCGAAACGTCAGCCTCTTCTTGGAAGGCTCCGAGAAGTTCAAAATTAATCAATTTATTTTTCTTCGTTTCTGTGAAACATTTATCCATATTTCTGAAGGTAAATCATTGTCTTTAATTGGTGACTGTGGATGTATTTCAGAGGAATCCTCCAGTAATTAGTTGTTCGGTGCCGGAATAGAAATTAAACAACTGGTGCTTATCCGGAAACGAAGTAAATGAGTCCACCGATGGCCAAGCCACAACTCATACAATTTCACAGAAACATTCACTATTTCTCCATGCTTCTTCGCATCAACTGTGCACGAGGAACTTTTCCTTACAAGCATTATAAGACATAATGAAGAAAAAATGTAACGCGCGCCCAAATTCTTCCCCAACTGTGTTAGGCTTCTTCGAAGTTTGGAAGCAACCGCACCGACATATTCGTCGGCGACAAAGTGCCGTGCACTGTCAAGGTGTCGTCCAGCAAAGAAACAATCGTTTGATAATTTGAAGAGAAGCCAAGTGATTGGTAACAGAGTTCGCTACGCCTCTGAGCACTAGTTTTTGACCAAGTGTGCTAGCGTTTTACCAACTGCTGAGCATTTATTCGCTACAGGCAAATGAACATTGTAATGCGGGGAAATATTGCAGAGAGAATATTAACAGTACTTGTGGTCTTGCTTGTAAATAGGGCAATTCTAACATATTAGTAGTAAAAAAAATTCAGTAAAATATCGGTGCATCAAAACTGTACCTAGAAATACCTCTGTAGCATGACTGAAAAAGTTTTAAAGGACACGCGGCACTATTTCGCAGTTTTATGCTTGCACGCTTCAACTCCGCAATGTTGCAAAGAAATGTTCACAAAAGTCTTGTGTTAAACAATCAGCTTCTAACTTAAAGAAAAGCAGCAAAGCAAGTAATAACAGCAGAGTAGAAAATGCCACGGACACACTTTGTTGTTCACATCAACCAGCATGCACCGCTTAAACAGGCAAGGCGAACATATCACTAACCGCTTGATGAGTTCAAGCAACCCGCATTTTAAAACCAGTGCCAATTGACCGATGAAAGTTTAATAATTTAAAATTAATCGGTAGAAGTGTCTTTCGATTCTGAATTTTTCACTAGTGTTCACTTTTCTTGTACTAAATTCAATATATTCGTTTAAACAGTTGCCTCGGCGGCCGAGCAGAATACGTTAACATTACTTTCATTCTGCTCGTGAGAGATCTTTGTATGTTTCTGAAATGGTTGCGAAAAGCATCACTGCGCTAGAAAAAAAAGTTTAGCTGAACAGAATTGCGCCTGCACACAAAAAGGATTTAAAAATAGCCCTAAGCGCACATCTCATATATAAAACGTGTAGTCACTTTACCTCAAGTAAATGGATTTAACATGTTAAGCAAGAGCGGAGAATCAATAGGTTTGCTCGTGAGAGATCTTTGTATGTTTCTGTATGGTTGCGAAAAGAGAAGTTCAGCAGCGCATGCGAACAGCATCACTGCGCCAGTAAAAATTGTTTGGCTGAATAGAATTGCGTCTGCACACAAAAACGATTAAACAAAAGCTCCAAACGCACATATCATAAAACGTGTAGTCACTTTACCTCAAGTAAATGGATTTAACGTGTTGTGCAAGAGCGGAGACTCAATGGGTTTGCCGTCCAACAGCCGAATGAGTTACAATTGCATTAAAACTTGTTTTCGTACCTCCTGAAATTAATGAGCTGTAACCATGGTAGAATTGAAGACAAGCACGTTGTGCAGACCACATATTGTGCCTTGTACCCTGTACTCTGTATCTAACATCAGACCTTACATTTTTAGTCGCCACTGCATCGCATTTCAGTATTTACATCATAACGACTGTATTTCTTCAGCAAATAAAAAAATAATAACGGGTGGACGTTAAGAAGGAGAGAGGGGTTGGGAACAAATTAACATGTCAATTAACATGAACTCACGAACATGTCGACATTTTCTTCTGCGATAGGCCATGACATAATCTTTTTAAACACTGTCAGTTTTGACATGCTTGGCGAGGTTTAAAATTAAACGATTATGTTTTTGTTTCCGTCTAAAAAGTATACAGCTGTGTGAAACATTTATCCGTATTTCTGAAATACGTAATTGCATTCAATATTGAGTGGTAGCCCCAACACCAGGTGGTAGCAAATCCATTTAACGTCAGCCTACTCGTGGCAGGCTTCGCGAAGCTCAAAAATAATCAATTTATTTTTCTTCGTTTTGTTTCCGTCTAAAAAAATGTACGGCTGTGTGAAACATTTATCCGTATTTTTGAAATACGTAATAGCATTCAATATTGAGTGGTAGCCATGCCATTTGAAGCCCAACACCAGGGGGTCGAAAATCCACTTAACGTCAGCCTCTTCTTGGAAGGCTTCGAGAAGCTCAAAATTAATCAATTTCTTTTTCTTCGTTTCTGTGAAACATTTATCCATATTTCTGAAGATAAATCATTGTCTTTAATTGGTCACTGTGGATATATTTCAGAGGAATCCCCCAGTATTTAGTTGTTCGGTGCCGGAATAGAAATTTAACAACTGGTGCTTAGCCGGAAACGAAGTAAATGAGTCCAGCGATGGCCAAGCCGCAACTCACACAATTTCACAGAGTACAGTATGGCTCCGGTCGCACTCGTAACTTTAAGGACATAAATATCGACATTTGCATCATTTGAAGTGCAAACACCGCTTGCCACCAGAAATATGTGTTAGCAAGTCGCTACCAAACATTGAAGAAGCCGTCGTATTGCTCTCAATGCTGAGTTATTATCGACTAAATTTCCCAGTGCAACCGGGCCCTATTTCTCCGTGCTTCTTTGCATCAACTGTGCACGAGGAAGTTTTCCTTATAAGCATTATAAGACATAATAAAGGAAAAATGTAACGCACGCCCAAATTCATCCCCAACTGTGGTAGGCTTCTTCGACGTTTGGAAGTAACCCACCGTCATGTTCGTCGGCGAAAAAGTGCCGTTTGCGCTGTCAAGACGTCGTCCAGCAAAGAAACAATGGTTTGATAATTTGAAGAGAAGCCAAGTGATTGGTATCAGAGTTCGCTACGCCTCTGAGCACTAGTTTTTGACCAAGCGTGCTAGCGTTTTACAATTTATTCGCTACAGGCAAATGAACATTGTAATGCGGGGAAATATGCAGAGAGAACATTAACAGTAGTTGTGGTCTTGCTTGTGAATAGGGCAATTCTAACATATTACACAAGTAGACAAATTCAGTAAAATATCGGTGCATCAAAGCTGTATATAGAAATATCTCTGTAGCATGACTGAAAAAGTTTTAAAGGACACACGGCACTATTTTGCAGTTTTATGCTCACGCTTCAACTCCGCAATGTTGTGGGTAATTTGTTCGGAACTTGCATTCCCATTGAAGGCTTTGCTTAGTGCTGTATCCCATCCGAACTGAACATCGATCGGTTGGCTTTCTGGATGCACGGAAGCCATACTTTAAGAGCGATTTTGGCTTGCATTGTTTTTAAGCGCCGGAAGACTTGAAAATAGCCGTACACAAATGCTTGATGTGTTACCAGCGGGACCCCCGTAAAGTACGAAGGGTTGTGTTTTGCAAATGCTCGATTATAGATACCGCTTCAACCAATGTATCTGTGTTCTGAGCAATATTTGTGTGAAAGAACATCGAATAAGTAGTAGAAGACGTGTCGAAACTTGATAAAACTTGAACTTTTCCCTGTGGGCAGAGCGTCTCCCTTTGTCGGAAACTCTGCGGCTTTGTGTAACGCGCGGCGTATACGAACAGTCGGCGTTTAACTTCGTTTTGCGTGCAGTAAAGGTTCTTTGTTTATTGTCTGAGGATACTGAATTACTAATAGGTTTGAGGCAAATATCACGCGAGATTAAGATACAAGATCTGTCAATGAAATGTCACGAGCATAATATCATAGAACGGGGAATTCCGAATCATCAGCTACTTAGCTTTCACTCACGCCGCTTAACAAAAGCAGGAAAGACCGGCAGGCGATTACATCGAGATATTTGTCACTGAATACCTCGAAGTCTTCAAAAGCTCAAGGTTGATATCCGACTATCTGAGCCGTAATGTTCGCTCCACAAGCGTGATGCACGCCTTTGTTGTCACGGTATTCAAACGTCTGCAGCTTCCGATAGAGATTAATTTCGTATCGACCCAGAATTTTGCGTTAAAGCTTAATGCATAGCAGTCTTGAACATATTAGTGATCAGACTTGTACATGTAGGATGCGTAACGTCTGAGATGGCTTTTTCATACAAAGTAATTTCATCATGGGAAGTGTCATGTTTTGATTGCTGCAGAGATAAGTCTAAAAGCTTTCAATTACAGCTACTTGAACATGATGCACACGCTGGGAAGATGAGATAAGGCTATTACGCTGTCTTACAGCTACTTAAGATGTCGGGTATTCCCCAGTCAATCCCATTACAAAATGACAACACAGTTCCTCCACAAAACATGTCAGCTTGAAAATTCACTCAACAAGGTTGCCAGGTTGTATAGCAAGCGTCACACAAGTACTGTCACGTGCATCGGAAAGCAAGTTCACAATGCTCCCGGCAAAAACGATCACTCAAGGCAAAAGCAAATCACTCATTGAAAATATTACTCCGTATGAAACATCATACCCGGCATGAGTCGGGAGCTATGAAAACTGGGTTGTTGCAAACGAAGAATATTCCTACGGGGCCTTCGATTATTGTTTTCTCTCAATTATTATAATACACTTTTTCGTGAATATCTGTTTGACCGAAATTAGAAGAAAAGTGGGCAAGAAAAATAAAGGGAGCTCTTGGATCCGTCATTTGCAAAAACTGACTCGGCTATAATATCTTTTGCATATAAACGCACGACAAAAGTTCCTCTCCCGGGACCCCGCGTGTCTCTATTCATTGTACTAATGACGTCACAAGTGCACTGGCCACGGGCCTGTCTTGTTAATATTATTTTTGTTTCCGTCTAAAAAATGTACGACTGTGTGAAACATTTATCCGTATTTCTGAAATACGTAATAGCATATTCAAGTTGAGTGGCAGCCATACCTTGAAGCCCATCACCGGGGTGTCGAAAATCCATTTAACGTCATCCTCCTCGTGGCAGGCTTTGCGAAGCTCAAAAATAATCAATTTTTCTTTCTTCGTTTTGTTTCCGTCTAAAAAATTTACGGCTGTGTGAAACAATTATCCGTAGTTCTGAGATACGTAATAACATTCAATATTGAGTGGTAGCCATGCCAATTGAAGCCCAAGACAAAACTATTTACATCAGCCTCTTTGTGGCAGGCTTCTCAAAGCTTAAAATTAATCAATTTCTTTTCTTCCTTTCTGTGAACATCTGAAGGTAAATTACTCTTTTGGTGACTGTGGTTTTATTTCAGATGAATCCCGCAGTATTCAGTTGTCGTGAATAGAAGCCGGAAACGAAATAAATGAGTCCAGCGCAACTCATACATTTTGACAGAAATAGGCACTATTTCCCTATGCTTCTTCGCATCAACTGTGCGCGAGGAAGTTTTCCTTATAAGCATTATAAAACATATTAAAAGAAAGATGTAACGCGCGCCCAAATTCATCCCCAACTGCGTTAAGCTTCTTCTAAGTTTGGAAGCAACCCGCACCGACATGTTCGTCGGCGACAAAGTGCCGTTTGCACTGTTGTCGACAAGTGCCACCGCGGCCCTATATCTGGATTTTACAAACTGTTTGAAGACAATGAAGCTATCAAATAAAATGTTTCACAGTACCTGGGTTTGCGAGAAAAGTAAGATATACGCTACCAGCGAAGAAACAATGCTTCGATAATGATTGGTAAAAGAGTTCGCTGCGCGGCTCTGAACACTAGTTTTTGACCAAGTGTGCTGGCGTTTTACCAACTGCTGAACATTTATTCGCTACAGGCAAATGAACACTGTAATACGAGGAAATAATGCAGAGAGAACATTAACTGTAGTTGCTGTCTTGCTTCTGAATAGGGCAATTCTAACATTACAAGTAAAATCTGAAATCAGTAAAGTATCGTTGCGTGATCAAAACTGTATCTGATCAGGAAATACCTCTGTAGCATTACTGCGCAATAGTTTTAAAGGACAGACGGCACTAATTCGCACTTATATATGCTCACACTTCAACTCCGCAATGCAGCAAAGAAATGTCTCCAAATGATTGTTCTAAACAATCAGCTACTAACTTAAAGAAAAGCAGCAAAGCAAGTAATAACAGCAGAGTAGAAAATGCCACGGACACAGTTTGTAGTTCACATCGATCAGCATGCACCACTTGAATAGACAAGGCATCATTTCAAGCAACCATTCAAGCAACCCGCTTTTTGAAATTGCCCACAATTTACCAGTGAAAGTTTTGTAATTTGAGAGTTATCGGTGAAACTGTCTTTCGATTCTCAATTTCACCAGCATTCACCTTTTTCGTACTGGATACAATGTTTGTCTAAACAGTTGTCTCGCCGGCTAAGCAGAATAAAATGAAATTTCTTCCATTAATGCTCGTGAGAGATCGGCTTTGTAAGTTTCTGATATGGTTGCAAAAAGAGAAGCTCAGCAAGGGAACAACGCCATTGCGCCAGAAAAAGTAATGTTTGGCTGAATAAAATTGCGCCAGAATGCACACAAACACACGCACATAAAAAAAGCTTGACTTTGTGGACTTGCGCCCGCACACTAAATATTTTTATCAAAATCTATCGCTGGTCAAACACTCAAACAATGAAGATTGAACTTGAACCCCGAAAATGATTTGATTGATTGTCAGCTTTTTCTCCTTCAACTAAACTAGCTTAATTTATTTTTCAACTCAAATTATTCCGTCTCAGCTTCTATAATTACTTCATCATTACGAAACCTTTCCACGCTCCGCCAACAAGCCAAAAACCTCGCTAGCAAAAGGATATACATATTTTGTGTGGCTCTATTTGAGAGGAAGCCCGCAGTGTACAGTCATCCTGTAAATAAAAAGAGATCGTGCTCGGGAACGAAATGCCTTGAGGCACTGAATTGACTGTATGATCCAGCGATGAACAAACAGTATCATCCAGCCGCAGCTATGCCTAGCGATGGCCTGTTTTATCAGCAATATTCGAACGATGGGCCATTTCCAGTAAAGAATCGCCTTGACTCGCGTGGGAAGTTTTGACTATAAGCGCTCGTCAGAGATCTTTGTACGTCTCTGTTGGCTGCAAAAAAGTGAGGCCCAGGTGCGTGCGAACAACCACACTGCGTTAAATTTACGGCTCCAGAACAGAAAATATGGAATTTAACGAGCTGTGTACAATTAACGACAAGCACGTTGTGTAGACCACATATTGTACCTTGTACCCTGTACTCTGTACCTAACATCAGATCTTATTTTAGTCGCCACTGCGTCGCATTTCATTATTTACATCATAACGACTGTATTTTAAAAAACGAAAGAAAAAGAAAGGTGGACGATAAGAAAGAGGGGTTGGGGACCAATTGACATTAAGCGCGGAACTCACGAATACTGTCGACAGTCTCTTTGCAATATACCATTGAGCGGTAACCATGCCAGTTTTAATTTAAACACTCGCGCTGACAAGGTGTGATGCTAATTTCACTGGTTATTCACTTTTTTACCTTGTAGGCTTAACGCAAAACTAAACTTGAACCCCGAAAATGATTTGATTGATTGTCAGCTTTTTCTCCTTCAACTAAACTAGCTTAATTTATTTTTCAACTCAAATTATTCCGTCTCAGCTTCTATAATTACTTCATCATTACGAAACCTTTCCAGAAAAAGAAAGGTGGACGATAAGAAAGAGGGGTTGGGGACCAATTGACATTAAGCGCGGAACTCACGAATACTGTCGACAGTCTCTTTGCAATATACCATTGAGCGGTAACCATGCCAATTTGAATTTAAACACGTCGCTGGCAAGGTGTGATGCTAATTTCACTGGTTATTCATTTTTTATCTTGTAGGCTGAGCATAAAACTAAACCTGAGCCCCGAAAATGATTTGATTCATTGTCAGGTATTTCTAAGTAGCATCTCCAACTAAATTAGCTTAATTTGTATTTCAACTCAGATTATTCCGTCTCAGCTTCTATAATTACTTCATCATTACGAAACCTTTTCACGCTCCGCCAACAAGCCAAAAACATCGCCAGCAAAAGGATATACATATTTTGTGTGGGTTTATTTCAGAGGAAGTCTGCAGTGTGTAGTCATCCGGTAAATAGAAGTTTAACAACTCGAGATCGTGCTCAGGGATGAAATGCCTTGAGGCACCGAATTAAATGCGTGATCCAGCGATGAACAAGGAGTGTCAAATCCAGCCGCAGCTATAAGTAGCTTCAAAGATATCTACTGTGTAAACTGCATAAAGCGATGGCCTTTTCGTATCAACTATACTCGAACGATGGGTCATTTCCAATAAGGAATCGCCTTGTTTTTGACTCGCGCGGGAACTTTTGACTATAAGCATCAAAAATATAGCATAAACTTTTTGCCAGGCGAACCCTCACGCATTTTAAAAGTGAACAACCCTCTACTCAGCGAACAATTACTGTACATTCTACTTCTACAGTCCCAATTGGTAAATTTTATTGTCTTCACCTGTATCGAACAGACATTCGAAACTAACACTTCTCACGCCGTGTCCTGCCAACACATGAGGAGCCGCAGCCGGGTTGAGCCGTAAGTACCCGTTGCTAACCAAGCTGTTTTAATCCCAATTAACTGCGGCGAACAAAGGTGTAAGCAAAACAGCACGCAAGCGCCTCGATCCTTGGGGTGAGAATGTTTCCCGTGGGGCAAACGCCAGCCTGCTGAGCTGCTTTGTGAAAACCGGATATCAAGAATTCACTGAGCATTGGGGCTGTTTTGCTGTATTTTTTGAGTCTCTTCAAAGTTTGTCATTTTTTCTTCGACAAATGGGCTGATACACTAAGCTATTGCACAAATTTAAAGTAGCCGTCTGTCGCCGAGTATTAAAATTGACAACTTTTTATCCTACCAAAATAAGCTGATAAGCAAGATTGACGCGTATATCAGTCTTGGAAAAAAGCCAATCACTACAAAAACGGTTTTACCTGATTTCGACTTCACTTCCTCGCAATATCCCCTCCCAAAGATTCGTGTCGGAACATCCACTTCCTGGGAACATTGCAGCAACTAAGATTCTGTCTAGTCAGGTAGTAATAGAAAGATCCCAAATGGCTGAAATTTGGTCCAAAAAAAGCCGAGATGTTTACTTCGCACAGGCGAGATCTTACTTGTTTTGTTGGAGTTACGATGGCAACGACAAGAAGACTGCTGAAACTGGACGGCTACAAGCTATTTTACCTGAATTTGACTTCACTTCCATACAATGTTCCTTCACAAAGATTCGTGCCGAAACACACACTTCCTTAGAACATTGCTGCACTAAGATTCTGCCAGGTCAGGTAATAACCGAAGTCGTAAAATATGTATCCGAAATTATAGTATTTCGCAGTAATAGTAGCCGGGGGCTAGACCTTTGACAAGTACCCTTGGCTTTGTTCGCGAGGTGATCTCGCAGTAATATGGTTCGCTCAAAACCACCGATTGAACGGATCTGGCCGTCACACAAAAAGAACCACAATCACTTCAACATATAATTTTTAAAGCTATGAGCCATACTTCAAGAAACATAAGTCTAAACTAATATATCTACCCATCCTGAAATTTGCAGCTAAACAATTACAGAGCAAGATCTGGCCACAAAACCAAACATGTGGCCAGAACGTACACACGGGAATTCGGACCGAATAAATCTCGCGGATTAACTGAAATAGCGATAGCTTACCCTCAACCGATTATACCACTACACAAGTGATTCGCTAACCCTCTCAATCCTGCCTCTTGTCCTTCCGGCGTAAAATAGTAATGCCCCACGAATGTAATTTTATTCCTAAAACAGGAACTGGATACTATCATCCTGATTTCATGACAGCTGAGAGTTGCCTGATGTGGATGAGCCTGATTGAATCGACTGTTATTGGATTAATACCGCGGGACATTTTCACTGATAACTAAACTTGAAACAGTCTTTTGTAAGATTTTGATAACGGCTTCAGCATCTAATTTGAAATTCGGATTTACAAAAATTGATTTTCGATTCAGCACATTGTCTGCTAGCAGCTGATTCAGTCATAAAACTCGATAACGTGACATAACAGGGAAGAGATTGAACGGACATATTATAGCTCTTTGATTGCGGTGTATAGAAACCATTCATTGAGTGTTTCGGCGACTACCTGACCACTGTAATGTTCTCAGGAAGTGCGTGTTTCGGCGCGAATCTTTGTGAGGAAATATTGCACGGAAGTGAAGTCAAATCAATGACATTGTTTGTGACTGGCGGAAAACTAATAAGATTTTTTTACTGGGCATCAAGCTCTTTCGTTAGATGCCGACTGATAATTTTCGCCACATAAAGCGCGACTTCTGTTGTAGAGTGAGAAAGGCACCCCAGAGTACGATTGCCGGCTAAAATTACAATTTCTAATTCAGGACAAAGTGATTATCGGCACACCGACTGTGCTAATGGTTTGGAGTTTACACCTCTGTCATTCATACCAAGCAGACCGCACTCCACGGGCGGTGGGGACAAATTGTCCCCACCGAAAGGCCGTTGTCAAGGCGTGCGGCTCGTCATGCTGCGCAACCTCGTTCCCAGGCTCTTTCATCTCTCGTCCCTCATTGGTTGTTTCAAACAATGCAAGTACGACCGGAACACCAGCGGGAATTACCAGCGAGCAAAAATGGCGGAGTTTTCACCGGGAACGATGAATTTTGCAGGTACCCAGTAGATTGCATCTGTAACAGGAAGCGCATATGACAAGATACAGCAGTTATGTAAAGTGCAACCTGGACCAGTGTGATGGCTTTGCAACCAAAGTCTAGCCTTGCTGTAATTAAACGTCACATTCACGATCGAGCACTCCAAAGTTTGAGAACAATCGCTTCTGTCATTTATAAACGAGGGAAGGATCCCTCCTTTCGGTCGCATTGTGTCTTTAGGAAACTTTGAAATACATTTGTGTCAGCTACAGGACCAGCTGAGAGCGACGAAGCCTTCAGATATTTTTGCATATGCATACCGTAGTATTTTATGGTCCCGGTACTTGTGATGTTAATAAGTTGTTTTCTGTGCTTTGTATTTATGCCATGTGTGCTAAATTGTGTGTAACATTCTCCGTATGAACAAACTGCACATGTAAACATGACCAGTCTTTATGTATATATTTGCATGCAGTATCGATAAAATCAGTCGATCGATATATAATCCGTCGCTTTGGCCGCAGCGCAGCGGAAACATCCTACTTCCACGGTCTGACTCCTAAAACTTGACGCCGTTTTTCTTCAATATAGTGGTCGTTTTATTCACTTACAAGCCTTTATATAACAATAAAAGTTTCGTTAAACCAAAGAGTCTGGGTACGAGATCCCTCTCTTGCAAAAGGGAGCGTGCAAGCCGGAGAAATACGCTCGTCTCCATAAAAACAAACGCGATGCATTTTGCGCTATTCAATGAGTTCAGACCAAAAAACTCATTGAGATACGTTTGACCACAACATAAACAACAACATCCATGAAAACGACACTTTTAATTACAGATAATTTATTTATTTTTATCACTACATATATGCGTGCGAAGACCCGAGTACCCGACAGACAACCGAAGGCCAGGACGAGCACCCGAACACACGGGCGTCCTATTTGTCTTACCCTGGTAAGTCTGAAGGCATATCTGACCAGAACTTTCTTCTTATTTACGCTGTATTCATTTGTGCGTTTGCAAATTGTCTGCTTCTCGACTAATTTTTCGTGATCTAATTTCAAAAACCAATTAGAAAATTTTGGAAGCTAAAAAATAAACTGGACCAGAGCTAATAAAATACATAAGTAAACGCAACAAGGACCACCTCTGTTGTGACTTGAACACCGCGGAAATACGCTCTTGGCTTCACTTCCGTTGGCCAGCGTTCGTAGCTACTATAAACTTCTTCCAATTCGAGGTAAAACATCACATCTTGTGTAAGCCTCGTTTTGCAAAATGTATGTTATAGAAAATGCACTGAACCATTTTATAGTTGAACATTGAGCTCTAGTATTGAGTTTCTTGGCTAAGTCTCGAGATTTTACGAGCGTTACACTTTACTACAAAATCTGCATTTTGTGCAATAACTGTTCAGCTGACTAACAGTAACTGGTGGCCGCACGCCGAAAAAATGCATTTCCGCGGTGTCGCTAAAAAACTCCTATTGCGACAGTGTTTTTCAAACCAAAAAAAAAAAAGTTGTGGTAAAATTGCTGGTGAAGAAACAAACATTTTTTGGAAGATGGCTACCACCAACTCCCGACTTCTATCCCCCAAGACAAGTTCCGGCCCTCGCGAAGGACGTCAAGCAACGTACTCTGCAAAGGAACGCGTAACGTTGTAACTACTGTAAAAGAATGTTGTCATTGTTCTTGTATAGCAAAACTCTGTTGTGATCTTATCACGAAAAGCTAAGCTTCAAAGTGAAACCAAACGCAAATTTCTTTGGCTAGCTTATTTTAATGCCGTAGACCTGACGTTTCGCAAGCCTGCATGGTCTTTTCATTTATGGTACTCGAAACAATTTTCATTTACGTGGTTAATTTAGGGTCATGTGACGCATTGCTTCAAATTATAAACGATGCCAGTTTTTTGTCTGTCCTCTTATTGATGATGAAAATTAGCCAATCACACAGCCAACCTCGTTCCTGGGGCCGTTCCTAAACAAAAGGAAAAGGCCCTGGGAACGAGGTTGTCACACAGCGAGAAAATGACGCGCCATTGTAAAAAGATCTATCACTTTGGTTTTGGTCTTCCGAACTCAAAACACTTCACACCAAGCAAACAAACAAAACAATGCGAGACCTTGTGTTCCAACAGCTCGCAGTACTCCTAGTAAACATAAGCTGAGTTCGTACTTCGCATGGATGGCATCGCTTCCTCCACGTTAGTCTCCAACTTCCGGTAGTTCCCAGGTCTCCGCCGGTTTTCACTACGCCCCTCAATTATTACCGCGATAATCTGTTAAGAGTAAAATGATAAAACGATACTGAGCATCAGGTACAGGAACAAAAGTACATCATGTCATATTATTCATTTGTAACCCATCAAATATTTGCTCTCGCACGTGATTGGTGGATGAGAGACACGTGACTCAAAACGTGCGAACTGTCAAAATATTTGAAGAATAATAGGACAAGCTACTTTTGACTTCGGAATTATGCATGGTTATTTGTCCTTGGACACTAATTTATCAGATAACAAAATTTGGCAGGCATCCAAGATGCACGAAATTAAGAGCACACTTTACAGGGCGCAAACTAGTAAAGCAATAGAAACAAAACGATACTTAGCAGAGAGATTTACTCAGCAGATAGACACTCCTTTAGACGGAAACTAAATAGGCACTATTGGATTGACTGTGAAAATAGCTCCTATTTTCAAAGAGGTGTTTTAAGTCTGATCACTCTTTGAGGCTTGACTCTTACTGCAGGATATACCCTGTAATTCAGAATGAAAACTCATTCTTAGCCCAAACCAGAAAGGATTTTTTTTGGGGGGGGGGGGGGGGGGGGTACATTAGGAGCAGAGTATCCCCCCCCCAATGTTAAGTCCAAGTGGGAGGGGGGGGGAGAGATTCCAGGCAAATGTGGGGCATATGATCATTCTTGTGATACCCACCCTCAGGAATTTGATCACCCTCGGAAATTTGATCTGGAGTCTGGGCCCCAGGGTGAGGATGGTTGAACTTTCATGAGGGTGATGACATAACTCATTTGGCCATCTTGGAATAAATTGTGAAGCACTCAACATGGGGAATTTGATTCAACTTGACCCATATTTCTATCCCCACAGTGGGGATTTTCCCAAAAACTTCCCAAAAAAACTCAAATTCCCACCCCTTGCTCATCCTCCAGACCCCCTAACATTGATAGGTGCATCAGTGTGAAGTCCCAGAATTATTCTACTCCCCAGTTAGATGTACTGTAAACTCTACTCTACAATACAGTATTCCCCAACTCCCAAACAAATAAGGCCTTTATTCTTTGCCCAGGCTTTAGGAAGATGTGCTGCAAAATAAGGGGTGGCGAATGGTAAAATCCGAGACTCGCAGAGATCCTTGTTTGAAAATCCGAGACAGAAAATTTAACCACTCAGAGATGGAAAGAAACAAAAAAAAACAAAACAAACAAACAAACAAACAAACAAACAAACAAGAGACTGTGAGATCGGACCAAAACTTTCCGAGACCCACAATTTTCTAAGTACCATTCGCCACCCCCTAAAATATCTGGTTAACTTCTTTCTTACCCTCTGCCTGTTATGGTATGCGATATATACTGCAAACACAAGAACTATGGAAGACAGGAAAAATGCTGCAAAATGACTCGATGTATGCTCATGCAGCTGATACTTTCTGTAGGAGAACAAAATTAAGAAAAGATCAGATATATCACACAGTATGGAGAACTTGGCTCCTAATTTCTCAAATAAAATCTGATAAACTATCAGTACTTATGACCCATCAAATATTTCCCCCCGTGCGTGATTGGTAGAATCGTGACACGTGACCGAATAATGTTCACTCGTGAGCGGATGTTATCAGCAAATAACCCCCGCCTGGCGAACTATCGCTGTTTATTGACAATATCCGAACACAATTTTAAATATTAACCACAAAAAACCATTACGAGATGACTACCGAGGAGGACATCAATTCATTTGTCGAAAAAACAGTTGCAGAAAGCACCAAAGAGTTTCCCAGTCCTTGCGCCATTATTTGCGCTGGGAGAGGAAATAGTTGAAGGATAATAAAGACAATAAACTACTTTTGGCTTCAGAAATATGCACGGATAATTGTCCTTGGACATTATCTGTTCCTCGAAACTCACAGTTGCCCTCGAGCTTCGCTCTCGGGCAACTGTTCGCTTCTCGGAACAGATAATATCCTCGGACAATTATCCGTGCATATTTCCTCGCCAAAAGTAGTTTATTGTTTATTTATTACTGTGCAACACTCATACATTCTATTCTTCAATAGTTGGAAGAATCTGCATTACAAACTTGATAACAAAAGAGGCAAAGGTGTACTGTAAGTGTAAAATTTGCATTTCTGTTGTTTTGACAGTGGTTGAGAAAATTCAACAGTGATCCAATCAAAGCAGCGATGCCGCTGTAAGGTCGGCTATCTTTTTGATTGGCAGACTTTGGTTGTGGTCTAGTTCGTGCAACAGGCTTGTGTCTTAACTGCTCTAAAGTAGGGATTGCCTTGAGTGAATATAGTGGTAAAGTGACGTCACAAAAAACATCTGAATATGGATTTTAGTTTAATTTTAGTTTAATTTAATTAATTCTGTGGAATGCCCTGTCTAAAAACGGTCACACAAAAAATTAGCTCTTTAGCGCATTGAACAGCTGAGATGTGGGCTACTGAAGTTCAAATTGCTCAATACCAAACCCTCCTATTTGGTGTTAATGGTTTCTTTGATTTAAAACTGATGCTAAATAAGATAGTTCAATATGAGCTATCTGGTTGCTGTCAGTAGGGCTAGCGATTTGAAACTTTGCACACGTTTGTGCAGCAGCTGTGTATGTTTAGAGATTCGAATGGAAAATTTTGCAAAATAAGACGTCACGCTTTACCACTGTGCAGGGCAACCTCGTTCCCAGGCTCTTTCGTCTCCCGAGCCACGCCCCCGAAGAAAGACCCTGGTTCAGGCTGGTCACGTGTCGGCCAGAATCTGGCCGGTTGCAAAAAAAGAAACCGAGGGAGGGGCCGTTAAGTCGAAAATTTTTTCTACTCTGTCCACTAGGGAACGAAACATTTTGGCCTCGCCGCTTTCGACACCAAATTTGCATAATGTTTGCTGAATCGCACGTGCGCCTGCAGCGTTCAGAAGTCGCGCTATAAGTATACCTAAACGTAAAGACATGCGGGCAACTTCAATGTGGAGTTCTAAAACGAAACTTTGCTTTTGGCTGCCAAAATACATTTTGAATTTCGCGGTCTAACGCGACGCATGGCTGCGCACCAAGAATATTTAACTTCTTGCTTTGAAGATTATTCTTGGATTTTACTCAAATTGCACTCAAAATGAATGTTTATGTGATGGAAAATTCGTGAGGCAACATCTTGTTTTGCGTGGTATTCAAGTGCAAGGAAAAACAAAATTTGGAAAATTTTGGCGTTTTACTAATTAGGGGTTGTTGGTCGCTGTTGATTAACAAGTGGCTCTGCGCTTCCCTGGGAAGCGCCCTCGTGTTTAACACCTCTCGCGTGTGTGTCACAGTACAAAATCAGGTTCAACTTGGGAGGGCAAATGCTACACTCTGTAACCCCGAAAAAAGTTTACGCGGCTTCTAGCAACCAGTCAAGTTGCTGTAGGCTTTGCCGTTCAGTGAAAGAACAACGCAAAAATTAATTTTGTCGAACAAAAGTTCTGGAAGGAGATGAAAAATTATAGACTTTCCGTATCCCGTTGGCAGCACAGCGACAGTTTCTCTTCCAGAATAAATTGCTTCCAAGCACTTAACTTGTTTCGGTTGAGAATTTTGTTCCAGTAGCTGCTATTAACAATAGCGTAATGAAGACTGCTAAAGAACATGGCGGATGTGTCGTTTGTTCCAGCCTCGTTTAGATTTCGACAAACGCCCAGCACGACAAATTCATTTGATAAAGGGACCCCTCCCAGCAATTTATTTTTGTTAGCGATGCACGTGACCAGCCTGAACCAGGGTCTTTCTTCGGGGGCGTGGCCCGGGAGACGAAAGAGCCTGGGAACGAGGTTGTGTGCAGGGCAACACGCTTGCACTCAATCAAGCGTAACATGCATATTTAATGAGGCAATCGGCTCAGCTCAGAGTCAAATAACTTCTCGTAAACCTCAAAGTGGCCTAATCCTCTCAACTCAAAGCGAACATTGACAGGATATATTCTAAAGTGCACAAACCTTGCCCGCTTTACCGGTGTTCAAATCATTTTGAGCGGCGTAACTTCCTTCCAAGAGGTATACATATTCACGGTAATCATTAACTCGGGTTCAAATGACAACGAATACAAAATGCTTTTTCAAGAGTGAAGTTTATTATAGTCACATGAATGACCTGTCATAGAAGGTTCACATTTTTACGGTCTTGGTAATCCGATGAAACAGATAAATATTAACCGGATGACTGAATACGTACATACGTACAAGAATGTGTTGTTTTCTTGCATAGTTCGTTCGAGCGAACTCTTAATAATTGTAACTCATTATCAACGAAGAACACCAAAGTAACCTTTCGTTCAAGGGCTTCGGTATACACAATATACTTCAAGTCTTGTGGTAAGTTATCCAGGCAAATTTAAACTGAGGAATGTAAACAACTAAATCGCGCGCGTCCACTGCACAATGAGTGTCGATAGAGATGAATACCAGGTTCCTGTGTAAGGTCAACCGACTGAAACATTCACACAAAATGATAACTGCACGATCGATATAAAGTCCGTACCGTTACGCCAGTATGAAATGTTGTTTTCACACAGAGTTTATCAGGAAAACCGGGCGATGCTTGAAACACTCGAGGTATCGGCCAAGAGCAAGTATAAACCTTTGGAGCGTCTTCCGCATTCATACTTTCACCAAAAGCCGTGATTAAAAGGTCGTAAAATTCCGTGCCTTCAAAGTTAGTCGATCTCTTGAAATGTATTTCATCGTGCGTGATCGTGCCCAAATTTGGAATAAACTTCCTAATTTGGAAGTCTATTGTTGACACAGATGACGGACTGACTGACTGACGGACTGACTGACGGACTGACTGACGGACTGACTGACGGTGTCGTGGCCGCACTAAGGTCGTGCTTCTCACTTTCGTGAGACGCCGACCTTAAAAACTGTGCATAACTTTTTCACTCCTTCAATATTCTCTTCCTGCACTCTGCCAAATATATATCATGTAGTATGGAGAACTCGGTGATGAACACTATCAATTATTATCACTACATCATTCACACTTGATCTCCTTGAGTGGTCAAGAGAATCTGTGAATGAACTTGTAGGTGAAACAGAAAACAAAATGGGAGAATTAGACCTTGGAATACTTTGGCATGGGTAGAAAATACCACTAGTTGTTACACATAATGTATGAACACCAACAGACATGCTGTACATACCTGCGATGAATATCAGAATTGTCATAGTCCAGACTATTATCTGACCCATCAGATGTGTTAGAATCCATATCCTCTGATTCTGAAAAACAGAATCATCACAGATCAATGGAGGAAAGCCATTGTAAATCAACACCTCATTACATGCTGCTGGAGGGCACTTGGGATATCTATCCTCCTTGAGTGGTGAAACATAACACAAAATAACTATCATCCAAACTTCGATACAATGAGGATTATGGTTCTTTCACCTCAAATTATCTATAAGGTGGATTCAATATACAAACAAACCCATGTTATAACAAACTCATTTTCCCAGTCCCTTGCATTTTGTTATATCAGGATTTCACTGCTCCCTCCGTAATCTTACGTACCATCAGGATTAGACCCGTCCCATACAGCAGTAGAAGACGAGGCTATTGTTGTTGTGGTGGGGCTAACAGATGTTGATGATTCAGTAAAGGTAGTTGTTTCATATGAAGATGATGCAGATGATGATGATGATGTCGATGAAGTTTTGGTATCCCCACCTTGATCAGGTGCATTGGTTGAGGTGGACTGAGAAGTTGTGCTAGGTGTCTTTGTGCTACTTGAGCGATCTGTTGTTGTTGTTGTTGTTGTTGTTGTTGTTGACTGTGTCTCTGCTACTGTTGTTGTTGACTGTGTCTCTGCTAATGTTGATGATGTTGTTGTTACCACACCTGCTCCTGCCCCTGCCCCTGCCCCATCTATCAATGTTGTTTTTGCTACTGTTGAAGATGTTGATGTCTTTGATATCAATGCAGGAGATGCTGTTGTTTTTGCTTTTGCTTCTTTTTTAACTGATGTTTTGGTTATTGGTGCAGATGGAGATGCTGTTACTTCTGCTGTCGTTTTCACTGCTGGTGATGATGTTGTTTTTGCTAAGGATGTTGATACAGATTTTGTTGTTGATTCAGATGTTGTCTGTGTTCCTGATGTTGTTATTGATGGTGCTAAAGCTGTTGAAACTGACGAAGATGTTGCTGCTGCTGCTGTTGTTGTTGCCATTGTGGACGATGATTCACTAGGATCTTCTAAAAACAGCAATAAAGAGAAATAAATTACACAATATTATTGTATAATAATAATAATAATAATAATAATAATAATAATAATAATAATAATAATAATAATACAGTTTAGTTTAGTTTGCTTCAAACTTGCTAAATAATTCCCTCGATTAAAAGAAGCGAAAACAAATCCATTTCCTGTGAGTGTTTACAAATTCATATGCAAATTAGTTGAGGTTCAATTTCCATAGGGCTGTTCAATTTTTTCTCTCAACAAACACCTTTTTGTATAATTTCAGTTTTCAAATAAAATTAGAAAAAAGAGGGCAAGAGAAATATGGCCACCATGTTCAAAAACTGACTTGGCTGCTCTTGTCACATGTGCAAAAAAAATCCTCACACAGGACCCGCCGCATTCCCATTCATATCTTTTTTTTTTCTCCCGACTGTAACAATGACGCCACGAGCTCACTGGTAATGGCCTCTCTAGCATAAATCTTGGACTGAAATTAGGCCAGGCAAATGCAACTGCAATGTCAAACTGCCAACATGTGACATCTTGTTGCTTCTTCAAGGTTGACAAGGGTTTGCAAATTGCTCTCAACAATATTGATCTGGAAACACTACAGCCTAGTAACCAAACTGTCTATGTGGTCTTACATTTTGTGGAAGAAAAATACAGTTGGTAGTTGCGGTATGAGAGTTCATGAAGAGGAAACTCGTCTTATGCTTGGTTTTTCAAATCAGAAAGTATGAGGTCAGTTTAGTTGTGTTTGTGTCACATCACTAAAACTAAAGTAAATTTGTTCACTTTCAACTCCTGAAATGTTCACAGTACCTATTATAATGTATATTAAAAGTCTTTAAGTATGAAGAATGATCAACTTCAACTTTCACTTTCAGTTTCTCACAAGAAATACATGTCACAGAGAATGAAAAACTTGGGTTTTGATAACTGAAAATTGATTGAAATGAACATCATTCTCACATACATGTTCTTCTTAAAAGCTGATTGGGAGAATCTGTGTTTTGAGCTTGAGAATGAAAAGGTGCAAGTTCAACTCAGAGCCAAGAAAAGCAGCAGTGAAGGGTAAAGAATGGAAATATGTGTACGGACTTATCCAAAGTATTTTTTTAACAAAATATAGTAACACTAAAACTAAAATGATCAGGTTAAACCTACTGCACTGTGTTTGGACCAATAGCACACTTAAATTTTAAGATGCACTTACCTGGCTGATTATTGCCCTCTTCTGCCAAACTTTCTATTTCCTTTGGAGTTATCGGAAAGCCCTCTCCCGGATTCTCTCTCCTGACACGTTGCCCAGAAGTGAAAAATGGCCTCATGTCCTCAGGATGCACACCAACTCTGTCCAGCTTCCTATATGTCTCTTTTGTTTGTTCCATTTGTGATTCCTTGACCTCCTTTTGGCGACTCCTGGGCGACAGCAAACGAGGCAGGAGATGCTGGCCTCGCTTCTCTGGGAAAAAAACCTTCAATGCTCCAGGATTGCTGTCCTTTTCAATCAATTCATTGAAAACTTTAGCTGTATCCTCAGCTTGGGAATCTGCACCTGCACTCTGCACTTCCTCAGAGCCTTCACCTGATTAGCAAAAGAAAACAATCCTGAGGGGCTTAAATTCTCCCAACCTGCCCTGAACAACATGTATCAGTAGTGTTAGAAGGACTATTAGTCTGACCAGCTTGAAGCATAGCAAGAGACCACCTAATTCTTCCAACCTGCTGTGAACAAGTATTGTGAGAATATTGATAAAGCAGTCTGATCAGCTTGATTACTATTATCCCGACGAGCTTAGGATTGGAGACCGTGTCTTCATCTTCGTCATATTATCCTTTTTTTTTTTTCTAGGTTACGAATCAGCACACGGTGATTGGTTCACATCGCCACGTGATATGCGATGACATAAGGTGACTTCGCAAGCAACTTGAGATGTGGGCGCCGCGATTGAATTGTACGTTGGTACAATTGTCTGTAAAGTTAGCTGTATCCCATCCAAACTCAATACCGTTTGGCTCTGTGGAACATGCACGGATAAGCTGGGTTTTAGGGAACAATTTTGGCTTGCGTTCTTAAGTTCACCGTCATAGCCGTAAACAAATGTTTGATGGATTCAATTGTATTTAATGGATACCGCTACGGAATTGCAAATAATTCTGTCGCCGCTAATTCTTTAGTCCCGACAAACTTCCTGTGGCAACACAAAATACCTCCGGGAAGAGACCAGGCCAAAAACAGACACCAAAGCCATGGCGAACTTTAGCCGTAAACTATGATGACTTTAATAATTATGCTTTACACTGTACATGACATCTGTTGCCTTGTACATACTGTAGCTGTTTTGTAAAGTTTTTTCATCGAAAGTATATTCGTTTTCTTGATAAAAATATCAATTCTTACAGTTTAAGACTCTGTGCAATGTTGCTTTGTAAATATATTACATGTTCATGCTGCGCACGAGCGTGACAGTTGTCAAAATGCTTCAGCTTATTGTACACGAGCGCCTGTTGAAATATTTCTTCAATTCAATCATGTAGCCTTTGTTTCGTAGTGGTAATTGTATACTAGAAATGAAAAATACATCGAAATAATCCTGAGCATTGAGTTTGTTAGTCACAAATGACTGAACACGCTGTGAACAAAACTGCAATAATATTGTAAACAAGTATCGTGTTACTTTCCTCGCTGTCAATTTTATATTTGTTACAGAGCGGGAATACCCAAAAGCCTCAAAGAAGAAACGCATTCAGTAAAAATATGTACATAAGTTTTAATGCCAAGGCTAGATTATCGTGGCCTCTGATTAAAAATAAGTGTTCAAGGTCCAACTGTCAAAATCGACTAAGCATGAAAAGATAAGTCATGCATTACTCTTTTCTTGCGGGCTAACCTTTTCACTCAAAAGCTCAAAATGCAGAGTCATTCAACCTTTAAGAAGCAAGTGTATGAGTGTTGTAATGATAATTTAAAGTAGTAGGTTTCATTTGAGCAAGGTGTCAAAAGTCAAGTTCTCTATACCGTATGATGTTTTTCTGGTGAGAAACTGAAAGTCTCTTTTGGAAGTCTTGCTCTTGTCCCTACTTTCCATGTTAGTTTCTTCTTGTCTTGACCCCACCCAACGAGCTCACTGGCAACCCAGTCTTGTTCTACAAACACTACTGCACGTACTCATACATTTTTGCTCAGGGACAGGTTGATAGTCTGACCAGCTTAGAACTCAAATTTTTCTGAATACTCAATAGCATGTAATCCAAGTACATGCAGCTCAAAACAAGCCTTTGCACAAAATGAACTATAAAATGCAGTCCAAGTGCTGCAAAAATGCATATGACGACTGATTATGTACAGCAGTAGAGCCAGATGACTGTTAAAAGTAGTTATTCTTTCAATGCTTGCATTGTAGGTATTGTGTTTCTACATTTTCCAATAAAATTGATCCAAACAAGTTTAGCAGCATTCTTGACATGTATTTACATGTAAGAGCAAAAGCAAAACCTGATTAAGGTATTCTTATGCAAGCAAGTACCAATGGTGTTTTCCTGCACTTCTGATTGGTTTCTTCTTCAAAACAAAACAAAACATGGACTGCTATGGATTCAGATTGGATGAAAGTGTTAATCTTACAGCTTCTCTGATTGGAAGTGCTTGCCCTGGTTTTGATAGTCACCCAAATATGACTCTATCACCCTTCAATATTGCAATATTGGCATCAGATTTTCCACACATAAACAATCTGACTTCTTGATTCTATTTTCAAAACTAAAGACCTCCAGCAGAAAATTCTCACAATGTACCACAAGCTAATAAAAAATGGTTTATGAAATGTCATGCATTTAAAGCGACATCTTCTTGGTCTGATAATAAAAGGGTGAAATAAGATAACTACCATTCACTTACTGCATGTATGTTGGCACGCATCAAAAGATTCAAAGTTATTCATGTTTCCTTCACAACCACCATATATAAATTCTTTGCAGGACTTAATTTTGTTGTCATAGTACCATCTTTCAAATGCAGCTTTGCATGGCCCAACTTCACAAGGAAGAGAGCAAATACCTGATGAACAAGTGACATTTTGTAAATACATCATCTACCCAAAAAAATGTTTTCATCTAATTGCTGCAGAATTGTGTACTTTTCTGGGATATAAAAAACTAATGAAAAGCCATGGATAAAGCATGGATAAAACATGCCATGGATAAAACATAAATTAACATAACTGATGTAAAACCATCAGAGAAGCATGAAAATAACAAAAAGCACTTCTTTACCAGTACAATGCAATCTCTTTGCATAGCATAACATACACAGTTTAAGTGTATTACTTGAGCAAGCATAAATCGAATGTACACACATTAACAAATTATGCATGTGTATCAGAATAGCAGTGATATCAGAGCTGCTTCTGCTTATAAAATCGTCCTTAACATTTTAATTAATCGAGGTGTCAAAAGTAAAACACTCCTGTAAGAGCTGGATTTGCATGTGCGGTAAAACCACAAAACACCAACTAGATAATTTGTACAAGTTCACCATAAATTCGTTCAAAGTTTGCTCCTACAGATCTGCACACAATAAAACACACTTTTTAATGCATGGATCGATGGATGACTGACAGTTACACAGGCTTGAATAAGAACGGCTGTTTGGTAAAACCACTATCTGGTCCACTGCTATCTTAAATCTAGCATAGTTCAGGCAATGCTTGGTGCGTTGCGGATAGCACATTAATTCCTATTAAAGCAGACAACATCTGGAAACACAGCTGTATTACTAACGCATATTAAGAAGTGATCCAACCTCACCAATTCAATAATGTATGTTGAAGTATATTCAACGCCAAATCGCTTAAAATACTCAACAAACCAACTGCTCACCTTCATTTCCCGATGGAATCGATTCTACCTGATGCACAGTTAGCCAAGAAATCGCAAGAATCAGGAGAGCACCGGGGAAAAAGTTCATTTTAAACTTTAGAGAGCGTCAAATGACAATAATGCAGTTGCCCAACGTGTCAACAACCACGACGCGTTTCCTAGGGCGCTGTTGCGAAATCAAGTCTACAGCTTGGGAAACACCGTTGATAACAAACTTATGATTGGATCTCTGGAATCTAAGGACTGTTGTGAGTTCTTGTTTTGAAGAAACAAAATCAGAAGGTCTTCAGTCACTCAGCAGCGAAACGCAGTACACTCGATCACTTGCATTTTCGTCAACGCACGCTACGTCACTAGTTCCAGGCTCTCGCTTCCACATGAAACGTCGTCAAATTTTCTTATGGACGGCACAACAGCGGGACAGCGGTTGCAGCGAATCGGCGGTTCCCAGTTCCGGATTAGACGGTAATCGTGTTCTTCTGGGACCTATTCTGATTCCGGAATGAACAGAATAGTATTTCGTCCATGTGGTTTATTCGGAATGGACAGAATAGCCAGTATAAACCGTGCTCTTTTGGTATTTTTTGCCGTATTCTGTCGAAATTCGGTCAAAAATCGCAAATTTTGGTCTGAAATAGGGTAAGGGTTTTCAGTCCCGGGCGGCACACTCCCACACAAAATTTTGAGGAGTACCCCCCCCCCCCCGGGAGAACTGACCCGAGTCTTCAAGAGCGAATTTCCTGTTTGCCTGTTGAGTAATGCATGCGTTCTTAACTCGTTTTACGAGTTCCCTGGTTGAACTGTTATCAGAATGACTAAGAACAAAGGCTTAGGGGATGCGTTTCTGTTCATTCGAAGTTTTGCCTCGCGCAAGCATGTGTTACACAACCAAATACTGGTTCTAGCGGAAGTGTGACCCCCGGTGAAAAAGGGAACATTATCGCTTGCTGGAACATGGCCCAGTTAACGGCCCGACTGTTCCAGTTTACCATGATAGTAAATTTGAACAGAGGAAGGCTGTTGTAGTCGAAGGGGCCATTGATTTTCAGACCCATTTTCTTCCCTCTTTAACTTTTTCGTTCGTGCTTCTCCGGGAGGGAGGGGGCACTCATTATAGTTTTGGGTGGGGGTGTACCGCCCGGTCCTGAAAACCCTTACCCTATTTCAGACCAAAATACCTGATTTTCTATACCCTATTTCAGACCTGACTCCAAAAAGGTATACCTATTTTAGACCTGACTTCAAAATGTATAGCCTCTTTCAGACCTTTGTTTAGAGATTGTTTTGTTCTTTTTGCAACGATTTCCGCTATGTGTTTTCTTCCATTTGCCGTGCAATGTCCGCGGCGATATATTTCTGTTAAAATCATCCCTATCCCAGACAAAAAAGACAAAATCGATACCCTATTTCAGACTAAAAATGCTTGAAAACGATACCCTTTGGGGCGGCATATACCGATATGGCTTATATATGGGAGTATTCCCCCTTCCCCCCCCCCCCCCCCCGGGGGGGTGCTTCTTTCTTTGTTCAGCGCTCACGGTTCTTCGAAGGAGTGACATCCAATAGTTATACCAATATACACCATTACCCACGCAAATCCTTGTATCATTATCCGGTAACTGAAGGCGAGCCCAATTTTGCAAGATCCCTTTTTGGTTTAAATTTAGATTGAGTCGAACCTCGCTATTTCGAACTCGGATAATTCGAAGTCCCGTTATTTCAAAGTCAAGCCGAATCCCCTTGGATTTATTTTTTCAGTCATTTACTGTCGGCTATTTCGAAACCCCGCTGTCGGAGATTACGCAAATGTATATCGTGAGAAGAGTGGATTAGTAAGATAAGAGCACATTGCCAGCGAGCGGAAAGATAAGTGAGTTTAGCGAGTGACAGGTTGAGAGGGATTAAATTTGTGTAAGTGATATGATTGAACTTAGCATTGTGTATGCAACTGAAGTATTTAGTGTGAGTGAATCTGCGAGAGAGTGCGAAGCTTCATTAAAACTGTGGAAAGACAGCCTTGCGATTTGATGTGGATACTTGGGGAGGCGAATTCACGACACCGCTATTTGGAACTTCTTTTCATGTCCCGTGCGACTTCGAAATAGCAGAGTTCGACGTACTCGATACAACAAGTTTTGTCTTCCGTGTCGGGCCCCCATTTGTTTTTCAAGTTCTTTGTCTTTGGTGTTCACCGCGAACTGGAAAAGCCCGTTGAAGCACGTGATTTAGCGCACAAGAGGATAAGGGAGTCCTCACGAAATGGGTGTATTTCACACGGGGTCGATTTTCGAGAAGGTCCGAACTGCAATCTAATCTGTTGATTCAGAGCCAATTCCGCCCCTTTTTTCTTTTCAGCACCTGATCAGGGCGGGAAAAGGTCAAGATCAATTTGAACCCCAAGTACCTGAAGGTTATGGCTGCTAACCAGTAACTCCGCTCTCCCCTGACTCCCTCCATGCTGGCTTATTCCTTCTCTGACAAGGCCTGTTATCCACTGGTACCCCGCTCCACCCAACATCCCCATTCCCCCACCCCCCCTCCCCCCCTCTCTCTCTCTCTCTTTGCTCAATTCTTTGTTATGCAGAGTTCTCTGATGTTCTAGTGCACTCGTGAGTAACCGTATATTTTCGCAAGTATCATATTCGATAACCTGAAGAGCTGTGAAGTGCTATATGCTTGCGTCATATCACGGGCGTAAAAACAAAACATAATTCAACACCGGAAACGTGTCACATACAATTGGCTCTAAAGACCGTGCAACAATGATATATAATTGACCATATCAGATCTGATTCTACATCACAAAGCAGAGAGAACCCGAGACGTTGAAACTGAAGCAAACATGAACAAGTTTTTGCTCGTTGCGCTGTTTTTACTCACAGTGAGTTATGTTCATGCTCGCAAGCAGAACAAACAGAACAAGAAGGAGTCTTTGGACGCCGGCGGTACGGTGGTTTTCTTCATTGTTATAGCCGCTGAAAAACGTTTTTTATTCTTTTGTGGAAACATGCTTAGACCTGCATGCAACCATTCTTGTGTTTGTGAAATCGTTAGTTTACCTGCAACTTCTGTCACACTTGTTTATGTTTATGTTTTTGTTTTTTGTTTTCGGTTTTTGTGGAAACATGCTCAGATCTGCATGCACCATTCTTGTGTTTGTCGGAAATCGTTAGTTTACTGCTGCAACATCTGTCATCTTGCATAACTGCTTTCATTCTCGATGTAAATATTTAATGTCCGATCATTTCGTTATTTTGGCTATAGAGGTATCATGTAAAGTGACGTTTGCTCAGTAGATTTATGCATGTGACACCTTTCCTTAAGATGCGCCAGCCGGTTAGTTAATATACTTTCCACTATGCGAGTCGGCTGAACAATACTAACTCTGCAGACCTGACCGAATTAGTGCCCAAAAGTTCAGACAACTGACGAGAGAGAAGGATAGCGAAAGCAAAATGGGGAAACATAAATGAGACGAACCAAAATAGACACTATGCACCAAGAGAAATACCGGCGAAGAAGATGTGATAAATTAGAAAAAAGAAGACAAAAAACTGATCAGCATTAGACGGCTAAGAGAAAAAACTAAAGGATATCAGACAGAAGGGCAGAGAGAATCAGAGTCTTATTGAGACCGAGAAAGAGGCCGCACAGTCTCGGACAGCACATGACAGATTCATTGCATTCTAACTGATTTTTCTTGCCCCTTTTTTCAATCCAACAGATTGCAGCAGTGTACCGAACTGTGCCAAGTGTAGCAGGAATGACACATGTATTCGATGCGTAAATGGTACGTTTGCAGTGCCTAACAGACCTGCCACCTGTGATGGTGTGAAACCCAAAAGGAACGTATCTTGTGTGGACAAGTGTCCTGTGGGAACCGAGCCGCGACACTCAAGGCGCCGTGGTTCCATTTGTGTGAAAACCGGTATGTTAGTCAAACGCTTGAATTATTACCGTTAATTATTTTTATTCAGCATCTTTTTATGTAACAACTAGGTTATATAAACTGTGAAACACTTTTAATGGAGGTAAATCACTTCAATGCAACGCACAAGGTCTGCCCGTAGGAATCTGGGTACAGTCCTATCTTTACATTACCATTGAGCTTTTATAATGTTTTGTTTTAATATGCTGGATTCTTGTTTGAGTTTACTTGGATTGTACGTACGTTCCGTCTAGCTTTTTCTCTTGATCGACTCTCAAGAATAGAGATAGATAAAATAATAACTTTATGATTCAGCATCGATGCTTGGCTATAAGAGGAGGATTATCGGTAGTACTTTACTAAGAATAAAAAGATCCTAATATCTAGCCTTGTGAAACTCTACAATTATATTTTACATTCTTTAGTTGATCTATTTGCGGTGAAATACTGTGGGGTTCTCAATCGGCGAGATAGATCGATTTGAACCATTCATTGCGGCATGACACTTGCGGACCAGCTGCCACCGCGTAAAGGGAGCCTAACAGAGCTTACTATATCAGTCTATTATGATTGATATTCAGCAGGGCCCGGATTTTCAAAGCACGATTAGGCTAATCCTGGATTAGGTCTAAACTTTCTTATAATTTTTTTAGCCTGAAAACGTGAAAGTTTCGTCCACAACGGCTTTCTTGATAATGTTTTAAGCTGGAACAAGCTTTCTAATCCATCTTCGAACAAAACCAAGCAGTTTAATGATTAGCTTAATCGACCTTCGAAAAACCGGGCCCTGTTGATTGAACCATTCATTTATTCACCGTGCGTGTAGATTAGAAGCGACGCAGTCACTGCAGAATGAGCTGAGCGGAAATTGAGAGGAGATTATTTACAAAAACTTTAGGTGCTTGTTAGGATTGTATTTCTCGTGGATGAGAAAAAGAGAACGAGAAAGAGAGGTTCGTTGCATTCTAAATGTTTTTCTTGCCACTTTTTTTCAATCCAACAGATTGCAATGTGCCGAACTGTGCCTTGTGCTCAAGGAATAACACATGTGTTCGATGCGAAAACGGTTCGTTTACAGTGCCAACTGACTCCAGTGGTAAACGCCGTAAAGGCGTATCCTGTGTAGACGCATGTCCTGAGGGAACCAAGCCGTTACAGAAGCCTTGTGGGGTTTCCATTTGTGTGAAAATCGGTGAGTTAGTGGCGAACGCTAGAATTGTAATGCCATGAATTGTCTTTGTATTTATTGCCCAACTAAATACTACTCAAGAGAACTGAACAGAGACTCAGGGAGAGGGGGGAGGCAGACTGTCAAACAAGTAGACCAGAAACAGGCTGTATGCATTCTAAACGATCCCGTTGCAACTCTTCAATCCAACAGATTGCGCACCAAACTGTGCTGCGTGCAAGAACGACAAATGTGTCAAGTGCGCAGATGGTTCCTTTACGGTGCTTAGCAGATCCCGCTTCCGTAACATAACCTGCGAAGATGAGTGTCCAAAGGGAACCAAAGAAATTGATTGCGATACCTCGGGCGATAAGTTTTGTGTCAAAGCCGGTGAGTAAGCTATAAATTCTTGTTTCCTTAGAAATACATCCGGGTTGCGATGCAACTGAAAAAAGCGCCAGCACAAGCACAAACTACAAGGAGCAAAAGTCTGTTTCACTGTAAAATAATGACATTGCGCTTGCGCTTGTGTCGCTCGTGAAAACCTTTCACTCCCAAGTTCAAAGTGCAGATTCTCCCAACCATTCAAGAAGAAAATGTAGGAGAGTTGTAGGGAGAATTAAGACTTCAATCAGCTGTCATCTTAGCAAACTATCAAAAGCCAAGTTCTCCATGCTGTAATGATATATCTTTGGTGAGAAATTAAAGGAGAAAATTGAAGTTGGTCACTCCTGGGAGTGAAAGGGTTAAGGAACACCAAGGTACAGAAAAAAGAAAGCAGCAAAGATTCGGCTTTGTAGTGGGTTTAACTATGCACAGTGAAATAAGTTACAAAACAAACAGTATACAAACAAACAAACAAACACTTCCTCATCAGCGGCTTTCATTTGAAGGTCACTCTAGTGTGTTGACAAGTTATGATGTTTCTTAGGGTCCCGTAAATCTCTAGAGAAGAAACTTTGTCGTAATGGACCGAGGAAACCTTGCCCCGATGAACCGCATATTAAGAAATCTTGTCCACGGAAACCTCAAGGGAAACCTCGTCGTGGAGGAAAACCTCAAGGTGTAAAACCGCCCCGGGATGCATAAGGTAAACTATGTGGAAACACGGAGGATGTTTGATCCCACTTGAGGAATTTTGTTGGCTTCTCCTAGGCTTTGAACCAGGCAGCGAGTCATGCACAGTAGTGAAACTACAATCCTGGTCAGAAATGTTGGGACACAGGGACAAAGTCCTCTAAGTTTGAGTTTTTCTCACCACCCCCTCCCCACTTCATTGATGAATTGCACATCATTTTTCAAGCCCTTAACCAACATTGATCGAGGGGAGGGGAGAGCGGGTGCCTTTTTGACTAACTAGGTCAGCCAAAGTGGGTGATATCAACAAAATAGCACTATGATCAGGGTGTCCCAAAGACTTTTGTCCAGGATTGTAGGACAGTATCATAAAGTGCGGCACAGTGTACAGCAGAGCTTTTATGGGCCAAATCATAGCAAGACAGGGGAAGTAATTAGTTACCTAATCAAATGCTATTGTGTTCTAACACAGAAAATCTCTCTGAAGGAAAACCTCTGGCTCGGACGTTAAATAATGTCGCAGCTACTGTGTTCACGTGACTTTCATGACAATAGAAGGAAGTCGCACTGAGCTGTAGTGCAAGAAAAATAAAGCCACAATTTGACAGAGCCAGGAATCAACGTAGCACGATGACCCAGTGCAGCTTTTAGCTTAGGAAATGCATGTATTGCTTGTACACTGAGTCACTTGACTACTTAAGGGCCCGGGGGGGGGGGGGGGGGGGGGGGTACTCCTCAAAATTTTGGGACTGAAAACCCTTACCCTATTTCAGACCAAACATTGCAATTTTCGACCCTATTTCAGACCAAATATCAAAATCTCCGACCCTATTTCAGACCAAAGGTTAAAATTGATACCCTATTTCAGACTAAAAACGCTGAAAATGATACCCATTGGGGCGGCACATACCTATATGGCTCATATATGGGAGTACTCCCCCCCCCCCCCCGCCCACTCCCTCCCCCCAGCAGACAATTTATGTAGTTTTATGATTTTGAAAAAATATTTTAAAACTACGTTTGATTCTAGTTGTCAGTGTTTCGTATGCTTTGCCTAAAAGAAGGGAGTGTAAGATGTTGTCGATGTGCCATTAAAACATCTTTAAAAGAGCTGTTGCTAATTATCGCTGGTATTTACACTGTCCCACAGTAAACTACATGTCTCATACATAGTGCTTTCCTCGCCTGGACTTGGGACTTGTATTATGCCTGTTGAATTTTCCCGACTGTTCAAGACGTTGAAAATAGTTATACCAACACTGTTCTCCATGCGTACAGGAATACAGTATTGCTTCTAGGGCAACTGAAACTATTTTGTATACATTAGTATAGCTATCTAATGTCTCCAATTACAGAAGCAAGCCCATACCCGCCGAATGACATTATATTTCTGTTGTACGGTAGGAATCATTTTAAAATATTATTTACCTGTGTGCAAAGTTGTTGTGTGCGTGTGTGATCCTTTCATATACCTCTAGTAAAGCATTTCATCTAGTATACTTTCATTTATAGCCAGTAAGCAACAGTTTGGTCTTCACTCCATAATTCGCAATTATGTGCCAAGAGGCTGCTAATATACAGTGAAGCCATTTTAAAACCTCTGTCTTCAGGAAGTAAAAGTTCGCACCCTCTTTATGGCTTTAAGGTCTCGATAAATGTTCGCGCGTCCCTCAAAAACATTATCGGGAAAAATCATTGTAGCGTTGCTATATTGTTGTAAAGGTCTGGGACTGAAGAATGCAGATCTATTATTATGTTTTTCATACATGTTAAAAGTACAGTGCAATCTAAATGTCCTGAAAACGTACAGTTGTGCCCGACAGCTTTAAAACCCTCACCCTATTTCAGACCAAAATATATAGTTTTCCATACCATTACCAGAAATACCGGACATATTGCACAACCGCGCGTCAAATTTCCGGTCAGCGGAAATTCAATACGGCCGCCTGCCATTACAGTAAAATGTATGGACTTCAAAACTAATTGCAATATTTCAGGTACTAAACAGCTTCGTGTCACTGTTGCCGACCTCTGTCCGAAAACTACAATCTTACCTTGATGTAGTGCGATAGTTATTTGCGAACTGGGATGTACCAAAAGGGCGCCCAAACGAACTGAAATGGAGAAGAATTTCTGCCATACATTGCTTGTAATTTATTTAAAAAATGACAAAGTACCTTCGGTTCGGAGGCTCGTACAAGAGCTGCGTTGCATCAATCCATTGGTGCCGACCTCCTAAAATCTTCCTCGATTGACGGGCTATTTGAATCTATTGCAAAAGTCATGCCAGAGGTTCTCGCAATGGCGCCAAACAACGATGAAAACTGTGATTTTTCGGTCTTCCTTCAGCCGTTTTTGTGACGGTAAGTGAAGATTTTTCCCTTGTAACGCCACAGAAACGTTTCTTCTTTTCTTTCTTCATGTTGACAAAGCTAGGTAGCCTGGCAATTTTGTCTGATATACAGCTGTCCATAAACTGAAGGCTCAAACCGTCCTGCCAACGCGCTAAATTTCAAAACAAGTTACTCAATTGGACTATGTACGCGCTAGTTGAAATGTCCGACTCCTTCCCTGACAAAAAAACTGTTTCAACTAAGCATTAGTGTGCCTCCTCTTAGCTAGTTTCTTTAATCCAACAATTATAAGTTACACAGAGCTTCAATTTTAACCGACACTCTTTCACAATGCCCAGTCGCCATCTTGAAATCGGACGACCGCTGACCTAGTTCACCGCGGGACTGAATGTCCGATATTTCTGGTAATGCCTATTTCAGAAGTGGATGACAAATTTCCAACCCTATTGCCTTTTAAGCAAAAATACAAAATCTATACTTTATTATAGACTAAAATGCTTGACAACGATACCGGCCTTTCTGGTGGCAGACAACGGAAACCTCAACGAAACAATAAACTAATCCGCAAAAGACAAGTCGCATGTGGCTTGATATGCTTCTTTACTGCGAAACTGTTGTCAACCTCGTCCCCAGGCTCTTTCATCCGGCCCGGCAGGGACCGGGAGATGAAAGAGTCTGGGAACGAGGTTGCTCTGTTGTCCGCAGAACTTGGAGGTCCGAGTATGACGATGAACGTAATGAACTGACAAAAATGGAACAAATCCAGCAGCGCTAGGCAAAGACATAAGAAATATGGAGATTATTTTTTTCCTGGCTTTTTGCGGGGTCCCTGTTTTATCCAATACATTTTGGGTGGGAGTGTGCCACCCGAGTCTGAAATTCAGACCAAAATTTGCGATTTTTGACCCTATTGAACACCAAAATGTGCAATTTTCGACCCTTTTTCAGACCAAATATCAAAATCTCCGACCCTATTCCAAACCAAAAGTTGAAATTTCAGACTAAAATACTGAAAATGATACCCTTTAAGGCGGCGCATACCCATATGGCTCATATATGGGAGTACCCGGTCCCAAAGCCGTAGTTCACATTTACACCCCGCATTTGTACAAGGACTATTGTAAACGCGGAAAATAAGCAGATTAGCCCTAAAACTTGTGCGTGAGATCCGTCGTAACTGCAACACCAATAGAGCTGCGGAGTTAGTTTAGCCGTCGTTCTGCTCAACGGTGTGAAAAGGAAGCATTTGTTACTGGAAGTAGATAAAATGGTCACTGAGTTCGACCAAAGGTTCAGTTAAAGTCTAACCAGAGCCTCTGTGTATTCGACCGACAAATCGGCCGATATATCGGTCGACTTGTATTGACCGACACTGGACTGACACTTGATCGATATGTCAACCGACACGCGGGCGATGTATCGGCCGATTGTCCGACCGACACTGTCAGTCGATACTTCACCGACACTAACTATAGTACACGTGATCCAAATTCCTTCAGCGTGCGGCTCTCCGGCCCGGGGAATGCAGAAGGCCGGAGAACGAACGGAAACAGACAAGGCTAGCTCAGGGGACCGCATGCGATGATTAAAGGCACTTCATCCTTGCGGAATTGCACGTTGTATTACGCCTAAGCAATCTGGCCCGAACCTCCAAGAGCCAATTTCCTGTTCGCCTGTTGAATCATGCGCCCAGATCCTTCACACTGAACACGTACAAACACACGTGCATAGCATCCCGCATGATTCCCTGAAATAGTCAAAACACTTACCGGTTTTTTCTCTTTTTTGCAAGGTAGCCTGTTCTTAAATGTTCTCCCTCGTTGCACTGTTATCGGAATGCCAGTTAGACCGACCGTGGTCACAGTTTTGATAGTATTGAGATTCAAAATGTATTTCAGATATCCATAAAGAGTGCACACGCAAATCCTTGTATCATTATCCGGTAACTGAAACACTGCACAGTATAAAAGGCGGGCAACATCCCTTTTTTAGTTCAATTTAGATTATTGGCTACAACACGTTTTGTCCTCCGTCTTGGGCCCCCACTTCCTGTCTTTTTCAATTAATTTTGCCATTATTTAATTTGTTTTTCAAGTTCTTTGTCTTTGGTGTTCACCGTAAACCGGAGAAGCTCGTTAAAACACGTGATTAAGCGCACAGGAGGATAAGCTGAGTCATCACGAAATCGGTGTATTTCTCACAGGTCGATTTTCGAGATTAGGTCCGAACCTGCAATCTAATCAGTTGATTCAGGGTCAATTCCGTCCCTTGTTTCTTTTCAACACCTGATCAGGGCGGAAAAAGGTCAAGATTAATGTAAATACCCCAAATACCTGAATTTCCGCTCTCTCCACTCCTTCTCACTCCGCCACACTCCCCCCAACCCCCCTCCTCCCCCGCTCTCTTTGCTCAATTCTTTTTTTTTTTTTTTTTGTGCGGAGGCTTCTCTGATGTTCTAGTAACTCGTGAGTAACCGCATATATAAGCAAGTATCATATTCGATAATCCGAAGAGCTGAGAAGGGCTGTATGTTGCGTCATATCATGGGACAAAACATAATTCAACACCGGAAACGTGTCAAATACAATTGGTTCTAAAGCACGTGCGACAATGGTATATAATATGTCTGATACGCCATTACAAAGCAGAGAGAACCCGAGACATTGAAGCCGAAGCAAACATGAACAAGGTCGTCCTCCTTGCGCTGTTCTTACTCACAGTGAATTATGTTCATGCTCGCAAGCAGAACGAGACAGAGCCTTTGGACGCTGGCGGTATGGTGATTTTTATTATTGTCATTATATAGTCGCTGGAAAACTTAATCTTTTTTTGAAGAAACATTCTTAGATCTGCATGCACCATTCTTGTGTTTGTGAATTCGTTTTTAGTGACCGCTGCAAATGGCATTATTTGCTACTTTCATTCTTGTTATAATTATTCAGTGTCTGATTATTTCGCTATTTTGGCTAAAATGATATCACGAAAAGTGAAGTTTGTTCAGTGGCGTGATCACAAAACCAGTTCAACGGGATAAACCTGAAACACTGTATCTATTGTATTTGGATTTAGGCGACGTTTTTCCTTTGAATATGAGCCAGGATCATTAATCCGATTTACTTTCCACATGCATGCGAGTTGGCTGAACAACTGAGCACTAACGTACTCTACAGGCCTGAAAAACGCGAGCAAGAAAGAAAGCGAAAGCAGAACAGAGAAACAGGAATGAGACAAACCGCAATGACAACAAGAAAGATGCAGCCAAAGAAGACACGAAATTATTAGAAAAAACTGACCTGCACAAGAGAAGCAGAGCAAAAGCAGTGAAGAAAATAAACAGAGAAAATCAGAATCTGATCGAGACCAACAACCAAAAAGATGTCACACAGTCAGATAGATACATGGCAGATTCTAAAAGTTTTGAATTCTGAATTCAAAATTCTTACCTTTTTTTTTTCAATCCAACAGATTGCAGCAGTGTACCGAACTGTGCCAAGTGTAGCAGGAATGACACATGTATTCGATGCGTAAATGGTACGTTTGCAGTGCCTAACAGACCTGGCACCTGTGATGGTGTGAAACCCAAAAGGAACGTATCTTGTGTGGACAAGTGTCCTGTGGGAACCGAGCCGCGATACACCAGACGCCGTGGTTCCTTTTGTGGGAAAATCGGTAAGTTAGTCAAACGCTTCAATTTTGTGCTATCTTGAATTTTTTTCTTGCCATCGATTAATTTTTAACGCTGGACTCTTGTTTGAGTGGGTTCTCCTTTTTCTCTTGACCTACTATTGAGGGTAGAGATACATAAAATAATAACTTTATGATTCAGCATCTATGTGTTTAGCTATCTAATGGAGGACTCATAGTACTATAGTAAGAATAAAAAGGCCCTAATAATAATCGAGCCTTGTGCACAAACTCTACGAGATATTTTACAATGTTTAGTTAACCTGTAACTATTTGTGTGTGAAATACTGTTGTTCTCAATCGGCGAGATACTAGATTTGAAGCCGCATTCGATGCGGCAGGACATTTGCAGACCAGCTGCCACCGCGTAAAGCGCGTTTCCTAGGCAAGATTGTACCATTAACTTCTTTACGGGCTTTAGGTCACTGATAAACAACAGAGTTTATAATATCATTGTCATCGAAAATATTCAGTTGATTGAACCATTCATTCATTCGCTGTGCATGTAGACTAGAAGGCGGCGCAGTCACTGCAGAATGAACTGAGCGGAAATTGAGAGATCATTTACAAAAACTTTTGGTGCTTGTTAGGATTCTCTTTCTTGTGGATGAGAGAGAGAGAGAGAGAGAGAGCGGGAGAGAGAGGTTTGTTCCATTCTAAATGCTTTTCTTGCAACTTTTTTTCAATCCAACAGATTGTAGTGGTATGCCGAACTGTGCCAAGTGTAGCAGTAATGACACATGTGTTCGATGCGAAAACGGTTCGTTTACAGTGCCAACTGACTCCAGTGGTAAACTCCGTAAAGGCGTATCCTGTGTAGACGCGTGTCCTGAGGGAACAAAGCCGTTACAGAAGCCTTGTGGGCTTTCCATTTGTATGAAAACCGGTAAGTTAGCAGCGAACGAAAGAGTTGTACTGCTGTGCCATTGTCTTTCTTTTTCTTTTTTTTTTTTTTTTTTTTTTCTGTTTTTCATTCCCCAACTGAATACTAAGACAGATAACTGAACAATGAGAGAAAGAAAGAGAGAGAGAGAGAGAGAGAGAGAGAGAGAGAGAGGGGAGGGGGGGGGGGGCGGGGGGGGGGGGGGGGAAGGGGAGGGGTGAAGGCAGAATGTCAAACAACTAGACCAGAAACAGGCTGATTGCAACTCTTCAATCCAACAGATTGCGCACCAAACTGTGCTGCGTGCAAGAATGACAAATGTGTCAAGTGCGAAGATGGTTTCTTCACGGTGATTAACGGACCCCGTCCCCGTAAATCCAACATAACCTGTGAAGCTGAGTGTCCAGAGGGAACCAATCAAGTCGATTGTCCCTCGGGCGATAAGTTTTGTGTCAAAGCCGGTGAGTAAGCTATAAATCCTTGTTTCCATAAAATGGCATCCGGGTTGCGACGCAACTGATATAAGCGCAACACAAACTACAAAAATCAAAAGTCTGTGTCGCTCATGAAAAACAGGCTTGTAGAACACCGAGATTCAGATAAAAGAGAGATTCGGCCACGCCAAGGTACAGATAAAAGAGAGATTTGGCCCTCTAGTCGTGAGGCAAAATGTGTACAATTAAATAAATTACAGAGCAAACAAAGAAACACTTCCTCATCAGCAGCTTTTATTTGAATGGTCACTCTAGGGTCCAGTAAATCTCCTTGTCGCAGTGAACCGAAGAAAACTTGCCCCGATGAATCCCATATTGAGAAATCTTGTCGAGGCAAACCTCAGGAGAAACTTCCTCAAGGAGGAAAACCTCAAGGTGGAAAATCGCCCCAGGAATCATAAGGTAAGCTTCGTGGAAATACAGATGCCCATACTGTAATATAACGAACACTGATCATTGTGTTGCGTTTACAGTACGTGCTTGAATCTATTGAGTCACAACTCAGATATCTTTGGAATATCCGTTTAGCACAATACTTGATTATTACTGTGAAATAGCCTTTCTTTATTGTTTCGCCTTTTTGTATAGCCTTCGTTCTAGTGTATGACTATACGTGTACTTCAGACTTGCGATAGAGATTGCAGAGTCGCTCGTAGCGCGCGTTGAGACCGTTTGTTATTAAAAGTGTTCTGTGAGTGACCGGTAAATTTGTTCTACGACTCCTAATCATGCACAGCACAATCTAGGACAGTATCATAAAGTGCGGCACTGCATACAGCAAAGCTTTCATGGGCCAAATTATAACAAGGTAAGGGAAATAATTAGTTGCCTAATAAAATGCTATTGTGTTTTAACACAGAAAATCTCTGAAGGAGTCATGTCGCTTCATGTCGCAGCTGCTGTGTGCACGTGACTTGCACGACAATAAAAGGAAGTCGCAGTGAGCTGTAACGCAAGAAAATAAAGCCACAATTTGACAGAGCCAGGAATCAACGTAACATGATTGAGTGCAGCTTTTAGCTTAGGGAATGCATGTTGCCTGCAGTAAACTGAATTAGTAGACTATTCGAGCGCCACGAAAGCCAGTATAGGCCTAACAAACATTTATATAGTTTTAATGTTTATACAATTTTATAACTACGTTTGACTCCCATTGTCAGTGTTTTGGATGCTTTGCCTAAAAGAAGAGTTTGTAAATTGTTGTTGATATGTCATTAAAATATCTTTGAAAGGCTCATGCTGATCGCTGGTACTAGTGTAAAGCCCCGATCAGACGGTTATGATAGCTCGAACTCTCACGCCATTTGAACACGAACTATCATGCACTATCATGGACTATCATCAACTAGCAAATAGCTATACGTACTCTGCCCACCGTAAATTGGACTCAGTCTGTCCGTGAGTCATATTAGGACTGTTGAATTTTCCCAACTGTTCAAGATTTTGAAAATAGAGTTTGTTACCAACGGTTCTCCATTAGTGCAGGAATACATTTGCTTCTGGGGCAACTGGGCGGACAACAAGTCGCACGCCAGGAGCAAGCCGTGCCCACCAAGTAAAATTCGTTTACCCGTGTGAAAACTGCGTTTATGCGTGTGTGATTCTTTCTTATATCTTTAGTAAAAAATATGCGCCCTTTTTATGCCTTTTAGCAGGAAAACGTCTAGAAAAACCGCACGTAACTTGCTCGGGAAAATGCAACTTTTGCGAAATTCTCAATCGAGGGACGAGTTTAGAATCTTTGGAAATGCCAATACGAATTTCTAAAGCTACGTTTGTCTATATCCTTTTTAGCACTAAAGGCTCGAAAATTAGAGTCCTTGCGACCGGAGCCGCCCCCCCCTCCCCCCCCCCCGGGACCTTTTAACGGATCACAAGACAACAAAGAAATGTAACTGATCTAAGAATTGGTTCTGCTCTGCGACAGCGTGGAGATAAACTATATCAGTTTGCAACTTAATGTCTTTTAGTAAACTCAACTTTTGCTTCATTGAGGGGGGGGGGGGGGGGGGGGGGGGGGGGAGGAGTTCCCTCATAATCTCTTGCACAGCAGGAACCGGAAACAACTGCAGCTATAAATTCATTTTCATTCTGACAGTCAACTCTGAGGCGGACACCCTCGGAAATAGATTTAGTGCCCGCCTTAGAGAGAGTTCAGTTACAGAGAAACAAGTGAAAATCGGCAAGGACCAAATCCGCATGCTGTGTCCGCCTTACAGAGGTGTCCGTTTAGAGTTGACTGTAATCCGCTATTTCGTCTATTCTGCTATGCATGGGGAGCAGAATGGACGAAGTACTATTTCGTTCATCCCGGAATTAGAAGAGGTACCAAAAGAACACGATCACCGTCTACCGTGAACACCCTCGGGACTAGCATTTAGTGTCCGCCTTAGGGAAAATTCAGTTACAGAGAAACAAATGAAAATCGACAAGGACCAAATCTGCATGTGGTGTCTGCTTAGAGACTGTATTCTGGAATAGGAATAGACGGAATAGTCCCAAAATAACGTACCCTTAGTGTCCCCTCCCCGGCCCGGGGGATGCCGCTAGAAGGCCGGAGAACGAGCGGAAGCAATCAAGGCTAGCTAACTGGGGACCGCATATGATGATAAAGACACTTCATCCGTGTAGGATTGCACCTGGTGTTACGCCCAAGCGATCTGACCCGAACCTCCAAGAGCGAATTTCCTGCTCGCCCGTTGAGTCATGCGCCAAGCTCACCTTTACAGAGCACGTACAAACGCCCACGTGCATTTAACATCCTGATTCTCACCGGTTTTTCTTTCTTTTTTCTTTTTTCTTTTTTGTTTGTTTGTTTTTTTTTTATAGCACCTTATTCTTCAGTGTTCTCCCTTGTTGCACTGTTATCGGAATGCCTGTTAGACCATGGTTACTCTTTTGATAGAAGGCCAAGTTTAGAGACGGCAATGCGCACCTTTCGCTTCACGTGCAAGCCATGCTGGGCATCCAAATATGGTAAGATAAGCACTTCTAGCGGAAGTGCCAACCACGTCTATTTTAAACAGGGAGTCAGGTATCACTAAAGACCCGAGTGTTCCAGAATGATAAACTTGAACAGAGGGACCCTGTCGAAGGGGCCATTGATTTCAGTTCCATTTTCTTCCCTCTTTAGTTCTGATTTCTTTGTTCGTGCGATATGTTTCTCTGTTTCTTTGGAATTCACGGTGAACCGGAAGAGGATTCGAAAGCGTGACAACTGCTGTTCAGACCAATATACACTCACGCAGTGATATTGCAATTCAGAACACATGGGAACGATCCATGACTCAGTGGCCATTATAGTTGCTAGCTGGGCCCAGCAGTAAAGGCCTGGGTGCGTCCCCAATTAGCAACAGCAATCTATTTTATCAACGTTAATGTAAAGAGAAACCGGCACTTGCTATATTGGTTTTCACAACAAGAGATTTCACAATGCCGGGTGAAGTCATTGTTTGTTGTTAAAGTCCCGGGAAGGGGGGGGGGGGGGGGGGGGGGGTACTCCCATATATTTCCTATACAGGGATGTTCCGCCCGATAGGGTATCATTTTCAGGGTCTTGTGTCTTAAACAGGGTATCAAATTTTACATTTTCGTGTCTTAAACAGGGTTATTTTCTGAAGATTTTCTCCTCTTCCCCTCCCCCCTCAACCACATTTTTGCTCTCGTCATTTTCGCGTGATTTCTTCATATGTTCCAGTGGAAACGCGTGCAACGCAGGCTAACTTATCTAAACTTAGTCTTGAACAGGGTATCAAATTAGAGCACTTTGTCTTAGACAGGGTAGCAAAATTTCCATTTTTGTGTCTTGAATAGGGTCAGGGTTTTATTAACCCCCCCGGGGTTAAAGTATAGCCGGAACAGAAGAACAGGCAACATGGCCTACGGAAGTTAGAAACGTGGAGCACATGCTGAAAACTAAAACTGTCACTGAGTTTGATACAAGGCGCTGGTTTTGTCCTCCGTGTTAGCCCTCTTTTCCCGCCTTTTTCTGTGATCAACACGTGACTGAGCACGGAGGAAGCAAATGAGTCACCAGGAAATAACTAAGTGTGATTTCCCACGAGGTCAATTTTGAAGAAGTTCCAAGACCAACGTAAAGAACCAGATTCAGGACTAATCCCGCCTCTTCTTGCATTTCAACACCCCACAAGGTCAAGATCAATAGGAATACCTCAAATAACTCAAGGTATCTTATCGTTTATACTGCAAAAGTGCAAATACTCAATTCCCCCAACCTCTCTTGCCTCCCTGTCTGCCTCTGTCTTTCTCTCTGCATAGTTTTGTTCTGGACATGTTGTGTAGCTTTCTCCGATGTTCTAGAATGAATATGCAGCGTCACCGCACCACAGATATCGTATTCGGTAATCTAAAGAGCTGTGAAGTGTTATGTGCTTGCGTCATCTCCAAGTGAGTAAGAAGAAAACATGATACGTCCTTTCTCTTCCCACTAATTCGCCCCCATACCGGAAACTTGTCATATGATCGGGCGTTAGGCACGTGCGACAATGATATAAAATCGACTGTGTCAGATCTGGTTCGACATCACAAAGCGGAGCCGAGTACCTGAGACGTTGAAGCTGAAGCAAACATGAACAAGTTCGTCCTCGTTGCGCTGTTCCTACTCACAGTGAGTTTTGTTCATGCTCGCAAGCAGAACAAACAGAACAAGAAGGACAAGAAGGAGCAGAACGGTAAGTCCGGCTTTGGTAGGAAACTCTGTTAGTCGGTGGAAAAGGTTGCTATGTGTGGAAACATTTGTATCCATACACCGTTCTTATGTTGTGAAATGATTAGTTACTGCTGCAGCGTTATTTTGGCCACAGAGATATCATGAAAAGTGAACTTTTTTCAGTGGCGTGTTCACTGATTAGCTCAAATGGACAAACCTGAAGCAAACCTGTATTGTATTTAGGTTTATGTGACGCGTCTCCCTTGGGTAGGAGCCAGATTGTCTTGATCTACTTCAAGTGAACAACAACTCCGTTAAGACACGCAATGTTCAGACAAGGAGCGAGAGAGAAACAGAAAGGGAAACAGAAGAGGAAATAGACTGCAATAGACAACAAAAGAGATACGGACTAGATAAAGACAGAATTAGAGAGAGAGAGAAAAAAAAACAAAAAAAAAACACACACACACACACAGAAGACCGACATGCACGAGACATACGAGGGAAGGAAATGTGGACTGGACAGAAGGACAAAGATCGAGAGACACTAATTTGATCGAGGCGACTGGAGGTCACACACAGTCAGACAGGACCGACACTAACTAAAATATGTCAGATTCTTTGCGTTCTAAATTATCTCCTCTTTTTTCAACCCAGAAGATTGCAATGTACCGAACTGTGCCAAGTGCGGCAAGAATGACACATGCATTCGATGCGTAAATGGCACGCATGCATTGCTTAGCAAGTCTCAAAGCCAGGATGGTGAACGCGGTTTTAACATATCCTGTGTGGACGAGTGCCCAGAGGGAACAGAGCCGCGAGACAAGAAAAGACGTGGTTCCGTTTGTGTGAAAACCAGTAAGTTACTCGAACGTGCCTTGAGCTATTATTTTTGCCATCAATTAGCCTTTTGAATATTTTTGTGATGCCAGATTCTTCCAGGCATGCAGGTTCCACGTTTTCATTTAAGTGTAGACTGAGATGGAGACCGCGGGGGGTTTGCATTGATAGAGGTGCATGTAAATAGATAGATACACAGATTGATGAAATATAAATATAGTGTATCGTTGTGTTTATGGAGGACTTACTCGATCAGGACGAGATCAAGACAATACAAAACAACACAAGACAACTTTTATTAAAGAACCATGTGACTGTGTTGGAATGAGCTAAACGGAATTCAGAGGATATATCGATTACAAAATTTTAGGTGCAGCAGATATAAATGGAAACAAGGCGGTAATTGTTAGTATTGACATCAATAATAACAATTACCGAGGAGACAACAAAAGACAATAGGAATAGGAATTTGGGTAGGGGGGGTTCCGCTGACTCTATAAAACCCTGACCCTATTCAAGACACAAAAATGTAAATTTTGCTACCCTCTCTAGGACAAAGTGCTCTAATTTGATACTTTGTTTTTAATGTTCCAGTCAGAGAGATAAGTTAGCCTGCGTTGTACGCGTTTCCATGCACTGAAGCATACGAAGAAATCGCGTAAAAAAAAATGGCGAGTGCAAAACTGTGGTCGAGGGTGGAGGGGAGAAGATCTTTGGAAATAACCCTATTTAAGACACTAACATGTAAAAATTGATACCCTGTTTAAGACAGAGGACCCTGAAAATAATACCCTATCGGGCGGAACGTCCCTATATAGGAAATATATGGGAGAACCTCCCCCCCCCCCCCCCGGGGGGGGATGAGAGAGAGAGAGAAAGAGGTTCATTGCCTTTTCTAAATGCTTTTCTTGCCACTTTTTAATCCTGACCAACAGATTGCGATGTACCTAACTGTGCCATGTGCAGCATAAAGGACACGTGTATTCGATGCACAAATGAAACGTTTGCAGTGCCTAGCCCATTAGAGAAACCCAATGGTAAGCCCATTAGGAACGTATCTTGTGTGGACGCGTGTCCCGAGGAAACCAAACCTTTCCAGAAGCCATGGGGAGGTTCTGTTTGTTTGAGAACCGGTGAGTTAGCCGAGCGCTAGAATTGTATTGCCGGGAGTATAGGTTTTATAAGAGGGCCTAGATGGGGTTTACTGTTAAGTGTTATGGGCCTGAATTTTTTACTGTTAAGTGTTATGAAGCCAAAAAAATTAATGTTAAGTGTTATGTAAAAAATACAGTTAATTGTTACAAGATATTTAATAAAACAAGACAAAAAATACAGTTAATTGTTACAAGATATTTAATAAAACAAGACAAAAGGGTCTAGATGGGGTTTACTGTTAAGTGTTATGGGCCTGAAGGGTCTAGATGGGGTTTACTGTTAAGTGTTATGGGCTTAATTTTTTTACTGTTAAGTGTTATGAAGCCAAAAAAATTAATGTTAAGTGTTATGTAAAAAATACAGTTAATTGTTACAAGATATTTAATAAAACAAGACAAAAGGGTCTAGATGGGGTTTACTGTTAAGTGTTATGGGCCTGAATTTTTTACTGTTAAGTATTATGCAGACTACCCCCTCCCCTCCCATCTAGGCCCTCTTATAACATAAAGGAATAAGAACTGATGAGCCAAAGCAAGACAGACACACAAGCATAAAAAGACCCAGCCCAGAGTTGAGTTGGCACAACATAAGCCTATAGTTAGTTTTAGTCTTTTTGCCCGTCTTTCCATATCTTTATCGTGTTACTATCAAAGACTATTCGCAGCAGGAACTCTCAGGAAATCGCTCAAATGGGCTTATCAGGGAGGGGAGGGGGCAGAATGTCAAACAAGTAGATCAGAACCACGTCAGGCTGTATGCATTCTAAACGATCGCGTTGCAACTCTTTAATCCAACAGATTGCGCACCAAACTGTGCTGCGTGCAAGAATGACAAATGTATTAAGTGCGAAGATGGTTCCTTTACGGTGATTAACGGACGCCGTTCCCGTAATGTTACCTGCGAAGATGAATGCCCAGAGGGAACCAAAGAAATCGAGTGTCCAGAGGGCGATACTTTTTGTGTCAAAACCGATAAGTCAGGTAAGCTATAAAAATAAAGAAATAAAAAAAAAAAGAAACAGAGAAAAAAACATCCGGCAGGGGTGGATTTAAGATTTTTGCAAGGGGGTGGCCAGGATGGGATATGGTTGAGCGTGGAGGGCGCGACTTGCCAAGCGCCGTAAGCGCGAATTTTTAGGGAGGCCCGGGGGCATGTTGGCGTCGAAAATGTTTGAAATCTCAGGTTTCTGAAATGGCATTTCCCGCGAGAGAGAGAGAGAGAGAGAGAGAGAGCAGTGAGGTTTCTGTCAAGTCATGAGGCTAGTAAGTCTTAAAAAACTGTTTGCAAAATATGTAGAGTTAAATGAATTACAAAGAAAAAGAAAAAAAGAACGCTCAATCAGCAGCTTCTTGTCCGTTTGAGTGGTTACTTTAGTATTTACAAGCTTATGACGTCTTTCAGGATCCCGATTTCTAAAGATGATGAAATTAAAACTGTGTCGTAGCGGACCTCCAAAGAAAGCTCGTGGCGGATCTGGGAAAAAGCCCTCTCGTGGTGGAAAGGGGGGGAAAAATCAGGGAGGAAAAAAACGCAGGGTTTAAGGTAAGCTATGTGAAACAGTGGAGGAGATACGTTACAGCACATTACAATTGTATTTACGGAGCATTTGATACATTGTAGTACTGACGCACCCACACTGCGAGTTCGTTGGATACATAAAACCAGTACAACATAGCAGAACATGTATAAGGCCGGGCAAGGGAAACAGGCAAAGAACAGCACAACAAGTTAACATAGGGCAGATTGTGCGGCAAAGCGTGAGCACATGACAGGGCATCGTGCACCCGGGGGAGAGGGGGGGGGGGGGAGGAGGGTACTCCCATATATGAGCCATGTAGGTATGTAGGTATCATTTTCAGCATTTTAGTGTGAAACAGGGTATCGATTTTAGCATTTTAGTCTGGAAATAGGGTCGGAGATTTTGATATTTGGTCTGAAATAGGGTCAAAAATTGCACATTTTGGTCTGAAATAGGGTCGAAAATTACACATTTTTGTCTGAAATAGGGTAAGGGTTTCGGTCCCGGGCGGCACACTCCCACCCAAAATTTTGAGGAGTACCCCCCTCCCCCCCCCGGGATCACTATGCACAGCACAGCACTGACAGCACTACTTATAGGGTGAAGTTAACATACAGCACAGCATAACGTATCAGTAAGACAAGACAGCCGCAGCACAAGGATAAAGGACATTTATTCATTATAAATTGCGGCCGTACATCAAAGCCGGGCCAAAAGAAAGGCAAGTCAAGAATTAGGCTTACCTAACGAAATGCTATTGTGTTCTAGCACAGGAACTCCCTCAAGCTCTAGCTCTGACGCTTTACACGTAGCTGATGCGCACGTGACTTGCACGACCATATAAGGAAGCCGTACTGAGCTGAAACGACATAAAAACACAGAGCCAGGAATCAACAAAATATGACTGAGCATAGCTTTAGCCTGAATAGTATATATGTCTTGCCAGTTAGTTGACCAGTTTTTGTTAACGAAGTTTTATGCTTGTTTTGTAAACTGAGAGCTGCTTCTGGTTGGCTGTTTCCGAGTAAATATTTGATAATGTGAATTATTCTGTTGTTGAGATGACAATAAAATCTTTTCGAAAGAAATTGTGTTGTTCAATAATGTGTCCGTAAAAACGGTGGTTTCTTCAGGATCTGTCTTTACACTGGTCTCTGTAACCTCGCCCCTTGCTCAAAAACCATGTGGCTGAATAATTGTGCCGTTTGTGACTGCAAACATGAGTACGCGGGTTAAAGCTCTTTTTCACTAGCAAATAGGCTGGGTAAGCAAAAGCACATTAACGACAGTGGCATAAGCATTTACAGTCAACTCTCTATAAGCGGACACCTCCAAGGCCGGACAGCATGCAGAGTTGGTCCTTACCGATTTTCACTTGTTTCTTTGTAACTGAACTCTCAAGGCGGACACCTCTCTGAGGCGGACACTAAATCTAATCCCGAGGGTGTCTGCCTTAGAGAGAGTTCACTGACAAAGTCGGTGAACTGATGGAGTTTGGCAGGCATGTCCGCCGGTTACCGCTATTTGCACCAGGATAGCAAAATAAATGAAAACGGGAGGGACAAACATAACAAATGTTTTGCCGGACTTTATTGTCAAACGGACTTATTCTCAGTCAATATTTATCTTGCAAGCGGTTTTTAACCTATATTCTGAAACTTGGCGGTACAGTTGCGCTCTTCGACTTTTGTCTCGTGGAAAGTCCACAACCCTGCAAAAAAAAAAAAAAAAAAAAACAACAACAACAACGACGACAACGAACAAAAGAAAAACAGAAAAAAGCAAAAACAAAAAACAACACAAAACAAAACAAGAAACCGCCTGGCAACCTGCGAAAACAGCATTCATTAAATGTCAGGGAACTTTTGTTTTTCCAGTTTGCTCTGTGACCGTGGGAATGCAAATTCAACTCGACAGCTGTCAGTTTTCAGCAAAATGCGTCAGATGACCAGGCCCCAGGGACCAGGCAGCGGTTGGTGTATGAAGTTCTCCCGTCGTCTTCAGACCTTTGAGACTTAACCTTTTCCGGTTTTACTCCGAAACAACACAGTATCACAGTTGCACAGTATGTGCGGAGAGGAGTTTTCTCCCAAGCTCGCAGGACTCTATCATCCAAAAGCAGTCTTATTCACAACATCTAAGGTATGATTGGTTTTGAAAAATTGATCGCTTTTGACGCCTTTCGTTTGGCTGTCGGCGAACGAGCCCCGCGGGCTCCGTTTGGTTTAACAATGTTATTTTGAGTGTGCTGGATTTCTGCAGGTGGGCAACTTAGCAGTTCCAAACACTAAAACATCTTAAAGCATCCGAGGGTTTATTTTGTTCCGAGTTCCGGCTGACCGGGTATTTGGTTTCAGTCTAGAGCGGTGCAGTGTAGGTTTTAAGAAATATATAACGCGTCACCGTGTAATATAGCTCATCTAAACACGTGGGAAGTTGGGAGAACACGAGAGTAGCGTAAGGAAACCACGAGGCCACCGAATGGTTTCCGGCGTTTATATATTTCTTTTATAAAATTAACTAGTCAAGTAAAATACATCACGTATCGCGTCAGCGTGTAATATACTCTCATATTACACGGTTATTCAGCCAATCAGAACGCGTGTGGTATCATAGTTATTTTATAAATGTTTATATTGCCCGGCTGTTCATTTTGGCGACCCTCGCCTCGTTCAATACAGCTGGCTGAGATTCGGGGGGGGGGGGGGGGGAGGGGGGGGATTGACAGTAGCTTTGACCAGCTTACAGACGCGCAAAAAAGATGGAAGCATGGAAGATATAATTGAGAACACAATAATGATAATGAACCTCGCGCAAATTTACTGCGCTTCCTCTTGCAGATCTGCACACATACTACATAGCATTTCCTCCTCAAAGTGTGCAAAGGAAATAAACATTCGCCGGCCCATTTCCGAAACTTTTCCGCTTCTGTGTACATCTAGAATTTGCAGCCCATTAACCACCCTTAGACTTATTTAAAATATTTATTTACATTTCTCTTGACTTCTAAACATAATATAAATGCAGATAAGTTATAGATGTATTATGAGACTAATGAGATATTTGATTAATATATTTGAGGCTTGGGAGTTAGTTCTAAAATTTTCTTTTTCGGTTATACAGCCACGAGTCAAATCATTTTGCTGATATTCTCCAGGAAACTTGGTCCGTGGTCCAGATCAAAGTTTGTCATCCCCCTCTCCCACCCCTCGTCAGGAGTTGTTGGGCTTTTTGTGCCCCTCATTTCCAGCCTGAAGGATGGGGGCGGAGTGGATATTTTGCAGGGGCGCGTTTCTCACTGTGTTTCTTTTGACTGTTTACCTCGTGTTTCAGTGGTTTCCTGTTTGGGTGACGGTTGTTTATCGACTTGTCTTTGGCTGCTACTGTCTCGGCTGGATTGTTTTCAGCGGATTTCATCCGTCGAATGGTAAGACCAAATGGTTTATCTACTTCACCAACTGGTCTTTTTGCTTCGTCACCATGTATTTCCTTGTTGCTGGACTCGCAAGTGTCCATCACTTTTATCGAAAAAAAGCGGAAGCGGACAACTTCGCTGCGGTTCAGATGATAGAGGAGCGGGAATCACGTGATCTGGAGGAAAGCGCGGGAAACGACGCGGACGGCGATATGGCCGAGCAATCCCCAGTGGCCTGGTACCACAAAGTCCAGTGGCTAGTTTACAATATCGCTGCGCCGAATGCGTTCCTGATCAGCGGTGTCTACTGGGGCGTCTTGTACACCGGATATCCCACTGATATGCTCGATATCAGCACGCATGCGCTCAATTCAGTCTTTATGCTGACGGAGACGTGTTTCGGTTCAGTGCCCGTGCGTGTTCTGCACGTGATTTACCCGATGACGTATGCGAGCTTGTACTTGGTGATGACCGTGGTGTACTGGGCCTGTGGTGGTACAAACGCGCTTGGGAAACCTTATGTGTACTCCATTCTCGACTATGGTTTCGCGCCAGGGCTTGCCGCGGGGATGTGTCTGGCTTACGTTTTGGTCGCTGTTCCCTTGTGTCACATGATGCTCTTTGGTTTTCACAAGATCCGCTCTTGGATGACGCGCTGAAACTCACAAACTCCTAGTGCCTAACGCATTCAAACCAAAGGGCCTGCTATCTTGAACTTTTTTAATCGGTTAGCGTGAATACTGTTATTAGAGCAGTTTTCGGATGAATGTCCAAAGTAATCGTGTGATTGCTTTGGTTTTGCATTTGCTATGCGTTAGCCATTAATTTAAACAATTTTGGACACATTTTTGCCAATCAGAGACACTAAGAAAGCGAAACCCGATTGCGATGTTCTCACGCAAGCAAGCAAGTGGCGATGGCGTTTCTTTGCACTGCTGATTGTTTTTCTTTTTCTTTTCTTCAAAATAAAACCAAACGCAAATTGACTGGTTGAAAGTGTTTCTTTACAGTCTCTGTGAGTGGGCGTCAGTGCACTTACTTTGGATTTGGCTTTCGCCAGTTGTTCAAAAACGGCTCCAAAATGTTCGCATAAAAAGTTTAAAATTCACTTGATTGGTTTAACCCTTTCACTCCTAAGAGGGCATGAGTCAATTTCAATTTTATCCTTCAGTTTATCACCAAAAATGTATCCACAGCATTATAAACCTGAACCTGTACGGCCGGCCTGTAAATTAAACACTCGTGAAAGTTTTGTTCAGGAATCTTTGACTGACCCATGAAACACTTAAAACATTATTTAGTTTGTGCTCGAAGTCGATGTGCGTTTCGTACTCCCTCCCCTCCCCCGCCAAAATGGTTTACTCATGGGCCCGCCATGTATACCAGCGGTACTCTTCCTGAACACACAAAATCCAACATGGCGGCCGCAACAGGTCTCGGCCGTTCAACGCATTCCGTTTGGCAAAAAATCCTGACAGTGGTTAACAATGCCCTGGTCTACCTTGATTCTCCTGCTGCTGAGCTTATGCACTGGTCTGGTAGCGTGCAAGACATCCTTGAGACTGGAGCACTGGCGCTTTTTGATTTTTCATCTGGGAGGGTGAGCCGATCTGAATACTATAAGTCGTATATTGATTAGCGATTCAGTGCGATCTTTGAGCAACGATTCTTTCCTTAAGCAGTTTAAAATACTGTCTAATCGTGCCGCCTTGCTGATTTTCCAGGCAGGAAATGAATCGGAAAGCAAGGCTGTTTTCATCGTCACAACATTACTCCATGGCTGTGTTATGGACCGTCTGAGTGCTATTGTGCAAGCCAGCGATTTCCAGCACTGTACAATTGTTTGTGCCACTCCTGAAGAGGTGCACTCCTTTGCAAAACACGTGGATCCTTCAGAGGGATCGGTTTTTGGAGATCTGTCACACAAACTGAGGGAGTGGATGGGCAATTTGGTACTGTACAGGAAATATATATAGTGTTCAATTCATTTTTCTCTTTCAATTTCTCAAAGAAGCTAAGATATTGTAGACGCATATCAATGAATACACAGTCACATAAGACTGGGGGTCACTGAATATGATAACAATATTCTATTTTAAGATCAATTAGATAGTCAAAGTGTCAGTCAGTTACGAGCCGTCTACATATTTGCCAGTTCGCAACTAATATTAATGTTTTTTTGTTTTTGTTTTTTGTGTTTTTTTTGGGGGGGGGGGGGAGGGGGGTTGGGATGGTTCAAAATTTGGACGTTAGTGTGGGGATTTTGGGGATAGAGCAAGTGGAGTGAACCAAACTTGATACATCAGCGTGCAAGGAAACACAAACCAAGGAATGTAAGTTTCTTCATGATATTCAACCATCATTGTTGCACAACTGTGCGGTGAATTGAACTGGTGAATATGTCCACAGCCCCTACATAATGCACATCAACTCCACCTGTTACCATATCACACAATTAATTGCAGTTAGTAGTAAGACACTGCACTTACTGACTGTTCTTCTTTTAGTATTCCACAGTGGATATTCATCACATTCCACTCTTTGCTGCTCAAGTCTGTCCAGGCTTGATCATCACTCCTCCATTCTCGTCATTCTTTCCCCTGTTACCCTCAGATGCCCCACGGCTACAGAAGTTCCTCCGAAGCTTGGTGAGTTACTTGATTCTCTGATGTTTTTTTCTCTGGGGAGAGGGAGGAAATGTACAGGAAGACAGACAACCAAACAGACATTATTCTTGCTTGGGTGTCAAAGGGAGACAGGAGAATGTAGATGCAGAGACATTGGGTTCTGCATTTCACATTTCCCCCTTTCTTTTTGTGTGTGGATCATTATCTTTAGGGCGACAAGAGAGTGTTCAACAGCCTGAGTGAAATTGAACAATCCTGTCTTCCTCAAAACCTTCAAGTGAAGATTAAGGTGAGTCTTACGGATGTGTAAACATTACAATGAAAAGTCTAATAAAGGATTAAGTCTCTGCCCAGCTCTCCCTATTCCTCTTTTTATGTTTCTTTTTCCTTGACTCCTGTCCAAATTGGCATTGTCTCCTTATCTTTGTCTTTTGTCTTTGTCTCATAAGTTTGTTTCTTTGTCTCCTGTTTAATTTGTAACTTTCCTGTTTCTCCTGCACACAGATGTTTGCATCTGGGCTGAACAGCTTGTTTGAACTGCTAGAGGTGAATGAGGACTGTTATGGCTTGGGATACTTAAGCAAACTCATTGCTGCAGAGCTGGCCAACATGCCTTCTGCAAGAGCCAGAAGAAAGGTAACTGTTTGATAAGCATTTAGTGTGGAGTATTGATCATTACATGTTCGCTGTGTCTGGCACTTACATGTACCACCCTTATCCACGGTCTTGGCAAGATCTTGTGAGAAGATCTTGTTAAACCTTGCCAAGATATTATCTTGGTTAAATCTTGGCAATATTTTGCCATGATATTGGTAAATTTTGTCAATACCTTGTTTTTGAGATCTTGACAAGATAAAGATTCAGCAATATTTCAAACCAACTTGGTACCATGAAAAATAAAATATTGTTAAAGTATGACAATTCTTTTTTGAAAAAATATTGTAAGTCAATTAACTCTTTGACAATATACTGGTGAATGATTCTTTTTTGTACCTTGACTGGTTCTTGCAGGCAGCAACTTCGCGTGGTTCTCTCGTCCTGATTGATAGGACACTGGACCTCGTGGGTCCCTCTGGGCATACATGTGAGACACTTGCCGACAGAATACTGCAGCTGTTACCAAGACTTCCACAGCACAGGAATGATGTTGCTGTTGATGTGTCGACTATCTGCTCCTCTGGAAGGTGAGAACATGCAAATACTTACCCACTCAGGAGATTTCTTTGAACATATGATCAACTTTAATTTTATCCTTCAATTTCTTACCAGAAATATACCATACAGTAAGAAGAACTTGTCTTTGATAGCTTTAAACAGATAAAAGCTTCATTTATTTTTACAGTACATCACTCAAACATTTTTATGGAGAATCTGTATTTTGAGCTTGAGAGTGAAAGGTTTTGGTCCCATAAATCAGTGCTAGAACAAGAGAATTTTCCTGCCTTGAAGAAAGCAACTGTGTGGTGTATAGGATGGATAAAATTAATAATATTATTGGTGGTCTGATCAGCTTGAACCCAAGTAAGTCCTGCCCTAAACAAAATGTACAGGTTGTTTTAGGAAAATATTGATAGTCTGACTAGGTTTAACCCAAGCAAAAGATACCTAGTTCTCCTGGTCTGATCAGCTTGAACCCAAGTAAGTCCTGCCCTAAACAAAATGTACAGGTGGTTTTAGGAAAATATTGATAGTCTGACTAGGTTTAACCCAAGCAAAAGATACCTAGTCCTCCCAGCCTGCCCTGAACAAAATGTTTAAGTAGTGGAGGAGAATTGATAGTCTGACCAACTTGATCACAAGCAGAGATAATAATTATCTCTTATTATTTACCTGTCATTTTCTCCATACTGGACTACAAATAGATGACTATATTGGAGAAGTTTGTCTCTGATCACTCTTAATGGTATCAAACATATTCCTAAACTTTGAAAAAGAGAAATATTTGCCTTGTTACCAGTTCCACTCCAGAAACATTAGCACCTGGTTGCTTGGCTCATCCCCAGGACCCAAGGGCACAAGCTCTGCTGAACTCCATGTTCACCAAGAGACCGAAGGTGAGTGGGCTTGGCACTGGTCACATGTCTTGTGGCCACCAGATCTCTCATTCTGCTTTTTCACTGCTGTTTCAATCTATCTTATTTTGTGCAGGAAAGTTGTATTGATCTTGGAAGGCAGCTGATGGAAGCCATTACTAGAGAGTCTTTACCAATGAAGACAAAACTTGTCCCAGGAAAGGTGTCCATTGAGCAACTACAAACGCTGGCTGACCAATTCAGGTACAAGACAGTAGGGAACTTGAGAAAACCAGTACAGTGATAGCAACATGACATCAAGAACCAATGAAATATTTTCTTTTTGTGCTTTATGTCCAATATGTCTTTGTAGTCAGCTTGCTTATTCTTAGGCTGATTCATTATGTTTTTGTTTCATTTTCACAGAGGTTAATTTGAGTCATGCCAATCTCCTGCTTTAAAGAACTATAATATTATAACTGTTTCATAATATTGATGTAGAAAAGGTCTGATCATTTTGACACAATTTTTGGAATTAGTTTTTGCCCTAAATCTTAGCATATTTATACTAGTTTTCCTAAGTCATCTGAATGGGCACAGATTCCCAGCTTGAATCTCCCAATAAATTGATTATTATAGAACTGATAAAAGAAGGACTATTTTTAAAACTTTCTGTTTGCAGGGGTCAGCCAAAAGCCTTCAAGAGTCATTCAGCTGTACTACAACTCGTCATGGCAGCAGTGAATGCCTTACAACACAGCAATAACTCACACTTGGAACACTTGCAGGCAACAGAAAAAGTATGATGTAACTTATTTTCAGTGAAGCCCTTACGCAAGCTGTGTATCTGTCAGTATCCAATGATATTGTACACTGCAGCTGATGTTCAGTGAACTAATGAATCCTCTAATTGCCTGTTTATGTTTTATTAGAAAGACACGGTGGCCCAGGGGTTAGCATGGTCAATGGTTATACTGAGAGTTAGGCTGGTTCACACGAGTAAAGCAAACGTAGACGCAGGTTCACAGGGTAAAATTTGTGAAGCAAGCGCAAGAGAATGGAAAGTTTTCATTTTCTTGCGTTTGCTTTACCTTGTGAACCAGCTTTATGCATTCAATATTTCACACTTAAACAATGTGCTCTCTACTCGTGGCTCAGACAGCCATGCAAAATGGCGAGCCCATCTCTGATTGAAAACACAGGGACATACAACATAGAACTGCTGAGGATGCAAACACATATCTGGTAGTGACTATGCACCCTCAGTGCTAACAGGGCTTGCAGTAATTGGTTTATTGCTGTTGTAGATCTTCTGCCATATGACAGATGGTGAAGCTGATAAAGTAAGATAGGTAAAATGAAATTATATTGGGCCCTTTTCATTTCCTATACATCTGTAGGGACTGGTGCTGAACATTAGTGAACAGGGATCTACTAGTGGTGTTACTGAGCTGCTGGCTCTACTACAGGGGGAGAATGACAAAAGGTACGCATGTGACTGCAGCCATTGAAACAATGAGTTATCTTCTCATCCCCAGAATGGCATGTCTAATTCATGGAACCCTAACCATAAACCTAACCCTAATCCTAACCCATAGTCTTGGTTAGGGCTAGGATTAGGATTAATGTTAGATAAGGATTAGGATTATGGTTCTGTTGGTTCCGTCAGTGCCATGAATTAGACATGCTGCCCCCGGCATATGTCCTACCATTCTGTGTTGTGACATTGACTGTGATGTAAACCCAGGGTTGTACTCTGCTGTGATATGATTTTAAACTGTGAAATGTGTTGAGGTGTAGTCCAGGTGTCATGCTGCCAGTAACAAAATCCATTATTTTCTTGTGTGTTTACAGAAAGCTTATGCTGGAGGATGTGTTGCTTCTGGCAGTGTTTGTTTACTCCTTAATGGGAGAGGAATGTTATGATTCACCTGCGGAGGAGGAAGAACTCAAAGTAAGTATTCAGTTGATCAATATTATTATGACCCAAAAACTCTCTCACTGCCTTAGTTATTTTCCCACGGTGTTAACACTGGACCAGTGCATGGTTTGACATTGATCCATTGTCTGCAACAGTAATGTAAATTGAACTAACTCCTGAACTGTCAAATAATACCTAAAGGTGTAACCACTCAAATGAAAGCTCTCAATAAGAACATATCAACCTTAAAAAAAGTGTCCATGCCAGAGATCAGCCAGGGGTCTGGGTCCTACTGACCAAGTCTTGGTCAGTAGGAAAAAGAGCCTGAAAATGAGGAAGAAATCTCAGGGTGCATTGTTGGGTAGACTAAAATTTAGATTTTTTGCCATAAAATTTATGTCACGTATCACCTGTTTGAGGTTATTTTTGTGTCACGAATACTACTATCTACAGAAAAAAATGTTTGAACTAAAATTTTGGACAAAACCTGTTTTAGACGCACTCCAAGACCTGGTTTTTTTGAAAGTCGATTAAGCCAATCCAGGATTAACGAAATTCTTTCTCTCGACCTCTCTCCCAATAAACTGCAGAGTTTTGTTCGAAGATGGATTAGTAGGCTTGTTCCAACTTAAAACTTTATCAAGAAAGTCATTGTGGATGAAACTTCACGTTTTCAGGCTAAAAAATGACAAGAAAGTTTAGACCTAATCCAGGATTAGCCTAATCGTGCTTTGAAAAACTGGGCCCAAATCAATAAATTGTTTCTTTTCTCTAAAAAGGTTAAGTGTCCCTCCCCTCCTTTCAATGTTAAACTTTTGAAATGCCAGATGTCCACAGCAGAGCTTTCATAGAGATGAAGCTCATATGTGAGAGAATTATGCAATGAGGTTTGTATGCTGGAGATTGATGTGCCTATACGGGAGATCATAATGCCGGAGATTTAACATGTCTGAATTCTAAGAGAAGTGTTCACCTTGTTGTTGATTGGAGGGATTATTTTGGACAGAGAAAGCTGTTTGCAGTTGCAGTATCACATATTCACTAGGCACAAATGTTTGGAATGATAATGGTATCAGATCTGCTTTTTTTTTTGTTCTGCGCTGTTGTTCATGTCATCGTTTCATCGTTCATGTCAGCTTTATCCTTGTTTTCTTAGAATACATTAATAGACTTGTTATTGAGAGGAGAGTTGGCAAGCAGGACGGAAGGATTTCTTGGTGAGTTAATTGAGTTAATATGAGGTTTTACCTTTCATTTATTATCTCAAATTGATCGCAAAGCTGGCACCAGCTTACTAAACTCTTTTACTTTCTCTAAATTAGTAGTGACCACATTGTCTGGCAACAATCTTTATTGTCAACGTGAAATACAAGAACATATAATATATACAACACATATTTTCCAGCAGACAAGCAAGTCGTGCTACTGGGGGCTGGAGGGAGGGGCATAGCTTATGCAACCCCTCTCTTGTCCCCCTCAGGGTGGGGAATAGGCTAGCCTTGCTGGAAAACACCGGTAGTGGAAGCTTGTTGTGGGCAGCACTGTTGCTGCTGTTGCTGCTGTTGAGCCTGCTGAGCCTGTTGAGCCTGTTGAGGCGGACAGCACTGTTCTTGTCCCCCTCCAGCAGTCATACCTGGTGGCTGACTCAACCCAGGGGGTGGCACAGACATAGATCCCCCCTGCCCACCCTGGCTAGGACAACATGCCATCTGTCCAGCTTGGCCCATCTGTCCGGCTGGGCCCATTGCTCCGGCAGCACCCATAGGCTGCTGCTGTGGTGGTGGGCAGCATTGAGGAGGCCGCTGTTGCTGCTGCTGCTGTTGTTGTTGTTGTTGTTGTTGTTGTTGTTGCAGTCGTTGTTGCTGTTGCTGCTGAGGTGGGCATCCAGGTGGACATCCTGCTTGTCCCTGCTGTCCCATTTGTGGGGCCATGCCTGCTGGAGGTCTGCTCACCCCCAGGGGGGGAGGGTTGCTGGATCCCGGGGGACAGCAGATGCAAGGGGTGCATGGGGGAATTGCACTTCGCTCTCCAATCTCCCGTCCCACCTCGTTTGGGCGGACCCTATAAACTTGCTTTGTGGAGAGAGGAATTTTTATAATGAAATGCTAGTACTTGTGAAAACCAGTTTTAGACTGCGTCGGCGTGGAGATAAAATGCATGGTAAATCAACTAAAAGTCCATATGGGAGAGCCATACGCCGATAAAATAGTTTAATCTGACGTTTCAAGCGTTAGCATATGCGGTTATTTGCTCTGCCAACGGTCTAACGTTCGCTGACCAACGGAAATGGCGTTAACATATTGAGCCACCCGTCAGATTTGCCGTATGTTTTGATTTGCCCAACACTATGTAGACACTTACGTTTCTTACTTGAATCCATGGGAGTGGACCTACAAAATAAGCAAAACTATAATTACAGACAGAAGAATTTTGCTTAGAATCATTTTAAACAATTTGACTGATTCCAAGAAAGGGGTTTCCCAAGTCGATACTGTGAAACTTGGCGTCGTGAAACCACTTGAATCAAACTGAATGAAATCCGGGATTTCAGATCTTGAAGACGTCGTGGCTGATTCCACAACCTCAGCCCACTTGTCCAAAGGCCGAGTATGCAAGGCCAAGGTTTTTAACCAACTATTATTTTATTATCTTAACTTCTTGTGTCCGACGGACATCAGGATTTTGAGTATAAAGACCAAGTAAAAAGCTTGTTATGCTCAACCCATATCAAGGAAGTCGTACTTGGAAAGGAAATATTTTCATTTCCAGGCTTAAAAATGATAAAACAAAGTTTAGACCTTGCTTTGATGAACTGTTCTTATATTTTGACTGTCCTGTTGTACAGAACGGATTAGTTTACACTCGAGAATGTGTTTGACACTTACGTCGGAATGCCTTGGCTTGTATAACTGCTGCCAAACCCAGGAGATAGAACACCACGGCCTTGAACTTCATTTTGCGTACGTCTCAGATCTGGTGGAAGTACGAATTATGTTTTTTCAGAACGCTTGTTTAGTCTTGTTTCACCATATGGCCAAAAGCTTAAGGGACGGAAGCAATATTACGTAGTTTATCGCTTTAGTTCAGAAAATTTTTTGTACTACGTGATTTTTACTGCCGAAGTTCAGTGATTTACCATGTCATAAAAAAGTACAAAGAAGAAGAAAAAAAGAAGCCAGAAATCTTTCTGTTGTAAAATGCTCGCGGCGTTATGACACAGACCCAAGTCAAATCCTCGGTCAAAATTTTCAGGTCGACGGCAAATTAATCCTTGACATAAACAGTCGGCTTATAAGCATTTTTCTTGTTCCTTTGCCTGGTTTTAGACGGGAGTGAAAGTAGGAACAGGTATCCTCTTGCTACAGTTTAGCGAGTTTGAGGCCAATTCCTTGGTGTTTTACAATACAAAATAGAAACAATACGATCAGTTGTACGCTCCGATTGGATTCTTCATCCTACGTATACTTCGGCTAAAGTCGGTCGGGTCGGGTTCTTTTTCCTACCTCAGAATATTTCTTCCAGTGCCAATCGCTTCTGTTGTAAATGTTTTACCGAGCAGAAGTGCTCACCCGTTTAGCTGTGGATTGCATTACTAATTTGTGAAGTCATGGTGCCGTGTTTGGAAAGCCACATTAACTGCGCCTAAAGACTCCATTAACTACCTGCTTTTATTAGTTTAGCGAAATTGTTGGAAAAATAAAGGCTGATTTCACCTGAGGAAAATTTGGCGAATGTTAAGACTCTCATGCAACGAAGTTTACATTTAAAATGCTGTTAGGATCATCGTAAACCATGTTATAGAACGGAAATGTTGCATGGTCTTCATTCTTGTGCCAACAGACTTCAATTCTTTATTAAGGCTGTAACTAACACAAACTGAAAGGAAATCTACCATTTTATTTTGCAGGTTATATTTAAGATAAAAAGTACCACTTAACGGGGTGGTGTCACGGATTCTATTGATTTTCTGTTTAATACCAAAAAAGGGAAATAGAGGATATTACATGGGCGCGCGGAGATACTGCGAATTTTATCTTCGAGTGCTGATGCCAAGCAGCCATGTAATATTCTGTTTATTATATGGATATATCGATGAAATATCCAGAACGAAGTCATATCTCACAGCCTTTATTTTCTCAGTCAGATCTTGATGTCTTCAAAAATCGCGCTCAAAGTGAAGATGTCATTTATTCTTATTTTTATGTGAAGATATCGCACGCAATGAAGATGTCGGGTTTTAGAACTGGAGAAATCCTGTTATTTCATTGATGTCTACAGTACACAATAATAAAGAGAACTTACGGCACACACACTGATCCCTTTGTCACCCCACGTGACCTATGATCACGTTCTCGTGTCCTCGTTTCTCAACAGGTTCTGAACTCTCCGAAAAGACTGTTCGTAGAAAAATTGCCGATGCTTTCGAAAAACTTCGTGGAGTCGGCGCTGCCAGAGAACAACTACAGCAATTCGGGTGAGACGTTTGCTTTCATGTGTGTCCGCGATATGATAGGAATTTTTATCCATACGTCTGTTTGTCTGTCCCTTCAATAGTTTCTTGATTTGTTATTTGCATTTGTCATTCATTGTAGTTGTTTCTTTATCTGTGGAGTCACACGTTTTTTTAATTTCCTTTTTGCGAGCAGAACCTCCTTCCGGGTATAATTCGTTCTTGACGTCACTTCCTTTTGGTCAGCGTTCGTCGCCATTGGAGATAAATTTCACCTCCTCCGGTGCCAGCCTTGTTTTTCTTGTGCAAAATTCATGTTATAGAAAATGTATTGAACTAAGTTATACTTGAGTCGTGAGTTTTATTTTGAGTTTCTTGGCTAAGTCAGATTTACAAGCGTTGCACGAACTACGCCGGAAAACTGCAGTTGATTTTACTGTCTTTTCCACAGTTTCGCAATGACCGCTGACTCAAAAATAGGGTGATCGCACAGTCGATAGACGCATTTCCGCGCAACCTCGTTCCAAGGCCAAACAAGAGGAAAAGGCCTTGGGAACGAGGTTGAATCCACGTTGCCTCTCCCCGACTACAAACGTAGGAAGTTCTGAAAGAGGTTTTCCTCGCAGGGTATCTGTTCTATTTTCCTTAAGTGTCTTTTTCTAACTCTTCATGTGTTGTTCCATTTCTCAGAAATGTATTCCAAGAAGCGTCTGCTCTCAAGCCGGCTGGTTACCAGTCTCTCGTCAAGCAGGTGAGGCGCACAAACCTTGTCTGTTTGTTTCTTGTTAATGTTCTATTTCATTTGATCGGCAGATTGCTTGATGATTATTTTCAGGTCATTGACAAAGTTTTCAGCCCTGAAAAGCCCGAACTGGTGGATATTGAGTTTAAGTCTCATGGTTTGAAGGACTACATCAAGACCGGCTTTAGGTGTGTTTGTGTGTGATTGTGCCGGTTTGTAATGTCGTATTGTGTTGTGTCGAAGGTATAGTAGTTAGTATTTTAGTGTGAAACTAGGAGAAGTATCCCAGTAGTAGAAGTCTTTAATAGTCAGTTAGTAGGAGTAGTCTTCGGATGACTGTCGAAAACCAAAACCAAAGTAATCACACAGGCCAATCACAGAGACTGAGAGAAAACAGTTCAGCCAATTGGAAGCCAAAGTAATTCGCGTTTGGTCTTGCGTTTGGTTTTACTTTCCAATCAGCAGTGCGAGTACACGCCATCGCTTGCGTGAGAAGTGCTTGGTTTTGGTTTTGGTTTTGTTCCTGATTGGCTGAGCATGCCGACAAACTCGTGTGGACCAATCCGAAAGCGAAGCAAACGCAAAACCAAAGCAATCACACAATTACCTTCGACAGTCATCCGAAAACCGCTCTATAGTGTAACAATTAACTAGTCTAGAATCATACACGACCGTACAAGCAGCAACGCTTAAAACATTTATTGAATTTAAATTAAAAGTTGTTGTAAATTGTATTGTATATAGTAGAAAGTTTCTCTTAGTCGACATGACATATGAAAGTAAACAGAAATGTTATATTTAAACTCAATTCTCAGCAAATATCTGCTCCACCACATCTCCACCCTCACTCCCTGAGAGTCCTTCGTTGTGGTTGACATGTTGTGTCGTATGACGTTGGATGTCGCCTTTCGTTCCGTGCTGCCTTGGTTATATATATTGTTGCCGTTGTTTGCTTGTTTCATGACTATGAGCAAGCCTCGTCCGAGAGACTACTCCCTTCTGGTGTTGTTTATGTGTTTGTTTGTTTGTTTATTTATTTATTTGTTGGTTTGTTTTTGTCAGCCTTTTCATGAGTGTGAGCAAGCCTCGTCCTAGTGACTACCCCCTGCTGGTGTTGTTTGTGGTTGGAGGAGTCACGTGTTCTGAAGTCCGGCAGATAACCGAGGCGCTGACGACCTACCACCCCAACACGCAGGTCAGTTAAACAAGAGCTACCACAACAACAACAACAACAACAACAATCATCGAACTAAAGTCACTATTACAGCAACCACAAAGCAGGTGGAAATGACTTATGCGGTTATGAAGCAGCTTTAGGCTCACAATAGCAACCACAATAACAGCCACAACCACAAGTCCACAACTGCCACAGTAACAGCCACAGGCGCAATCACAACTACAACAACAGTACCACTGAAGGAACCATAGCCACGCCATAGCGACTGAGTAACAACTACAGGCACAGGCACAACAACAGTACCACTAGAACTACCAGTAACATTAACAGCGACGACGTCCACAAACACAAATACAAGCCCATGAGTTTCATTGAGCGCATATCTGAAGCAGGGCGTGTTCGATCAGCGTCTTCTACATAGATGCTTCCTTTCTTGCAATCAATCCGAAATAAGACATTTGAGACATTTGATGCGCAGCTTTCTATTTCAGGTCCTGATTGGCAGCACCCGAATATTGAAGACGCACGACGTGTTTGAACAGCTGTTTTGTCAAGACAATCTTTTCCCTCTGCTTGAGTAAGGGAAAACACGGGCGAAAAAAAGAAAAGAAAACGCACGGACCGTTGGATTAGGAAACAAAATAAGAAAACGCATAAATATGAAGTAATTTATCGCAACTTGTGGCGCGAAGGTGTTGTGTTGCAAGTTGTAGCATACTATGGCGCGCGTTCCACCCTGCAAGTTGCACGAAGCAAACGTGGGTTCTACTTCGTGGACTAAACGCACAACCTGCAACGCAACTTTGTTAAGCGACAAGTTGCGAGAAATGTTGCCCGTATTACTTCACAAATTAATCTTGAAGGCAAGTATTATCGAGTGGAACAAACTCTCCTACGAGCTGAAGAGTGATATTTTTGTTAATGGGAGTTGTCTTCTAACGCTCTTGTAAATCGATTCCCGCGTGAACACGTAGACAGGACAAGCACGCGTATATACGCGCACGTACACGCACACACACGCAGATGTTACGCACACCAAACGTGGAAATTTCAACACCCTCGCAGTTACTGTCACGTCACGCAGACAAGCATCACGGAGAAAATCGTTGTGTGAACGGTCAATTTTCATGAAGGATATCTTGTTGCGGCTACATGACCCTTGAATTGAGATTGGTTTGGATTGAGGGGACAACAAGAATTATACTGTGTTGATCCAATTCTACAAACAGAACCTCGTGTTGTGGGACGAAAGGCATAAGGAATGTGGGAACATCTAAATTTGAGACAAGCCATTCTGAATTCCTCAGTGTGTAAACACTTTAAGGAACTTAGGAAAATATATTTGCTATTCATAACGTAACAAGTTATGGAACCTTGTACTTAGCTATTTAAAGTTCTGTCTTGTTCTGCAGACAGAAATAAATTAATATTCGACTTGGTATATTTACATAGAAAGCAGTATTGAGCAGACATCGTTAAATAAAATAGTATTTTCCACTCAGATGCAAAAATGAAAACAATAAATCATAATTAAGTGTACCATACAGCATATCATTCTTGAATGCCCTGTACATTACCAATCAACACCTTCTAAATCACCTCTTGTTAGTTGTATTTGTGTATGTGTGAAGGGTGTGAATTTTGTAAAAAATTAAATAGAATAGTATTTTCAAGTGAAAAATCCCCACAATGCTTGAATTATAAAGAGCCATCATGTAAGTGTTGTGGTCAAACCTTTATTTCTTCTCACCAAACTCTTATTTACAATAATATTGTGGTACACATCAAGACGTGTGCCACACAATTGATTTCAATCCATTTCTGGAAACATATGGCTGATAACATGCCATACAGTATTATTTACAACAGTTCAAGAGTTGACATCAAGGCTGCTGATGTGGAAAACAGTCTGACCACATCTTGGCACATGCTCACATCATAGCTAGATGTCCATCTCAAACTGGGGTTCCTCATGATCTAAAGCATAAGATATACACAGAAGTCAATATTATTACAAAATGCATTTTACCATAAACTTGCACTATTGTAATCCAATATTGTGGCCAAAAATACAGTTGCAGTGATGCATACTAAATCCCTATAATGTACATTTTACAGTACTGTTTAATGGCCAAACTTGTAGATAAAATATCTTTATTGACCTGAATCCTTGTAATAAGAAACTTTGATTTTTTTGAATGCCACTTTGATTTTTTCAATGCCACTTTGATTTATTTTGTAATGATGACAAGTTATGAAAGAGGATTTCCTTAAAGCAAGTATTCAAGCACTACATTATCTATGCTCTATCCTAATACTACCAAAATGAGTAAATCCTGCCTTTTCAAGGAGCCTGCAAAGCCAGACTTTACAGTTGGGTTCAACATAATTTCACTTGCGAGGCCCAGATGGTGTAAGAATAGACAGCTGATAAACCGACCTAATCACTGCTTTGAAGCTTGTAAGAGAAATGCTACTTTGATCAGGATGGGGTAACATACCATGCTCATTGGTGGAATTAGTTTTGGGGGGTGAAGTCACCACCCCAGGGGCTGCCCCTCCAGGGGGCTTGGTGCCCTCCTCACATGTCACCCCAGGGATGACTGGCAAGTTCCTGGGGGGAGTCTTCGACAAAGGTGAGTTGCGCAGTCCCAGGAGAAACTTGCGCTCATAAATGATCCTTGTTCCTGAAGTACAAAAAACAAAGCAATATTAGATTTAACAACCAAAGAAAAGAGGTTGAAATTCTCAACCCCAGGGAACTATTTTTGAAGGTCTCAAAAATTCAGAATAACTTTATTTTTTTCAATATGAATTTTTAGTTTACATCTCTTATGTAATCAGAAAGAGAAAGTAAATATTGACACAGGATTGGATTAAATGAGTTAGGCCCACAAAGGCTTTGTTTTCAAAAAATGCAGGTATTATCAGTCCAAAACAATATTTCTGCTGCTTAAACTACAAAGAAAATAATGCACACTGCACTAGTTCCTGATAAACTGAAAATGGAATCACCGGAAAAGGAGAATTAACGGAGCCATAACAATGCAGTTGGGACTAAATCAATTTTTTTTTATTTGATTTTTTGAAGACTTGCCAAGTGCTATAGACTTAACCTGCCTTTTCTACTGCGCAACTGAAGGTTTCAAGGTAACACCGCCTCATTGTTTTATGCTAACAAACCAAATATATCCAAACAAAGCAAATTCTTGAATTTAAATTAGAATTCCTAAGACACGTGGGGGCTTGTTTACATCGAGGCAAGTAACGTGTCGCTTTTTCTGCCCCCGCAAAACACCATGACAAATCAAAAAGAAGAAGGCACTTCCTGTGCGCTTGTTGAGGCACAAGTTTAAAAAAAAGCCGTAAAATACTAAAAGAACAGAAGAATCAATTGCATAACATTCTGCGTGGATCATCACAAAAACAATGACGCACGAATCCAAAATGTGAACAGAGCAAGGATTCTTTTGGAAATTCTAGCTTCGATACTCAATGTGCTTGTCAAACTACTCGTCTTAATGCAAATTCTGCATGGCATAAAGCACGCACGGGAACAAAGTCCATTTCTGCCGAATGTGGGCAAAATAAAAGTGAAAGTCAGCTATGACGCAGTTCAAATAAATGTGCAACACCAATTCTGCTGTCGCTGGCATATTTTTTTATTTGAAAGTCTTCGGCCTCTCACCTTGCCGGCTTTAAAACGACACTTTGAGTGCCAGAATGCAGGTCAATATTGTTGTGTCGACGAACTTCATAGCCCGACAAATCGGAGAAAGCAGCCTTGCGAAAAAATTGCATCAGCTGAAAGAACGAGGTCGTAAACGTGTACGCCGAGCTCGAGAATGCATTTGGTCCGTTTACAGGTGAACGAAGAGCAGCTAACTTGCTCAGAAAAAAGATGCTCGGACCAAAACAAAAGACTAACCTCCTGGAGTGGTAGAGAAGATTGTCCCGCCAGGAGTAGTTGAATAATCCACCGGCAAATGTGAAGGATCATGAACGACTACACGTCTGGAAGGGATGGTTCTCACGTGCGAAGGTACTCTCTCTGCCTCTGTTCCGTTCATGGTGATCTAGGTTGATATTTCGTGTGTAAACTTTCTTTCAAAACACGGCTCTGCCCTACGTACTTCTTTACCTTCCAACTCCGCACCTTCCAGCGAGTCACGAGACTCCAGCGCGCATGCCTAATAGCACCATTGCGTCATCCGTTCTGGAACACGTGATCGAAAACAATCACAAACCTCACACTGTTTGTGTTTGGAAATTCGATCTGATGAAAACATCAGATGCATTTTGAAACTACAGAATACCCCGCATCTTATTTAATGACAATGAAGACATTTTTTGTCAATTTTAATAGGTATCTGTGCTCACGCCGGTCCGTTTGGTTTCTTCCCGTTCTGTGGGCCGATCAGGTGATGTAGACGTCACGAACAAGTGTCACGTAATGTCGTATTTAGTTAGTTATTTTCAAAATGTATTTTCGTGTACTTTTTCCACTCTACATCGTTTTAAATAACGATGACGGCATTCTCGTGAAACGTCTCGTTGCTTTCGCTTCGTTGTGAATGTTGTGTGACGTCCGGTTGCGTGACACGTTTACTATAAACTCCCCGAAACATAACAATGGTACGTGCGGCTTTGCCAATAATTAAAATGCTAATGTGACAAATAAAATTCAGAAACCCCGTTCAACCCTCGGCAGTAAACCTTGAGGGGGGTAGGCCATTAACTGACCATGTCAACTGCGGGCTCATTAGTTCAATGCTCGCATGGAAACCACCAAGGTCACAACGCCTGTATCCCCGCTAAAAAAGTCGCGATCAAGACATGCGAAACAAGTTCAGAAAGAAAAATAATCAGCTGCTATGCATCATCTCCTCATTTAGTAGATGGACGGTAGGAATTGATTATCTATGGTCGCTTTGCATTGTCGTCTTTGTTCAGGAATAATCTGGACGCTTGAAATGCAGTTTTTTCAGTTCGCAAGTTGCTGTGTGACAATTTTTAATTTGTTTTCTGCTAGTCACTTGAAATACGGAACAGTTTGAGGGAGATAAAGAAATGTCCCTTATTTTCATACTGTACTCAAACGGCGATCGATCAGGCGGATTTCAGTGCAAATGCTGCACAAACATTGAGTGAATTGTGCCCGGAGGCATTTGCGAATTCTTTGTCTGTAGTGCTGTTTATCTGCTTCCTTCTGCAAGTTCCTTCAAGAACGCTGTTGTTTTGTAAAAAGGGATACATGTAGCTAAACAAATTACATTATTATGTGCAAGAATTTACATGTGGGATATTTTATGCAAATCGTTGTTGATTTTGTGATTTTAAAATATTGAAAATCACACCGAAAAATACACCATATCTGACTCCTGAAAACCGAGATAAAAATTAACTCGACTCACAAATTAAAATATGGTATTTGATATACCTGCATATGAGAATCCATGAAAAAATGGCTTACACTAGAGTCCAGGAAATCTGAAATTCCCAAGCCTATTAGAACCTATACTGTAAATTTTGGATTAGGGCTAGGGTTATTTGGGCTTGAGCTTGTTTCCATGGTGTTCCGGGGAGTCCTGGTTTTAGTAAGTGGGAATGCAGGAGAGGCAGAAAGCCTGGCTTGCAGCCCAAATCAACAACCCACAGAGCCTCCCCTCCCACCATAACACATGTCCGAACTGTCCAGATCTCAAATAGAGCTCTTTAGCTATCTATGGTCCCACAGAGCTTTACAGTACATGAATGATGATAGTTCTCGAGTACAAGGGATTGCCTGTATGATGATGATATGCCTAACAAATTTGATGAGATTTTCGGATAATTCTTGCAGTCGGTACATGAGAATAGTATTGGAAGTGAGAATGAACATGACCCCTAGAAAAATTCTAGACACGAAAATATGAAATTTATATGGTCTGGCCATGACACTGCCTGCAAATAAAGTTAATGAGCTATCAGTTAATTCTCATCACAGTACTCATACATTTCTCATGTGAATAGTTGGGAGAATATGTAGTTTTAACTTGGCTGAATATTTTCTGGTCACCCACGAGGTAATAATAATAATAATAATAATAATAATAATAATTATATAATAATTTATGATAGTTATGATAATATTATAATAATTAATATTACTGACACCTCTTTATCTCACCATATTTTCTAGCCTGATCCTTGGCTTGTGATGACTTTGGAGTGAATATAGAAGAAGCTTCTTGCCCACACACGCAAACGCAACTCCATGGCATCAATGCCACGTGCAGTAAATGGCCGAATGGGACGTCCTTCTAAGAAGCGACATAGCATCTCTTCAATAGAAGGTGAGCATTCTTAAATTTAGCTGTGTGATGGTTGAGAGAATTGAAATGATTAACTTTTGCACATCTACAGAAACTGGATCAATCACGATTGAGTTCACAGATTGGGGCACAGACTCAGAGAACAAGATATTTATCCCAGAGTTCTCTGTTGATGCCAAAATAACATCTGTGATTCGCCACCCAAGGACGCACCCAATCAACCCCAACCTGTAAGTAATTTAAGACTAATTCACTCCCAAGTTCAAAATGTATAAATGATAGAGCGGTTTTCGGATGACTGTCGAAAGTAATCGTGTGATTGCTTTGGTTTTGCGTTTGCTTCGCTTTCGGATTGGTCCACACGAGTTTGTCAGCATGCTCAGCCAATCAGGAACAAAACCAAAACCAAAGCGATGGCGTGTACTCGCACTGCTGAATGGAGAGTAAAACCAAACGCAAATTACTTTTGGCTTCCAATTGGCTGAACTGTTTTCTCTCAGTCTCTGTGATTGGCCTGTGTGATTACTTTGGTTTTGGTTTTCGACAGTCATTCGAAAACGGCTCTACAGTGAGATCTGATCATGTTTAATCAGCATTCATCTAAATATTTAGCAAGCTATCAAAAGCTATACAAGTTCTCCATACTGTATAATACTGTAATACCAATGCACTGCAGAAGGAGAAAATTGAAGTGTAGCTCCTGCACTGAGGTGGGTGAAGGGGGGGGGGGGGGGGGGGGGGGGGTTTCTCAGCTAAGCTTGAGTAGGAGGCCGGGGTGGGGTTCTGCTGTTAAGACACAAATTTGTAAATTTCACTAATCTGTCTAAGACAAAATGCTCTAATTTATGACCCTCCCAAACATTTTCAGTGTACAAATGCTGTGTCGGTATGGCAATGAAAGCATAAATTTTGGTGACAGCAAAGAACATAGATCATTGAACAAATCATGTTGAATTCTCCTCTAACTCAGAAGTATGCTGGTACATTATGCTAGACTCCAGGCCTGGAAGTGATATCACTATGAAAAGACAACACTGTTTAAAATGCTAAAGTAAATGTAAATAATTTTAATGCTATTTGACACAGGGGACCCTGAAAACATACCCTATTCAGCAGAATGGCCCTACATAGGAAACATAGGGAAGTTCCTGCATTGGAGTTCCTGTCACTATGCATTCTAACATCAACCTAAGAGTGTTTCTGTTTTACTGCAGTTACACCATCGAGTTGACTCATGGCGAGTTCAAGTGGACAATCAGACGACGTTTTAAGCACTTCTTGAAACTTGACACCGAGTTGTTCTTCCATAAAGTGAAGGCTCGCCAACAAAATGTGCGTGCAGGACATCTGCACCTTCATGAACACCTTCCCCGCCGTCATCTCCCCAAGCGGCCAGACATGTTTGCAACTCCTGTCAACATGGAAAATCGTATAGAAGCTTTAGAGAGATATCTTCGAGTTATTCTGGAGAATAAGAGATATCTGAATCACAGGGAAACTCTGAGTTTCTTAGAAGTCAGCCAATTATCCTTTCAACACGAATTGGGAGAGAAACGAAGGTTTGATAATAAAGAAATTAACATCTTTTATTTTTTATAATTCCTGTCAACCCACATCTGGGACTAGGCAAATTTTGAATCAGATTAGCATAGAAGTGTTTGTTCTGTACCTGATGGGCTATACAGTTGTAGTAGATTTTCTCTCTTCCAGACAAGTTATGTAAAATGTGCGTGAAAAGAACTGCCAACAAATATCTGAAATTGATGTTAAGAAGAATGGCCTAGAGTTTCTTGTGTCTGGGCTGGCTACCACACATGTAGGTTGGTTGTGATCGTCCGGGTTAGAGTAGTCTCCAGAAAGACTGTTGTTGGTGACTGACATTTCGGCTACCTGAGCAGAAGTCATCTTCAGAGTCAAGTTGACTCACTTGACTCTGAAGATGACTTCTGCTCAGGTAGTCGAAACGTCAGTCATCAACAACAGTCTTTCTGGAGACTACTCTAACCCGGACGATCACAACCAACCTACTGTTCACACTCCTGGGTTCAAACCATTTGCCATACCACACATGTGTTACCCAGTTGTCGATGGATAAGTGAGAAAGAAGAATTTTTGTCTATCTCTGTCAGTGTAGTGTGTACTACATCAGTCCTAAGGAGTCTGTGTATCATATTTTGGTTGTCCAGGGAGGGAGAACTGAAGAAGCGTGCCGGTGGTCATCGTTTCCCTGCTGGTTGCTGTAGCTGCTGTTCAAGTCTGTCTTGTGGAATTTGGACAAAGCGGTAAACAATTATTTCAGAACTTTTTGTCAGCCAGATTGCCCTGGATGCAATACATTTGACCTTTGAAATAATATTATTAAACCCTGTACAAAAGACTACCAGAAATACAATATCTGGGCCTATCCTAAAGCAATGATTTGCACTGCATTGCTATAATGTCAATAACCAAAAAATATTTACAGGCTGCAAATTTGTTTACCATGTTTTGTTTTGCTGCTTTTTATCTTAATGTTTTAAATGTCATTATTTTCTTTTTCTGACTTTTAATCTACTATCTTGTTTGTCTAGGTGGCTCCTGGTTAAAGATACCTTTATTGCCTATGTCAAGTATGTACTATTGACTAATAATATTATTTACATAATTAATGAAATATTCATATATTCGAAGTACAGGAAGAAACACCCTTGGGAAGCAGAAAAGGTGTCTGTAACTGGAACTGTCCGCTTATAAGAATGTGCAAATACAGAGTTTGACTGCACTGATCAGAGTTTAAATAGGGTTAATTTCCTATTTTAGGCTTCCGTGAGGAGAGCTGTCTGCTTATGAGAGAAAACCTCCTCCCTTTCAAATAACTGCACTGGTCTTGAATCAAGAATGATATTATTTGTGGAGACAGACTGATTATTTTGTGCTTTCAGTCCTTGTGATAAACAAGTGAGAGGCGTGATCCTCCTGGATAGAGACTTCACATTTAAGTACGGCTTGAAACAGACAGGTGTCAGGCATGGTCTCATGCTGGAGAACCAATCAAGGTTTGTTGAGGAGTGCAATGAACACTAGCCTCTTCACCCTCTCTCCTCTTCCCCCCTCCTCCCTACTCCTCCCTACTCCTACCCTTTCTGTCTATGTTCCATTATGCCTGGCAGGGCGGGCACAAACTGAAGTCAAATGTTCAGGGTATGCCTGGAGTGGGATAAGGGGAGGGGTAACCACGATCAGATTTAACTCATACATTCCAAATCCCTAGATTGTTATTTACTTTGTTTACTCTTCCTCCCAGGAAGCTGCTTCTATCTTGCTGGACTCAGCGCAAAGCTAAGTGCGTCTAATTTATCTTGGAGATTCATGCTTGTCTGTTTTTTTTCTTTTTTTTTTTTTGTTTTTCTTAATTTGTTGTGTGTTTATATTGCATCTTGTTTTTTTCACCATTTTCAAGTGAGTGGATGAAGTCTATTGCTGATGTCATGGCCACAACTGGAGCTGACTGGATCAAGGAGCTGCCACACAATTCTTTTGCACCTGTAAGATTCAATTCATCAGTTCAGTGGTAAGTCTTTGGGTGGGTATTTTGGATGGCTGTTGAAAAAAATTACAGATGTTATATAAGTAGACACTTTCAACCATTCAAAAGTCAATTAAAAGCAATGTGCATCTGGTTTTACTTTGAAGAAGAAACCAATGATCAGTGTGAGGAATGCCATCAATCACCACTTGCTTGCTCACACAAGAAGATTGCTTCTTGACTGGGTTATTGTTTTGGTCCTGATTGGCTGAGATTGCTACCAAACTTATTTGGACCGCCAATCCAAAGGCATAGCAAAATTTGTTGCAAAACCAAAGCCATCACACATTTTCTATAAGTTTTGATAGTAATCCAAAAACCACTCTAATACACTATTGTCTGACTACAAGGTTTATAGATGGTGCTTCCTATTTCGATGCGGTGGCAAATTCTCTGGAAGAAGCCAAGGAAGAAATTCTCATTGCTGGCTGGTGGTAAGTAATGTTGCATGCTTACCATGTTAAACCTGCCTTTTGAAAGCCCCAAGGTGTGGCGGCCCTGATTCTTGTCTCAACCTGCCCTAGACAAAATACATGCCACTTTCTCCATAATGAAGAGCTAAATTTAGCTGACTTTATACTGTACGATAAGGTACAGTGGATAGTGTGACTATTACCTGATTGGTAAGTGCTCATGGCCAATGTGTATAATTACAGTGTATAATTCAACACAGCATGTGTGTCAGCCCGACGTGAGTATGCCAATCTGGCATCAAACTTGACTTTTCTCTTCTTTCATTTGCAAATTAGTTAGTCATATCTCATAGAAGAAACAAAACACAATGTCAGCCTGCTCTGTTGAGTTATAGAAAGCACTTGGGAATATTGGAAAGAACACACAAGAAGTGTAGAGGTTCAACCGCTCTGCAGTGTCGTGCTTCTCCGCGCTTCTCTCTTGTTCTTTCAAATCCCCAAGTGCTTCTGTAACTCAATAAATCATGCTGATGCAAGTTTTTTTTTTTTCTTTATGTTAAATCAGAACTTTGTTTCTGATCACGCCAAAACTGAAATGGCTCATTTTCATTGTCAATATGTAACTGAAACCAGAATAAGACCGTTGCCTCATATTGTTTACCATATTGTTTGTTTGTTTGCTTGTTTGTTGGTCTGGTTAGGATCAGTCCCGAGCTGCACCTCCATCGTCCGGTAACACATGGGATCAAGTGGAGACTTGATGAGATCTTACGAAGGAAAGCTGTAAGTCAAGATCAAATGGAATGCACAGTACTTGTTGTGAGAACTAGTTAATGATGCAACATTTCAAGCATAATTAGCCCTTTGTCAGAGCAAGTGAGCACTTCCTAAATATGAAGGGCTAAATGCTCAAATCATCAGCTTAAAACATTTTTACAGTGTTAGCTTTCCCAGTTTTTTTTTTTTTTTTTTTTTGGGGGGGGGGGGGGGGGGGTACAGTCATAGTTTAGTGCAAGCATTTTAGTCTGAAATAGGGTATTGATTCTTTTCTCTTTGGTCTGGAATAGGGTAGTAGATTTGCTCATATTTGTATTTGGTCTGAAATGTGGTGCAAAGTTTAAAATAGGGTTGAAAAATAGTCTATTTCATCTGAAATAGGGTAAGGTCTAGTCTATTAAAATAGGGTTGAAAAAGAGTCTATTTCATCTGAAATAAGGGTTTTTGAGAACCGGGAGGCACACTATCCCCTCCCCCTCCCCCTTCTTTTTTCTTTGTTTTCCTAATCCATCCCTTACTGGTTCTTGTTTGTGTGTCCCCCCCCCTTTTTTTTGTTCTTTTTTAACCTTATTTGTTTGTTTTCAGGTAAGTGGTGTCAAAATCTACATTCTTGTGTACAAGGAAGTTGAGCTGGCCTTAACCATCAACAGTGCTCACACGAAATCAACCTTTTTGGGTTTACACTCAACAAACATAAAGGTGATGACACCCTCTGCAGACGCACGCTAATCACATTCAAACCAGGGTAACTGTAGCGCTGCGCCAATCACGGAGGTCGTAAGAGAATGTCTTTAACCAATCAGAATCCAACAAGGGCTGGGCGGCTAATCAGCAGCGAAGCAAACGTCAATGCCAATTTCCGGGGCTTCTTCAATATTCAATCTGTACTTCCAGAACTTTCAGTATCTCCTGATGCAACGATCACCATCTTGGATTTCATTATTAGCCTCGTTATCAAGATGCCATGAGGAGGGTATACAGTAAAAACTCGCTATCAAGGGAACCGAGAAATAGCGGGGTTCTGCCAAGGGGGAATTTCTATCAAGTTCGTTTTCAAAGGAAATCGATTTCTGTTCGAGATAGCGGGAATTTTGAGATAACCGGGGGGCTCTACTGTATTTGGTTTACCGGCCGAATAACAAAGAATGCCGAACAATCCAGTTACCAACTGTGTGACGTTCTTATTGCAGGTGTTACGTCACCCAGATCACGTGCCCGGGGCGGGTGTGATGTATTGGGCGCACCACGAGAAGTTGGTCGTTGTGGACCAGAAGGTGGCTTACCTGGGTGGTACGTTCATCAGTTAAAGCAACAGATCAGTAGCAGCTTCACTTAGCATGGGTATACTATTGGTAATGTTGATAGTAGCAGGCTAGTACACCCTAACGAAATTGTATTACTTTTTTCGTGTCGTATGCGACAGAAAACCAAATCACGGAGTGGTTTTTCATTCATGTCGTAAGCGAAAGTTGCAACATGTAAATCGGGCTTTACCGACGCGCTATCAGTGGTGAAGGATCAGCGTCGGCTTTCCGCTTAGCGGGTTGCGTTCCGAAAAGAGTCGCTTGCCAATTAATTTTTCGAGTGCGTCCAAGCGGACGCACTTGCTGGAATTTTTTGCGTCCAAATTGAGATTTGTGCGTCCCGGGACGCAATGACGCGCGGTAATATTGATAGTAGCAGGCTAGTACACTTGCTCCGACGAAGGGCCAACACTCAAAACGTCAGCTTACACATACCTTGACAGCAGTGAGCTTATTTATCCACACCAACCTTGTGCTGACACGTTATGTGGCACTAGCAGTAGCAGTTGCAGCCAGAGCGAAAGTAGTAGCGCATCGGTTTTGTTGTAGTTGTAGTACTAATGTTTCTACGTTACAGTAGCAGTAGCGGCAGCCGTAGCGAAAGTTATTGCAACTGTAGTAGCGCAGTAGTTCTGTTGTAGTTGTAGTGGTATTTTTCTAAGTTATAGTAGCAGTATAGCTCGAAGGTTGGTTCTATCGTAGTTGTAGTGGTATTTTTCCAAGTTGTAGTAGTATTAGCATCAGCAGCAGTATAGCGAAAGTAGCAGTGCAGTGGCTCTGTATACTTGCAGGTGGCAAGTATTTTTTTTAGGGGGTGGTACGTTTAGTTGCACGCCAGAGGCGCGCATGAACTGGCCATGAGTGAGTAAGTGCAGATTGTTGGGCTCTTTCAGGACTTGACTTGTGCTTTGGTCGCTGGGACGACACTTCTCATCGCTTGATAGACTTCGGTTCCGTTGCTCCGCCCTTCAAACCTCCAGTCCAACCTACAAAGACGGTCAGTAATCATGGTTTCAATCTTTCCATTCTACACTCTATTTACCTCAGCCCACCCGTTGTGTCACATTAACCACTTTGCTGCCGCGGTTTACCGACCACATACCGACACACATACCGACCACATACCGAAACAACGTACGTGATACCGACCACGTGCGTTACCGACCAAATATGGACCCGCCAGTGCAATTTGTTTACAGTTACCATTATTTCTGAATACTTCACATCGTACTTGTCACTTCAGACGGCACCTTAACTGATCATAACGCAACTTCAACATTCCACTGAACAGCTTGTACTACTTGTGGCACCCCGTTACTGCTCCATCAATGCCCCAAGAATGAGCCCTCCCCGAAAGTAGGCCCAAAAATCAGCCCTCCCCGAAATAGGCCCAAAAATCAGCCCTTCCCGAAAATAGGCCCAAGAATCAGCCCTTTGAAAAAATGTAAGCCCAGGGCTTACTTACGGAACATTACAGTAGTTTTCAGATCATGAACTATGCTCTTTTTTTATTACTATACTGTGTCCAGGAAGCAACAATTGGTCGAATCGGTTCCTTGATTGTGGAAGGCATGTTGGACAGCCCCGTGCCTTCTCGCAAAAATTTTCAGAGTTTCTCGGAGACTGATGGACGAGCAGGATCCAAGCTTTGGTTTGGCAAAGACTACTCGAATCCTATCAGGAAAGACTTCTTTGAAGTTCACAAGCCTTACGAAGGTTTGTAAATTGCTTTACATTCAAACACGCTCGATCTCATTGCTCTGAGGAAGACTCACGTGATCAGTGACGTCATGCGCAGTGCACCTATAGCCGCACAAGGTTTGGTGGTCACTAGTTCTCTAGTTAAAGCTAGTTACAACAACAACAACAACAACATATTTTTATTCTACAGTAATTACATTTTTTTCAAAGAATTTTTCTATGTGAAGAGGACTGTATGGGCTACTCAGAATAACTATCAAGCTAAGCGAGTCAAGTAGCCTTATCTATGGCAAAATCAAATGTACAAATGCAAGAACTTTAGTTTCTGGTTTCTGGTCTCTGGGAGATATATGAATCATCCACCGGAAAAAAAAAATCAGTCTACAAAGTTTAGATCGTGCACATGGCGTCGATTTAAAAGACAGTCCAGAATGCATCGCTTTCAGAGCAACTCTTCAGTTTCTCGTAACGTCTTTTCGTGTTCTCGTTCCAGACTCCGTGGACCGCGGGTGCGTACCACGCATGCCCTGGCATGACGTGGGCGTTTGCGTATTCGGATTCGCCGCCAGAGACGCCGCGAGACATTTCATTCTCAGATGGAATGCTACCAAGGTTGGTTCCTTCCACAGAGTGATGTAACAGGCTTTGTCCAAAGTTTAGCTCTCAAAAAAAAAAAAAAAAAAAAAAAGTGAATACCAAGGTCATTCTTTCGTGATTTCTTATTGCTCGGCCTACTGTATGACGTCACTGCTGTCGTTTGTCGACTTGATTTCGCAGACGCAAAGCAACTCTGTCTGAAAATTAAAGAAAATCCGTCTGCTTTGGCAGGCCACAGAGTGACACATGTCAATCAAGTGACGATGATGGTTTTTGATTGATTGCTTTGTTTCTTTGTTTGTTTTTGTCTTTAGATTGAAAAGGTGAAGACAGCAGGGAACGTTCCCTTTCTGCTTCCCAAATCTTACACGAAACTTAAAAATGAAGCGCCTGCTGGCGTGAAGTGCAGCAAGGCCAACTGTCAGGTACAGCTCGATCGGCTTGTTTGTATGAGAGACACTGACACACAGAAATACAGACAGTCGGCAATACAGTACACAAATGGGGACTGAGAAGCTGAGGCAGTTAGCACGAGAGTACAGTCAACTCTCTCTAAGCGGACACCTCTCTAAGGCGGACACTAAATTTAGTCCCGAGGGTGTCCGCCTTTGAGAGAGTTGGCTGTATAAAAAAATTAACACAGGCAACTCGTTTTCGCGAGTTGTCGGACAGTCATATGGCATGTTTACTAAAAATAAGCTCACTGACTGATAAAGCGATTACTGGACTCGGTTATCGCAAAATATCTCGAGTTGCCAATAGTGCCATTGACAAATCGTGATATTTTGCTCAACTTCGTACAATGCTTGCTTCTTATTTTTCATTATATTCGGCAGATTCTCCGCTCGTTGTGCAAGTGGTCCGGAGGAGTCCCAACAGAAAGTTCCATCCACACGGCGTACATTGACGCTATTCACTCCGCAAAACACTTCATCTACATCGAGGTACAACAAGTTCTGTTGCTACGTGTCCCGTTTACCTCTCCCAACGAAGTCACGCCACACTGTCACGGGTGTCACACTTTGTCACGGCAAAACCGACCAATCACAGCAGCGATCAGAGACACAAATAGCATCTTTATTGTGAGTAATTTTTGCCTCTTTTTGTTGTTGTTGTTTTTTGTTTGCTTTCAGAATCAGTTCTTTATCACGACACTACAAGGGGAAATAAAGAACGAGATCGGAGAGGCGCTGTTTTTGCGAATAGAAAGAGCTCACAGGTAGAACTGTCCAGTTCCTAGTTAGTAGTTTCTGTATGTATAGCACTACATGCTGTCCAATTTTGGAAATGATTGAATTAGACAAATTCCGAGCACTGCAGCCTGATTTTCAGATGTTTCAAGCTCGTGGAGGGGCAGGGAGCCGCCTCACACGAGCGTAAAACGTCTGGAAATCAGGTTACGAGCACTTCCAAGTCCAAAATTAAGAAGTAATACTGTGGCTGCTGGTATGTCAGATTTCGAGTGTACAGTACGATTAATTTTGGAACGCTATTAAACAAAATAACCTTGAATATGTAAACCCTGAACAGTATCTCTTTTTCTTTTTTCGTTTCATCTTCCTTGTCGTCTCGCAGAGAACGCAGTACTTTCCGAGTCATCGTTGTTATGCCTCTCTTGCCAGCGTTTGAAGGTAAGCGGACTGCATGTACACACTAGACTCGGGGCCAGCCAACAGTGTTTTGACGCCCGCGATCCTCCCCGCTTTCCAAGTGGCGAGACCCGCGCGCGCCAAAACACAAAAAAGAGTAGTTCACTAATTTCCTTCATCCGGGATTTCTTTCTTGCATCCGGGTCTTCAGGGGAGGTTGGCACAGCATCCGGGATATCAGTCGGTGCTATCCTGCACTGGAACTACCGCAGCATTTGTCGATCCAAGGACTCGCTGCTGAGCAGGATCGAAGAAGCAGGTACAGGTGCCTCGTCCAGTGATGTGCACTACAGCTAAGTGTGGTCTCCAATGAGTGAATAATGAGAAGACGCAATATGCAGTTTATAGAAGAGTGGTTAGACGTCCCCAGCAGGGGTAACAAGGGGGTGTGGGACTCGACTGAAGTTTGGGTAGGGGCATTCCACTATTGCCCCATCCTCGGAGCCCCTGACTCTTTTTCTTCCTTCCCCTTTTCTCTTCCCTCCCATTCTTCTTCCGCCGGGTTTTGTCCCTTGTCCCACGATCTACCCCTGGGTCTCCGAGGATGCTGTTGCCCTCAAACCCTGACCCTTTTCAAGACACAAATTTTCAAATTTCACTACCCTGTCTCAGGCAAATTGCGAGACTGTTTAGGACTGGAGCCCAACATTTTTCAGTGTGCGAACGCCATGCCGTCGTGGCAACGGCAGGGTAACTTGTGGTGACGGCAAAAGTGTAAATTGTTTTCGCTATTTAAGATGGAGAAGTACACAGTTCTTACAGAGACTAGCACTGCATTGCATATGCAGTATAATGTGGAGAAAGTGGATAGTGATTTCGTGCTGGACGTAAGCAAGACTTTAGTTAATTCCTCGTAATTCCTCATGCCCAGTATTCTCTGTTAAGTCTTTGTGTTAAGTTTTATATTGTTGTTGTTGTTGTTGTTGTTGTTGTTGTTGTTGTTGTTGTTGTTGTTGCCACACAGTTGGAGATCCATCACAATACATCTCGTTCTATGGACTGCGCTCTCACGCGGAAATTCACGGAAAACCGGTTAGTGTGTTGGTGTGTTGGTGAACTGGTTCGTTATCGACTTGTCCAACTCTCTTTTGTTTGCAATTTGCCTTCAGATCACAGAACTGTTGTACGTCCACAGTAAGATGATGATCGTAGATGACAACACTGCCATCATCGGCTCAGGTATCTCCGCTCCTTTCCGTTCAAACTACAGATTGGTTTCTTCTCCAAAGTAAAAACAAAGGAATTACTTTGGCTTTTTGCTACTTATCGCCTTTGTGATTGGCGGTGTATATACTTTGGTTTTGGTTTTCGACAGTCATGAGACCCCATGCTTGGTTTCGACGAGTGTTCCAGCATCATCGTTCATAGGATCTTGTCCCTACCCCGGCAACCAAGCAAGGGTGGCGGGGTAGGGAAGAGAGCCTGGGAACGACGATAGTGTTCTAATACGTTGTCTCTTCTTCCAGCTAATATCAACGACCGTAGCATGCTGGGAAAGCGAGACTCGGAGCTCGCTGTGATAGTGCACGATAAAGAGAGGGTAAGAAGAAGACCGCGGAATTACGTTCCTGACGTCACTTCCGTTGGTCAGCGTTTGTTACCATGACTTTGTAATTCAGTCTAACTTGAGGTAAAATTCACCTCGTGTGGAAGCATGCGAGATAAAAATTCAGCTCGTTTTTTCTTGTGTGCACAACTTATGTCATAGAAAATGCATTGAACTAACTCGTAGTTGAGTATCGAGTCCTAGTATTGAGTTTCTTGGCTTAAACTTGAAGTTACACTGAACTACAAATTAAATCTGCACTTGAATCCAGTTTGTGCAATGAACATTTATTCAGCAGTAAGATGACGGCACGGCCCAGACCATTTTTCCGCGGGAAAGAAGACATTCGTAATATAACAAGATGGCAACATGCAACTGGAAACCTCAAGAAACTGTTATCTTTCTCGTTAGGTCATGTCGAAGATGAACGGTCAAGATTACGAGGCGGGAAAGTTCGCCCACAGTTTGAGGACTTCGCTGTTCAAGTGAGTGAAATCCAGGATCCCATTGCTCCTCCTTGTAAAAACGTATCAGTTTTAGACCACTGTTCTTTATATCACAGAGACGTTCGTTCGTTTCCATTCTGTAAAAACCATACATGCTGCAGTTAGATGAAGGATACCGCAGGACGACCTAACCGAGGGCGTATACCATGTAGCGGTGTGGCCTTTTTTGCTCCCGCGGTTAAGCCGTCCTGCGGTATCCTTCATCTAGCGGCAATCTACACTTTATAGATTTGTAAACACGGGCTCGTTATCACGTGGAAAGTTTCGCAATGGGCCTCATTTTAAAACAGACAGGGCAAAGTCGGTTATGACCTCTGCTGATTGATTTATTTTCACTGATCAGTTTTTTTATTATTGTTTACATTTTACAGAGAGCATCTTGGTATTCTTGAGAATCAGTCAGATATTTGCGTCGATGACCCAGTGACGGATCAGTTTTACAACGTATGTCGAGCTTTCCTAAACAAAACTCACTTGCTATCTTTCTTTGTGTGATCGATTTTGTAAGAGTTCTCGCAGTTAATCGTGTCATCTTGTGTTGAACGCTCATCGCTCTTAGGATGTTTGGATGGCAACAGCGCAACGCAACACGGACATTTTTGAAGAGGTAAAAGTGCGTTTCTGTTGATTTTTGTGGAACATTCTTCTGTTATTTACTTAAGGCGCGTTTCAAACGTCGAACTTTTCACGAGACCAAACGAAGGCAAATGAGCAAAATCCATTGAGCTAATTGTATTGAGTTCAGTTCATGGGCTAACAATTTGTTTTCCAGGTGTTCCACTGCATTCCTTCAGACAAAGTCAGAAGTGTTGCTGACGCAAATCATCACAAGGTCTGCGAGTCTTTGCTTCTTTTTCCTCCCTCCCTTCTTTCTTTCTTTCTTTCTTTTCTCTTTTTCTATTCTTTTACTTGGCTTTCTTTACACGTCAAGGTTCATTTCCAATCTTCGCCTCCGTAGTTTTGCCGGCACCGCAGAAATACGTTCTTGACGTCACTTCCGTTGGCCAGCGCTCATCACCATTACTATCTTTCACATCGTGTGCAAGTCCCGTTTTTCTCGTGTTCAACTTAAACGAAAATGTAAAAAAAAATGAACTGACTTATGTCTGAGTAGCAAGTCCAAGTTTTGATCTTTGTGGCCGAGTCTTGAGGTTTTGCAAGCGTTGCGCGCACCACGAATCCACGGTTTTATGTGACAACCGCTGACTCAAAAAATAAGGTGATCGCATGGTCGAAAAACGTTTTCCGCTGTGCCAGATTTGCCGTCTTTGTTGTCGCCCCGTTATACCTCGCATTAACACATAGTGTTTGCCATCACGTTTAGCAATGACAACTCTTTTGCTTATTTTACTATCAAAAGACCAACTTGTTTGTGCTCATTGTTTTGTTTTTTTCTCTCTCCAGTCCCTTAAAGGTCTGGCCAAGGAGTCTCCTCGGGAGGCGTGCATAAAACTCGGCGAGATCAAAGGTCATCTTGTTCTTCTTCCACTGCATTTCCTAGAAAAGGAGGACTTGAGGCCGCCGGTCGGCACGTCGGAGTATCTGGTGTCAAGTGAAGTGTTTTCATGACGAACATGAGGTTACAACAGCAACCATGGTGCACTGCAGAAATACGTTTTGTGATGTCACTTCCGTTGGTCAGCGGTCATCCCCAACTAACTAGAGGTAAAATTTATGCTATAGAAAATTGCAAATTAACTTTAAAGTTAAGCATTCAGTACTTGAGTCCTCAGTCTTGAGGGTCTACAAGCGCGTTGCACGAACTACGAAAAACGCAGTGACCGCTGACTCGAAAAAAGGTTGATCGCACGGTACAGAACGTGTTTCCGCGATACTGTTTGAGAAAAGATCCCGCATGTTAGGAGAATTAGGTGATCTTTTGCTTGGGTTCAAACTGATTAGACTAGCAATTCAACTAACACTGCTCATACATTTTGTTCGGGGCAGTTTGGGAGAATAAGTTGATCTTTGCTTGGGTTCAAGCTGATCAGACTATAAATTCTCCAAACACTACTCATACATTTTGTTCAGTGCAGTTTGGGAGAATTAGGTGATTATCTTCTATGGGATCAAGCTGATCAGACTATCAATTCTCCTAACACTACAAATACATTTTGTTCAGGGCAGGTTGGGGGAATTAGATGATCTTTTGCTTGAGTTCAAGTTGATCAGGCTGTTGACGTTATGGTAAAAAAAATATATATATATAAAAGAACTGTAATACTAAACGGACTTGCATTTCACGCCCTTTCACAAGAGACATTTCGCTTACGGAAATTGAAGTAAGGAGAATAAATAAGTGAGGGAGGAGGGCACAGATGGCATCTTAGACAAAACAAGAAAACATTTTCAATCAATGACACGGTATGGATCAAATATTTTCAAAATTAATATTTTCAGACCTCGTGGCCACCAGATTTAATAGTTTCATGTCACTACTTCTATTTATTCTATTTATTACCAATAGGTTGTCCTTATATATTTATATACAATCAGTGGAGGGAGATAATTATATACAATCAGTGGAAGGAGATAATAAACACGATTCTAATTATTTCACTGTGCTGACAATTGTTTCAGATCGAACACAGATTGAATGAATGTATTGAACATTGTGATATTTTCCACTCATCTTAATATCTCCGATAGTTTCTCCTGGATGTGCCAGCAGTTAGCTTTCCCGCCAAAATAGTCCAGATATAAATGTTGGTAAAAGAAAAATCTAAAAAAGGTAAAAACTCGAAACTTAGCCGAAGTAGTCAGAGTTGTTTGTCACAGCAATTTGGTATACAGTGTATTTTGTATATGCTGAGGTTGATGTGGATAAGCTTACATTTTCACGCGACTTCGCCCGAAAACCAACGAAACCAGCCGAAGCGTCCGACGAGCTAGCCCGAAGGCCTTCCGTGCCAGGCGAATTGTCCGACGATCTAACCCGAGCGCATTCGGTATACAGTGTATTTTGTATATCCTGAGGTTGATATGGATAAGCTTACATTTTCACTCTTCTAAACTTGAGTCTCGTTCATATCAAACTCCACGACTAACGCAACTTCGACATCTCGCGACTTCGCCCGAAAACCAACGAAACCAGCCGAAGCGTCCGACGAGCTAGCCCGAATGCCTTCCTTGCCAGGCGAAGTGTCCGACGATCTAACCCGAGCGCATTCGGGAGCTACTGTTAGCCGTGATTTCCAACGAACCGTTTTGTCGTTCTTGGCCCCTCGATAGCAATGTCGAAGTTGTAATCTCCCAAAAATAAACGGGTTGAGAACGCTGTTCAAATAAATAACGATTTGGCTAAAAGTCAACACTTTGTTGAAGAGAGGCGTGGCCTCGATGCTCGTGAAGTCGTGCAGCAGCCACATTACGTGATTCGGCAGCAAACAAGCTGCGAATACAACCACCGCGACGACCAACACCTTCACTGCTTTGACGTTCCGTTGTGTCAGTTTGGTTGCCATGGCATTATGACTTTCTGGTAGGCCAGCAAAGAGCGCGTGTGATCTCTTGGTGTCAAAGTGCAGTTTACGGATTATCAGCGTATATGTAAACGTTATAACGAACAATGGAACGACGAATAGACACGCGAAGACGCTCAGGGTGAACGCTTTAGCGTGGGCGCTGGTCTCCCAGTCCTCCAAGCATTTGCCGTCTCTCACTTCGAGGACGTTCGCGTAAGGCACGACGAGCGCAACGCAGAAAAACCAAGAAAAAACGATGAGACGGACGGCCGTCCTCTCACAAATACGGCGTCGAAGCGGAGTGACAATTGCCTTGCAACGCTCGACGCCCATGAATAACAGCGTGCAAACGGAGACTCCCTGCAAGACCGTCTGAAACGGGTACGCCGTCTTACACAGCGCGGTCGCAGACGGGAAACTCCCCAGCGTCTTCTCAGCGACGTCTAACGGAACGCTGATTAAGCACGCGCCCAGGTCGGTGAATGCCAAGTTTAAGATGAAGTATTCGTTACTCTTGCGTTTCTTGCGCTGGGCGATTTCTTTGCACATCAGCGCGTTGACAAAACCTCCTGTTGTTATAATCAAGACGTAGCAACACAACTGGAATACCCATAAAGCTCCTTTGGTCTTGGTAGTATCTGGTTCTGCGTCATTTGTCGCGTTTGACACACAGCAGTTCAGGAAAACTGATTGCCTATTCTGCTCCATGGATCAAGTTTGGGTCAATGTGGCGCTGCAGCTCTCCGTTTTCACTTTAGCAAACTTCCTAAATTTCTGTTGCTAAAACTCTAGGAACCAACACTGATGCTTTTTTCCTTTCGCCACTCCGACAGATGTTATTAGCAGATTGAAATCTTTAAATCGCTGGCGCCGTTCTAGAATCATACATACCAACCTCTCAATATTTAACACATTTAATCTTACATCTACTGCTATTATTGTTATGTCACTGGGGTTCTATGCAAAATAAGTTAATACCGATTTGTTTTGTCGCTATTCAGTCCAAATTGGGCCTTATCAGCCCTATTTATCACAGGTTATTTATACTTTTTTGTAACGTTGGGCCTATTGTTACATATTACGAACAGCTGAAGTGGTATTTGTATGGGCCGCCAGATAATTGGAAAGATGAAATCCCATATATCCGATTTTTCAGTATTTACTAGGTTTTCAAAATATTGTGAAAAGTTACTTTGGCAAAATGGTTATTAACAAACTTGACTGCAAATTAGCGCTGTCGCTGCAGTCGGTGATGAAATCGAAAACCAAAATTTGCACTAAGTACGAATAAGTTAGTCAGTGCAATTATCCCATTTCACTACCGTACGCCTGTCAAATATACTAAAACATGAAGAAAAAATAAATATAATCTACTCAACCACACCGGGAACACTGCTACTAGAATTTTATTACTCATCATTTGAGTGGTCACACTTTTAGGTTTTATTTGACAGTTAACATTGCTGCTAGAATGTACTCATTGAGAGTTTTCATTTGAGTGGTGAAACCTTTAGGTTTCAATTGACAGTTCAAGAGTTTGAAGTGTACATTGTTATTAGCTTAAGTTTCGTTTGACGGTTCAGGAGTTTGAAGCTTTGTAAATTGAGCGGTCAATTTCGTCTTTCGCAGTAAAAGAGCTAAATCAGGAACAAGAAGAAAAACAAGATTTTATCTTGAAAATTTGGTATAAATGAGCCTCGCGTCTTTTATCGGCAGTGCCATCTTTCTAGATTCCGGGAAGAATGCCACTTTTTCAGGGACCTGTGAATTAACTGTGCACTTTTAGAAATGAAATAACGAGGCAGAAGGATACAAAGACAAAAAGCCGATAAGAAAGACAACGAAAGAGACAAACAAAGAGTTGGGGGGGGGGGGGGGGTCAATGATTGGCTGTACGGGGAGGCTCCAACATCAGAATCAGAGAAGTTTAAATTTGCTCACACAGAGAGAAACAACTTCTTTTAACCTTGATCTGGTTCATTATTTAGCCAACGACAAGTTTCTCCTTGAACTGTCGGAGAAAAAGCTGGCAGATTCACACGTGCAAGTCTATAGCATTTAATTGCTTGAGCTGAATGGCTAACAAATTGCACTGGTCGGCATGTGGTCGGTGTGTGGTCGGTACGTGGTCGGTACGTGGTCGGTGTGTGGTCGGTAACGGGTCGGTAAAGTGGTCGGTAAGTGGTCGTACTTTTTGTAAACACATTACTATTTTTCCTCTGCTTTCTTTTTTGCTTTGTTTAGTCTGGCTTTGCTTATCAAACACCCGAACAATATTGGGCTAGTGTAATTGCGCCTGTGCTCTTTGCTATGCCGCTGTCCACTCGTCTTGGGGCGCCTCTTCCGCGTTTAAACTGCAAGTGTGCGGCTGTGTCACGTGGGCTCGCCAATCGAAGTGGAGCATGCGCCGTGACAGTTTTCTTAAAGTACTGCTTGCAGGACCTGAGTCGCTTATTCAGAGTCCCAAAAATAAAGGGATTGATGGCGCTGTTAAGATAAACAATAATCTGTGAGAACGTGAGCGTCACTGTGAAATGCTCCCACTCAGCCCCTCCTCCATAGTCGTGCCATAACCACATCACGTGATATGGGAGAAAACACAGCGCGAACGCGACCACCGCAAAAATGAACACCATGACAACGTGACTGTTCCTCTTGAACCGCGCTTGAGCCAGCTTCCTCCCCCTCTGTGACGAAATCACCGCGCCTATCACGCCGCTGATACGCTTGCTGTCTTGGTGCATCCTCGTTATGATGCGCATGTAGGCCGCGGTTATTATGCACAGCGGAATCGCGTACAAAAGTAGAAAGATGCACATGGTGAAAACTTTGGGAGACTCGTCCCCAGGCCAGTCCTCGTTGCATTCGGACGCAGTGCCCTTCAGAACGACGATGTACGGTGAAACGAGCAAGACACTCAAGCCCCACGTGATCAAAATGACTGCCATTAACATTTTGCCGTTGAGCTTCGGTTTGAGAGGTGTTAGTATGACCCGGTAGCGCTCTAGAGCCATACAGAACAACGTTGCTACAGAAACGGCGATTAGCATAGTCTGCAACGGATAAACAACCTTACACATGAAGGCACCGTACGGCCAGCGGCTCAGAACAAGTAAGGCCAGGTCCAGCGGTATCCCCACAGCGCACGTAAGCAGGTCGGTGAAGGCGAGGTTGAGGATGAAATACTCGCTGGTTTTGCGTTGTTTCTTAAGAGATAACACGCCGCACAGGAACAGATTCCCGATTGAACCAATAGCGATGATGACCGCGTAACAGCTGATTTGGATTGCTCTGATGGTGCCCTGGGACCACAACCCGCGTCCTGATGTGGACATCGCCGATGGTGTTGTGGACGAGTTCATCTTGTCTCGAGCTGGGGAAACAAATCAAGTCATCAAATCATTCGTACAAAGCCCGGCCAAACTTCATAGAGCCAATGTCACAAATAATTGTGTGATCGCTTTGGTTTTGCGTTTGCTGTGCTTTCGGATTGGTCCAAACAAGTTTAGCAGCAGTCTTGACTATTAAGTCTGGAACAACAAAGCAAAACCCGATTGCGATTTTATCAGGCAAGATTTACGCAAGTGTATAGCCGTTTCCGGATGTCAACTGATACCAATCGTCTCACATGATCAGCTATGGTTTTGCATTTGCTACGCTTTCGGATTGGTCCGAACAAGTTTAACAGCTTCTCGGTCGTAATGGAACAAAAGCAGTGCAAGCAAGTGGCAATTGCCTTTTCTCGCACAGCTGATAGGTTTCTGCTCCAAAATAAAACCAAACGCAAATTACTTTGGATTCTTGTTTTTTTTTTTTTTTTTTATTTAAATTATCTTTTTAGATTCTGATTAAAATTGTTTTCTTACAGCCTCTGAGACGGACGGTGTAGCGTACATTCTACTGTACAGTTTTTACCGCCGACACAGACCAAAATTATATATTTCTCTCATGTATGGTGAGAAATTAAAAGTTTATGTGGGAAAGCCGGCTAAATCGCTTTTAAGCTGAACTTTTGAGCTTTAGCCGTTCTTCGGAGCAAGTTCTCACAGGAGCTAGAGTTCATTTACCCGAGAGCGAGATACCTCTGGCACCCAGGGTAGAGTTCATGGCAGCCGTTTACTTGTTGATAATTTGCTTTTCTGATGTTTGCCTCGGTCGTTTTTTTTTTTTTTTTTTTTTTTTTTTTTTTGTGCACAACTTTTACGTTACAGAAAATGCATTGGACTATAACCTTACTTTTAGCTCAGTATCGAATCCCTATTGAGTTTCCTGGCTGAAGTCTTAAGGTTTTGAACCACAAAACCTGTACTTGAATGTATTAAATAAGTTTTGTGCAATGACCGCTGACTCAAAAAAATGGTTACCGCACGACCGAAAAATTAATTAATAAACTCCCACTGGTTTGCCGTGGTGTGGACTCTTATTTACCACGATTTACGTCATCACATGGTCAAAATGTTGTGGACTTACGAGGCGCTTCGCCGAGAAACCAGTGGAAATTTGTTTTTTACCACAATATTAAGAAATATACAGGAAAATTTGTTGTATTTTGTTGCAAAGCGTGACATGCTGGCGTCACATCGTTGTCTGGACTCTTATTTACTACGGTTAATCGACCAATCAGAGAGCGAGAAACTAGTGTGTTGTGATAAAACGTGTATTTCGACGGAGTGTCGTCAGGCAGTATTGAATTATGCATTAGTGTAGTTAAGAGGGCGACAATTAAGCTGGCTATAGATTTTTTGGAATTATAGGGATAAGTGTCCTCCAGGAAAATAAACACGTTTAAGCCGAAAGCAAGCATAAGGTCATGCACTCGACACAAGAAACCTCTACAGAGTTAAAAAAAAAACCGCATAAACTCACCAACTGTGCCAAGGAGAATGCAAACTAGACACGCAAAATCTTTCTGCGTTCACGTAGCGTGAGAGTGAGAAGAAAGATCACTTGTACCGTAATGTTAACGGACAATTTTATCTGTTTCACCTCAGTGATTTTGTGTATACTGTGCTATCAAAAATTAATGTTCTGGCTTGAAATGTATACACTTGATTCATGGTCACCGCATCGTGTCGAGCCGTCGTTTTTCGTGCTTGAGTCGGGATACGTTCGCTTTCTCAGAGAGCAGATATACAACTAGTAGAACTTCTGGGTTGTTTCCGCTCTTCCAATGAATTCATGCGAGGCTCCTGAGAAGTTTTTGTATATTGCATGAGGATGTCGGTTTAGCGCCACGCGTCGCTTCGGTGACTGCATGCACTGCATCGATCTGCTGATCTGCCCCATGTTTTTACCAAAACTTTACGCGACAAGGTATGTTGTACGTATTCACAGCATGCTTAGGCAATTACGCAAGATAACTGAAAAACTAACGCACCTGTAAGATCGACGATTGGAAGGTTTATCACTTCTGATAACGCTTCTGTGGGCCCACAGCATTTACTTGCGTCTCGCACGCGTTACTGATCAGATATTTTTCTCAATGTAACAGCGTCTATTTTTTTTCTCGGCTCCACTCGTCTTGTTGTGTTAGAACTGCTAACTACATGGGCTTTATTATTCAGTTGACCTCCCGCATTCTAGCGTTGATAACTAATAACACTCTATCAGATAAACAGCACTTCAATTGGTTTATGAAACAAAAGCGGTAAGCCGCTTTCCCTCTTGGCCTTTTTCATAAATATTGAACGATTCAAGGTTTTACAGCTGAAAAAGGCCAACTCAAAAAGTATGCGAAACATTGCGTTCGCAGGATGAAAACTCCCAGAATTCGTGGGCATAGCACTGTCGAAATTATATATTGCAAGATATAGCCTCTGGAATGAAGACATCGGGACGAGTTTATAGGGCTGCCTTTGTCAGGAGACATTTCACTAATGGGTTATGCCGAAAACACTCTCTTTACAATTGTAACAATAACGTGAAAAAAATACTGCTTTTGTAATTGATTCATTCCTGCTGTTCGACTCCGAAGATGGTAGGGAAACTATAGTACGTCGACGGCAACGTGAGAACCAAATCAAAACTTCTCTGTAATCTATTCCTGTCATGTCTTTGCAACCTTGCCTTTTCTTAGATTGTTCAATCTGTTTCATTTTCGCCGAGCTGTTTATTGCGTTCAGACTGTCTTATAAGGTGATGTTACACTGGTCGATTTGCATGGAAGATTTGCACTAGCGATACGATTATGTTGCGCTAAAAATCGTTCTGGTGTAAATACCCCATTGCAAACGGTGTTTTGCGATGTTAGTGCTGCAAACGCGTTGCAAGTTTTCGAAATCGCTTCAGAAGCTTGCAGTGTAATATGGTCATGGCGTTGGTGCAATATTCGACGACTCGTACGACTACCGTACATTAGTTCCAGGCAGCCACAAGACAAATTCGCGTCGAGTCCTCCCGGCCCACATCACGAGTATCAAGGAATACAAGTCAGGCAGGTAAAGTTACACGATCGATTTGCAGCGGTACGCATTCAGTGCCGGAACGCATTGCAAGTTTTTTGAAATCGATTCAAAGACTTGCAACACTGAAGGTTGCGTGAATTCAGAGCGAGTTGTTCAGTGTATTTAACATGGTTCTGAACACTCGATATTTGGAGCAATATTCGACAGCTCCTACAATTATTGTACGTTTTACTTAGTTCCATGGCGTAGAGCGCTATACGTTCTCAGTGTCAGGTTGCGTTTCATCCGTTTCCGCGACTGCGTCTATAATTATAGCTGGTGGGATGTTACACCGGAACGATTTTTAGCCCAACATATCGTTGCAAATCGACCCATGTAACATCACCTTAAGAAAGAACCATTTTATTATTTCAGTACGTAATGGAGACATTTATAATTCGACGCGCTTTCAAATCCATGTTCGCCTACCTGTGTTTTATAGTGGAGTTGGATGAGTTCAATCGGTTGCGTTGTCTCGGACGGATGCGCTATACTAATCTGCAAAAATAAGCTGTGTTCAAATGTGATACACAGTAAAACGGGATCTATAAAAACGGTGAAAATACATCTGTTATTACCAATTTTCTGATACAGCACATTCATCCTACATTGCATCCGCTCATCAACGTAAACATTGTTCAGTGAAGCCCTGATATGCCAGCTTACTTCCCAGGAAGAAAACGATAGTGTCTATTGACGTCGTATAGGTCTTCACGTCAGGAAACTAGTCTTGCTGTCTCTTCGTCTGTATTGTCTCTCGTGAGCAATTAAACGCGTCATTTTCCATATCTTTACCTTCCGTGCCTAACGAGGTAGGGTGAAAACCGCTAAAAGATTATGCATTTCATCTTGATATCTCCGGTTGCCTTGGTGTGTAATTGTTTTTTGATTCCACCAATTGCTCTAGTGTAATGAAATACGGTCGATTAGTTTGAAAGATAGCCAAAACAAGAGCTATTGATGCGGTACAACCTCTCACGAACAAACAACTGCTCTCTGGTCGCGTTGAAGTTCTTTTTATTTAGTTGACTCGGTTCTAAAACTCTCTCTTTCGATTTGAAACAAACGTTAGTTTGTATGGTTACATATTCTAAGAAATTTTAATCACGAACTTTTGAAACTGACAAACACTATACACAAAACTTTCTCCGGCGATAAACGCGCGCACACCGAAGTCTTTTTAACCGAGTTTACAATTCGTGGCCAACCAGTTTTGAAAGTAGAACGTACGTAGAAAAAAGGTTCGCCGTTGAACTTTGGACCTACAGCCCGCTGACGAACTGCGTGACGACCGCGTTCGGTTTGACCAGCTGCACATCACGTGATGATGCTGAGCCCGCGCAACGATGTGGCTTTATCGGTTGGACAAGCTGCTTTCCCTTCAGGTTGACTGAAATGACGCCAGTATTTCTCCCAGTTCCGAAACGACAGCGTTTTGCCAATGAACCAAAAATAAAGGGATTTACGATGCTGCTGCCATAAACAATCAAATTTGCAAAAGTGAGCGCTTCGGGGAAGTGCGCCCACTTTCGACCGTTGCCAAAATCTGCCCACAGCCACATGAGTTGGTACGGCGAGAGACATACCGCGAAGGCTACAACGGCACAAACGAATCTCTTCACGATGGAAACATTACTCTTATCTCGGATTGCGGACAGGTTGGACCCGATGCTGCTGTCCGTGAACAAATGGCGAAGATTTTTGCTGTTTCGTCGAAGTCGCAGCCCAACACGGGTATACGCGAGTGTTATGATGGACAGAGGGATCGCGAAGAGAATGAGAAACACGCACATAGTGAACGCTCTCGGGTAATTACTGCTGGGCCAGTTTTCCTTGCATTCAGTGCCGTCATACTTCAGGTTAACACTGTAAGGAGAGACGATCAGTCCACTGCCGAGCCAGATGCCCGCACAAACTAACAAGATTGTCCTCTTTTGGGGCTGCCCCTTAAATGGGTGAATGATGGCCCGGTATCGCTCAAAACTCATGAAGAGGAGGGTATACACCGACACTGAGATGAGCATAGTCTGTAGCGGGTATACTATCTTACACATCACAGCCCCAAACGGCCACTGACCCACGACCAAAATGGAGATGTCCAAAGGAATGCTAGCCGTGCACGTTAGGAAGTCCGCACACGCTAGATTTATGATGAAGTATCGGCTGGATCTGTCGCGGCGCTCGAGGGCGATGAAACTGACGAGGAGAAGGTTGCCAACCGAGCCCACGATCAAGATCACTGAGTAACACACGAGCTGGGTTACAACCAGAGAGTCCTGCGACATGACTTGCGGGGGTGGGGTGGTATTAACACCGGACGAATTTCTCAGCCACATCTTAATTCAAGTGATGCTTGGGTGACCACAATGCGCACGCGCAGGATAAGACGGCGGCGAACCAGTAGAAATCAGAGTTCTGTTTAAAATTTCTTCTTTGAATTAGTATCACTTGTGTTGGTTATTTTGTTTGCTTGATTTCCTCGCTCGGGAAATCGAAGTAGTGAACGGCGCTTTGGGCAGCAGACAGCAAATTTGGGACGTTTGTTTCTCGCTTTTGTCGGTACCACCACCTGCCGATTAACAAATAGCAGTTAGTCACTGTAAGAATAAATTAACAGGCAGATCTCGGGCTTGAATTGGTTCTGTCTTCGGTTTACTCGGCACGAGCAACTTTGACAGATTACATACACGACTACACGGAACTACAAAATGGGCACTTGAAATCCATAGTGTTTGTAAAATTACCGCTGACTAGAAAGATGAGGTTACCGCACGGCCGAAAAACGTATTTCCGCGGTGTCCCATGAAAATGTGAACATATACGTGAACATATAATCACAACATAATCACGAAATTTTTATGCCACATGGTATCTCTGTGGAGTGATTTAATACAAAATTCGCATTTATCAAATGTCTCAAGAGAATGGAAAAGTTTCCAGTCTCTTGCGTTTGCGCTTGCTTCACCCGTGGGAGCCAGCCTTAAAAATCTATTGATCACAATGTATCTTTCGTCGTCAGTTGCTGGTCGAGTTTGACTAAAACGTTGCTTTTTGTGCGACGAGCTGAGCCGCATAAAGCGATGCACTTGCCTTTGTAGGTTCCTCGCTCTTGTACAGAGACAGCGGTGAACTTATGCATCGATCAATTCAAGTAAGCGGAGACGGAGACGGAGAAGGAGACGTAAGACACTTGCGCGCGTGTGAAAATTAGCGAACGGAGACGGAAGCGGAGAAGGAGCGGTGAAGGAAGCACAACGGAAGGTTTTCTTTTTCTTGCGTCTCCGTCTCCGCTTACTTCGGTTACGTTCCTGTGAAAATCGATTGAACGGAAGCGGAGACGGAGACGGAACGAATCAACCAATCAGAAGGCGTCTCCCGAGGCTAAAATACTACTAGTTCCCATGCCCAACGCGTCTTGCCACCAAATTTAACCTGATTTCTTTTAACAGGTTTTCGAACTGCCCATGGGTTTTCCTCTTCAGAAACATCTCCCTGACCCAAAATCTCTTTGGTTGTCTCTGACAAGCCAGTTCTCGTCTCCTCCTCCGCCGCTTCAAGAACAGGAAAAGAAACAGGAGTAGTTTATCATCGCCGTCCTCCATGTTTACAAAGATGTTGAGGTCGATAAAAACACGTCCCCAGCCCACTGACCGCGCGAACGCACGCCAAAAATAACATCTCCTTCCTTCTCCGCTTCCGTCTCCGTTCGCTAATTTTCACACGCGCGCAAGTGTCTTACGTCTCCGTCTCCTTCTCCGTCTCCGTCAAGTCTCACTAAAGTGGGACGCCGACCTTAAAAACAGATTAAGATCTGTTTTTACCGAAGCCGTGACCCAAACGTCTATACAACACATTCACAGTTGGATGCCTTCGAAATTTCATTTTCATCCATAGTATTACAATGTATTCTTCGGGAGCTTAGTTTCATTTGAGTGGTCACAGCGGTTTGATTTGACAGTTCAGAAGTTGGGATGGGTCAACACTGCAAGTAGTGCACCCATTGAGAGCGTTTATTTGAGCATTGGAATGGTTGGAAATCATTTTCAGGTTGAGTCAAACGAAGGCCTAGATGGGGGGTCTGCATAACACTTAACAGTAAAAACTTCAGGCCCATAACACTTAACAGTAAACCCCATCTAGGCCCTCTTGTTTTGTTTTATTAAATATCTAGTCTTGTAACACTTAACTGTAATTTTTCACATAACACTTAGGCCCGTTTCAAACGTCGCGCCACTGCCGTACCGAGCTCAATGCAAATGAGCAAAATCCTTTGTTTGAGCTATTTTGCATTGAGTTCGGCACGGCAGTAGGGCGACGTTTGAAACGGGCCTTATTAATTTTTTTGGGCTTCATAACACTTAACAGTAAAAAATTCAGGCCCATAACACTTAACAGTAAACCCCATATAGGCCTCTCAAACGGTAGCCTGCGAATACAGCCGTCTCCCGTCGGGAAGCTTGTTTGAGCCCCCGGTATCGAATGGGACACACACACAAAAAAAAAAACAAAAAAAAAAAAAAAAACGCGTAGTATTGGCTTTCGGTGCTCTGAGCTTTGACCGCAAGTAACGTGATGCGAGGTTCATCGGACCTTTCCGTTGGTTCGCATCATGCTGGGTGCCAAAAAGCTGATTTTTTTTACTGCTGACACACGTGACACCGAGTGAAAACTCGTTTTCACATAATATCGAGACATAAGCATAAACTAATGTCGAAAACAATCGAGTGCGAACGCCGAGAAGGTCGCACCGGAATTGTTTTTTGTAGGACCAGAGATGAAGGTGCTCGAGGGTGAATTGAACAGGGCATCGAAATATGACTATCCAATTGCCATCGACGGTAAAAATCCTAACCAGCAGCAAACATAACAAATTAACACATTATCGAAGCCCTCCCGGCGCCACGAGCCCTAAATTATCATTATTTGTTTAACCAGCTGAAATGTACACAACCCTTTTGGAAAGATTCAATAAACAGTTCCCTTAAGATAACTGTGAATCACGCACAAGGATTATCAAAGGAGGATAAAGTAGAGTTACTTACCGATCGGGAAATGGACAAGAAGAAATGCAAGCAGGCAGACGAAGGTCGATTGATCCGTTGGGGAAGGTCTAAAACAGTACAATGAAATTCCAGACCACATGACCCATGAGACATTGCGTATCAGATGACAGAAAGGTCAATATCGTGACAGTCTCCCGCCAAAAATGTCGACAGATAGACACAAGAAACCACAACGAACGTGTTCGTTTAGTTCGGATTTCCCGAAGAAATACTCTTCAGCGGAACCCCGATCGTACGAAGTGCTAAGGGACTGGGACTGATTGTGTCCGTCACTGCGAGAGTTTGTTCTGACGAATTTCTGGGAAAACGTAACGACCATGCCAAAATCGGGTTATGGTTAATAAGGATTTTTCCTTAAGATTAAACAGTGCTACGTTGCACCAGCCAGCATTTGGTTTAATATCTTGCCATACTCCACAGTACCTGAATTTGAACGATTAACTATTTTGAGGGCCTAGATGGGGGGTCTTGTAACACTTGACTGCATTTTTTTACATAACACTTAACATTAATTTTTTGGGCTTCATAACACTTAACAGTAAGCCCCATCTAGGCCCTCTATTTTAAAACAGTCACGCGATTCAATACTGCATGCGAATGTTTTTCTTCTCTGTTGATCTGTTTCGCATTGCCATCTTCAGTGGCGTGATGACATTTGTTCGCTATATCGGGGTAGATTTTAAGTTCGGGCTTCTGGTTGTGTTACATAACGGGGCAGTTCGATACCAGGGTTCGTTTGGAAGCACGCGGGAGTTTGAAAGAACACTAGGGAGCTTAAGCACCAGGACGGGAGAGGACGACGGCAACGTCGGTGAAACAAGAGAACTGCTCGCGGCAGAAGACAAAAGAAGCACGTGAATATCTGAAATTGACATTATCTCGGGGTCGTCGTGCTCTCGCGTGCGACTTCAAATGCTTCTTTTTTAAGTTGTTGTCAGGACGTGGACGTCATTTTGAGAAATTACGACAGTCGTCCGTCTTAGTAAGAGACGATGCGAGCAATAGAACTACGGAAAAAACGGAACAAATTTGAACAAATTAAGAATAGGCAAAGTTACAAAGACATACGGAAAACGGAAATACTCTTTTCCTGGTTCCGCGCGCTGCCGTCGCCGTCCTGCTTTGCTTAAGCTCCCTTCTATTATGCACGCGACGCCGCAGGGTGCTTCTTAACAATTCTCGAGTGTTCTGTCCACTTCCCAAATGCTTCTAAAACTAATATATTACGTTGAAAAGTGCTTTATTTTTTGTTTATGAGTAAGATAAGGCAAGCGAATGCAGGCTGACAAAATGAATAGCACGAGTAGCTATGTACGCGGCTATTTACTTATCTTATAATGTGATTATAATTGCATTCGTTGTAGATCCCCATACCGCACGAACATCTCATATCGTCATACGATACTATCACCGTATGGCAAGTGTCACCGATTAGTAGGCTACTTGTGTCCCGCTTTGACACTTAAATAAAAGTTGTTGATTGATTGATTGATCATAAAGCCGTGTCCTCACTAGCGCATAAGCATAAGAATATGAGAACGACAGTGGCGACATAAGCATAAGCATAAGGAACGGACGTGTTTGATCCTTATGCTTATGCTTATGCTTATGTCGCCACTGTTGCCCTCTTATTCTTATGCTTATGCTTGTGCGCTAGTGAGTACCAGGCTTAAGGATCAAACATGTCCGTTCCTCGGCGAAGCACCTCGTGGATCCACAACTTTTTGACAATGTTATGACGCATTTCATGGTCAATAAGAGGACAGACACATAAAAAACTGACGTCAATTTGTTAATTTTACAATAACAAAACTCAAGCAACGACGCGGGGAAAACACGCAAGAAAACTGGATTTTGTTCGATTTGACCGAAATGTTGTCAACAACTTTTCCCGCTTTCTAATTGGTCGAGGTCGAAAATTCAAGACATTTCATTGGCCAAAAAGTGACAGCTTGACGTGAGCATTTCGCGCGTGCAAAATAAAATTTTGTCAAAGAAGTTGGAAAGAAATGGGTGTCAAAGAAGTTGGAAAGAAATGAAACTAGACGCTTTTCTGCTGCGGTTTTCTCGACAATTTCAAGACAAAGCTCAAGGAAATTCGCCTCTGAACACTTCTGGTTCTCTACTTCAAATGCCGAATGTCGCTTTTGCAACTGGAACTGAGGTAAAATAGAAGCTGAATTCACCTTCTTCGTCCAAATCACTGTCGTCAGCACTCGATTTTATGTGTCTGTCCTCTTATTGATAATGAAAATTAGCCAATCACAAAGCGAGAAACTGACGTGTTATTGTAAAAATGACTATAACAGTGGGTACCAATTTGTGGGTACCATATTTTACGGGATTTAAATGGCATGATTTGACGACTCGCCCCCAACAACGTGCAGATACGTGTTGTATATCTACTGACGCACACACATAAAGGGATTTCCATAGCTTTTCAGCATCACAGCTGGTTGTTCCCTTTCAGGATTTCATAAAACAGCATATCACTTAACTGATGTTGGACTATATCCAACCAAAAATTTACATTTTATGAGAGGTCTCTCATGGATGTGAGGGGGCTGCTGCAGCCAACTGCTAGACTGCAACTGTATTCCTTTAGTTTTTCTTTTCTTGTGTATATAGTGCGCGGAAATAAACAAAACCTTGAAACCCTTGAAACATAATGAGGTGATGGAGGTGGGGAACAATGTGTCCTTCAATGTTTTCAGTGTGAAAGGGTCAAAAATAAGGATTTACAAATTTGTAAGAACATGAGGGATGCATAGAGAAACGCACACTTCAGGGAAAGTGCTACTCTGCACTTTACTTATAGATAAGATAAGATAAACTTTATTTCATGTGATCGTTTACACTTAGCTATAAATAGTGTGCCCAGAGGCAGGAAAACACAAGCTAATTTACAGGAAACGCTTCTTGTATCCGAACATAGCACATTAACAAACTGCTTTACTGCTTAGTAAGACCAGGGGCCAATTCAATAAAGCATTTACAAGTGTATTTTACAAGTCGGACCATTATTCAAACACCACTAAATGGCGGACTCCACACATCACAGATACAGGTCTCAACTGTACAACTGGAACTGATCTGGCCATGGTATTGGATTAAAGTGTGTTTTAATGTTGGGGGAATTGGCCCAACTTGTAAAATACACTTGTAATCTTTTATTGAATTGGCCCCAGGTAAAATAATGTGTTGGAGGCAAAAAGATGTAAATTGGTCAAGCTGATGTGTGCACATGTCCGCACTATGTTGGAGTTCTAATGTAAAGTCACCTCTCTCTAAGCGGACACCTCTCTAAGGCAGACAGCATGCAGATTTGTTCCGTGCCGATTTTCAATATTGTTTCTTTTCAATATTGTGTCTGTACTAACTCTCTGTAAAGTGGGACACCTCTCTAAAGCGGACAAGTGACTAGGGTGTTTGCCTTAGCCAGAGTTCACTGTACATGTACAGTAATCAGATTGTACACACCAGGGCCCGGTTTTTCAAAGCACGATTAGGCTAATCCTGGATTAGGTGTAAACTTTCTTGTCACTTATAAGCCTGAAAATGTGAAGGTTTTGTCCTGAAACGATTTCCTTGATACGTTTTCAGCTAAAACAAGCTTTTTAATCCATATTTGAACAAAACCCTGCATTTTATCGGCAGAGAGGTCGTCAGAAAGAATTTCATTAATCCTGGATTAGCTTAATCGACTTTTGAAAAACCGGGCCCAGAACTACAGTATCTGTACTATCAGCCTTGCTGTATCTTATTTGACACAATCTTAATCTATGATATGTACAATAATACTGGTATCAGTCATAGCTGGGTACACAAGAAAATAATATGCCTTCTGACTGGGTCCTCTAGAGTACGTACAGCGTACAAGTTATATGTCATCTAAAAGGAAGCTTTGTACAAATCCGTGGCCAAACAATAAATTGCAGACACATAAAATAACACATCAGTCAACAGACTGATCAATTATGATCTTTCTAGGTAAAAATATTTGCATTGCACCAAAGTATTAAAGTTAGCAGTTTGCTATTGCATGCCCAGACGCGATCACACCCATGACTGATGTTTCCGTAAAACATTCCTTGTTGGTTTATATAATTTATTATGTAAACCAACTTTAGCCCTTTTTCACCAACTCTGTCAGTGGGTTCTCGCAAATTCTTGCCGCAGCCAATCAGAATCTTTGTAAAATCTGGGATCTCCAAGCCTGAGTGCAGTCCGTTTGTAGAAATAGTAATACAGAACAGCACCTGTGAAATCACAGCATGGTAAAGTTTGCAATTAAATTGTGCAACACACATAAACATATTACAACAGTTGTCTTCATGTAACCAGTTCAACAAAGCCCTCTGCTTTGTTTAATTTTAGAATTGATTTATGTTACTCTGTTATTTTAAGTATTTAGGCGTGTCAGTTAATTTGGTGTTATTGATTAATCAGGAAATGACCTCAAATGAGTTCATGCCCCATGTTATTAGGTTTCTGCCCAACCTTTGCTTAGTCATGCCCTGATGTGTGGGTTTATGACTCAGCTATTAGTTTTTAGAGCCTTATTTGGTCTTTTTCTGTTTACTTATTTCCTGTTTTAGCATATAAATTTAGACTCTTTTCATTCTACACGTTGAGTTTCGAGTTAGTTTGAACTCCCCAGAGGATTACTGTCATCTCCTTTGGTATATCCAGCTGTTTGCGTGAGAGATATCAGTTCTCATTCTTGTAGACTTACTGTTTTGGCTTTGTTTTGTTTTGTTTAAAACCTTTTTTCCTTTTCTTTTTTTGTATCGAGTGTTTTATTAAATTCCTAATTTGGACTGGATTATTTTGCCATTGTTTCCATAACGACACGAACCTCGACCCGGTCACATTCATAATCCCTTGCAATACATATACTGTAAAGATTGGTATAGAGTATGTAACCTTATTCATCCATTGGTACACCCAGCAGGGGGAGAGGTACAAGGAAAAGTTGTCATACACATGTCCTGTAATATTCTGTCAGCTCCACCTCATTCCCAGGCTCTTTCCTCTCCCAGCTTGCACCCCTGGAAGAGGAAAGAGCCTGGGAACAAGTTGCTGTCAGCTCTGAAGGCTGTTATCAATACAGTGGAAGCAGACCCTGCATCACTTTAAACTCTTTCAGTGCTTTGTTTTAAGGGTACTTTTAAGTTTTAAAAAGCTCAAGCACTTAGCTACATGGAAAAAAGAGTCCCCTCTTGCTTGAAAGGATGTGCACTAACTGCTCCACCCACACCTGCTCCAACCAACAAGTGAGTAAATTTTAGGCATTTGCATTAATTTGTGATCAAAAGGTCAGAGAATGGATGTCCTGATATTAACTTCTACAGAATCTTTCTAAATGTTTATAATTGCCAACTTGTCACATCATTCATCTAAGTCTGAGTAGATTTTCTATTTGAACCAGTAGGGTTTTCGGTTGTTTGTACCAATGCACAACACTGTTTCTTACCAACTCTTTGGAATACAAATAGGGCTTGGTAGAGTTCATTCCAAATGAACAGCTGAGGATTCCCCCATTTCTTGGTCTGTCAGGGAAGGAAAGAAAACACTATCTGACTTTAAATATTCTGACAGTTAGGGCTAAAAAGTTAATCTATTTCTAGTTCCTTTAGCTGTATGATCTCTTGATGAAAAACACTGAAGACAGGAAATGCTGTATATAGTATAATGAATTGACAAAATGTATTGAGCTTATAGTCCTTTAACCTCATCCTTTTCATAATAAAACCTCCCAAATATTCAAAAAGAAAATCTATGAGAGATCATAATGAGAATATTGATAGTATCACCAACAATGCAGTCATGCTATCAATGGCAAGTAATATTCATACTGTGTAATATCTATGGTGGTAGATGTTCAGTAAAGGGAAAATTGAAGCTGGACACTTTCAGGAGTGAATAGCTAGGTTTTTGAAAATTTATTGACAAATTAATTATTAAAAGTTACAGGGAGATTTGCTATCAGCTGTCATATACACAAGGAGGCTCTGTTCACATGATGGAGTACCATTTGCCATGGAGTACCAGGATAATGAATGTGGGAATCTACCCATTTTATATTATTCCCTGTATAGCAGCTGTATTTGGATGACTGTCTAGAGTAGTACCAAAATGTGACATCATCATTTTGCAAACTTTTCTATTCGAACCTCTAACCCACGCCATGTGACATACACAGCTGTTGCAAGAGCGTGTGCAAAATTTCAAATCGCTAGCCCCACTGAAAGCAAAGATATACAGAAGGTTAAAGTTCTAGATAGTCCCATACTAAACTCTCTTATTTAGCATCAATTCTAAATCAAAGGAACCGACACCAAATTATAAGAGGGTTTAGTATGAAGCAAATTTGAACTTCAAAAGCCCATATCTCAGCTGTTCATTACATAGGCCATCTTAAGATTTGGACAAAATTCTTTTTTTTTTTTTTTGCAGATTTTTTTTTGTTACATCATCACTAAATGGTACTCTATTGGTAATTGCATTTGCTTCACTCTTTAGAAAATTGGTCCAAACAAGTATATATGGCAGCATTCTCAGCCAATCAGGAACAAAAGCAAACCCTGTTTGCGATCTTCACACACTTGCCAGTTCATGATGATAGTATTTCTTTACAAACCTTGGTTTCTGATTGGTTGAAAGATGTGTTTCTTTGATACACATGTTCTCCATGGTTGGTTATACAAAAGTCACCAAAAAACCTATTAGAGCCGTTTTCGGATGACTGTCGAAAACCAAAACCAAAGTAATCACACAGACCAATCACAGAGACTGAGAGAAAACAGTTCAGCCAATTGGAAGCCAAAGTAATTCGCGTTTGGTCTTGCGTTTGGTTTTACTTTCCAATCAGCAGTGCGAGTACACGCCATCGCTTGCGTGAGAAGTGTTTGGTTTTGGTTTTGGTTTTGGTTTTGCTCCTGATTGGCTGAGCATGCCGACAAACTCGTGTGGACCAATCTGAAAGCGAAGCAAACGCAAAACCAAAGCAATCACACAATTACTTTCGACAGTCATCTGAAAACCGCTCTAAAAGAACTATTAACGAAATACTCACCATTGTCCAAACATGAAGGCCAACTGACAGGGCCAGGTAAAGGACAGATATAATGATTGTTGTTTTAAACTTTCGTATTAACAATGATACCAGCCCTGCTTGGAAAATGTATGTATTGAAAAATACAAGAAACACCACGATGATAGCAAAGATGATGCATACATCTTGAATTCTGTGACAATAAAAAGCAAAATCAAGAATATCAGAACCTACATACTCGCAAGATGCTAAATTTTATTGCTAAAATTATTGAGTTTTGGCAAGAAATTCTTAATAGTAAATTTTTAGATTTTTACACATTTATTCCGCACGTCGTTAATTGTACGTGGAACAGACACTATATAACTTGAAGATACCTGGTTCACGTAAAGTCTCAGGTAATATTACAACAGCTACATTTTCTGTATAATTATTGTGCTTAATTAAGTCTGCGTCATCCCGTTTTAAAATTAAGTTGTGAACCTCAAAAACACAATCTTAGGCGAGGCAACGGGATTAAGAAACATGATACTGTAGTTAAAGTAGTAGTTTCATAACATCACAGCTTGAAACATACGTATAGGCCTTTGGGTTTATGTAACAGCGCACGTTTATAGTGTTGTCATGTAAACTGGCGCCGTATCTCGATCAGACAAGTAAGCAAAAATATAAGAATCCGGGGAGATCGACGAAGTACTGCAGTTCTTACAAAATCAGTATACCATACTCAAACGGCGCTTCAGGGTCAACCATGAACAGAGCGACAGTTGACACAACAACATCCGATCCGAAATACCTGTTAATAAACTGTACCCACCCAATGAAAGGAAATGTCTGCAGATTACTTACATATACTGCACAAGCAAGACCACGTCTGCCGTCCGAAAGAGCTCTCCGAACGAGTTAATGAAGATATCGACAAGAAGGAGCAAGAGTTGTAGATAAACTACCAGTCGATACCGTGACACTCTCATCCTTTGTCAACCATTTTGATGAACGATCACAAGAAGCCGCTGACACAAGGGGCCGTTGTTCAGCAGGGGAACCTGGGCACTACTCAGACAGTTTGACAGCCTCGTCCCCAGGGTGTCTCACGCGTTAGTCCTGGCCATGAGAATGGACAGACGAAATGACAAGAGGACAGACAGACACTAAATGCCTCAGGATCAGAAGAAGTTTATTTCAGAACTTAAGCTTCGCGATGCAGATTTTTTTATCGAACTTGTAATTTTTTTGCCAAATCATTACGTGCGCCCTAATTTTGTGATAAGGTCTATGACGTCATGACTGATTAGCAAAGTCTTGAGACCAAAGTATGTCTGCCCAAACAACGCAGGCGGTGAAGATTTCTCCCACTTTTCTGTCGACCGACCTGCTGACTCCACAAGTGCCGAGACGGATCACATTTCCGTCAATAGGGTAAGGCCAACGGCGGCCTCCGTTTTCGAATCCGTCCACACTAACGCATCGTTTTCGAAAGCCTCCGCTTTGCCACTTACAGCACCTGCCCGTTTTCGAATTAAGTCACCCGTCCACATTGATCCCTCTCCACTTTGGGAACCTTATATTTGAAAGTATCCGTTTCATTCAAGGAAAATGATATCGTTTTTCCATCGTTTTAGTGTGGACGGAAGGCGAAAACGCACCGTTTTCGATGCGTTTTCAAACGAAGGCGCACTATACTTTGAAGTACATCTAATTTGATGCACGCCGATTCAATCCTGAAACGTTTTTTCTTCAATCATTTCACTCGACACTGTAACAGATCATTGTGTTCGACGAAAGTAGTGATTGGTCCAATTCAGTTTGTTGTGTTACTGGCTAGAGAGAGTTGATACGGGGTACAATTAGTTAATTAGCCAGCCCCAAGACTGAATGGAAGGAAAGAAACGACTGTAATTTAAATTACAGATAAACTAGCGTATTCAAGTTTCGTAACTCTCACACCACCACCAAACGACAACGCAACAACAACAAACAGCAACTCAATCAATTAGCAAATAAAGGCGCTACTACAGCACAATTCAATCGGCTTTTTAAAACTGTATCTATCCGTTGTACATAGATACTTCGAGCCTGCACACCGCGCACGAATTTGGGGGACAGGTGGTACCAAATATGGAGGCGTTGGTAAACTGCCGTTTCTAGGTCACGTGTCTAATGACAGGAACATCATCATCAGTCGCAGTCACAGACATTACTCATGTGGCGTGCACGACATGTAAGTGAGGCTGCAATTTAATTCACTTTCCCAGTTTTTATTTGTTAGAAAGACTGATATTGCCTTTTATTCTATAGATACGAGTGTTTTACTGGAAAATATACCGTGCTTAAAATCCATACGAAACTACATCCGAGACCCGAGTGGCGTATTTTCCATACCCTCACTTATTGAGGATATCGTTGGCATCATTTCCAGCTTTTGCACTGTTGTTTGTGCAATTTCTCGTAAAACACTCGTGTCTAATATAATAAAAAGAAAATTACACGGCGGCTTGAAGATATGGATTTTATTTTCTCGTGGTAAAAACAATATTTTACTCACTCGCGAAACGCTCGTTCGTAAAATATTGTTTTTACCACTCGAAAATAAAATTCATATCTTCGCGCCGCCGTGTAATATCCTCTATATGTCACCGCAGTAAAGCCCCACCTCAGCCTTATGATGTGACGTCACTAACTCTGAGTGCCTGCCGTATGAATGACCAAATGTAAGTACCAAATCGAAAGACATGCCGGGTGCGTCTTTTCCGACTAACTTACTAACTTTAAGTTTGCAGTACACGTACTGTATACGGGTGATCTCATTGAGATCAGAAGAGCGAGAGCTGAAAGCATTTCCGCAGCTGCAAGTATCACAGTATAAACTAAATTATTACAATGGAAACTAGTACCGACTTGGGTTTTGACTGCGTGGGCGTCGAGAAAAATGTATGATGACTCGACCAGGGATCGATTGACGATTCGAGAGTTTGGGACAAATCAGACCTGCGGGCTAATGCTCGAAACGTGAGATCATTCAGCTTTTGTACTATAACGTTGCTCTGCTTTAGTTTGCTGGCGCTATTAGCATCATCAGCACCATGTGATTGGTGTACTGATGTTTCTTATCAGACGTTTATTTTATTTTCTTGTTCAGATTGCCAGCTCCATTGGTTGCAGTTGGGTCGCAGCAAATCGAGTAAGTATTTCAGACCATGATCCTTTGCGCACTCCGATTGACTTCAAACACTCAACATTTCGAGAGCTAAGACCAAGAACGAATTGGCCCGCAGATCATATCGTATTTTTTTCTTTTTTTCTGACAGGGAAAAGAAACAAGAGGAACCCTGGCCAGAGCACGTACGTCACCTGTACACGTCACACATGTGTAGGTTTGAAGTGTTCCCCAGATTTGATCCGTACCGCACAGTGTTTGACGGTGAGTGAGTGAATCCAGTCCACACTTCGACGTAGTTTATGCAATTAATTGCAGACATTCTATTAATCCGACGCCCGACTTTACTTTCCAGTGCCAGCATCACGCAAAATCAGACAGGTGACTATTTGAAGTTTTCCTGCATTCACATCAAAGCCGATTATCTCCGGCTGTTTCTGTGTGTGTGTGTGTCTGTCTGTCTGCTTCTCTTTCTCGTTGTCTTTGTCCATTTTGTCTGTCCATCTTTGTGTAGCAGTGTCTTATCTTTATTTGTCAGCGTCGCCTTCCTTCCGTGTGTGTGTGTGTGTGTGTGTGTGTGTGTGTGTGTGTGTGCTTTGACAATTCGTCTGTCTGTAGTTGGGAGGGTTGCATAATGTTTGTAAATATATTTGTATTACAGACTTTGACTCCAAGAACAACGAAGGCCCTGGAGGACTTGGCACAATCGACGTATCGTTCAACCCTTTACCAGACTTCCTTCACAGACTGGAGTGGCCGGGAGGAACACGGCACGAGCGCACAAGTGCATGCTGAACCAGACCTGCTGAGAGAACAGGAGTCTCAGAACGAGCAAGAGAAGCAGAAAGAAGATGCCCAGATTGTGGTGCCCAGGCTTGACTGCGCGTCTGAAGAACCGACTACGGACAAAGAAGATATCCCTATAAAAGAAGACGTTCAATTAAATGAAGATCCATGTGTTGATGACGAGGTATTATGTCCTGGAACGGTGGTAGAAACAGAAAACCTTCCTGAGGTGGAGAGCACCCTTAAGGCCCCAGAGGATCTTGGGAGACACTTAGAAGCAGGTCTCATCAGGCCCTCCCGGTTCAGTAGCCTGGGGAAGAGTTCCCCGTCCCCACCGAAACCGGGCCTGCTTTTGAAAGAGGAGCCGTGTGAAGCAGTACTAGAGTCTTCATTCGCCATGTCTTTAAATTTACCCCCTCTGTCGACCGGCGACGATTCGTCAACGCTGTTTCTTCCAAGACCAAGAAACAACGTTATGGATCCGATCGCAGTGACGCTGCCCAGCATTGAGAGAGTAACAGCGGGCGCACGCAACGGACTTCACAGGAAAGTGCGCCGCCCGTCCATCCATGGGATGAGGTTTAAGAGCGAGGCTCATAAAAAGTAAGTCAGAAGGCAAAGAATTACAGAGAGACAAATAGGAAACTCACAGACAAACGACGAGGCAACTAGAGGACAGACAGTGTGACAGTCGGCAGAAACAAAGAGACGGACGGACAAGGCAGTCAGACATAAGAAGGCAAAGCAAAACAGAAAGAGAGAAACGTAGACAGACACATATAGACAAAGACAAAAGACATACAAGAAACGAAACAAAACGGTGAGACACTGAGGCAAGATCCGGGGGGGACAATTAGTCTGTTTGGACCATTTCCAGAAGCACCAAAGGAAATACACGGTTCACTTGATGACAGTCTCCGAAAACAACTCTAAGGAGTGTAGATAGTTCCTGCCAAGAGTGATCAACTTTAATTTTCTCCTTCTCAGTGTTCTCACCAGAGATATATTATACAGTAAGGAGAACGTAGCTTTTGGTATCTTGCTCGGATGCACGAAAGCTGATAGGACTCACCACATCACTTATACAGTTTCCTCTTAAATTGTTGGGACAATCTGTATAATGAACTTGGGAGTGAAATGGGTAAATGCTAGTTTTGTTTTAATTATCAGATATCACCAGATTTACCCAGATCTTGTACCAGATCTCCGACAGTCTACAACTTTGGGGAAACGACATTTCTTCTCGGGATTTCACGCATGCATTTTGAGGTGAATCTGCTGGAACATTAGATATTTGTTCGTGCGAGCAGCCGAGTGATCGACTGATGATGTGATTCAGCAAGTTTATAAGGACAGTGATAAAGCCATGCATGTCCGGCATGCATAGCGCTCCCACGCATCTTTTTATCGGCCTTTGCGTAGGCAATTATTTGTAAGCCGTGAGCGTGTTGTAAAACACTCTGAGACAGCTTGCCAACCAAAGCATGTAATTTTACGGGTTAATCCGAGAGTGTATGTAAGAATTAATGTTCTAACTCAGTTCAATTCAATCGTTTGCCGCTCTTTGTGAAGCCGCCACAGTGACAGAAAGAAAAATTTTCAAAGTTGAGTGGACGCAGGTATACGGCTCGCAAATTAAAAACAGGTCACTGCGAACCCCCCCAAAAATGTCTCTTGCTCCCAGTGATAAAGCACAGGCGCCCTTCAGACAACAGCTGAACACTGTGTAAACTTTGCCTATAACATAAAAGTCACGGAAAGTTTGCTTTGCGGCTTTGTTGTCTGCCAAAAATAGCCGTTCAAAAGAACGCTTGTCACGCCAAGAACGTCAGCAATGTCATTCGGAATCATTTCGTGACGCACGGTTTCAGTTGTTGTGAAGCGAACAACAGACTGGTCAGCGGGTGGTGTAAACAATATTACGCTGACTGGAGATGACGCACACTGAAAAACTTCAGAACAATTTTAAACTTTTTTTGTCGTTCTAATTCAATATTGAACCCAAAGAGGTTTAAGACTTATTGTTGCGGCTGACGTCACTGTCACACGCGCGTCAACAAGAGTCTTGTAAACAATTTGATATTTTAGACAAAGATTGTGATGATGGTGGTCGAAATTCAAACTGGAGATGATGAAATCATTAACAAACTAATAAAACCGGCGTGAACGAGATTTATAGTCAAGGGCACAATGGTTGACGCGCGGGTGGTGTTGGTGTATGAAGGCGGCCTTGTTTGGGGTTTTTGTTTTCTCTTTGTTCTGAAGGAGAGCTTGGACAGCGTAGTGCGCACAGGCAGTTAGCACAGCTGGCATATCTGCGCTTTGCAGTTTAATTTGCTAATGAAGATGTATCCTGTAGTCCACATGACCGCGCGTTTTGAGCTGACAGGAAGGCATTAGAGAACGCGGACAAGAGTCGATGTGCACAACACAGATCTAACAGCTTTTGCTCGTTTGCTATAACTAGTCACCTCTATTCGCTTCTATCACACAACACGAGGAAAACCCGTCGTCATGGTACCCTGGTGCGCTCGTAAGCGTTTAAGGGTGCTCGGCGCAAGAAGTCACTATCGACCCAGTATTTCTTGCTTCTTTTTCCCCCCGATATTTTTGGTCGTGGTTTTGCTTATTACTACGATCGAATATCTGGAAATGTCCATGCACTGACTATCCATCATTATTTCAGTCGGCCTTACATGTCGGAGCCAGTCGCGTGTGATTGTAGCAGTCTGTCAAAGTTTCGCTTGTGAGTTAAAAGAGAGCACTTGGCGTCAAGTCAATACAAAGTGGACCAAGAAAATAAATAAATAAATATAAATAAAAAGGGAACGATAAAGCGATGAAAGAAATAAAAAAGAGATGTCAGAAGCAATGCGAATCGTCGCGCGCATTTATTAGTCGGAGACTTTAATTTCTAAGCGGTTCTCTGTAAATCGCGATGAGGTTAATTTTGTGGGACAACTATCCTTTTCTACAGAAGCTTGCAATCTAAACTCCAGAGGACACAAGGGATTATAAATGGGTTTCTGTCACGGTGTGATACAAGCGTCTTCGGGGTTTCTATGGTTTTTTTTTCTCCCACAATCGCTTGGTTACTCTGTCTTCTTTCGAGCAATGTATTTGTCTTCCAGCACTGAAGCAGCCGATTGCTAAATGATTTAATATTTACCTCGCTCGGAGCCAATCAAATTGCTCTCGCCCCCAATCATGGAAAGTGCATACCAGTCACTTCAAGGAATCACCTGTACAACCGATTCAAATGAGCTGACCATATTTGGCGGAGATACAATAGACTATTGTTCAACCGCGACTTGCGATTGGCTGGCGCGTGTAATTATTTAGCGATAAGAGTTCGTGCAAGTGAACAAAGCCGCGTGAAGGGAAGTTGAAGTCGGTGGTCTTCGTCTTTTTCGTTTGCCATTTATCATGGATAGCTCCCTAGATTTAAGTGTAGTGAAAAAAGAGCCGGGACTCAACGCGATATGTCCCTCCGACTCGGGAATTTTCGACAACATGATGTCGGACGAATTCCATGAGACGAGCTTTCATTCAATGGTAAGTCATTGATCAGTCAGCTAATGCCGGTGTAGTAAAATTCAATCCACGTTCGGGGACAGCATTTCGTACCGTCTCTTGCCTGGTTTTGTCATTTTCTATAGCACTTCCTCTCTGTTTTCCCGTAGCATCATTCTAGTGAGGAGGTTCCTGTAGATTGGCTTTCGATTTTTGATGAAGTTCCCTCGTGCTCTGCTGATCAGTCCCTCGGCTACAATGGGTTATCAGAGTACCCGAGCGGCACTCTACACTATAGCTCAGTGGTAAAGCCTAGTTGTTTAGGACTCAACAGTGGTTTAGGCATGGACTCAATGGTTTCCTTCCCTGAAGAGTGTTCCAATGAATCAATGTATTGCTCAACTCCTCGATCCCCTGACAAACCTCTCACTCCAGACAGCGATTCACAGTCCATCAGCGAGAATTTCGATGTTAAGCCTAGTTCATATCCAAGACAGAACATGTTTGACTTAACTGGCACTATGGAACGGCAAGGCTATTTGGCCAAGTCTGACGCAGACATGGACCATGAATCGGGTGAGTTTAGAAGTTTAAGTCACGCGTTTCATCCAAATTCTTTATGAAAAGGGGTAGATGTTTAGGAGAAGTTTATCTATATATACTGTACACTGTGAAATAAGGATAAACATGTAGACATAAACAAGGTCCGAAATCGGACCATGAGGAAGCTATTAAATTTTTATTTTGCTTTGTAAATAGAAATGCTTTTGTCCGAAAAGTCAAAGGGGCATTTTGTGTGACAAAAAAATGTTGAGCGCAAAGTCCAATATTTCGCAAACAGTGGAAAGTATCTTTTTTCTTGAGAAGACTCCTCACTTGGTTTAACTGATTTTGTTTCCGTTCGAACAGCGATTCTGTCGACCTGTAGATTTATATTATTTCGTTCTTGTACGTACCACAAAACCCTCTTATCACGGAGGCCGCATATAGATCATGTTTTGTACCACAATATCAGAGATCGCATTTTGGACCAGATCTGCGAGGCAATATGGACGTGAAATAAAAACCACAAATCTACTTGTCTGAACGAAAACTCAAGAAGTATTCACATTTAGTGAACAAACGCGGTCGACAGGTTTTAAACACCCACTGCGCGAATTTAATTTGAATCATTGCAGAGCTTCATGGAGTTGCTTAGTAACGCGACGGTCCCCATTTCACGAATACGGCCTTGTCGATGTTCAAAAGAAAGTTTTTCTTTAGAAGCACTGCATCACCAGCTATGTCAGAATTCAGTACAACGAGGAAAATGAAACATATCACTTGGAGTGGGTCAAAAATATACATGAACGAAATATATCTCTCAGATTACATCAGTCTATTCAAGTTTTCAAATTATATTTTATAAATGCACAGGACAAAGACTGTAGGCGGTTAATTTTTTAGTTTTCCGTTTTCTGGAGTATTCTGTTTCTAAGGTTTTGGTAAATGTTTTATCTTTCTTTCAAATCATGCTCATTTTGGCATGTAATTTATTCGTGTTTGAAAGCAGTGTTTAATTGTTTTCATACATCCATGTTACACCCACGGTATCATTTGCACACTTTCCTTGTATATACATGAAGATTAAGCCAGCTGAACCAATTCAGTTTGTGACATTATTAAACAATTTGGCGGAGAGAACTTGTTTAAGTTTGCTGATGACTGCTTTGTTCAAAAGGGGGAAGGAAATTGATTTGTTCCCTTTCACTCCCAAGAGTGATCAACTTCATTTTTCTCCTTATCCCTCTTACAGTAAGGAGAACTTGGTTTTTTGATAGCTTGCTCAGATGAAGCTGATTGAACTATCAATTCCCACTACATAATTCATATAATTTCTGCTTGAAAGGTTGGGAGAATTTGTATTTTGAGTTCAGAAGGGAAAGGTTTAATGAGATACACAACTGACTGCTTTTATTTTGTTAACATCGGTTAAAAAAATTATCAGTGTACTGTGAGCTAATCGCCAATAATTGAAAGCATGCTGAGGATGAAAGACCATAATACTACACAGATAAAATCTAGATTTACTTGAATTAAGGTTCCCTTTAAGTCAAATTTTATGAAAATTAAAACACAAAGATAAAGCACATAAGTGATAGCTTTTCTATTGTTGTTTCACTTTAGCGGCTGGTGATGGGGTTCGCATTCCTCGACTACCTATTCAGTCTGAATACGCCACCCTCAGATCTTGTAGGAAATACAGTAAGCAATGTATGTATCTGCAACAAATAATTTTACTGCAATTGCTGAATAAACTTAAACCTAACACAATATATACTAGCAATGTTGAACTAAAAAGATTTATTAAACTAAACCATGATTATAGTTGAAGTCACTTTATAATGCTTCAATTTTCTCCTTTAGTTTCTCACCAGAGAAATATCAACTTGCTTAGTTGACAGCTGATCAAACCATCAGTTCTCACTACATCACTCATCCAGTTTCCTCTCAATAGGCTGGGAGAATCTGCATTTTGAACATCAGAATAAAAGGGTTAACTCTTTTCAGTTCATAAGTTCATAAAATACAAATTCTCCCGACCATTCTAGAAGAAGCTGTTTGAGTTTTGTAATGAGAATGGGTGGTTTAGTCAGCTTTCATCAACTGTAAGCAAGCTATCAAGTGGCAAATTCTCCTTATTGTGTGCTATTTTTTTGTGAGACTAAAGGAGAACATTAATTTTGATTACTCAGGACTGAAAACATTTCACAAGTAACAGACAGACATACTTTGTAAATTTAGAGCATTTGTGAGTTGCTGAATTGGGTAAAGGGAAAATACAAGGATGATTATTATAATTATTATTCTTGATATTGATAGTTTAATCAGCTTTCATCTGAGCAAGCTATCATTATAAAATGCTCAATACTGTCTGATATACATTGCCGGTATCTCTATTGAGAGAATAAAATAGAAGTTGATCGCTTTTGCAATGTGTAATAATTGTCACACAGGTTATGACTCCGGTTCCCATTCGCCAAAGTCCGCCCCTACCACCCCTCCACGAATTCCAGAGGACATTGAAATATCTGGACCCAATGCATGTGAAGTAACATCGCCCTCAAATCAGGTGAGAAAGTGCTGAAAGCAGGGGGAGGGGGGGGGATATTATTATCTTTTGACCTGCTATCGCTGGAGTGTAATATAGTCCATAAGTTCACTGTTGATAAACATAGGACATATTGAAAAACAGAATTATCAACAAAAGCTTCATGTGGGTATGCCAGCAGCTGTATTAGCACTTAGTTAACACTCAATGTCAGCCAATTACCCATTTTTTGTCATTCAGAAATCCTCATTGATCACAGTTTTACTACTACACTAGACTCGTTTGACTTGTAGCAGTCCTTTTGTGTTATTTTTGTTGTTGCATGATCTGAGCTTTAGTCTGAGCAAAGTGTACTTAACAGCACTTGTTCTATTTCCAGCAGCCACAGGAGAGACAATCTTTCTTTTTAACTGAAGAAGAACGGCGAACTTTGATGACTGAAGGATTGCCCGTACCCACAGGACTCCCCCTCACAAAGGTTTGTCTGTTCGTATATCTGTAAAACTGCATGAACAGCAGAAAACTGTACTGTACGTTTTCTCTCTCCTTCCTGACTTGGGGATTTTGCCCCTGTGGTGTCCGCCTTAGAGAGAGTTCAGTTACAGAGAAACAAGTGAAAATCGGCAAGGACCAAACTCTGTATGCTGTTTGCCTTAGAGTGGTGTCCGCTTAGAGAGAGTTGGCTGTATCATGCAAATTGAATCTTGCTTTAGTTCAGGCTTGTGTTAACCTATCAATTTTCCATTTGGTTAATTTTTTTAAAGCAGGCTGGCTAAAGTGATATTGCCTTTCTTTACTTTTTAGCTTGAGGAAAGATCCCTGAAGAAAGTTCGCCGTAAAATAAAGAACAAGGTAAGACAATAGATCATCTGTGATAGTATTGATAGTATTGATAGTATTGGCTTGATGCATTGTACATAACAATCATGCTATTTTTCTTGACAGATTTCAGCACAAGAAAGCAGACGTAAAAAGAAGGAATACATGGAAACGCTGGAGAAAAGGTAAAGTGAATGCATCTATTATTTTATAGTGCTGTGCTGCATCCAAATAAAACACCTATTATGGTCCCATATATATATAATTTTACTGAAGTATATATATATGTGTGTGTATGTATGTATGTATGTATGTATGTATGTATGTATGTATGTATGTATGTATGTATGTATGTATGTATGTATGTATGTATGTATGTATGTATGTATGTATGTATGTATGTATGTAGACTATACCAATGTTTTTGCTGTGCTTGTTTGAAAATGAAAATGATAAATCAGTTTGTTCATGGACCAAAATTCTAAATACAGTCAACTCTTAACGAACACCCCTCTAAGACAGACACTTTTCTTAGATGGACATCTGGTAGGAGCGGTCCCTGATGTTCTTTAGTCATTGGTATTTTAACTGAACTCTCTTTAAGACAGACACCTCTCTAAAGTGGACAGTTGGAGATGGTCCCGAGGGGTCTGTCTTAGTGGGAGTTAACTGTACAATAATATTGGAGGGGAGATAGGGAGCTTTTTTTGAAAAGTCAAAACAGCACCTGCCCCTCCCCTCCCCTCCCCTCCCTGTGCACCTCTGACTGCTCCACTATGTGTCATGCCCATGGATCTAAACACTGATTGTCATTGCAGAGTCGAAAATTGCACCAGTGAAAACCAAGACTTAAGAAAGAAAGTGGACAACTTGGAAAACACCAACAGGTAAAAATGGATGGATTCTTCAGTAAAATTGTATGATTGCTCACAAAGTGTCTTTTTGTGTGTGATGGAGTTGAATGTGTGCCTTAGATCTACATGAGAAGATGGAAGGTCATTAGCTGGTGTTCTGTGAAGGAATTAAAAGCTTTAGAATAGTTGACCTTGTTGTTGTTATGTGTGATAGAGTTGAGTGTGTGCCTAAGATCTATGTGAGAAGATGAAAGTAGGTCATTAGTTGGTGTCCTGTGAAGGAAGTAAAATCTTCAGAATAGTTATCAACCATTGTCTTTACTTGACTTCTTATTTGTTGTTGTTGTGTTATTGGTGTTGGTGTTTAGGTCACTCATTAGTCAGCTCCAAAAGCTTCAATCTCTGTTGAACGCTAAAGTTCGACCAGTGAACACGAGGACAACGCAGACTAGTACATGTCTAATGGTAAGTGAAGACAACTAGGACAGACACACATGGACACAGACAAAGGGGGATATGACAGAGATACAGACAGAGAACCTAGGTAGACATTAAAAGACTAAGCAAGTAAGAGCGTAAAATGAAAAGCTTAATAGTGAAATGCGTAAGTACTGATCAAAGACAAAATTCTCCTTTCTATGCGTAGTCAGCTGTTACGAGTTCAGTGTGGAGAAAATGGCAGGTGATCTCTTGGGTTAAGAGTGATCAAAGGCAAACTTCTCCTTTCAATACATAGTCAGCTGTATGTAGTTCAGTGTGGAGAAAATGGTGGGTGATCTCTTGCTTGGGTTAAAGCTGGCCAGACTATCAGCAGGCCATTTCCGAAATGCGTGACGCGCTGAGCCTCTTGCCTTTTGAGGCTGCGTTCACACGGACGCGTTTTCACCTCGCCTTTACACGAAAGCAATCGAATTCGGCGACAAAAAGTGGGTCATTTTCAAAATGATCCGGTTTCTGTTCGTGGGGTAAAACGAGGGGTAAAAATACATCCGCGCGCAGCCTGAAACATAGGCAACAGTCATCTCGGCAATGGCCTACTCCGCGCACATTAGTTATGGGGAATTAGGGTGTAAATCTGGGTTAAATAGCGGTTATCAAGTGGGGAACCTAAAATAGCAAGAGGAGGAATAAATGAACATATCAGGTGAAAAGTGAAGAATAGAACGCGGTAAAAAGACAGCATGGGAATGAGGAAGAGAAATAAATGAAGAAAGAAAGAGAACATAACGGTGGTGTTGGAGACTTGTCAAAAGAAAGGAACTGGGAAAGGGATCGAGATAAGATAGCTAAAAGGAAGAAAAAAATAAAAAAATACAGAAGCATAAAAAATTGCAAAGAATGAAAATAAAAATTGTATAAAGAACGTACATGACACCTAAAAGACAAAGGTAAAGCTGAAACACTAAAAGTAACTCGAAATAAACTGTTTGATAGAAATGAAGGAGGTTAAATGAAAAAATTAAAGTTTAAAAAGAAATCTAAAATTCACCACCGCAACAAAACGACCTATCATGTGTGAGCATAATCACGCGCACGCCACCTCACGTAATAACCGCTGCCCTCAAGCTAGTGAAGTCACCAAATCTTTGTTAAAGCTCTAAAATTCTGAACCATAAACAGCGCAAACTGAACTTAACCGAGCTTAGTCTAGGTTGTGTGGGTGAGCGTTCCTTTTCTAGCAAGGGGAGGGGAGGGGAGGGGAGGGAGGGTATTTAGAAAAGGAGCGCCTGCAACGCAGACTAGACTGAGCCCGCGGTGTTGTTGTTACTTGTAGGTGGTCGTGCTATGTTTTGCCGTATTCCTGGGTAGCTGGAGTCCGCTGAGCAGTACTGGGCTCAAATTCTCGTCCCCTGGCCCCGTCGATCTTACAAGCAAAACTCCTGTAGACTACAGCACACCCTCAGGTGGGTGGGGTGGTGGAAAATGGTCTGGGTTAATTTATTCTCGTGCGCAAAATTAAGGGCGTGGATACGTAAGGACAGGAGAGTTGTTAGTGTAGCAAGGGAGAAGGAAAAACCGCGCAAATGCTTTATTGGGTCGTGCGGTCACTTTTTATCGAGTCAGCGGTCACTGTACAGAACGGTGGATTTAAGTGCAGATTTTATAGTTTAGTGTACCACTTGTAAAACCTCAAACTCGGCCTAAGAACTCAATATTAGTACTCGATACTCAATTGTAAGTTAGTTCAATGCATTTTCTATGACATTAAGTTATGTACAAGAAAAACAGAGCGCACACGAGGTGACATTATACCTGCTGCAGTTAGACCGAGTTTGATGACGAACGCTGACCAACAGAAGTGACGCCAAGAGAGCGTGTTTCTGTGGTGATTTAACAGATGAGGATATCGTTTAGACTTCTTGCGGTAAACTTCCCCGCAAACGCTGCTTCATTTAGGAAGACGCCATTTTAAATGACGTCATCCCGAACCCCCCCCCTCCAACATTAGGTTTTTTCATATTGACGGTTCTCTTCTTGTCCCCAGTTCGTTCCCGCGTGTTGATGTCAGTAGTCGATGAGTTGGAGTCTGAAGACTTGGACTCAGGCCACATGGGGGACGTGTTACTAGCGCCTGCACCTGCGACGCCGGCCGCTGCCCTGATGCCTGCAGACAACGCAACACACAATCTTCGTGCCAGGGAGTCAGTTGCAAAGGAGACGAAAAAGAACAGTACACAAATAGTGGCGTCTTCTGCTTGACAAGTGGCCAAAAATATTGTGTTACGTTGTGTTAACAAAATAATTTTGTATCGAAATTTAATGAGCGAAAACTCAATTTATAGAAAAAAAAAGCATAACATTTTCTTAGAAATGGGTTATCAAACGTACAATATTCCTTATGAAGAAGTTCTATTTACGAATATGAATGTTAAAGGGGACCCTCTCAGCCAAATCAATATTTTTGTTTACATCTAGGAATGTGCAAGAAAGCTGGGCTGAATGAGGTTTCCAACACGTAAAAAACGTAGCAATAGCAAAATAGTTAATAGCATTTTTAGGCCAAAAGAAACTAATTTTCTTTTAGAACGTATCGGTATTCGGGGGACAAGGATTTCAACGCGCAAAGGGCTGTGGTCTAGAGGGCCCCTATTAACTCTTCACTTTAACGCACTCGTCAGTCATTTATCGTGTCTTATCTTATTTAAACGTTCTTCCACTATTCTAGTCAGCATGCTTTTGTATTTCGTATGAAAATTACCGGTACACTTCACATTGGCCTCGAAATTACAATAGGATGTTATTTTCCTTTGAACAAATGAATGGATGTGAAGGAAGACTGACAAGAAATATTACGGACCAACAATTACAAGGTCAATTGTATATACTTGTAAAAAAAAAAAAAACACTAATAATTGCTGACACAGCATTTTTCGCAGCTAAAATAAGCGAAGTATAAAGGGTATTTTAAGGAATATTGGTATTTTATATCAATTGCAATTTTGCAGAAGGGTACAGTTAGAACAGTGAATGCTTCCAAAAGCAAACAGACGTCACGTGCATATCATATAAATTGTCGTCAGACTGCCACGGATTAGGCGGCCAATACCATAATAAGGAAGGTAATGTTGACGTACACCATAAAATAATTTAGAACTAATAAAATAATCTATACTGTTGTCACAACTACGTTTAGTCTGATTACAAGAAGTCAGTGCCCCAACCCCCTTACGCTGCCACCACTTAAGAAGAGCCTGGACATGAGAGGTAATCTTACGTCACATATCACGTGATTATATGTTTGTCCGCCATCTTGGACGACGAAAAAGGCGCGCTTTTTGAGAAAACTGAGATAGTGTCAACAGTGGATTGCAGCAGTTTGGCGAGTGGCGTCACCCGGGCATCTTCAAGCTGGCTCTCGGCTGTGCAGTACTTGTTTCATATCAGGTAAAGTCTCTTGCTATACTGTATTTTGTCTTGCAATTGTAAACAAGACTCTTCCTTGTGCTGCCACCAGCTAGGTCGCCTGTACGAGTTAACTTCTCCACATAGTTGTCTTATCTCTGCTCGACAGAGAAACGTTTTAAACCCTCGTGTATTATCGAGGTAATTTTTTTGTTGCAATTTGCAACGCAACGTTGACGACAACAATTTAAGCGGTGTGCGACAAATGCAGACTGCAGACTGCATTTGTCGCACACCGCAATTCAAGCGGCACTGTGGACCGTCATACGCAACTTCCTTCGCACTGAGAAAATTTCTTTCTGTGCAACTTTTCTCGCAATATTGTTTCGTTGCATTGCAAGTTGCAAAGCGGGTGTTACACGCGCAATTTCTTCTGTTGTCTTGCAACACGGCGTTGCATTGTTGTACGTGCAACAGCACGTTCTTGACGTCACTTCCGTTGATCAGCTTTATCCAACTCTATCGTCAGCAAGTGCACAACTCATGTTATAGAAATTGCATGTAACTAACTCATAGTTGAGTATGGAGTCCTAGTATTCAGTTTCTTGACAGTGTTTTGATTTGCTAGCGTTGACCGAACTACGAAATTTGCACTTGAATCCACAGTTTTTTCAATGACCGCTGACTCCAAAATAAGATGACCGCATGTCCGAAAGATGCATTTCCATGGCGCAGCACCTGTCAGAGATTTATTTAATTTGTGTTAAAATAAATTATAATCCGAAAATATGTTACCACCTGCGAGTGACGTCACCCAAGATCACAATGATTCTTGGCAGCCCTGCCGTGCGAAGTGGCATGATTTCACAATGCGACGCGTTTTTCGAGAAAGCCAAGAAAAGGTGATTGATGCGGCTCGCCAAGAAGTTTGAAAGCACATTTTGAATGCTGGTACAAAACAAACGAAATTCTCGAAGCGCACAGTGGCACGGTGGAATTTCCGCGACTTAGAGCGAGCAATCGTCAACTGAACTCCGCATCTTGGTATCTGTAGGCCAGGATAGTGACCTTTATCTTGTTCGCTGAGAATTATCTATAAAAAAAGCTCCACGTTTTAGGCTCGTCCGGCTGAAATATGACACAAGTCTCGAGAGATGGGCTACCACTCCGTCGTCATAGTAACTATATTGAGGATGAGCAAGGCGTCGGGGAAATAACACGGAAAGCAGAGATGTTGCATCTGGATTTGCAATGCAAGCAGGAATTGTTTTTCAATAAGTCAAAAACGACGCTTATCGGTACCAAACACCGAAATCGCAGTGCACCACAGAAGAGAGCCTCGAGTTGCACTCCTAAAGTCAAGGACACTTCGCTTGAGTTACGCGGAGAGCCGGTCAAATGTCAACCGAGAAGGAATCTTGAAGTACGCGGAAGACGACTCGGAATTCAACCTAGAGCGAGCGCAAAGGCGAAACGAGACAACAGTAACAATGTTGAAGCTGTACGTGATTTGTCAATAGAAACACAAGGCGGCAGAACACACCATGAACATGGAAGTTACACAACGCTACGAAATGTGCTGGATAGTTTGCAAGGACAGAGTTGGGGTAGACGCGTTGATACGACCACTTCCGCACCTCGCGAGATCCCCCAAGAAATGAAAGCTGAAGCACAAAAAGAACTATTTACCTCCCGTGAAGCACCATCAGCGACACTAAATACGAAGGCTTTTTTTCGGTCAAATTGCTGGAATCAGAGCTCAAAAAATGAGAGTGAAGCAGCTCTGGAGAATTCTTCGAACAAAAGCTTTGACCATTCTCAGACAAGAGGACAGAAGCTTCGATCAAGAGGCGGCCCGGGTGTTGGTCGTCCCTCAGTGGAACTGAAGTTCGGTGTCAAAAATCCCACAAGGCGTTGCGTGGGCTGTAATCGTTTCAAACGGCGCACTCCGCGGACGACCTCGACAAAACGTTCGGTTAAAGGTCGAGCGGGCTTAGAACCGATTTTAGGACGAGAAGAACCTTCGCGCAACTTGCACGCGGAACTGGGAAACGAGTAACAAGAGACTGAATAGAGAAGTGAACAAGGTACCTGCGAGTTGCCTTTCCTGTACAAAATTAGATCTGGAGCAAAGCGATAGGTTTGGCACCAAACTTGGCACTCGGAAAATCCTCGAGAACATTTGTCAAGTATTCGGATCGTTTATTTACAACATTTTTATTTATTTTTTGGTCTGGTTCACTGGTGTGCTACTTTACAATTTCATCAGATGCCCTAGTTTTTGTGAACATCACGGTTGTAAACATCTTCACAGAGACTAGAAATTCTGGTAAAAATAGGTCTCGCAAAACAAAACTTAGTAACTTCAAAAATTACATCTTGTTACATTTTTGTTCCAAATCTTCATATATAGAGCTATCTTTATTATCATGTCATCAATTGGCACACAAATAAAATAACATCCAACATTTCGTTTCTCTGTGATAGCACAACTATCTTTCCAACGCGAGGATTTTTAACTGCAGCAAGGTACCAGTTTCTTTCATAGAACACCGGACGAGCGGGCCCGGGCCGAGCGAGTTCACTGCAGAGTAAACCGGTAGTATTCATGGCTTCTGAGCTGTCCCAGCAGTTCGTTCTCTTGAGGTTCAACCATGTCTCCACGAAACAACTCAAAGAAACGACTGCGCCCTTCTCCATGCTGTCACAATAAAACAAAAACAAAAACAAAAAATCCCGGATAAACATAAACAGATCACATTAAACCAACTGCCCAGAGAACACCGCCCCTTACTAATGTGCAGCTCGAATGACTAAGTTATGATCTTAACTCTTTTACTTCCAAGCTCAGAACACCCAACCCTTCAAGAAGAAAATGTATGAGTGATTTGGCGAGAATTGACAGTTTGATCAACTGCTTTTATCTGAGCAAGCTATCAAAAGCCAAGCTCTCCATACTATATGATACGTCTCTGGACAGAAACTGAAGGAGAAGATTGAAGTTGATACCTGGGTAGTAGACGAGAGTGATGGGCTTCTGTTTCTCCGCTGCTTCATTTCCCATTGATTGACAAACGCCTAAACAGGACAAACAGTTTTGTAATTTTGAATAAATTTCTGGTTTACGCTAAACCTGAATAACCTGTAAATCTCACAAACCTACCTCCAGAATAAGAGCAACGAAGAGGTTAATGCAAAGAATGACGGAAATTAGGAACCACGCCACAAAGTACAACTGCGCCCAACTGGGGAGAGAAAATGGCACAAAAAACACGTGAATGTCACGCACACACTCGTCTTTATTTCACAATTTTTAATATTCGTTCCCTCTTCGCTCAACTTTAAGTTTCCTGTCGTACTCTCTCCAGTCTCCTCCCCTGCTGTGTATTTATCCAGCTGTCTTCCTCTTTCTTCTTCTCACCACCCTTCCCTCCCCCGTCGTGCTCATACGTACCCGCTGACCACTTTAGAGTATTCCTTGAGGAACACGTGCCAGTTGTTCACCACCATCAGTTCCCACAGAAGAACAATCGCCGCCTGCGATGAAAGAAGCACAGCAGCTACTACATGAGCACAAGAACCAAGATTGATACAAACTCAAACCACAGAAGAGGGGAGGGGAGGAGGAGAAGTTACAAACATTTTTATGAAAGGCTGCAGACAAGTAAGGGTGTCACATACCGCAAAATCGTCAAAGTTGTTGGCGTAGTATTGTAATTGCGAAAACGTTCCGCAAGTCTTAGAAGCTTCTCTGAAAATTCAAAAGAACAAGATTTCTTGGAAGGCTGCATTGACATCAAACACTCTGCAGGAAGACAATAGTTATTATTGGTGGTGGTGGTGAGGAAAACGATGATGATATGATGATCAGTGATGATGATGATGATGATGATGATGATGATGATGATGATGATGATGATAATATTGATAATAATGATGATGATTATGATTATCATGATCATGATCATGACGATAATGCAATGAATCAATTCATACTTACCTGGTATAATTGAGCCCCACGTGCTGCGGGTCAGTAACTCCTTCAAACAGCATCATACCCAAAACTGCAAACACGTAGTAAATGGCCTTGGAAAACAAACACAACACGTGAATTTTGAAGTTTTTACACAGTCAATATACTCGACACACGTGTTATTTTAACTCACCACAATGATCCCCACAAAGGGTCTGAGGTTCTTGAGCAAGTTACCAAGTGTTTCTGCCACAAGGGATAGAGCCTATTAAACAAACAAACAAATAAGAAGTCAAATTTGTGATATTTACTCCATGACAAAATGCAGTCCATACTGCTGCAAAATAATACAAAGACAGGACCCGGAAGCTAGTAGATCACCACAACTTGCACCGTTTGAACTATCTGGGCTAGTGAGGCATGGCTACAAGTTGCCTCTGGGCCAGCTGTTGGCATTTGAGTTGATCAACTTCAAGTTTCCCCTTCACTTTCTTACCAGAAATATATCATACAGTAAGGATAACTTGCTCAGAGGAAAACTGATTTAACTATCAATTCTCACTACATCACTCGAACATTATCTTCTTAAAAGGTTGAGGGAATCTGCATTTTGAGCTTGGGAGTGAAAGGGCAAGGGCCAGCCGAAAGATTGGCGAGGGTTTCTCGCACTGTACATGTTGGTTTGCCCAAAAGCTACTACGCATGTGCTAAACGCCACAAAGAATCGCGTAGGGCGCGAAACGTTTGAGTAGGAGCAAGGCGAAGGAGGCTCTTTCCCATTTCCCAGAACTTTCACCCGCTTAAAAAGGAATTTGCCTGGCCTTGACTGACCTTGACATTTGGAATTATCCGCAGCAGCCGGAAGATTATGAGCATGTTGATGACACGGAACATGTTAGGCAGGGAGAACACTTTGCTCACACTGATATAGTAATCCTCTTCGTACGCATCGTCATGACTGGGAAGTAAGAAAATACGTTCAGTTGACGTCACTTCCGGTGGTCAGCGTTCGTCGCCATTAGTATGTAACCCTGTCTAACTCTGGTAAAGCAAGGTCACATCGTGTGCAAGCCCCGTTTTACTTCTGCACAACTTATATGCTATAGAATGTGCATAACTAATTTAAAGTTGAGTATCGTCCTAGTATTGAGTTTCTTGGCAAGTCTTGAATTGTGATTTTCACTTGAATCAACAGCTTTATGCAATGCCAGCTGACTCGAAAATGGTCGAAAAACGTCTTTCCGCGCTGTCGGGACAAATACGCAGAGAAAGACGCAAAAACGGTTAGTACCTACACACATCCATACATACACAAATGCTAACATACAAGTACACAGTAGACAACTGCCTATATATATATGACGTGAGATACTTACTCGAATTTGCTGTGAAAGGGCGCCCCGTACAAAGCCAAATGAATAATCTCAATCATCTAGAGTATAACAAAAAGAACTCTGTCAACAATTCTTACGTATTAGCACAACTGGTGATACCTACCCCTCTACTCACGGGATTAGCTGGGGACGGACCACCCCTCTACCTACGAACACGTGACTGTACAGGGGTTGTCATAGAACGCTACATCCGGGAACTTTAGTATAAGCCTGGTGCGATAAACTTTTGTAATCGACTGAGATTAGTGTGCATGTTTACGAAGAATGATGTTATTTCTAGGTCTTTTGCTTGTACTTTTAGGAATTTCTAGAATTTTTGACCACACTCGGTAACTAAATTTGTAGCGAGTTTTGCTGTGAGCTGAGGGTATTATGTAAATGCTGTCAGTAACTTTAATAACTTCTGCTTACCACTAGTAACACAGTCACAACTCCACAGTACAGCGAGGTCTGTTAAAAAAGAGGGAGAGAGAGTGTAAACAGTGTCAAAAGGATCAAAATATTCTATGCCGACTCGATCACCACAAGTAAAACAACAGTAAATATATCACCAACCACAAAGCAACGCCTGCCCAACTAACACAATGCTTGCATAACAAAAGGCAGCGAAATTAACAAGAGAAAGACGGCCAGACGACTACAATACCACAATAACATGAAACACAGATGACAAACAAGAACGACAACGGATCAAAAGTCCAAACAGTCGTAAACACAGCGGTAAAAACACCTACTTACCTTGGAGCACCGGTATCGCTGCCAACCGACTGCCCACAGTTTGATTAACTAAAGAAATAGAAATAGAAATAGGTTTTATTAACAAATTCTGAGCGTTAGAAGATTTTTGCGTGAACGTCCTTAACTACACGTTTTCCAACATAAGAATCAAGTGTACGAAACGTATAAATCATAAATTGTACTCACTTGCTCCAGAAGATAGTAGAGAACAAAAATCAAATTGGCAGCCTGTTAGAAATCAGAAATAAAGCAAAAACCATTGCAAAACGTTATTAGATCCGGAGAAAAGAAAAGGATGTAAGTAAAAAGAAAAGAGAACAAAGCTGCGAGAAGCTGTTGAGGAAGGAAAGCACAAAAATGACTCACCGCTAAGTCGGACTTGCTGGATTTCCAAAGCCTATCGTACTCGTAGTCAAGATAAATCTGCAGTGGGAAACGAGAAAACGTGGCTTCACTGCGAGAAAAAACGAAAAGGATGTAAATTATCCCTACGCCCTCACCGCTTCTGTATTGGGAGGAGAAGGAAAGGATAGCCTGACCAGGAAAAGCGACGGTTCAAAGAGCGAGAAACAGAGAGGCAAAGCACAGAATCGAGTGGTACTTACAGACATCAACAGGACGTTGACAAATGCCACGAAGTCTCCAAAATAATCAAAACACTTGTGAGCTACGATGATCTGAACCTGGCGGAGAAAGCGGTTTTGCACAAAGCTCATGGGCGGCCTAGACTGTGTCACCGGACCACGTGCATCAAATAATCCCTGGAAATCTATTGCGGTTAAGTGTCCCGAGGTGTTACGGTCCAACAGCTGTAGAATAGAAAGATGAAGCATTGAAAATAGTCACTGAGCAAGCTTTACGTATGTTCGCGGGTTTCTATATTTGTTCGCAGTCCCGTTGAAGCCCCAGATTTCTGTTTCCCGGGCTGTCCTTGCTTCATAACTGCAAGGGTCACTTTTGTTTGTTGAGCAGTTGAGCCAGCAAGAGGTCAGCGGACAGAGACAATGCAGTTTGGGAGCAACCGGAAATTGATGAACAATGAATGACAGTTTTTTTGCTTTGATTAAAACGCTACTCAGTTGTGAAACTAATCAGTAGAGTTAAGTGCGTAAACGTTGCAGTTGAGTTTATACCGAGACAGCTTTGTAGTTATGAACCAGAAGATTCCGTCATAGAAGTAAGTGATTTCAAGCTGTAAATTCTGATTATCTAATTCGAACACTGTTTTTAATCTTGTGTAATTTTGTGGTATAAATGCATTTCTATGTTGTTGTTTTTGTAGATCGAATAAAAATCAATTATACGATTTTCGGAATACTTCTGGTATTTGGAGTCCTCATTTCTGACGGTCCAACTTTTCCCATCACTGTTTATGTAATGTTGTAGACTTTTCAGGAGAAATAAGTTGAATTGTCAGCTGTGCCGTGCTGTGCTGTACAGTGTTTTATAAAATAACTATGGTAGAGAATATTACATGGTCGTGCGGAGATACGAATTTTATATAGATATCGATAAAATATCCAGAACAAAGACACATCTCAAAGCCTTTATTTCCCGTCAGAACGTGCTGTCTTCAAAAATCGCACACAGTGAACATATCATTTTTATCCTTCACGTGTGAAGATATCGCGCGCGATGAAAAGATCAGTTTTTAGAACTGTAGAAACCCTGCTAATTTTTATCGATATCTATATAATACTACGCGCGTCATTATTGGCTAAATAACCGTGTAAGATGAAAGTATATGACATGCTGACTTGATATGTGATGTATTTTATTGACTAATTATTTTATAAAAGAATTTTATAACGCATTCCCGTGAAATATAGCCTCATCTAAACACTTGGGAAGTTGGGAAAACACACGAGTAGGAGAAACCACGAGTATTTGTAAGTACTGTGTAGCGATGTGTGTATCATGGCGGCTCTGCTGTGATGTGCTGTCACATGAGAAAGAACCGAACCTGTGTGACACGAGTTGAAGAACGTTTGCCGATGCTCGCTAGCTGCACAGCTCTTCTCACGTCTTCGACGCTAACATGGCCTCTGAGGATAAAAGCAAAACTTGTAATAATGTATTCTGTTCGGCAAAGTAAAGTTATAGATCGAGGCGCTACAATCTGTTGTACAAAGAAGTCATAAACCCGGTCTAAATCCCAAAGTGTTGTTAACTAAGGTTAGCCGAGTTAGAGTTTGATCAAAGACTGGCTAAAATGTTGTTCTTAACGATAGAATCGTTTTGTTAGCAAACGCTTCTATTTGTAGGCCTGAGAATGACAACACAGTTTAGCCTTAACCCGGGGTTAGCCTTGCCGAGCTTTGAACAACCGGGCCCAGTTCTATAAACTCTAACGCACACGGACTAAAGTCTAAACAAGAAGTGTGCACGCCCAGTGAATAGCGCGCGTGCGCGCACGACAACTTACACTGGCACCTCACTGTCTGGGTCCTGCAGGCTCAATAGGACGTGGAATGAAGCTCTAAGGGCCAAACGTTGTCTGAAGAAACTCGCTTGAAGGGACCTCTACAAACAAAATTTCAAAGTTAACTTCTAGGAGGCAGGTATGTGATGCAGCACTCCAGTTTACAGTTCACTATAAAGCGTACAGAATCTCGCTGTTGTCGTGCAAGGGGGCGGGTTTGGCGAGTATCCAGAAAATATTTATAAATAGAGCGTTAAAAAAGTCAGAGCTGCCACTTACGCAGAAAACCTGCGTATTTTCCGCAGAAAAAAAATCTTCCATACGCAGTGCGTTTCTTGCGTGTATGCAATAAACATAAACAAGTACAATGACAGTCATGTTGTAAATTTGTTCCGTATGTTTTCACTGTTTGGCTATAAACACGTGCGTGAATTATCTAACGAAATGACTCGTGTTCTGACTAGCAGATTATTTAATTTCACATCGTGTGCAAGCCCCGTTTTACTTCTGCACAACTTATATGCTATAGAATGTGCATAACTGAGATTATTCATTTGGCTTTGTACGGGGCGCCCTTTCATAGCAAATTCGAGTAAGTATCTCACGTCATATATATATAGGCAGTTGTCTACTGTGTACTTGTATGTTAGCATTTGTGTATGTATGGATGTGTGTAGGTACTAACCGTATTTGCGTCTTTCTCTGCGTATTTGTCCCGACAGCACGAAAAGACGTTTTTCGACCATTTTCTCACGTTTGGCCGATAAATTTATGTCTGCGAAAATCCCCATATACTTACAGTAACATATCCACGGAATTGGTTGTAAATCACAGCGGTCAACATGTTCAGAAGAAAATACAGACCTGTGTGAATGAAAAAAAAATTTTTCAAACTTTCGTTTTTGGAGTTCCAGCGCAGAAATTTATTTTGCACAAGGTCAGTGTCACTCACCAACAATCGTAAATAAAATGAAATAAAGGGCAGCAAAGCGATTCTTCATATACACAGGCATCATAACTGGAAAATGAAGCATGTATAGTGATGCATAAACAACAACAACAACAACATAATTTTTTAAACAGTTAGTAGTAGATAATGTTTTAAAAGCGGTATATGGTAACAACACATAAAGTGATAGTGAAAGGGACCCTCACAGTTATAGTTGCAAGGATAGCCCCAAAAAAGGTCTAAGCTTCAACAGGAATTAAACCCATGACCTTTGCAACAACGTCCCATCAAGTAATGTATCACAATAGTTGTCGGTTCAATTCCTGGTGAAGCCCAGTTTTTTTTCTGGGCTATCATCCTTGCAACTGCTTTTAAACAGTGAGCGTCACTTTTACCATCATTCTATGTTCCACAGTTCACATGTGTATGTCATTCATTGTGTATTGAACCCAATTCTCAAACATCACACATCTTTATGATGTAATAAGAACAACAACCATTTATTTGTACTACAGATAATTACATACAGACCATGTAACATTGACTAATAATTACCATTAAAACTATAAACAAAATACTATTGAAGTAACGGGGCATAACAAAGAAACACTACAAAGTTGACAACAAAAATGACTGACCATCTGGGTTGTTTGCTGTTGTCAGAAGAACAAACAGACTCCTGAGAGAAATCTCCAGTCTTGGAAAGTACAGAAAACCCTCACATCCCGCACCACCGGCTGACGAGTTGGACGCACACTCTTTTTCCTGAAACAAATGAAGATACTGTCCCAAAGAAAAAAGACAATAGCTGTTTTTGTGACAACAATGTCCTGTCACACAAAGTGACAATGTATCCACAACAAGTTGCCTCATGTGGCATGTATGTTTTCATGCTCACATGTCACACGAAATGAAATTGGTTTGAATTTATGCGAAACATTGCAAGGGCATGTCTACTTTTGTGACAGGACTTTTACAGATGAAGGGGTGGCAAATGGTAAAATCTGAGACACTAAGACCTTTATCTAAAAGTCCGAGAATGACTTTAACCAGTCTGAGACAGAAAGGAACGAAAAAAAAATCGAGACTCCGAGACTCATCAAAAAGGCTGCAGAGATTCTGAGATCGGACAAAAACTTCCTGAGACCCACAATTTTCTAGGTACCATTTGCCACCCCTAGATGACAAACACTGCAGGTGTATGAAGTCCCTGCACACAACCAGAACTGGCCATCAGTGCATAGGTAGTGCTCAAGCCAACATGTCATCAAAGTGAAATGTGACAGCAAAGGGAAGCTTACTGCAACAGTTTGGTTTGCTGAAGCCTACAAAATGAAAAGAAGTAAAAATAATTGATAAGAAACTAAGGGATATCAAAATAAAAATGACTAAAAATAAACAAATTGATTAATTAACAAACTAAAACCTAAAACAGAAGGAAATGAGCTTGACTAATGAGCTACTAACAGAGTGTACATGAACAGCGGCCATGGTGGATGAGAGAAACAATAAAATATTTTTGCACAACAACAGCTTTTTTTTTCTAAGAGTAATACAATTCTATCGTTCTCTCCTTCAGCATGGCCGCTGAATTACAATATTACAAAACTGAGGAAACTCTGAAGTATGATTTTTCTGCTAAAGAGTTGACTGTGAAGCACACTATATACCTGGGGAAAGAGGAGCATTCCAAACATGGTAAAGAACCAGAGATGCAGAAACAGGAGAAATAAGACACTAAAAAAAAGAGAAAACAAATGAGGGGTTCTGCCGACAGTACACACAGTAACATCTCAGTGTTATGAACCCTAAGCTTATACAACTTCATAAGGAGTTTTGGGTGCACCTATCAACTAGGAGGGCTTCTATCTGGATGGCTTATCTAACCAGGATGGATGAAAAATATGTTCGAAAGTGTATAAACAGGAAACAAATTTTACTACCACATTTAAAGTGTCAGTTCAAGTGAGATATACAAAAAGCTGCTCTGTTCACACTTTATAGCTACCATGGTACTGTACAGTACTCTTCAATGTAAAGTGGTGAGAATGAAGGATTATATTAATAACAATAATAATAATAATAATAATAATAATAATAATAATAATAATATAAACAATATTTGGCAATAGTATTGGATTAAAGTGTGTTGAAGGAAAGTTGGTCCAACTTGTAAAATACACTTACATGACGTATAAATCAGACTAGGAGTGATAAAGACACCTTCAGGTGAAAAGGACAATTAAGACACTTTGACTTGCAATCCACAGTTTGTGTAGAAGTCAGACTCAGACAAAAGAAAAACTAAAAAAAGACATCTACAGCAAAGACAATGACTTCGTGGAGGCCAGCTTACAAACTCACCTCATGATCTCAGGGACAGTCCTCTTGATGGCACGCAGCTGCAACAAAAGAAACGACAACAGGTTAAGGATCGACTTGCTGGTTGCAGAGCCTAAGAAGAACAAAATAGAGTTGAGATATGTTCAGCTGAAAGCATTGTTAAACAACCTACCAGCTTTTTCATAAGGGAAGAGTTCTGTAGCAGGAAGAAAGGCCTCAACAGCCGCCGTACTCTGATTCTCTGAAAATAAACCAAGAAGACTTGCCATTACCTTAAGTTGCTACTTGTAACAGTGCTCAACATTAACAGTTGCCCGCTTGCCTGGGGCAACCAAAACTTTTGGTCGGGCAAGTAAATTCAGGGCCGGGCAACCAGAAATGACGAAATTTTTTATTGCTTGAAGTCAATCTACAGTCCGAAGGGCAACCAACCTAAAACCTTAATGTTGAGCACTGTGTAATGTGTATTTCAAATGTTGTCATACGGAGTCAGATATATGCTTCATTTTAAATCACACAGGATTGTATGCACTCAGAATTTAAAACTTGGTCACCTTTCCTCTAAACAAGTTGTGAGGAAATTCTGCTAGGCTGATGTGAAGTCTAATAGCTCTGGGCTACTGCAGTAGACACAGATTTCCTCACACCCTGGGTGCAAAGGCATTAATTGTCCCTCTTTTTACTGACTGACTATATCAATGTTAACCCTTTAACTCCCAAGCTCAAATTACAGATTCTCCTAACCTTTTCAGAAGGAACTGTATGAAGGATGTAGTGAGAATTGATAGTTTAACCCTTTCACTCCCAAGAGTGATCAACCTCGATTTTCTCCTTCAATTTCTTACCAGAAATATATCATATAGTAAGGAGAACTTGGCCTTTGATACCAGCTTGCTCAAGTGATAGCTGATTAAACTATTAATTCTCACTACATCACTCGTATGTTTTCCTCTTAAAAGGTTGGGAGAATCTGCATTTTGAACTTGGGAGTGAAAGGGTTAATCAGCTTTCATCTGAGCAAGGCATCAAAAGCCAAGCTCTCCTTACTGTGTGATATATCTCTGGTTAGAAACTGAAGGAGAAAATTGGAGTTGATCACTCTTGGAAAAGAAAGGGTTAATTAGTTTTTTTATTCATTTTATTTGAATTTTTATTTTTTTGGTGTGTTAATTATTTTGAATGTGTGGTGCAGGCTAGCCTTACCTCACTGCATCCGTCACTCAGACTAACAAAGATATCCACAAAGGACACAGCCAGTACAAAGCAGTAGACGAGCAGCCACCTGCTGCGAATGAACTGCCGATGCCCAACAAAATGGCTCTACAAAATGAAACAGAGAAGAATGTTTACATATATAACAGAGAAGAATATTCACCTATAAAGATCACAGAGGTGCATCCAGAAAAGAAAATCTGCTCATTTTCCAAATATGAGAACAATGAAGACATGGTCTGGGGGCATGTGCTTGCCCATCGAAAAGATGGTGAGTTTTGGCTCTCCAAAATGTCATTCCGTGAGGCAGGGGAACTAAAGTCCAAAAACTGGACTGGTTTCTGTAAACCAGTGGTAACTGATCTGGATTTAATCATTAAGCTGGGTGTCATTTTCTCATAATTTTCATTTATTAGGAAAACAACTAAAATTTACCTTGATTACAAGATCGCAGATGAAACATACAAGAAGTAGCATTTCCAAACCCTCTGTAACACCACATGGTGGGTTTGGCCTCATACCCCGATAACGTGGATCAGAGGAAAGCCTACAGAAGGAGAAAAGTCTGAACTCGAGTCTTGCATAATGCAAACAGCTGACACATTTTATATTTCAAAAACTCCCAATGATAAGCTATATGGGGAGGCTCCACTGAAAGGGAGGCCTTCTAGCCTCAGGTATAAGAAAGGATATAGGAAAAATGTGATTTTGGTCAGTAAGAAGGCTGCAGGAATAAGGAAAATCATATTTGGCAATTTCTTAGGGTTTCCAAAATTTATGTCTTGACTGAGGTCTACACAAATATTGCATTGTTAGTAAATTAAGGGCCACTTTTTCAATGGGATTGAAAGTCTGGGTGGAGCCTTCCCATACAGGAATATTTTCTTTTAGTGCCCAACCTGGGTAGAGTATCTGAGTACTTACGTTAAAGATGATGGCTTTTCAAAAAATGCCAAGGCCAGATCCAAGAATATGACAATACCTAAACCCCTGCAAGTAAACACAAGACCTTCAATATTGATTATTTCATTACCACAAAGTTGACAAAAACTTAACAGATATTGTGGCATATCATCAATAACCGAGTGGAAAGTTTGGGCAAAAACTGATTAACAAAGTAAATGACCCTGGGTCAAGAAGACTAAAGATTATAACTAAAACAGATGTGTACAGCTAAGGTGTGAGAGCTGCATAGATCATGAGAGACAAAATAGTAAACTAAATGTTGATAAGGGCTAATGATTAAATGAAGATGATCTCTATGTTTATTTTTTATAGTGATGACTTCACATTAATTTCTAATTCTGTTGTTAATAGTAATAATGTTTACAATTTTTGATAATGACGACAGGAGTGCACATTTCCTCACCATCTGATCGGTCGACTAAAGTAAAGTCTGTAAATCTTCAGCGACCTGCTGTCAACCTTGTGATGAATTGATCTATACTGATAAGCAAGAGAAAAGTTATCTGTTAACATAATTCACAAACTTATGCTGAGAAAGGTACTAATTGAGTGACCCCTCCCTGGGGTCATCAGTACTTTTTTACTCTGCGCTTACCATGTATAAAATAGAAATTGATTTACATATTTCTACTACTGTACATACAGTCAACTCACATCACTTAAACTTAAATTCATGCATGCTCTTATCCCTGCAGGCAGCAACAAATCCCTTATCATACCAACCTGGACAGCGTCCTCTAAGAACACCGCAGCTTGATTGTACGACTTCTCCGCCGGATCTGAAATAATTCAACACGTTACTAACCAATGATCGTACTGGGTGTACATTAGAATTTCATTAGATTTTATAAGTGGACGGGTATTCTATATTTGCTCCCATACGACTACCGGACGACGATAAAAGTGGTTGAAGTTTGATGATTGCAGTAATTTGATGAACGAAAATATCTGAGAACAGGGCAAGAGATCGCAAATTTCCGATTGCACATTTCCGTTCGAATAGTTCATAAAGAAAGCTACAGTACGTCCACATTTAGGAATGTCCCTGTCTGAATTTCGTATATTTTCACTTTCCACTCGAGCTATTGTCATATTTCTGGAACAATCCATCGTAGTATTCCGATTCAAACATTCGATTTTGAACGTCAAGCCGTTAAAGTAAAACAAAACGAGCAGTTACTCACTCTGGTCTTGAAAGATCGGATCCACATCCATCCTTTCCATTGCATGGGGCATTTCTCGTCACTCGGCCATCACACGTCTATCAAAACATTACCTGGCGAACCCGCTGACCACGTCTCTCCCATCCGCGCGTGGGGCTCGCGGGTAATGATGGGAAGGAGGGAAGGTGCGGGAGACACTAGATAACATAGGGTGGAGGACCCCTGAGTTTTCGGAATATTTCCGACTTTACGATGACGTCACACGAAACCACAATTCGGAAAAACAAAACGGCGGACATGCGAGCGGTTTGAAGCGATGCCCAACGGACGGTATTTTCCAGAGTATTTCATCTTGCTATTCACTCATTCTTCCTGTTACCGATTTCTATTTGCCGATGCATACGAATCGGCATTTAATAGTCCGTGCAAAAACCTACAAAGACTCTCGAGTGGTATGGGTTACCTGACTGGGTGTTAACGACGCGAAACAGCGGCACTTTATAACATAGGTTGAGGTAACCAATAATATTTTCCCGAGTGTTTCGCCTTGTTCTTCACTCATTCTTACTGTTACCGATTTCTATATACCGATGCATACGAATCGGCATTTAATAACCTACAAAGACTCTCGAGTGGTATGGGTTACCTGACTGGGTGTTAACGACGCGAAACAGACTACGAAGCACTTTACAACATAGGTTGAGGTAAGGCAACGAACTTTCAGTTATTTGTTACAAGAGTTCAATAGGTAACAATAGAAAGCGATGTTTTATGGAGGTGGCCAAATCAGCAAACATGTTTCGTGTAACATAGAAGATCATACTATAAGAATTCTTGGAAGATGCACCTGCTCCAGTGTACTACAATGTTGCATATTAAGGTGGCCAAATGACTGCAAAACAAAACCAACACCCCAGACAAAACAAATGTTGCACAAAATTTTGAGTAAGATCAAAACTCATGCAACAGCTGGGTGGCCAAATGGACACAGCTCATTTGGCCAGGGCTTTACATCTAGTGCATTCAGCTGACACAGTTTCTCATTTCAGTAGCCTATTAACATAGATGCAATGGGACAAATGGTATCCCTGTAGTGTTCCATTGTATGGTCTTAGTCCCCTTCCATACTTCACTGCCATCCCATGATAGAACATCCACTGGCCCTTAAACTTGAAACAGGTGGTGTAATGTCCAACTGGTGACCAAAGGGTTGCAGCCTCTAGCTCATACCTTTTAGTGTCAAACAAGATAGAAAGAGGAACAGTATACATCATTGCACTAAATTATTTCAAATTTACATGTATTTGGCTGTTTTTTTTTTTTTTCCTTTGGAATTATAGGCATGTACCTGTAACCCTGTTCTTTCAAAATGTGTGGTAGATCTTCCACACCCTCTGCTGCACCACCCAAACTAACTGGTAGAAGCAAAGGAACTCCATCTACAAATGCTAAATACTTCCATGACTTCTGCTCCCATCACAGAGAGCCGTGAACTCTGAAAAATAAAAAAAGGTAACAAGGGGAAAATATTTCCATGGCAACATGATCATGATCATGTGCAAGTCCTCGATTGTCATGAGCATGTAAAGTTTCAATCCTTTTTATCTAATATTTGTGGAAATATTCAACACTTTGAAATTTCCCTCTTGTCTGTCAACCAAGTAACATCATAGCTCTGCTCATTAGCATAATTATTGCAAAATCTTGAATATCTCTCGAACGAGATGAGATATTGACAAACAGAAAACGCCATTCTTCCTCATTTTGTAATGGTTCTCAAATAAGAGTAATGAGATTGAGGCCATTTTTGTCTTAGCAACACTTTAAGTTGCTCAGCAAGATTTTATTTGCATAGCATCTAAGTTCTGTTTCAAGTGCAAATAATCCAAGTGCAAATAACTTGTTTTAACAAATAGTTTATCTTTGATTGTTACTCTGTATTTTTTTATATTACTGTAAGGTTATGAATAAAGCGATGTTGTTGTTGTTGTTGTTGTTGTTGTTGTTATTACTTGAACTCAGTTGTGGGAGGAAATGAACCTTCCTTTGCAGTGAGTAAATGTGATGTCATCTGAAGTCATCTGTCTCCACTTGTTTGGTGTGGTTTCCTCTCTTGTAGCAGGTTGGGGTTCTCTAAACTGCATGTCATAGCCCCTGCCTCTGCCCCCTCCCCTGCTTTAACTTTGAAAATTTCATGCCCCTCCCCTCCATATGAAAAGAGAGACCCTAATCCCAACCCCCACCCCCCCACCCCACACCATGGTAAATAATATTATGAGCATCCCTAATTTAAGCCTTCTTTATTAGCACTGTTGACATCCCAATTACTCTTCCAGCTTGCTTCTAACCGGTCAGTTTATAGCATTATCTGGACACAGTTATTCAATTTGAGTTCCTTGAAAAAAATTAAGACATTTCATAAAGAAGTGTATTGTACATAGTAACTGTTTTCCTTTGTCTGGCATGGAACTATTTATTCAAGGTCAATTAAAGCCTGGTTTTCACTACTGACATAAGCATAAATATGATGAGCGTAAACATAAGAACCTTAAGATTCTTATGCTCGATTGGTTGTTATGTTTATGCTTATCTGATGCTTGTATATCATTACATATGCCACTTAGTGAAAACCAGGCAGGGTGAAATAATTCGCTTACCTGCGTTTCCAAAGCCTTTGTCATCCTTGTAGCAGGCAAACTTTACTGCGTGCTTTACTTCGTATTCTGAAATGAACTTATAGGCCTCTTCTGCAGAGTTTACGAAGCCATAGTCAACCATTGTTCATCTATCTCTGCATCTCGATCACCCTAAATTTCTCTCCAAAAATACATGTGACATAGACAGGACAGCGCGATTGGCGTGAATTTCTTTTTATTTCTTAATTTCTTAATTAATATTATCGGTTACCTCAACCTATGTTGTAAAGTGTCTTGTAGTCTGTTTCGCGTCGTTAACACCCAGTCAGGTAACCCATACCGCTTGAGAGTCTTTGAAGGTTTTTGCACGGACTATTAAATGCCGATTCATATGCATCGGTATATAGAAATCGGTAACAGTAAGAATGAGTGAAGAACAAGGCGAAACACTCGGGAAAATATTATTGGTTACCTCAACCTATGTTATAAAGTGCCGCTGTTTCGCGTCGTTAACACCCAGTCAGGTAACCCATACCACTCGAGAGTCTTTGTAGGTTTTTGCACGGACTATTAAATGCCGATTCGTATGCATCGGTATATAGAAATCGGTAACAGTAAGAATGAGTGAATAACAAGGTGAAATACTCTGGAAAATACCGTCCGTTGGGCATCGCTTCAAACCGCTCGCATGTCCGCCATCTTGTTTTTCCGAATTGTGGTTTCGTGTGACGTCATCGTAAAGTCGGAAATATTCCGAAAACTCAGGGGTCCTCCACCCTATGTTATCTAGTGTCGACCTTGACTGAGGACGAGTCAGCCCCAGCAGCCCTTGCAAACCCTGCGGGGGTAAAATGACTACTAGGCTCCGCCCGAAAAGAGGTACCTTTTTCAGGCTGGAAGTATGCGAAAGGGCGCCTTTTTTAGGCTAACCTTGTTCAGGATGGAGATAAATAAAGTAGTTGTAGTAGTAGAAGTAAACCTTTATTATCCACTGGGTCCTGTATCACAGTAAAGTGCTCTTCCAAAGAGCCGTGCTAGTATAGAATTATTAACTACTCTATCAATTATAACTACAAATTAAAGACAGCTAAAAATTACCCTCAACTATATTACAAAAATGGTCTAAACTATTGTAAATGTGTTTTAAAAGCTGCTAATGAGGTTGCTTGTTTAGTCTGTGATCTTACATATTCCACAAAACGTTAAGACTAAATTTGTTAGCGCTCAGCGGCCATTGCTTCAATTCAACAAGGTCGTGATTCATTGCTGAGACCTGCTCATCTTGGTTTTAACTGCGTACTTGAGTTTAGTGTTGTCAGCATACATTTTGGGTTTGGATAGGAGATTGCTGTTAGGGAAGTCATTTATGTAAAGCAAGAAGAGTAGGGGCCCTAAGATCTCAGCGCCGCGCCCTCTGAAGGTAGGAATTTCAGTCTATTCGTTATGTATAGTTTGTCCTTTACACATCAATTATACTGCCGCATTGGTAAAAAAAAAAAAAGAAAGAAAAGAAAAGAAAAAAAAAGGTTACCCGTCATTCATTCTTATTGGTATAATCAGCCCAAGTTTACTCCTATTAGCACGACTGATAGATTCCGATGAACTGATGTCTTGTTCCACTGAGAAGTGTTCATTAATTTGCAAATGAAGTTTCAATTATAATTGAGGTCAGGTGTTATTTGCTGACTACAAATGAAACCTGAAGGTGTGACTCTCTCGTATCACTATACATTCCACTGATGTTTCGTGTGCCATTTTTAAGCAAGGTTGACCTGATTTTGGAGCCGAACTCCGTGGAATCATACCCCTACAAGAAGTTCCCGGACGCTTGAAAAGCAACAAAGGTGTTTATTGTGAGTTAATTGGTCTGGGTTCTCCGAGGCTTAGATAAAATTACCACCGTCTTTACTTTTGTTCGGAATCTTGACTTGACTAAATTCCTTCACGTGCCACCTGCAGCCTGTTCATTTCCCCTGGGGGAGGGGGAGGGGGGACTCCTGGTAGTTTGGGCCGCACGTCTCTCACATTTCAGACCTGTATCCCAAAACTTTCTCCCTTTTCCCGACCAAATACCAAAAGAACGAAATCTGCCGCCCTATGATCAGAAAGACAAAATTTTATACTCTTTCTCCGGGGGGAGTTCATTTCCGTTCCTTTGTTTAAGCGTTTATTGAGGATTATTAGCATGGTGTCTGGACAGCAGCAAACACCCTGAGCAAACCATATTTTGAAGTTATTATTATAAAATTCCGACATACAAAATGCTCGAGAGAGTGTTTTTTTATTGTGTTTACAATAACAGAAGCCCTTCAAAAGGAATGTTTTTGGCAGCATGCTTGTTTGCATGCAGCAGGCGACTGCATTGTTCCCTGACAAATGTATTTGATGATTAATGCGGATTTTTGCTTTGTGTTGAATGAGCTGGTAATTCAGAGCGCCGAAATAATTTTGTTCCCGCGTCACTGTTAATATTTTTTGCTGGACAAAATGGCTGGAAGCTTAATTAGAGGCTTGACACGAAAACTAAGAAGGATGTTACTGAGGCTCTACACAACTGTTGAAGCCTGCGAATACAGCCGCCTCAAAAGCTGCCAAAATTTGCGGTTATTATGCCAGCTGGCATTAGTCAGTTTTTTCAAATCAGCTAGTAAATCATGAAACAACTCAGATATATTAAATGAGGAGCTTTTTTTTTTCTTAAACCTCCAACAAATAATTAATACTCGTGTTCATCTTATCAGTTTCAAAATTGTAATGAGATTTACAAGCAAAAGAATAATCAAACACCGTTGAGACATTCAGTCACGAGCAAACAATAGCGGCGTAAGGGAGTTGTCCCATGGCAAAAATCAATGAGCGGGCATTTATGAATTATCTGTTTTGTTTTTATAGTTGTTCCAGATAAGTCGATCATCATACAAAAAAATTATTACATGACTAATAACGCCATTTCCTGATGCGGGTTGCTGGTGGCCATGTTTTGAATGACAAAATGCTAAGATTAGTGTTATTCCGCGTATGGCTCACACCAAAAAGCTATCCCGAAGTAATCTGCAAATTAGTTGTCTGCGTTATGATTCAGTTTAAGACTCGAGCAAATCCAACAACAATTGCCTCGGCTGCTCTGAGGTACTTCACAAAAAAGAACCGCAAACATTCTTCGCCAACGAGAATGATCATTGAGACTGATACAAATGTGACCGCGGGCTGGAGTCCTTTTGTTGCTCGGCAACTGTTATTCATGTCAGCAGAGGCGTTTGATTTATCACACTCCCACACCCAGAATATAACATAAGGATCTAAAGTATACAACTCACATATAAGCACTACTCAAATATCATAGTCATACATATATATAGCCGGACTATTTGAAATTGCTTAGATGACTGGTGTATACTGAGCAGGAGCAAGGGTCCTTTTACAGATATTGTTCAATTAAGTACAAGCACTCGCTGGAATGTTACGGCTAATAATAACTGGAAGGAGGTGCTGGTTGTTCGCACTTGGCCATATTCATATTTAAATGTGCAGTTATTTTTCTTCGCGAGGCTTTGATGAACCGCGCCAGTTCAAGTAGACTGTTGATGAGTCAATACTCTTTGGTCGTGTCGGGTGAATGTTCTAATTCAGCCCCGGAAGTTAATTCAAACATTGGAGGGCCTTTCAAACTGACAGTGTTTTTGTGATTTCTGCACTTCGGAACTTCAAACTTTTTTGTTTGTTTTTTTGTTTTTTGTTTTTCTTGTTTTACCCAAACACAAAAAGAAATAAGCTCTCCACCTGTCCCTCGTATACCAGTTCATCCTGCCCATGTGCTGCTGTTCTTTTTGGCGGGAACCCAGCGTCCGCATGGCAGACGCGCCGCAATTCCCGCCATTTTTGGCACAGCAAGGGAGCCACAATCCTTTGCGCACCTGAAACGTCATTTTTAGGAAAATCGATTAAATGTACTTTTCCATAGGACTTATTTGAGATTATTATATGAGTTTTTTTTATCAAGCCTAAAAATGTTATTTACCTATCATAACCATCTATCGATGCTGAGGGGCTGAGCCGTGTGGCGATATTTGACAGTTCAGGCGTTGTTGTTATACTGTACTCATCCGGCGACTGCTTTCATTTGAGAGGTGTTCACACTTTTGGGTTTCATTCGAGACTTCAGGAGTTGGAACGTGAAGACCTTTTATTTGGGTGGTCACGCCTTTAAGTTTTGATCATTTGAGAATTCAGTTTGGGAGGATTAGTTGCCTCTGCTATTATTAAGAATGTACTCAATGAGAGCTTTTCATTTGAGCGGTCACACCTTTAGATTTCATTTGACAGTTCAGCAGTTTTTTAAGGCGACTCAAATTCGGCGGAAAGGGTTTAATGTTCAGCTTACTCTCACTGCAAACGGCAGACAACTAACAGCTTGTAAACAACCCATTAATGGATGGAATAGTCGGCCTCCATTCCACGGGTGTAGTCGCGCGTCATGCAGTGCTTCCGCATAGCTGCGTCGTCCTTTCCAAGCCGAGACTGAACCGGCGCAATGTAGTCCTGACGTGATGGAATTCGCTGAACCCGGAACGTTCACTGTAACAACAAAGTGCTTGAACGTGAAGCCATGCGGATTGCATTTGTTCCAAGAGAATATTGACGTACTCTAACCTCTTGTCGTATAATTAAGCACTTGAAGTTGCCGCTCTGTTAACGCTAAAGAACCCCAAAGACACGTTTGCTGTGGGGATTCTTACCTCAGTGATTAAGACCCACAAACTCTTATTTACTTCTTTAGGCGTTGGATTGAGTTAGTTTTTTCGACAGTTATGCCCTCAACCTATATTATTTTCGTTTATCTATTAGGCCCTCTATACTATGTTAAGCAGGATAATTAAACTTAAGTTTATGAATGTGACAAGTGGACGTGTTACGCACACTGATGTCAATGGGTTGAGAGAGTTCTTTCTCACCAATGGCCGCCAAACCGTTTCCACCGACCAAACCCCAGAAAGTCGGCCTGATTGCAATAGTTAAAGTCAGATACCGCAAGTTTCCACTGATTTTTTTCATATTCCACGTTCAACATGGTGGTAAACAATATGAGACTGTTTATTTACTTAGCCGACATTTCACAGTCTTCACTTTCCGAGTAGCTGCAGGGTTTTCAGTTCACTGTGCTTGGATTTTTTTTGCAACGGCCTTGTTTAGCTTTTCGTGCTGCTTCTTTTTTTTGTTTTTTTCACTTGTCGTGTTTTGATGTATGAGGAGGGAATGCTTACGATTTGAGTAATTGCTCGTATAACTGATTACTTAACTGTAATTAAAAATGGTATAAACAAGTATTTGAACAAGAAGGCGGCTAGATAAGGAACATGACAACTTAAAAACGAGCCTAATCAACTGAAAACAAAAATAGCAAAGATAGTAACATCTAAATACCAGCAGACTGTTGCATAAGCATTTAACGAAAGAAGCGGCTGAAATTATAATTTTCTGTGAATACCCCAGTACAAACACTCAAGCAAGTATTATCTGCCAGGTATATTATTTAAACATAGCAATCGTTTCCAAAACAATTTATTTCGAATAAGATTTAGCATTGGCCGCCGATGGAGGCCGATTGGTGATGCACGCGCGTATTGCATGCTGGGCATGCCCATGCGGCTAACAGCCGACTTCGGTTCGAATGAAACCCTAAGCAATTGCTTTCAGGCTTCATGTCTCCAAGTCTATGGCCAGGTTCAGTAAATAAAATGATTATGATTACGATGTCTACGACAGCCGGGAGGCCAGGGACAGTTGAGCGTGGGCGGGCAGGGAGGAAGGAGGGGGAGGTGTGGATTATCGGGCAGCCCTGAATCGAATGAAGCTATTACCGGCAATGGATTATGTTTATAGTCTTTTTTGAAGCGTTTAGTGTTCGTTTCAGAATGTACGTTAGAGTTGCGTGCGTTTCGGTTTCACATGGGTCGTCCTTCGCTCGACAACTGTTATGCGCTTTGATAAAGCGATAAAGATTGGATTGCAGGCACTTCCGAAACTCATCACATCGATATCACTGCCCCAAACTGGAGGGCAACCCAGACAGAGAAACTACATACGCGCACGCTAGCTGTACTGGGCGCTGGTCACACGCAAGTGATCGCTCGAATCTGCTCAAAGTCAAATTGCACGAGTATTAAAATAGTGTTGTTTCGCAAACTCCTCAGGAAAGACATTTAGGCAAGCCGAAGACACAGGGCGAATAAAAATAAAATGTGATCCTCAACCGACATTTCAACAAATAATTACTCTTGAAGATTCATAAAAATGTCGGTAATGTCTTAGGTGCGGTACAGTGTGGGAACCGCTTATTGATCTTGGCACTTCGGTAAGCATATGACCCATAACTCTTGCCCACACAGTAATTTAAGTTTGTTTTCCAACCTCCTGTGGTTGCACCCCAGGCTAAGAACAATAATTAAACCAAGAACGGCGTTCATCCAAGAAGCAAAAATTATAGAGCGTGGTCTTCTGAACCCAATTTACCCCAAGCAGTCCTACGAACTTGAGGAAAGGGACACGAGATGTGTAATTTTCGATATTGTTGAGTGGTATTGATGTGCATTTTAGACATAGTTTCTGCCATGACCTTCAACAGCGGGCACTTCAGCGTGCTCAGAGGATTGAGTAATGAGTCCAAATATAAACAGCATTCTACTGGCCAGGGTGGGGTGCGCCGTATCTGTAACAGGGGTCCCTGAACCATAGCACACCGTGGGAAAAAACATATCGTATGACGCCCTGGGCGAAAATGTACCAGGCTCTCGGATGCTCCCACATTTGGTTGTTTTTCATCACGCTATCCTAAAATTGTTCCTTGGGTTTCGGTCAAGGTCGACGTTGTTTCCAGAAGATAAAGTCGAGCGCTTGTATGTTATCCTAGGCCTTTATCAGAAACAGAATTTTGTTCCTGCGAGTACAGATTTGTGCCAAACCACGTGGTTTTGCACCGTTACACGTGCGAGAACGCACGCAAAACCGCGTTTGCACGCTCGCTACATCGGGTGGGAGCCTTTCCGACATACACGACCGAGGGCCACTGCTTCCTCAGAAAAGCGACTCTTAAAAATTCGTTCATATTTTCCGTAGTGTAAGCGTTTCTCGGTCGAGCGCACTTTTTACCCAACAAAACGAAGAGGTCACACTGTGGTTTCTAGAATGTTGCCCCCTCGTCGTCATTTACACAAGGCCTGACAGGTATCTGTTTTGCTGACCGCTGTTTTTCACTAGCTGTCAACAAACTCTCTCGCAGATTTAGCTCGCAGTGGCGATAGAAAGCGGTGAACAAATAGCGCGCGCTGGCCTGCTGTGCGACACAAAAATGTGACGATGGAGCGCGCGCGAGCGGTGATATATGACCACACACACAAACGATGTCCGAAAAATATTTGGTCTCTGTCCTTTATTACAATATATACACACAATTGTCCAGCCTTGAGGGTATAAGAATGTTCTTTTTTTTTATAATAGCACAACTCGCTCAGTCAGAAATGAATGTCCTGCAGGTCTGTCGGTGTACTGGGTCCACTTTCTCTTGATTCAAGCAACTTGTCCGTAGTCGTTGATCCCGTAATGTTCAAACTTAAAACCTGCTCCATTTGTTCTTGACAGGATCTCAGGCATTCCTATGGAAAGAGAGGGCCTTAGATAAATACACAAGGCCCCATGGCTCTAACTCTGAAAGGCTTGGTCGAATAATGACAGTACACAAAGTTCTTGTTAGATCAGTGATGCAAAAAAGACATTGTTTTTTTTTTTGCTTTTTATTTATTTTTATTTTTTTATTTTTTTATTTTTTTTTGTTGGAAAAACAAGTACCAGAAAACGAAATCGGAAACAGAATGAAAACGAAACAGTACGAAATAAATCTTACGGAAAACGCGAAAAAATAAAATAAAATAAAAACCCCGCACGATCATTTTGGAGGAAAGTGAAAACTTAGAAAATAGACATGTCGTGTGACTCAAGTGATGGTTACTACTGTATGCGGAAAATGACGATGTTCTGGGAAATTTCGTGATTTTTTACAGCAGAAAATAGAAATGAACTTACAGGCTCGATGTTCGTGATTTTTTGTAGGAAGAGTGCCAAAGAGGTTTCCGACCAAGCGTTGAGATCAGGAAGACCCGAAAACGCCGCACAAACAGAAGCCGCCGCGACCATCGATGGAGGGGACATAAGAAACTTGTCGTCTGAAAAGCAAAAGTATGTATATTTTAATATTCACTGGCACGAATGAAACCGCGCGTCTTTAGTACAAAGTGTGAAAAAAGGGCTGGAGAGTTGTGCAACCTTTGCCAAATTGAGCTGCTAGCAAAGTCCACAAACCGAGCAAACGAGTAAACATGGAATCCCACTTGGAACAAACAACACTGTTAATGTACGTACCCATACAGCACAGCGAGACAAACGTGGCCGCGTGTTTGCGGATCACACACAGCGTGTCCTTGGGGAGAGGTATTCTGGAAAAGATCTGGTCGAGAAATTCATGTGGAGTCGCGGCTGATAAATCCCACTTCAGTTTTCCCAGAACTAACAGTTCCCAATCCTGGATGGGTCAGAAAAAAAAATCGGAGATTAGTATATACCAAGGTTAGATTCTGCGCGCACTCAACAGAGGTCGGAAAAATAAACAAAAATAGACGATAAATTAACGAAATTAAATGATGAATAACAAGGAAAAATTAGCGACCGCAAGCTATCAGCCCATGAGCGAGATCCTTACCAATAATTCTTGGCATTTGATGGAGTTGTCCGTGTAGATACAGAGCTTCTCCGCCGTGAGTGGATTTGTCTCTTTCAACTTGCTGGCGATAAACATACAGACAGCTGCCAAGAGCTGCAGTTGACATTTTCGAATAGGAACCATGGAGAGAAATCTATCAAGATAGTTCATGGACAGCGGGAATACCTCCTCTTCACATCGTTGTTCCTCGCAAACCTAGGCAAAGAAAACGAGGGATAGAGTTACATCTTTATCCGAGCGAAATCTTGATCGATAGGCGGTACATTTTGGGTATAATTTTACAAGACAAACCTCGTGCATCCACGATGCGACGATTCGGCGCATATACGGTTCGGTTTCCTTTTGAACCATGTTAAAATACCGACAGTTCGGAAGATACTTCTCCTCGCTGGCAAGTAAGTTCCTTAATACTCGGTCGTCTTTGAGTACCACGGGGTCTCTATAGCCGTACCGGATCCTGGGACCCTCGCAGCAAAGAAGATCCATGTCGCAGTATTCACGGAGAAGTAGTCAAGCGCCGGGAAGCCAGTGTCGAGGGCAACGAAATTCAGCAATCAATGAAGAAATGTGAACCGCTTTAAGCTGACTTCAGACACGCGTGTCCGTACCCCGGCGCTCGCTCTCCCTCTGTTTAGATAATGCTCAGAAAGAATCCCTGATGCCTATGACTAAATTTATCAACTGTCAACTGCGCATCAAATTATTGCAGATCTGACGTCAGGCTGTTGCTGGGCAGATTTTCGTTTCACTGGGCAACGAAGCCATTCAATTCGTTTCCGGTTTTTTGACATCGACCAATCAGGGAGAGGCGGCTAGCGCACATCAAACGGGACTGTTCTGGGAGTTTTTGAGAAAGCCGGAAAGTATATCGAGACGAATGCTGTCATGAAACGCGAAACGTCCAGACAGCTGGATCAGGAGTATCTGATGTTGGAAGTGAGAGCTTGGATTACAGGTGCTGTTTAGCACAAAATCCCTTGATAGCGTTTCTTAAGTCGTGGAACAAAAGAAGAAATACCATACATTCCGGAACACTCTTGAAGCTTGTGGCCACTGTTGTGCCCACAGTTTGACTGACATGATAAACAAGCTATTGCATGTGGAATCATTTCTTGATCTTCTTCAAGTTTCATAGCAGATTTCGGCAATTTTATCAAGTTGCGCAAGGTGCACCCGGGATTATAGAAACTTTCTAGTTCGGTTGAGAACAATCAAGGGTCACGGCTAATAAGTAATCCTTTGTTAAACAACACCTCACAGTTAATCACCAGAAACTCTTGACAGCTTCTACTTGATTATTTAAAACTTTGCAGTCCAGAACGAGAGGTTTAATGATTTATTTTTCAGAATCCCGGCTTCGTTTTTGAGATTGTTGGCTTATAGTTGTTTAGTCTAGTTCGATTATTTGACAGCTCCTGTCAGCGGCGTAACCAGAGCACTTCTGCCGTCACACACACAAATCGGAAACATGGAAAGAGAAGCGGGCGGGGAGGCGGGCCGAACCCAGAGAGCAGAAGGAATCGAGGAAGTGAACAAAGGTAGGGAACTGAGAACCGGAAAATACTCGGAGAATACGTGAACGCGTTTCAGAGAGTAGGCCTTTTAAAATGCAGTAAATGAACTAGGGGCTGAAAATGAACCTGCACAATAGGTTTAAGTAGTTTTTGATTGTAGACTCGGTATGCAACTTCGTGCAACTTCTCATGTTCAGTCACAGAGAGAGGTTCAAGTACTAAGCTTTGTAATGCAGGTTATTCGTACAGTTTCAGGCGGCAGGGTTTGAATCACACGCAAGGCTGAAAAAGCCGGAAAAAAACTTTCTTTTTTTTTCTTTTTTTTCTTTCACAAGTCGCGCTCTGATAGAATTTTGCCTCAGTCACCTGCAGTAGCTGAAGCATGTACAAACAAACTTTGAGTGCAGAACATCCGACTTGTTGCTTTTTTCTTTTAAGAACCAGCTGGAGCTTGAACAGAGACAAACACTGAAAGAATAGAAACGCGACAATACCATTGTCAAGCGTCCTTTCAAAAGGAACACGCGACCCTTTGTTACAATTACTGCAATCAAGAAAAGACGTCATTTAACAAAAGACTTGAAAAAAGAAGTTCCAACGGGGCGCTGTTTTCCTGAAGCCGTGGGGCGTCGCGGTTACGTCCATGTTCAGTCAGTTCTTGGTGTGCTTGGAATTCTCGTCATTGTTCTCTTGAGAGGAATCAACAGGCTTCGTGTGACCTTTCACCTTCCCCAGCTGGCTTGAGCATTGATATTGCAGGTTGAAAAAATTGTTTTAGCCTTCAGATTGTCTCTAACCCGTAGTATTAAACCACCACACATTGCATGCAAACCGCTACTCGACTTGGTAACACCCTAACTCTGGTGGGAGGGGAGAGGGGGGGGGGGGGGGGGGGGGGATGGGCTCACGGGGAGGCTCTGCCTGAACGGGATCCCTTTTGCACTCTTTTCGTAAAATGAAGCGGTATATAAAAACTATGCCTTGTGGTTTTAAGGTTCGACTAAAGCAGCCAACATTGGATCGTTTTCAAAACGCTCCGGTTTCTGTTTTCATCTCATTGACAGCGAAAACGAAAGGTGAAAGGCGCATGGTTTTCAAATGAAAACTCTTCCGTGGTCGGTGCATAAATAAATAAATAAACAAATAATGACAACGTATATATAAAGCTGAGTTTTTTGGAAAATCGTTCTAAAAATCAGCCAAAAACGTTTGCATCGGTTGTGCGTGTAGACAGGCAAACACACACACCCCCTCCCCTCCCGTCAGCGCTCGTAACCCGGATAGGTGGAGGGACTCATGATACTACTGTAAAGTACCTGTCACGAAAAACTCATCAGCCTTTGCCTAAAATAGAATTCTAAAACCGTCTCGAGTTTTTAGAGTGGCGCATGCAATATTTGTGTTGGGTTTTCATCGTTAAAATATCGCTGCATTCGCTGGGGTCATTTATGATCAAGTTCGCTGTGGTCCTCTCGCATTGCCATAGAAACCTGTTTTGAGTGGTCCTGGATAGGACGTCTAAAGTGAACTGTAGGGGGTGGAGTGTAGAAAAACTGTACACGCTAACGGCACGTGACCTCCACTAGGTTTTCTTAGGAGCAAAAAAATTAATACATTAATTTGTAACTCGTGATATAATGTCGGCTCAGTGGTCTAGTGGTATGATTCTCGCTTTGGGTGCGAGAGGCCACGGGTTCGATTCCCGTCTGAGCCCCAATAACAGTTTTTTTTTTCTTTTTTTTTTTCCCCTTAAATTCCGTTTCCAGGCCAGAACAAGCCAGGAGGTGCTCCAGTTTACCATACTTGTAACCGTTTCCGCACACTCCTTAGTACTGCCCGGATATTTGAAAGCGTGCGATTTATTTTTGCTTTGTCCAACGTCTGTTTGCCTGTTCTGAGCGACGAGTTTCTAGCCAGGGATTTTTTTTTTATCTCTCTCTCTCTCTCTTCTTTGCATCGGTCTCTTATCTTCAAGAGATGGTACTGATGTTTTTCCTAGTGGATCCGGACCGAAGGAACCTCTACACCATTTAATTCCGCGTGTTCTCGGTCTCTCACCACGACACTATCCTTCAACAACTTTTCTCAGTTTTATTTCCTTCCTTGGTTTAACTTTTATCAGTCGCCTTGCTACAGTGAAACTTCGGTGAAGTCCAAAGGACCGGGAAAATTACTTTGTTCATTATAACGGGGTTTCACTGTTAATTGGTTTTTCAGCTTTGATATCTCCACGTCATCGACGCGTTCACGGTTGCTAGCTAAGAGCGGACGCTGTTTTGAAGTGCGATTTTCGTGACAAGAATTGTCTTCGAAATTTGGAGGGTTATCTCGTCGCTCACGCGATGGGAGAAAGTCAGTCAAGGCAAGGAGAGGTTTTCTTTTTCTTTTTTTTTTTTTTTTTTTTTTTTTTTTTTTTTTTTTTTGCTGAGTTAGTTTTTGTGCAGTCGAACGCTGAACTTGCGCGGCTTGTTGCGTTTTTTCTCTCTCTCTCTTGTGGCTTTTAACTGCACAGTTCATGTTTCTTTCTACCTAACCAACGTATTTGTCTTCTCAGTTACCGTAACTTTGCCCCATATACGTTTTACGCCATTAATGCGCTCCTGTTTTTACAGCTGGTGGCTGAGCGGGATTGATTACTTTTATATAATTACCTGCAGACAAAATTTACTCGAAAAAACCTGCCGTGTAAAAAAGTACGGCAAAAATCATATTATCTCAACACGTATAACTTCTTTTTACAAAGAACTACCACGCGGCACCCCGAAACATGATCCCTCTCTCCGCTCCATGTCAGAAGTGGTTCCCGCTACTGGCCACGTGAACAAAATCGCCACGTGGCCCGTGTTGTTGACAAGCAGTCGGGGACAAATGAGGGCCTTGACGCAAAATTGACTATTGTTCACCACCGGTGTAGGCTGGTGACACGAATTGTCTTTTGTGGATTGCAATTAGCATAGCAGGTAAATGCGAATTTAGATTTTGTTCAGTTATCACAATGTTGGTTCCTTAGCACCATCGCTCAGATCACAAGAAGCCAGAGAGAAAACGGAAAGTTGTGTCGACGTACAGTAAGGTAATTTCCTCGTCTTGCTTTGTTTTCTAAGAACTTGCGTTTAGTTGCAAGTTGTGTCACGAACGGACGGACCACAAAATACGGAGAAAACATTGTCTAGTTTACGTAGTGTCATTGCTAATCATTTCAGTGCAGTATCACGGGCGCCTGCACCAAGCCGAAATCGCCGGCTTTCTTGAGTTGCCAGCCGAATAAACTAAGGGCCGATAATTCAAGATTCAGATAAGAAAACGTTAATTCTCCCGCTAGTTGAGTAGTTAGCTGTGAATGTCGTGTGCAGTGCCAGAGTCATAGATTCACCGGCTGTGGCCGACTAACAAGGGCATTTTCATATTTCACTAGTCTAGCGCTTAATATGCGATACTCCTTTGATCATGAAAAGCTGATATAATGATTGTGTAAGACATTTGACAAGTGTCCTTTTTTTCCCTTCACTGGTAGGCGTACAGTTGTAAGTAAATTTTCCTTCGCGCTTTTGTTAAATTTAGTTGCTGATTCTGAAGCTGCGGCTTAAAAGGACAGCTGAACCAGACGAGAGGAAAAATTCGTTTTCCATGTCGGAAACTTCTGTGACGCATGCAGTAGCTGCCGTCCAAATTATCATTATTATTCCAAACATTCATGCTGCCTTATCCGACTCATTTAACTTCGAATCGATTTTTCAAACAGTTGTTTCGTGTCAGATGTTAATTTTCCGGTATTGTAACCAATTTCTATTCCTCGTCTTTCTTATGGCCGTCAGCTCAACTATAAATCGGTTTTAAAATGAGAATTGTTTCAATTTCCCCAGCAGATCAGGAGATAACATGTGTTAAGCCAATTCCTATTCACCTTCTATAAAACATTGATACAAATTTAATATTATCTCTCTGGACCCAGACCTGGAGGTAGACGACATGGCGACTTCAGGAAAACAAATAATCTCCCCATATAATGTTCTTTCCTCGGTTATTTTTGTACTGAATAAAACGAAGCCCAATATGCCGGAGAAATATTCTGATAATAACAAAGTACGCCTTAAATATCCTGTACTCTTTGCCTGACAACTATGCACAATTTCACAGCCTTTTATAAATGCATGTATTGATGAATAATTCCGGTTTCGATAGCACTTATCAGCTCTTTTGCAACATTTATACATCGAGACAATCCGGCGGCAGGCCTTGCGCGCCTGGAGCCGAAAATTCTCGTTTGTAGCAGTGAGTGTATTTAGCAAAGCTTTTTTGCACATCGACCTAAGACCTGCATGGTTACACTTTTAGATGTGGAGGCATGCCAACAAAACGACGTGTCACTTTCTCAGACTCGAACTGATGACGTTGTCACAAAACTCCGCTGCAATTTGCATGGCCGAATTTTTCTCGTTTTGTCGACTATAAGAATATTAGACTTCGGAGACGAGTTTTAAACAGCAGGTGGAGATAAACTATTCCGTCTTTTGAGCACCGAAATAATGAATCATTCACTAATACTGGACGCCTGCTGATTTAATTCATTTAGTTTGACACATATTTCAGTTACGAAACGCAGAAGAGTATTATATAATTAGGCAACCATAAAGGCGACACGACAGTCTTTTTCATTGAAAAGCACGCAATAAGGTTAGCTGTTCCTCTTGTTTACCAAGTCGAAATGGATTATGGGAAACTGTTTGTTGTTTTCTTACTTGCAGTGATTGTAGAGTCGTTGCTTGCACCGCGTGATGGAGGTGTTTAATTTTGCATATGGGGAAATCACTGGCGCTTCTGACACCAAGGTGAGACTCTCTACAAACCCAATGTCACATCTGGTCGCTGATTGGTCTCTCACACTTGCTTCTCCTCTCTGATTGGTTGTTAGGCAGTTCCTGAGTATTCGTTATCACATGCACAGCGAACTCAGTCTACCGATCATGCGCGCCTCACCTCAAAGCGCGGGACTAGCGACGAGTCGGGTCAGAATAAACACCAAAGTGCGAAAGGCAGTTACGAAGCTAGAAAATATGACAGAAGTATCGTGCAGAGAATCTCCTCAATTCTTGACCGAGTGGACGACTCAACCCGAGAGGTAAGTATCGAAAATCCTTGATTAAGCAACCCCTCTCGAATAAGACCTAAATTGAAATAAGCACCCCCCTCCTATTTCCCCCTCTTTTTCTGTTTTGCACAAACGCTAAATTAACACTCCCATCGAAATCTACGCGACGTTTTTTTTTTTAAACGTTTTAATACACGTTTGGCGAATAGCTAAAACGAAAATAATTACGTGTTATTATTTTCTATTGTTGCTATTACAACTATGAACGGCTTTCGCTATGTTGTTGTTTATGGGCAAATGTTGCGCATTATAAAAATAAAAGACCATCTGACCTCGCGATTTGCGAAAAATAAACATCTTGTTCTCAATTGTCTTGTTCCTGTCCTTGTCCTCGATCTCGTTCTTTTTCTTGTTCTCCTTCCGTTTTCCCGCCCCTTCATCTTTTCCTCTCTTAAAGCTTGAGCCATATTGCAGTAACGTCGAAAAGCCACTTTTTACAGCAAAAAGTCACAAACTGGCAACGCACCAAGTGGACTGAGGAAGAAGAGGAGATGGAGGAAGCTGGGCTGGACCCAGAGAACATGGGGATCTCGGACAAGGTGAGAACTTGAGAAGAACATTGAGTTGATCACTCTTTTGATCTTGACATCCAAAAGAGGCCACTGAACCACGCGTTATCAATTGGTGCGCATGCACCTGACGTGTTGAACTGTATTCCTCCCAGGATGCCTCTGGGCCCGAGTGTTTGTCCCCGAGGAACACGCTTATGTTAACAAAGGAGGAGAAAGAGACGTTTCTGTCCGAAGGAATACCTCTCCCCTCAGGGTGGCCTTTTTCAAAGGTAACTTGAGGCGAACGTAAAACATGACCATGTAAAGATGTGCAGCGGACATGCACGCTGGCTTGGGACTATTCTGTAACAGACAGATTTCTATTTCCCAAATGACAATGACAATGTTTATTTTGCACCTACTTTGGCCATGTTACATGAAAAGAATATGTTCGGTGCAAGCTAACTGAAATAACCAGGGGCTAGACTAGACAGATAAGTGCTTAAAACAAATTTAAATATGAATATGGTCAGAACTGCTAACTGACTAGTTTGCGGTTTTTAACACACACACACACACACACACACACACACACACACACACACACACAAGCGCCTCTTGTTCCTTAAACTTTGCAATTAGGAGCAGAGTATCGTTTTTGCGTGGCTCACAAAAATCCCTTCTTTTTCTCTGATTCTGCTGAGACGACGAAAGCGCTGCCATCTTTGTTTTCATGAAGCTAATGACGTCATAAGAATGAGCCTGCGTAGCGGCTCTCCCAGGGAAATGGAAGGGAGGGGGTCCGGTCCGAGCGCAAACTGGGGAGAAGGAGGAGGGAATGGGTTCTCAAGAAACCGCAAAAAATAAGCAGCAACTACAGAGGCAAGGTGCAAGAATTACCAGCCACACGGTAAATGGAGAAACACGTGTTCTCAATTAATGATTTTGCTTCTCTTCTCACCAGACAGAAGAGAGAGCTCTGAAAAGAGTCAGGAGGAAAATAAAGAACAAGGTAACGCGCGCCTTTTCTTTTTCCGTCGTCCTACCACACGATATACTATTCGGTAACTCATTAACTAGCATTAGTACTATTCTATCAGCCAACCAGCGCACCGCACAGACCCAGTTCACGTAGCTGATTTTTAAAATTTGCAAACTGGGATCTTTAACACTGCCTACAACAAGCGCACAATCGGCGACTCGTAAACTTAAATCTTGCTGTGTTAAACCGTTTATTTAGTCGACAGTTCTGTTTGTGCCGAGAAAAGCGAGAGGACACTTGTTTGCTTTCTTCAGTCCGCGTAGGGGGCCCCCTAAAATCCGCGTTTAGAGAAAAACTGAACAACTTTAAATAATGCTAAATACTTTTATACCGCTCAGACCAACAGGTAATTGAAAGAATGAAAACTGACCTTGAAAATGTTTTGAAAAGTCACCTTAAATTTGGATTTGAGAAGTCTGTGATAGTTGCCCTGCTCAACCTGACGAACGGCTTCATGTTTGAAACATCCGCCGACAATTTCTTGACGGCGTTTAGTAAATCACACGATCTTCTCCTCTAACACACTAAACCATTTCACTGATTTTCTATCGTTTCCAAATATTCACGTCAGTTGTCAGCCCAGGAAAGTCGTCGAAAGAAAAAAGAATACATCGTGACGCTGGAAAAAAGGTTTGTTATTTCCCTTCTCTTTAGTTTCTGTTTCTGCAGGGCGCGAGGTTTTTGAGCGTCTGACAGTCTACTCCACTACCTCATACTTTACGCTGTTTCTTTGTTTGTAGGGTGGAAGTGAGCGACAAAGAAAACAGCCTCCTAAAGCACAAAGTTGATTCATTGGAGAATACAGTTAAGTAAGTGTTAACGTTGTGTTTTTACAGCAATCGTTAAATGACTATAAGTTTACGTTTTTATGATGATGGTAATGGTGATTATGATTATGGTGATAATGGTGATGATGACGATGATGACGATGATGCTGATGCTATTGATAATGATGCTGATGCTGACGATGGTGATGGTGATGATGATGGTGATGGTGATGATGATGGTGATGATGATGGTGATGATGATGGTGATGATGATGATGATGATGCTGACGATGATAAGGTGTATTTTATGGTTAATATTCTGATAACGGATACCCTCACCGTGTTTAGGGCACTGCTGACGGAACTCAAGAGACTTAGCCAAAACTCATTAGAGAGCGAGAAAAAGAAAAGTAACGTAACAACGTGTAGCCGCGGAGTTCAGACGGGAAGATGTCTCAAATGGTTTGTAATACTTCATGTGACTATTAATATATGGTTACTAAAGTAAGAAATATCGCAGACGATAAGCTTATTTTTGAGTCAGCGGTCATTGCATAAACTGTGGATTAAAATCTGTAGCTCAGTGTAACGCTCATAAAACCTCAAAACGTAGCCAAGAGACTTCAACACTAGAACTCAGATACTCAACTATATAAGTTAGTTTAATGCATTTTCTATATCACATATGTTGTGAGCAAAACTGGGCTTTCTGCACGAGGCGTTCGATTACGATATTTGCATGATGACGTCATTTGACTACAACAACCTGGGCCCGGTTGTTCAAAGCCCGATTAAGCTAATCGTGGATTAAACAAATTCTCTACTCAATTTTGTGGCCAACAAACTAGCAAAGTTTTGATTAAAAAAAAAAAAAAAAAAAAAAAAAAAGCTAACAAGCTAACAAGCTAACAAGCTAACAAGCTAAAATGCTTGTTCTACCTCAAAACATATCTAGGCAGTAATTCTCATTTTCAGGCTTAAAACTTAGACCTAGTCCGCGATTAGCTTAATCAAGCTTTGAACAACCGGGCTCAGAGTACTTTGAGGCATCTATTGTAATCAACATTTTTCCTTTGTGAGGAGTCGCTCGTGCAATACACAAATCTACATTATAAAGACTGCAACAAGTGCATTGTGGTTGTTGTATTCATATGAAGTTATCATGCAAATGTGCCATCAAAGCAAGCTAGCCAGTATGGCGACGAACACTGACTAACGGAGGTGACAGACTATTACGGCTTACATGGATAGAGCCGTTTTTAGATGACTGTCGAAAACCAAAACCAAAGTGATCACACAGGCCAATCACAAAGATTGAGAGAAAACAGTTCAGCCAATTGGAAGCCAGAATATTTTGCGTTTGGTTTTACTTTCCAATCAGCAGTGCGAGTACACGCCATTGCTTGCGTGAGAACTGAGTGTTTGGTTTGGGTTTGGTTTTGTTCCTGATTGGCTGAGCATGCTGACAAACTCGTGTGGACCAATCCGAAAGCGAAGCAAACGCAAAACCAAAGCAATCACACAATTACTTTCGACAGTCATCCGAAAACCGCTCTAAAAGTGTCGTGACTTGCTAGCTCAAACTAATTACAGTTACAGGCCTGCATATTCCAACAGCTCCACACAAATTGATAAATGACACTTGATTTCTGACTGTAACTATTCCACAGTTTGATTATGAAAAGCAGGGGAAACAGAGAACTACCCCTGCATTCACCAAGACGTGAATATCTCGCCCGCACAGCACCAGACAACAGCAGCAACAGCAGCTCAGATAATCAGTTGGCTATATGCTTTGAAAACTTCAGCAATGGCGAGGATAAAGACGATGAATATCTCAGTGATATCATCCCTCAGTTAACAGAGTTTTGAGTTTGCATCGATGCTGCGAGCCGGACGAGAGAAAAACAAATGCAGTCTCAGCTAATTAGCTAATCAGCTACATACACTCAAGTCAAATGGGACACAAACTTGAAAATTTGAGTTAAAAAAGTAGAATCAGGTTGTAGTCGTTTCTACAGTTCGATGATACCAGTGTCACGGGAGCCGGGGTATGCTTCATCTTGGTGGGAGGGGGGAGGGGGAGATTGGAGTTGGATTTCTAGAACGTTACTTCTTGTCATTTTTGGACTAAATTCGGTTTCTATAAACACGGTCCAGGGTCCACCCCTGTATGTACGGGTCATTTCCCTTGTAAATTGACGGCAAATATAGATAGTTGGATGAGGAGGCAAATAAAAGGCAGATAGGCAAATAGATTAGAACTAGATAGATAGATAGATAGATAGATAGATGGTTAAGTAAATAGGTTTTGGGCGCTTTCTTATCCCCGCCCTGAAAATGTGGAACACGCTTGCTTGTCTTCTTTCTCCGGTTTTCCGTTCCATTTGACCTCAATATCTGAAGGAACTAAATGCCTACTGAAAGATAGATCAATAGATAGATAGATGGATAGATAGATAGATAGATAGTTAGTTAGATTAATAGATAGATGGACAAATACTGATAAATAGACTAGTATCTATATATCAATACTCTGCAACACCTTCTGGGTGATACGCAGAGATAAATTAGTTGCTAAAAAGATATTTAGAAATTTTTAACACAGTCATTAAATTGTAATCAAAGCAGCAAGGCAGCTGTAAGCTCGCGAATTTGTAAAAAGGACTTTTTTTTTGCGGAAGTAGCTATTTATAGAACTGGCTCAATTCACCACTTTGTGGTGAACGCGGGCTAAAAATGTGTTTTATAATAATTGAGAGAAAAGAATTATCGACGCGGTTTTCACGGGTCACGCGACCGCAGCACTCTCCAAAATAACAGATTGTACCTTTTTGGCTCCAGAACTAAAAAGAGCACGAATTAGTCCAGATGCTAATTTTGGATTGTCTAGGCTTCATTTTGGCGAAGCAGCGGCAATTTGTTTTTTTGAGATTTGATAAGAGTTTGTATGCGGCCGCCATGTTAGTCGAACTCGGAACACGAAATGAAGTTGATCTGTGACTCAGCTTGATGTTTAGTTACTTCACACCTTTTAAAATGTTTCGTGATGGAAAACTTTATAGTTCAGACACAAGCAACGATTTTAGTCGGTCACCCCGGCGTGCCACACGGCTTTGTTGTCACGGTGTTCAAACGCCCATAGCTCCCGATAGATATTTTGTATCGACTCAGAATTTTGCTTGAAGTCTTAAGGCATGGTAGTCTTGAACATATCAATGTATTGGACTTATAGGATACGTTACTTTTGAGATGGCTTTTTATGACGTCACATGCAAACCAAGAATTGAAATACCTGACTAATTTGCATACTTATGAACTTGTAAACATTCACCGGAAATGGATATTTTTGTTTTTTTTAAGCCGAGATTCAATATCTTTCGGCCTAGTATCTTCCAAGCCGTATTTACTGTCACTACAGAAATTTGGTGGATACTAAACCAACGGCTTCAGATTTGTTTGCTATAACGCCATCGGTGCCACTGATTGTTTGACCTTCATGGCACCGCGCCAAAATGTAGCAATAACAACGCAAAACACAACAGAGTGAAGCACAACCAAGCTCAGAATCAATGGCCATAATTTACTTAACCTGCTTTAGGCCTCGAGTTGCGGCCTTTGATCTATCCTGCGAAAACGGGCAAATTTTCCACGATTTTTTTTCCGGAAGGCCGAAAAATACCGTATGCGAAACCGAGCCGACAAATAACGTCCGTTACATCACAGGCTGTCTCAACAGCGACCAATAAGAAATCACGAAAGAATGCTCTTACCTTTGCTTTATCTCCGCTCGGGCAAAGCCTTTGACGTCACGTTTCGTCGGTACTGTTTTCGACGATCTGTCTGTTCCGACCGGGAGCGAGAGGAGGTCTGGGAACCAGGTCTGGGATAGAAGGACAGTTCTGTGGACTAGAAAAAAGAAACAGTGCATACGCATTAGGGAGGCTGTATTTACAACAATCCTACGATTGTCCTATGGCTCATGTTTATAAAACCACAGTTAAAAAAAAGTCGAAGCGTCTGTGCGCCTACGTCGGGGGCGGGTGAGGGAAAAGAGCCTGGGACCGAGGATGCTGAGTTTGCGTACTAGTGCCAGGACTACACGGCAAAGCGGTGGCAACGCCTGACACATTATGTGGAGAGAAGTTTTGACAAACGGAGTGTGGGCATGGTTTTTATATCGCTTCTCGGGAGATTTGTTACCCGAACAAGGCCAGCAGGTATGCAAGACCTCGTAAAACATGCCATTTCTAGTTAGTAGTCTACATGATCGCGCGACATATTAATTTCTGTTGTTGTTGGAGAGATCGAGACGGCCGGGAACTGGTTAGTAAAGTTCTAAAAAGTAGCCCGTTGTTGGAACTTTGAGAGCTGGAATAACAACTTTTCCCATACAGACCCTCTAAAGTTTCTGAACTTCGAAACGCTTATGTTTCGATGCTGCGGAGCTGAAATTGTACATTATATCTGCCTGTTCCTCGACGCTGATGATGTTTTAGCCACGTGGTGAAATGTGGGTCATGACACCTCTATTTGCAAAGGCAAAAAAGCATTCCCTGCCGGTGTTTTTGTGAATTATATGCTCCAGGTGCATCATGGGAACAACTAACCAGAACTAAGAGGCCTTTGTCAAGTATAAGTGATTCTACACATCAGAAGGTACAGTATACACCTGGTACATGGTACACATTGCTTTATTCCAAACGTATCAACCATCTCACCAACTTACATCAATGGGTTAACTCGACCCTTTGCACCAGAACTGACAAACAAGCTGCAATAGCAAGGTTGCATTGGCATAACTGAGAAGGCTAACTACCCAATGAAACATGTGCATCTCCTCTGTATAATATTGCCTTGGTGATTTAGAATGATAGGAAACTCTCTTGTTTCTTGTCTGGCAAATTTCATGCCAGGTTAGCCTCACTCTGAAGCCATTAAGATGGCAGCACCATGTAATGAGCGAATCTCCTTCTTTTAAGAGAACTCTAATATTTAACCTTAATATCTAATGACATGAAAAGCTAGAAAGGCATTGTTTCAAAGTCTCCCCCTTTTCATCAACTTTAGGCATCTGCAGGATTCAAATTAACAGAAGTGCGTGGTAATCCATGGGTGGTACTTTCTTCACCTGCTGAAGTTTCTCTGGCTCACTGTGTCAGTTCAGACTTCCAAATGAGCTCTGGTATTGCAAGGGAATTCAAGAAGAAATTTGAAAATGTGACAGAGTTAAAGGAACAAGGTATCAAGTGCCACAGTTTCTGAAGAAAATTAATAATATTAATTTGCTTATTTAAGGCGACCCTTTTGTGTTCATATTCTCTGGTTTGTTCTCCCATTTGATCTTCATTCTTTTAACCCTTGTACTTTCAAGGGTGATCAACTTTAATGTTTTCCCCTTCAGTTTCTTAGTATCATATATACAGTAGGAAGAAGTTGGCTTTAGCTTTGTCAGATGAAAGCTTAATTATTTATAAATAACTCTCACTACATTACTCATACAATAATTTCTTCTTGAGAAGTTAGGAATGATTTGTATTATGAGCTTGGAAGGTAAAGGGCCTTGATATCTTCATTTGAATCCTTTCTTTCCCTGCTTAAAATGTGATGCTTTCAGCACTAACTTGTGTACATTTTGTAGGAAAAACAGTTGGTGAAGTTGCAGTTCTAAACAGAGCTCAAGGAAGTTTTGTGTATTACCTGGTAAGAGACTAATTTTATGCTGTCTTCATTACTTTAGATAAATAAAATCAAGCTGCAATATTATATACAGTGTACAGGGAGTGTATTTCCACACTCCCCCTTGAAGGTATGCATGTACTGGGAAACTGCAGCCAAATCATTTCCCCTTCCCTGACCTGGGGGTCCCCCAGCAATGTTGAATAGATATATAAACAATAAACTACTTTTGGTTTGGAAATTTGCACGGATAATTGTCCAAGGGTATTATCTGTTCCGAGAAGCGAACAGTTGTCCGAGAGCGAAGCTCAAGGGCAACTGTGAGCTTCGAGAAATAGATAATGTCCAAGGACAATAATCCATGCATATTTCTGATTTTTCTCTGCATCTGAGTGAGAGAATTGAAACTTTCACTTGCAGTTGGTAGCAATGTTCACAATAGGCAGACTATCAGCAGCATCATAATGTTGAAGTGGTCAGCTCTGCACAAAACATCTCAAAAAAATACTGTTAACAGGGAATGGTGAAATGAAATAGTTTATTCAATCTAAAAGTTAAAAATGTATAGCAAATCCAAAATACCCACGGTTAAAGTAAAATATAAATAAATGAATAACTTAACTTTATTGAAGTCCTAGGAATAGCACCAGTTACTAATATTTTTTATTATTGGGGACACTATAGACATATACAAAATTATTTCACACAGTTTTTAATAATAAAGTTTTGCTTGTATAAAAACTGAGTAATATGAGAAATATGGTATCTGATGAAAATAACTGGCTATATTCTAAAAATTCTAAAATTTAAAAAATATCACTTTTCTAGGTAAATACTAATGTGCACCACATTTTAAAGCAGGTAACATTATACATACCAGCTGACTGAATGAAAAAAAAATACTAAAGTCGAAACTCTCATAAGCAACCACATTGGGAATTCGAAAAAGTGGTCATAACTAGAGCTGGTCTCTTACGAGAATAAGGGCTCTCGGAAGAGACCACATGCTGAGACAATAAAGGCTGGTCGCTTACAAGGGCTTTAATAGCTTGAAGTCACTCTGATGCTCCAACTAGAAATCCCTTGAGCTTTTAGATCAAGATCTTATCAAATGCAAATGTCATATTATTACTGTAAATGCAGTTGAAGTAGTGTTCACTTATAGTAACGTGTTGGCTAAAATACAAGTCAGACCTTTTGGTAATTCCCAAAAGTGGTTGCAGTCGCTTACGGGAGCAGTCGCTCATGAGAGCTTTAATATAATTACAGAGTTTAAGTGACAATAATTCAAACAAGTTTTTACAATGGCGGTCATAACTAGAGCTGGTTGATTACTGAGTGATTGCAAGGAGAGCTTTGACTGTATTATAGCTTATTATATAATAGGTTGCACCCCGCAAATGTCCCTTCCGATAGCACTGTCAGAATCCTTTGGGTTTTAATGCTTTAAATTGTGGAAAGTGTCTGTCAATAATGGCTCTTGTATGGTATGGACTGACAACAATTTCTAAACAATACTGATCAGGGAATGAAAAGGAGAGATGCAGTGATGGCAGAGAAGGGGGCTGAGTTACAACCATTTTGACTAGGACTATGTCTCTGATGATAAAAGGAAAAATTGAGAAACAACAATGTCAACTACAGAATGTGTCTGTGAGCATTTTGTGAGTTATTCTTTCTTGGTTCAGATAACAAGAGAGCGATGGTGGGATGGTGCAACCCCTGAGTCAGTGCACTCTGCTCTGACAGACATGAGGAGACACTGTGAGGAGAATGGAGTTTACCAGGTAGCTGTGCCCCGCCTAGGCACGGGTGATGACAGGATGGACTGGCCAACTGTTCGGGGAATTCTTGAGAACGTGTTCAAAAACAGTGATGACATCACATTTACTGTGTTTTCGTCACGGTAGTTTAAAAGGATAAGAAGATTATCTCTGCATCTGGGTGAGAGAATTGAAACTTGCACTTGTAAAGACCATACAATCACATACATATTGTGGAAAAAATAGTATTCTTCCTTAAGGAAAAGAAATTCTGTCTTCACAAGTGGCATCTTTTACCCTGTTCAAGACAGAGGTGAGTTAGCCTGTTGAGGAGGGAGCGGAGGAACCCTGTTTAAGACATGTAAATGTAAAATGTTATACCTGCTTAAAGGACCCTGAAAATGATACCCAATGTAGTACCCCCCTCGCCGTCTTTCTGTGTCCAACATCAAAAGATTGTCCAGCCCCCTACTACATCTGCACCCATCTCCCAGTCTCCTGGAAAACTTGTCTCAGTCTGCTGACTCCACCTAGGTGGGATATGGATAATTTCTGGCACTATGCATTTATTTGTAAGTAATTGCATGATTTCGAGTGCAATTTGGAATAAATTAGCACGAGTAAATTTTTTAAAGACCACAAAATTGTACGAGTGCTGTGCGAGTGCAATTTGTGGTCTTTGAAAAATTTATGAGTGCTTATTTATTCCAAAATTGCACAAGAACTCCTGTGATTACTTGTTAATAATGTGCATACAATAATTTGTCAGACAATTTTTTTCAATTTTCATTACAATTCTCAAGAACTTTGTTGTCTCGCAAACAGAATTGGAATTGTCCTGGGGAATGAAAACACGCCCTTTTGTTTTGTTTGGCTTCGCAAATACGTGCGCCAGCTGTCAGCAATTTTTAATTTCAGATTTCTGCACTCTTAAATTCAGATTTCTGAACTGTTAATTTCAAATTTTTGCACTGTTTGGGATAAATTGATGTGTGCTCAGCCAATCAGAATGCAGATATTATTGTATGCATGTTGTCAGGGTGCAAATCATCTGTAACTAACCGAGTGGAAGTAGGCCGAGAGGGACAAACCAAGTCGTGTCGAAGCGAGGAGCGCAGAAGTTCGGGAGCCGGGCGTTACGCGAGTTGAAACAAGTACTTCAACTGAGTCTTGAACTGAATGCATTTATTGGACTAAAATCACCGGTTTATATATGCTCTTAGCTTAGCTAGCAGCACGTACACAAGCTAGGATGGGCTAGCACATTTCCTGACTTGTAAACAAGTTAATGAAAGCCACAACACGATTAGGGTCAGTAAGCATTTCCGCGGCACAACTGATTACAAAGGTTAGCGAACGTGTGAAAGCGTTAGGCTGTTAGAACTCTACCTACCAACTGACAATCTATGAGTCATCTATTATTTAGGCCAACACGTCCGAGCTACGCCTTTCCTGAGACTCCTCAGGTGTACATTCCGACATGGTTACTACACGAATATCTCACAGCGCGTGCGCGAAGCTTACGCATAACCTATTACTTAATTAGTAACGCGATCGTAAATATGCGTGACCTAAGGTTCGCTACACATTTATTTCAATTTTGTAAAAACCTGGTTGATTTCAGCAGGGCAGTTTAAATTGTGTAGAAATGTGCCCTGGCCTCACCCTGTTGGAAAAATTAAAAACTGAATTGCTTGCATTTCGCGAAAACTGGTGCACTCAGGGCACCAAAAAAGTTCCAAGTTCCCATGCCACGAGCTGAGGTCACGAACACAACGAAGTCTTGCGTCAACTCTCACACGTGCTTGGCGAGGCTACTAAGCACACGTGTGACATTACGTAACCTCGACCTAGTGCCAGTCGCCCATACGTCTCACCCTTACCGTTCTTGGCCAGGCTGCTAAGTGCACGTGTGATATTACGTAACAGTAACAACAGTTCGATGTAAACAGTGCAGTAAAAAGGAAATGCTGTGGTTTTAACCAATGTAACACGGCAGAAAATTAGTTTCTGGAGCTATAGACTTATTCTTTGGAGTCTTCTGGTTGCCATTTCGTTTTGTTCGCCCTATCCCACTTCTTACGTTTGACATTTCCCGACCCTCGTGCGACCGGAAGTGTTGTTCGATAACGCGAAATTTTCAGTTGAAAGGCCTTTCTGCGGGTGAATTGTAAGCAGAAATAAAAGAGAAAGTGGTCTGGCCACGGTGTCATGCTCTAACCTCAATATTCGGAGTGCCAACACGAAACTAACTTTTTTTTCCGCTTGTTATGAAACATCGAGTTGTTATGAAACACCCCACGTGAATTGTGCTGTAACATACCACGTGCACGAAACTTACGTTGAAAAACTGATACTACGTTTGGCCACTTGTTTCCTCGCATGTTTGATCTCTGTAAATCGCTGGCAATGGTTTAATGTGTGGATATGAGCTTGGATGAGGTAATTTTGGACGTCAGTGGAGATATGGAACTTTGTGAGACAGGACCCGGCCAAGATCCGAGAGAAATCAACAGCTTCTCTTCGAAGTCGAAACGTGAGAGAAATGTAAGTGTCGTTGTTTTAACTACCTCGTTTGATAGAAATGTCCTGTGTATACCACAGTGTCCTAGCAGAGTTTCTGGCTCAATTGTGCACCCAGAGAAAATAAATATATAGCATCGCATTCGTGATGGCCTAAATATACTAATGTTGACTTTGAGTCGTGCGTGTTCCTGGCATGAAATTGTCATCGTTTTTGAAATGGTCACGACGTGCACCGTGTCTCGTTCCACGGTTTGTTAGGTTTTTTAGTCTCTGATCTCGTTTGTTTTTAATCCATTTCAGCCTTTAACTAGTTTTTAGAGCAACTGTCGTTCCGTACTTTCTCTTTTACATCCAGGCAGCTGAATGCTCTCACAAAGTTATAGAAAAACGGCGCCGAGACAGAATAAATAGCTGCCTGACAGAACTGGGCAACCTCTTGCCGACTGCGGCAAACGCTTCCAAACAGGTACGTTTGATTCTGGCAACACCAAAGCCGAACTTGAAGGAATTTGTGATCAGTCAACTCTCTCTGAGCGGACACCTCTCTAAAGCGGACACCTCTCTAAGGTGGACAGCATGCAGATTTCGTCCTTTGCCGATTTTCACATGTTTCTCTGTAACTGAACTCTCTCTAAGGCGGACACCTCTCTAAGGCGGACACAAAATCTAGTCCCGAAGGTGTCCGTCTTAGAGAGAGTTGACTGTATACCCCTTGTCAGAAGGTTTGCACGCCTGCCATGTTGGATGACAAGAACAATGAAATTTCTTCCATAACAGTGGCATTTCTTTCCCAGAGAAGTGAAATTTATTGTTCCTGCCATCCAACATGACTGCTGTGCAAACCCTCTATTTCTTGTTTGATTTTTTAAGGGCTCTGGAAAGTTGGAAAAAGCGGAGATTTTGGAGATGACAGTGGAACATTTAAAGAAGTTGCAGGCAGCACAAACTGTGATAAATGAGAGCAGTCCTCCAAAAGAAGGTGAAGGAAGATTTTGCATCAGTCAACTCCAGCTGTGCATGCTGTCAGTCATGATTTTTCGACCTCTCCCTCCCCCTTTCTTTTTTGAAGAGTATACTTTTCGAAGTCGGGATTAGAATTTTGTTTTCGCCCTTTGAAAAAATGTTATTTTTAGAGTCTTAACCTGTCAGAATCAAACTTTAATATCAGAATGTTTTTATGGAATAACCCTATACAAATCAGTGATAAAATAGTAGGGCCCTGTAAGGGGGGTATTCATGTCCCCCATCTAAATTTCAAAACGAGGTATGTTGCAATATTTTGAAACGTACCTGAGTCGATCATTGGAATTTCGATCAGTGACGTCATTCACAGGAAAATCTGAAACATCCTTCCAACGTTTGGTATGAAGCTCCCGAAAAAATTCAAGCCTGAAAGTAAAGGTTCATCACACTCTCTTAAAACACTCTCTGCATTTTTTAAGCAATCCAATCAATAATTACAGTTGGGGAGGATCCAGCATTTCATGAGAGAGGGTTGAGCGCCGAAGGCGTGACACTAGGGGGGTCCGGGGGCATTCTCCCTTGGAAAATTTTGAAAGCTAGATTTGCTGAAACACCATTTCCTGCATTTTGAGGACTATTTTGAACAAATGTAAATGCTCAAAAACCAACACTTTCAAAGCCGCACTTTTTGCGAACTGCACTAATACACTGTTGTCAGTTCAGGGGTAAAACTCAAAAACGACACTGGTCATCATTGTCCGAGGGTGCCGCTCAGTGAGAGCGTGCAGTACCGTGTGAAAAATGGGATAGAAAAATTTGTGAGCGCCGAAGGAGCAAGCTGCCTATAGGGATCAGAAGATTTTTGAAATTTGGCTCTCTAAAATGCCATTTCCCGCCTTCTAAATAATGAAAAATGACTTTCAATAAAACTTCCTAAGGATTAAAATGCTCTTTACACCGGACGCTATGTAAGTATATACGAAAATAAGGAGAAAGAGCGGAAACTTTGGAAGTTTTTTTCAACCACATTCAGCCAGAAGGAAAGACCTCCCAAATTAAAACAATGTGTCAGATGTTCCGAATAATTCCTGTCTCCCGATTCCTGGCAAAATTTTCAATCCCTGGCAAAATTTTGCCGTTCTCCCGAAGCAACATTTGTGAGAGTTGACAAGAGCAGAGTCTGCTGTTAGCTGGTAAAAAGGAAATGGCATCCAGAGACAAACGCACACATGTGGTCAGTCGGTAACTATGTCAACGGATACGTGAATTGACAAAAGAATGAAGAGCTCCGCCATGCACACTGGTTCACAACTGATTTTGCTGTGGAAATTTGTACCAAACACGAAATTTGCTGTTGGCTTAAGTATTATCAGTGTCGTTGTCGGAATTTCCTCGCAGCGCCTTGTCGTTCATTGCTAGTTCAAAGCACTCGTGTTGCCGTTTTAAGGCTGTGTCGCCGGTTTGGAATTACCCCTTACAGGGCCCTAATGAGTATAAATTTTAATTTTTTACCTTCTTTGTTTTTGTTCTTGTTTGATAAGCAAAACTCTGCTAGGCATTATGAACATTGCAAGTTCTCAGTTTAGTATTCTGTTTACATGAGGTATTTATATGTGATGTTTTTCCCAGATGCAAGTGAGAAAGCAAGTTCCACTGCCACTGAAGCACCAAGTCCTGAAGAGCCAGCAAAAGATATCACAGAAAAAAAGTACCGCGGTGGATACAGAGACTGCACAAGAGATGTACTGAATTTTCTGGTTAATGTGGAAAGCATGGACCTACAACGGCCTTCATCCTTCCAGCGCCTGAGGGCACACATGCAGCACCAACTACAGCTGATTGTGCCAAACATTGGAGGGCTTCAGCATTTCCAGGAAGCAAGAAACAGGAAACGAAAACATGGAACAGCGACAGCCTCATATTCCTCCTCTTCATCTTCATCCTCCTCATCCAATGACGAAAGAAGCAACAGTGCAAAACGACCCAGATCAGAAAAAGAGAAACATGGTAGTAGAGGCCAAGCCTACAAAACCAGCAGGAATGGCACCAGTAGTGGGTCAGATAAGGAGTCGTCAAACAGTGACTCAGCTGTTTGTTTGGATGACTTCACAGATGAAGACTTGACCAGGAATCCCAGTGGGAACGATAAAAATCCTTCTAGTGATCCTCCCTTCAGTTCAAACAAATCTACACCCCCATACAGCCCACGGACCCCTGGACTGCTGGAAGGTCTACTGGGAACTTTGCCTCAAGCCATTCCAATCCCGCTGCGCAACCCTTTCATGCAAACACCGTTTTCAACCCCAACATATGCCTTGCATCCTGCCGGGACCCACTACATACCAGTATCTCTTCATACCGGGGTACCCTTCCCATCGTATGCTGCTGCAATGCCGAATGCATCTTGTGGTCTGTTACCGAATGTCAATTCTCCTGGTATGGGTCTACCTGGCATTCCTCCTGGTTTTGTGGGGATGCCCCTCCAAGCAAACCCTTACGGGATGCCTTTCATGGGTCAGAACTTTGCAGGGTTTCCAAGTTACCCTGGAGTTGTGCCAGAATATGCAATGAACAGGGCATCGCATCCAGTTAAGATGGAAAGCACCTCATCAGAGGATTCATCAAGCAGCTCATCCAATACCGACTCAAGAATATCTGGCAATGGGAACCTAACGGTGAACAATTCTCCTTTGCCAAACAGCAGCAATGACTCCTGAAGGTTCCATTTATCAGAACAGTTGGGATGCTATTTTAGGGCTGTGTCCACTATGGTACATTGTCCCAACAGCTTGCTCCATTTAAAATACCTGGCTGTTAGTTAATTTTATTTTTTTAGTATATCTAAATTAGTATTATTTGAGATTCCTTATTGATTTATAGCTCATTTCTCTATAGTGACAGATTAAAAAAGATCACTATGTAATATTTAATATCTAAGTTATTCACCTATGTGAAATATTCAAGAATGTCATAGTTGATAATCTGCTTGTTTTTGAGTTTTTTTCCCTAACAGTTCAGTATACCAGTAATGTTCAGAAAGGGAAATCAAATGCACTTATTGCTCTCAAGAAATGCAGAGTTCCTGTATGACTGTCCAAGCCTTTTGACTGGTGTGACCAGCATTTTCAGTTTCATTAACAACACTATATTTGTTAATACAGAGTGAACAAACAAAATTTGTGTATAATGATATTTTAGGGTGTGCGGATGGCCAAGCAGTTACCACACTGGTCTTTCACCAATGTGGCTCGGGTTTGGTTCCTGGCTAGGGGTCCGATCCCAGCACCGTAAATGGGAAGGACTTTGTTGCTGTCTGAGCTATCGTCCGATTTACAAGTTATGTTAAAATAACTCACGCTTCTCAATAAGAGCAGGGTGCTGTGATATGTCCTCCACTACCACATCACTAATCAGAGATCATCTATGAACCAACCTAGCGACAGCCAGAGACGCCTTCAGTGCTTTCGTTTAAATCTTGTGAATGCTAAAATAATATTGTAAAGCACATTGACCAAATCCACTTGGAATTTGCATTGTATATTATTTCAAATCATCAATCATGATGTAGATACAGTATGGGAACTTTATTTGCATGCTAGAGGCCAATGTCCTGATACTGAACCTATTGGTACCTTGGGAAAAACAAGTATGTAAATAATATTTGGCCAGTGGAATGTTTGAGTCAAAATAAACATTAAGAAGAATGCTGTTTGATGGTGATTTTCCTGGCCATCATAATAAAGAGAACGTGTATAAAGTGACCAAGCAAGAATATTTTTGTTGATCAACTTTCATTATTATGTTTGAGACGTTGAATCAGTTCTACTTACTGTACAAGCATCTCTGGAAGGATAATTAAAAATATATATATTTCACAACAAATTTAATCAACATAATCTTCTATGCTTATACTACAAAGACATAATATAACAATACATATACATACAGCAAATATGCTGACAGTGCTATAATAATACTCTGGTTCAAAATTCAACATACATATGCAGCCCTTTGAGAGCTTTCAACAATAATATATCATACATACATGGTACTTGACCCTAAACTAGAGTGTAGAAAGTAGTAAAGTTAAGTTTATAAACAGGTGTAATGAGTAAATGTACTCGGACAAGTAACGTGAAGAATCGAACCTGGAGTCAATGGCTTAAGGACTGGAGCACCTACACTGTAAGTACAAACAGCTAACTCCCACAAAGGCATTAAAGGTGGTGTTACACTGGTCGATTTGCAACGATACGATGTTGCGCTAAAAATTGTTCAGGTGTAACACCCCATTGTGAACGATTTTTCGCGATGTTTGCAGTGCTGCAACGCGTTGTAAGTTTTTGAAAGCGATTCATAAACTTGCAACACCGTTGCGCGAATTTGGAGCAAATCGGCGTTGCAAATCGTCGTTGCAAATCGACCAGTGTAACACCAGCTTAAGAGACATTGACTGTATGTACATGTAGATCAACTTCTATGGATATATACATTCAAGCTTGAAAAGGCACAACTATTGATCCTTAATTTCACCCAAAAGGAATATAAAGCCAAATTCTCCCTGCTGTATGATACATCTCTGTTAAAAGACTGAAAGAGAAAATTGAAGTCGGATTAAAGGATTAACCCTTCACTCTCAAGTGTGATCAACTTCAATTTTCTCCTTCGGTTTTTTTACCAGAGACAAATCACACAGTATGGAGAACTTGGCTTTTCATGCCTTGCTTCAATTCTCAATGCACTACTTACACAGTTTCTTCTTAAAAAGTTGGGAGAATCTGTATTTTGAGCTTGGGAGTGAAAGGGTTAATAAGTATGGTATATTACTTGAGCTAGCTGTCCTAACAAATCTTAGTGCAACCTCGAGGCTATCTAGTCCTACTAAGTTTCTTGCCCAAGGAGGTTGTACAGTACATTTAGCTACTGAAAAGGTACTCTGCATTTGAAAACAAGAGAAGGGTGAAGTTATTTATCTGAGACATTGCTGCAAGAGAGGCAGCTTGCGACTTGCACCACACCAGGTTTGGTCCAAACACGATGGCCAGGTTTGATGCCGTCATCCGATTCTCCTCTGAATGCTGTAGAACCTTAACAGGAGTAAAAGAATAATCTAATATCCAGGTTTCAAAGTGAGTGCCTTGCAACAGATAGCTGAACTTGTCTAATCTCCCAACCTGCCCTGAAGAAAATGTATGACTTATTTTGTACATTTCTGGAAATATTTAAATCACTGATATTTTCACTGATTCTGAAAGTATGAAGCCCTTGGTATAGAAAGGCGCCTTAGAACTGCAACTGTTTGAAATTAACAGCAGAGACTATTGATAGTTTGATGAACTTGAAGTCCCAAACACCTAAGCCTGGTATACTCAGACTGTACACTGTTGGAAGAATTGATATAGTCTGCCATTTTCTCCATGCTGCATTACAATCCACAACTGTGTCATATTGTCCATGATTAATGCACCAGGCTCTCAATTTGAGTTGATCTGTTCTCTGGAGCAAACATAATGATAGTTTAATGATAGTACATTATTTTCCTTTTTCTAATTCCTTACCTCCTCCAGAAAGTGAACCAGGAACTTCAACAGAGCAAAGTTATGCTCAGGCAGCTCATTGTGTAGGAGGCTCCAAGTCATCTTCAGTTTCTCTGTTTCATCTGGAATGGCTGAACAGTGGAAGATACAGTATAGTATTTCGGATAAAAATGCAGTGGCCTGTCACTACCTAACTTGTTCTCTTTCAGTCTCAACTCCCTGGAAAATATACTACTACCTGTATATACAGCAAGGAGATTTTGGCCACTTTTGCCAGCTTTCCAGATGGTTAAACTCGTAAATCTACTGATTAACTGTACAAAATTGCACATCACTGAAACATTGAAACTTGGATGGTTGACCAATAATTTTCAGAAAGTGCATGTAAAAAAAAACAAAAAAAAACAAAACACACAGAAACTATCATGTACTTACATGGGATGTGTATGATGACATCATAAAGTCTAAAGGTTACCAGGGGTTCTGGAAGCTCCCGCAGAAATTTCTTGATGATTGCTGCAGCGCAATGCACTTGTCCACTCTGACTGAAATCAACAGGTTCCCCTGCAATGTTGAGAATAGTTAAAAACAGACTGAGATAGATTTAAGTTTCTTTCATCAATTATATCTTCATGCATGGCACATGAACTGCTTTGCTTACAGGGACTATCTGCACCAAGATTTCACTGTATATAACTTGGCCATTTATACAAGTAGACAGATGAAAATGTGGAAACAGTGCACACCTTGATTAAAACACTTGGTGACTTCTTTGACCATGGTTAAGTTGGCAGATCTTCTGAAAATACCCTCCACATCAAGAGCTGAAAAAGGATAGTAACTGTAACTTACAACACTGTTGTAAACTCAGAATAGCAGTGAAATCGGAAGAATAAAAAGCCAATAGAAATAACGTATGTATTTTGTGTCAACTTGAATCCGGCCACCATTCCTCTTGCAATTGAATTCCTTGTGTCCTTGTTAAATGTGTTCTGCAGCGCTTCATTGTACCTCCATCGCAGTATGATTTTTCCAAATGTTCATAACCTGATAAGGTGGTATTCCTGCCAGTTGTTTAGAGTATTTGAACAGGTTGATATTTATTACTTATCATTAAAACTAACTTACACTATAGTCGCATATTCACCTCAAACCTACCATTTTCTCTCAGATAGCTCACAGCCTCTCTCATAACACGGGGAATACAGTCTCCATCATTTCTGTCTTTCATCCTAAAAGAGAAATCAGTATCATACATGCAGGTATTATATGCCCAGCCAGAAAGGAAAGATGTATTTCTGGTCAGCCTGTCTTCAAACCTAAATCACTCACATAAATTAATATTAAAACAGAGTCAAAGGAAACTGGGACAGGACAAAAAAAAAAGAGAGATACAGAGATCAAAACAGGGAAGAAAGAAAGGAAGAGAGGAAGAGAGGATGGTGAGGAGACAAAAAATAAGGGAATGCTACAAGTACTGTTTGGATCCAAATAAGACTAAACACTGAGCTTATAGAGCTGTTTTCCAATGACGGCTGTGTCGAAGTAATATTGTATTATTGCTTTGGTTTAGCATTAGATTCACTTTCCAATTGTCCAAAGAAGGCTAGCAGCATTCTTGGCCAATCAAGAGCAAAGGAAAACTTGATATTTTGCGGTGTTCTCATGCAAGGAATGCAAATGGCAATGGCACTTCACTTCTGATTGGTCTCCCCTTCTAAGTAAAACCAGATGCAGATTAATTTGGCTTCTGATTGATTGACAGTGCTTCTTTCAGCCTCGCGCAGTACTAATGCTTTGGTTTAATTTGACAGAGATCCGAAAAGGACCCAAAACTGATTAAAAGTTTCAGATCATAAATGAGACACCAAGGAACAAGTTAGTGCAGAGTTTGTCTGATGAATAGCAGGTGATAACTTACCATGTCAGTGAAACACCAAACTGTTGAGACTTGGGAATATCAGGAAGAGAAGTGTGAAACACAGCGGAGGGACCCCTGGAGGACACAGGTCTGTTTCGACTGGCAATTTGAGCATCATAACTGCAGAAAAACAGATTTGTCAGGAGCAAAAACTAAGAACGAATTTGATCTGGTTATGTGCAGTCAGGAAGTCATACTCACTCTCTTACTTCTTGTGGTATGTCAATGTGATCCAGATGTACATATTCTGCCAGTTCATCTAAACAATTCACATAAAACATTTTCTTGGCAAACTTGAGGCTAAAAAAAGAAAAGTTTGGATAAATAGAGGATATTACATGGCAGCACGAAGATATGAATTTTATTTTCGAGTGGTAAAAACAATATTTTATGAATGAGTGCTTCGCGAGTGAGTAAAATATTGTTTCTACCACAAGAAAATAAAATCCATATCTTCAAGCCACCATGTAATTTTCTTTTTTTTGTATTAGACACGAGTGTTTTACAAGAAATTGCACAAACAACCGTGCAAAAGCGGGAAATGATGCAAACGATATCCTCACTAGTGAGGATATAGAAAATACGCCACTCGGGTCCCGAATGTAGTTTCATATGGATTTTATGCACGGTATATTTTCCAGTAAAGCACTCGTGTCTATAAAATAATAATATTTAATACATATTAATAATTAATTAATTAACAATTAATTAGTATTAACACTGTGACCTTGATAGTCAGCTACAGTTTAGAAACATGTGAAATTAATAAGAACCTTGCCAGCATTGTGATCACAGTGCCAATTAACTTAAACAGGCTTGTGGGGTGCACTATGTAAAGAGCCTTCACATTTTTTCGATATCTGTAAAAAGAAAAAAATACATGTATCAAGCAATAAATTGTACAAGCCAAGGGACTATCCAGTAAAGAGAGCTTCAATAATTGAATTATTCAAAATAGCGTAGAATCTAGACTTACTTTCTACCAAGCTCTCTGTACACGGACCTCAGCCATGTCATGGAAGGTTTGTTTTTGCTGGTGAACCCATGGTGAAAGTACACAATGGAGTAGTCACTTTCGACGTACTGGTCAAGTGTGTGTACCATGTATCTGCAGAAAGACAGTTGCACCATGTCAGTCTGACATTTCTCCTGTGATAGTTGAGGCCAGAACAAATTTGAAAGAAAAAGTTAGTATGTCACTCTGTAACTCATTAAACATCTAACTTTTAATCGCGAAAGAGGTGCTCGGATTCTTCAGGCCAGTTTAAGTTGTACATGACTGTATAACACTCAAATCAATCTTATTCATACACCGTATTTTCAGCTTCAGTTCATGGGGCTGTGTGGTAAATACTTGTAGAAAGCAGACAGATTTGAAAGGGAAGACCTGTTGGAACTGCCTCCTAGATGAAAAACCTCCCTACTACCGCCGGCAGTGGGGCTCAGCGCTTCATTACGGATTCTGGGCCACTACCCCTTACTGCTCGGCCACATTGAATCAGAAACAAAACCATGCAGCCACATACCACTCAGGCATCAAATGCGGCACAGGCTTATGCTCAGGGTACTGTGAAGATTTCTTCTGCCGTCACATAATATTTGCAGCTGACTGAGATGAAGTTTACTTGACACAGCCAATCAATGTAGCTGATACATGGCGGTGCTGTATTCCTGGCCTAATATTATTCTTTTGCATAACACTCTCTAATTGTCTAATCATTTTTTTCCAACTAAACTCAACTTACAGAAATAACTTATGGTGATCAATGCTATCAACTGGTGGCATTCTACATACAGAGAACACAATCACCAGCCGGCCAGCCTGGTCGGACCCTAAAAAAGAAAACAAACAAACAAACAAACAATGTTTGATACACATATCAAACAGCATGTACATGTAAAGTCATACACTCAGTAAATTAGGTATACCTTCAGAGCAAAATAAAAGCTTATTTGATTTTGGTAACAATTTGGTAAATTATTTACCAAATGTAAATTGAATAATTACCTCCCAATATGACTTGTGCTCAGGCAGTTGAATTACATCAGTCACTAACAACGGTCTTCCTGGAGACTATACTCTTCTTACCCAGATGATCATAACTGACATGTTTTTCAAGCTCCTGGGTTCAAACCATTTGCCCATTTACCAAATATTAATTAGTATGACTTACCCGACACTGACAGAATTTGGTGCCGTGCAATGTCTTTAAATACATCACCAAAAGAGTTGCCTTGGTCTGAGACAGTGACACTCCCAATCCCGTTTAGGTTTTGTGACTCTGGGGTTATGTCTGCAAAAGCAAATTGGCCAGTTCAGACGCTGAACTTTTCATAAGGTCTCATAAGCCAAACCTAATATTAACACTGTGATAATGAATCAAGTAGCATAATTAGCCATTTGCCGCAGCCGTTCTTCACACCCGACATCCAGGATCCTCAATAACTGCAGATGCCCATGATTTTAAATCCTGGCTTTATATCAAATATCTAGTTACCATAACCAATAATTGGTTATTTATAGAAATCAACGAGGCAGATTTTGTGACGTCAAACACTCCAATGATTGATATAGATTTACAACATCAAGAACCTCGATGTGACAATTGATATCTCATTGATACATTTTGAGACAGCTACATGTAGTTAAGTAATTTTTTCATGGCTATCCATTTATCACTGAATGACCACATTATTCAATCAATATCTAACTAATTGCTCACATAAATGGTTTGCCTATAACTGTATCTCGATGATCCTGTGTGTGTGTTTGATGTTTACAGCCAATTTTGGCACTTCTGGATATATATTAATGTAACCGATTGCGTGATGTACAGTTGTGCCACAAGGGGAAAGCAAACAAAATACTTTTAACTTGACATGACAGGTTTAAAACAATGTTTTTACTCCCACCTTGCGCTGACTGCTCTCCTCTCGTTTCCTGACTCGAAACATTTTCGCGGTCCAAGAAATCGCTCGTTTCCGACGAGAAAGCAAGTTTAGTTCCGTTTACTTCTGACTGAGTTTTTCCCGCTTGTGTCGAATTAATAGTTTTCATACCGTCATTAGTATCTGCGGTATTTATATTTGAACCTTGAGTCAACGGGTCAAAATCTCGCAAAAGTTGTTCGTCAAAGCCGTCGCCTTCAAAATCCAGCCGTCCATATCTCTTCTCAGCAAAGCCGACAGGAGTTCCAGACCGCCTCTGGACTGTTGGTACTTCCAGGTCCGCGTTTCCGTGTCCCTCAAAATCAACTTTTGAGTTTTCTGGCGAAGTCTGTAATTGATGATTTTCCAATTCCGGGGTGAGAGTGGACCCCTCCGCCATGGGAAACGACCCAAACCTTCTAGGGAACCATATGACAATGTCTGAAGAATTACTACAGCTCTATGGGTGCTGGCAGCCGCTTTACCAGTGGATCTGGGCGCAAAGTAAACAGAACTACTTTCACTCTTTCGGCCGGCCTCCAAATAGCTTCTGCCGCGGATGGCCCTGGGAACGAGGTTGCAAATATCCGAGCTCTTTTATATATAATGGGGGAGGGGAGGGTGGGTATGAAATTAGAAAACTATTAAAATTCTTCAAATTGTTAAGATTTTAGTGAGCAATAAACCTTCGAGTAGAAAGGTATATGCAATTTAAGATTATTTTATTTAGTAATTAACCGGAAAAATAGTTTGATTATTCTTCACTTTGAACATTATTACAGCTTACCCTACCCCCAGGAGAGATGGATAGACGCGTCCCCAGTCTTTTCAACCAACTCGGCCAAGTTAGTGCGCCTGTCAGCTTTTCCACGTGTGGCAAAAAGTTGTGAATTTTCATCACGTTTATCTCCTTATAAACCGAAAACGTCGGTCAGATAAATGGGAAGGTTGAGAAGAAAGCGTGTGCACAAGAATGACAAACATCTCAAGAAGAAATACCGCACCAGACGGCGAACGAAAGACTTGGACCAAATCCACAACGACATGGAACCTCAAAATGCGACGAAACTGTTGTCACAGGCCACAGACACGGATCTACCAGGATCGGGACAGTTCTACTGCTTACAATGCGCGTATGTATTGGTAGTTAAACTATATAAATAATGTTTTTATGTACTTGCATGCATCTTGATGAGTGAGTATACTATAGAAATGGAGGCTTAATTTACATGGCCACGCGTCCGTGGAGATACGATTATTTCTTCGAGTGTTTATGAGAAATATAAACACGAGAAGATAAAATTCATATGTCCAAGCAGCCGTGTAATGTTCTGTTTATTAACATGTAATATCGATTAAATATCCAGAACAAAGACATATCTCACAGCCCATATTTCCAACTTGATGGCATCAAAAATGGCACACACATCCTTCTCACTGTATCTTTCACATGCGAAGTATTGTGTGTGATAAATATATCACTTAAAAAAAGTAAAGTAAAGTGTCTTTATTTATACACGGTAAGTAATTCAGCAGAGCTGGTGGGGCTGTGTTTTAAACTCAACGTAAATCTGTTAAAAATCCCAACTGGTCGAAGGCTAACCAGTTGGCTATTTACATAACGTGGCCGAGGATTTGAACACTGGGCTACCGTGTTACAAATTCAGTTTGAACTTGGGACTTGAACCTGGGACCTCCGGATTTCAAGTCCGGCGCCCTAACCACTTGGCCACGCTGCCTACTTTATGTAGAACTGAAGACTGGAAAACACTGTTATTCCATCGATATCCATGGAATAAATAGAGAATAATACATGGGCATGCAGAGATATGAAATTTATCTTTGAGTGTTTATCTTGATGTTTCACGATTGAACTTATTGGTATAGAAACAGTTGCAAAGAATACAGCTCAGGAAAACCTCAGAGACTTCAGTGCTGATTGGGAAAATACAATGTAACAAAAATATACTGTATAAGAAAAAACAAACCTGGTTCCTTAAACTTACAAAGTGTTGATTAGAAGAAAACAACAACAGCAAGCAAACAAATTATGGTTGAAAGAAAACAGCAGATCAGAGCTGCTTGTCAAGGATGAAATTCTCTCTTCTTCTCACACACCACTGGGAGCTATGTCAACTAAAACGTGCAATAAGAAAAATTAAAACTAGGTCAGGTCACACCGATGGCAACAAGAAAACTGCCAAACCAGCACTTCGTACCCCTGACCACTCCGCACGCTAGTTCCCAGGCTCCCAGCTCTTGTGAGATAATAAGTCAACATGCACTTGCACTCCTGTTCCATTGGTTTATCCATCACGGCAATACAAGTTGGCTTTGTTAAGTTTTAATGGAACCTGTTTTTTCCCCTTTGCATTTTGTGATCTGCGAACTAAAGGAGGTACTTTATCGATGATAAAAGTTTGCAAGATCACTTCAAATCAAGAGTCCACAAAAAGAGGTGAGTGGGCCAGTATTTATTAAATTTTGAGGCGCTTCGCCGAGTGAGTCCACAACAAATTTTGACCTTGTGATGGCGTAAATCGTGGTAAATAAGAGTCCACACCACGGCAAACCAGTGGAAATTTGTTTTTTACCACACTATTTAGAAATATACAAGAAAATTTTGCTGTATTTCGTTGCAAAACGTGACACGCTGGCGTCAGCTGGCATCACATCGTTGTCTGGACTCTTATTTACCACGGTTAATCGACCAATCAGAGAGCGAGAAACTAGTGTGTTGTGGTAAAAATTCTATTGTCCTCCATGAATACCACATACCGTCCTTAATACCACACTGGTTACTGGCTAGTACTGATACAAAGTATCTTTTTCACTACCAAGGGTGATCAACTTCAATTTTCTTCTTCAGTTTCTCAACAGAAACATACATAGAGGATATTACACGACGGCGCGAAGATATGAATTTTATTTTCGAGTGGTAAAAACAATATTTTACGAACGAGCGCTTCGCGAGTGAGTAAAGTATTGTTTTTACCACGAGAAAATAAAATCAATATCTTCAAGCCGCCGTGTAATTTTCTTTTTATTATATCAGACACGAGTGTTTACGACAAATTGCACAAACAACCGTGCAAAAGTGGGAAATGATGCCAACGATATCCTCACTAGTGAGGATATGGAAAATACGCCACTCGGGTCCCGGATGTAGTTTCGTATGGATTTTACGCACGGTATATTTTCCAGTGAAACACTCGTGTCTATATAATAAAATACAGTAAAGAGAAATCTTGCTCAGATGAAAGCTGATTAAACTATCAATTATCACTACATCACTCATACATTTTGGTTAAGAAAACCTATATGTTGAGCTTGGAAGTGAAAGGGTTAAGGCAGACAGGTCGCTTCAGGAAGAGTTGTCTTGATGTAGCACTAAATTCTCCTAGTAAGATATGACAAATGTATGGAGAATAGTTATTAAGATGTAATGGGTCCACAGGGTTGCAGGCTTGAAGGACTGAAAACGTGCAACGGAAGCTTGTATTGACTCATTTCCTTTATTCACAGAATGAAGATGTTGAAAGACGTGCCTTACACACCAGAGGAAGCCGAGAAGGCAGCGGGCATGGGGTCGTACACGTTAACACGCTCATCCAAAGTCTCGATTGAACAAGAAGTAGAGATGTCTACACCAGGAGAGATGGAAGAGGCAAAAACTTGAAATGTCTTAATAAAGGGAATTTGGAATTTAGCTGAATTGCTGTAGATGCAGAGATTTTGGACGAATAGAGCCAATACTTGATTCTACTTGACTTCAATAAAACGAACTTGAATTTAGCTGCTGAATATATCTGTAATTTGCTGGGAGGCCGAGTAGAGTCAATAATTGACTCTTTGATTTCAATAAAACGAACTGTAAATTCAGCTGTTGAATTGCTGTAGTTTCTGACTGTTATGATGACAGACTTCATCTCCTCGGAACGCATGACTTTTGGGCAGCAGAACAAAGAGAACTCAAAGTATATTTTAAAAAATGTCTTATCGTGCGTATACTTGCTGAGGTGGTTGCAAAAAAGACTTTAATTTGGAGTGCCTTCATAAATCATCCCAAGCCGCCATCGTAATTTTTTGTCTCCGTCCATTATGGTCACTAATTTTAAGTCTTGGCAACCTATTTGTAAGTATTACCTTTGTTGTTTTGGCTTAATTGTCACTGTAAATGGACTATAGTTTGTTCATTGGCACTGTCATGATTACAGTGCTAAAGTATGAAACATCTTTTCAGTAAAGGAGGTTTTATCTGATTCTGAGGCTAATTTCTGTTTTTTGTTTGTTGTTATTTTTGGTGATGTGCCTTCAAGTACATTTCACAGGTGATTTGTCCGCATTCGCGTGAGATGTCATGCACTAAATTGCATGTAATCCTTTCATTAGAAAATCTAAGCTTGCCAACCCGAGACTTTTTTTTTTAATCCTGATCAAAACGATTATTCCTTTGCGTATTTATTGTTGTAGTCAAGAAAAAGCATTTTGTTGTTTACACAAGAAAAACAGATTAGCGGAATACCAACGAAGTTGAGATTAAAATAATATGTCTTTAAAATTAAAACCTCCCGGTGCCAAAGATTACTGACGCTTTGGGTAGAACTTTGGCTCTTTAACTGAAAAGAAACCCGGCTTTTTACCAACAATTTCCTTAAAGCGTGCGAAAATTACACGTAATGTATTTCACTTTAAAAATAGTCACTGCACCTGCGAAAAGGCGCTGTGAATTAAATCGAGTTGTATTTCCGTTCTTGATAATGTCACTATCCGCTAACTTTAGAAAGCACTCACCGTTCGTCCAAATCTCTGGCATGTTTTGTTATTTTCCCAGTCTGATGTTCAGTTATTTCTTCTCTTTTTTATTTATATTTGTTGCTAGCTCAGTTTTGGATGGATTTGCAGATTCAGCCGGCGATACAACACTATCTTTCTTAATTGTTCTTAAAAGGAAAGAATTGTGTTCATTCTCAGATGACGCTTAGGAGTGTTTTCATTTTTGATTTTCAGCTAAATTTTCATGTATATTGTTACACTGAGAAATATTGGCCGAAACCCCGCCGGCAGAAAGAAGTAATTGCTTTTACCGTATATGTATATTTGGATGAATTAGTGCATGGAATTTCTTATTTTATTTTTACGGTGGTTTTGGTGCCAAATATTAATACAAAGAAAGGATATGATCAAAGTTAAGAAGTAAAGACAATTCAAAGGAGCCAACGAGAAAACAAAGACGTTGACTGAAAGCTGGCATTGCCATCCAGAGGTCACAAATCACCTGGCAACCACAAGTGTTAAGTTGCTATGAAATATTTATTCGTCAAATTTTCCTTGATGTGTTCAGCAGCGTGAAATGGAAGCTGTGAAACAGGGCATACTCCTTGATTACAGAAGCCAGCCTACGCCAAATTGTTCTTCGAATGAATGTGTTTGAATGAAAAAAGCTGGTAATACTTTTAAGTCCGTGCGTGGATACAGGGTTTGAAGTTATGGATAACATGTCTAAGTCGGCGAGGAACAAGACTGAAGTTGTTGATGCATCTAGTCCCATTTGGAAGCGAAATAAACACTACCGTGATGTTAAGGAACTGTTGATGCTTCACAGACGTTACGAGGTGAACGCTATGCGTTCGCTACGACGTGCAACGACGGCATTAAACCGCGGGCCGAGTGAAGAGGAAAAGCGACGAAGTCAAACAAGGACGACGTCCGCAGAAGGCGGAGAGAGTTCAGTTTTACATAAAGCCGAAAAAAAGCCGCCGTTGAGGATAAAACAAGGAGCGCCTTTGGTAAAAGACAGGCGTTTAATAGACAGTGAATATCTAAACCAGATCATGTCGAGAATCGATACGAACATGGAATTAAGTCTCGCTGAATCCACGCCAAAAGCTAATGCTTTGAGATTGCCTAAACTGGAATCTATTCCTCAAGGCAGCAAAGCCATATTTTACACGAGTTTGCCGTCGATGCCTGCTCTGCCAAACCTGAAAGAACCGAAAACGAGCCCAAGGTCTGTCAAGCGGATTAATAATCGAAAATATAAAAAGTCTGACATAAGTCAATACAGCTTGCCCGATAACTGTTTGACAGTTCGCCAGTTACCAAGTGACCACACAATGCTTCGCGACGTGGGAGCAATTGATGCTGTGAAGCTGGGAAATAACACTTGTTCAGCAGATGAAACCCTGGCATTGCAGATTACTGGTCCTGACGATGTGAGATCGAGTGAGCATCGCCAAGCTGCAGACGAGGCGCTCTACTGGCTGGTACCTGTCATAGAAGACAACGAACGGTCTTTCCGCTTGAGCAAGACCCGCGACGGAATTAGAAAAGACGCGTTTGGAAGAGATTCAAAGGGACGAGTGAAGGGGAAAGAAGCTTCGGGGGAAAACACTGAGCCAAAATACAAACGAAACGTACATTTTAGTGAATTTTTACACGAGGTGCACTTGTACACTCCACTGTCGACAAAACACTGAGTCACGCATTACGTGAGGAGTGGGAGCGTGACGGTGGCTCACGCTACACCGCGTGACATCATGGTGACGTTGTCGAGAGCACGAAACGAATGCATAATCGAAAAGTGAGAGCTTCAGAGTGAGTAATATTTTACTGGCAGAAGGTACTTGCTGCAACAACAAACCTCCAACAACAAACCTCCTTGGAGACTTATGCTTACCTCATTACTTGTCATCAAACTGATGATGGGAGAAGTTAGTGCGTCATAAATAAGTGTATTTTGTCTACACTCTGGGCAAATCCTCGACTAAGAGCTACTTACATGCGATTACAATCGCAGGTTGCGGTAATCCTGCCATAGTCTTTTGATCATTTTTGGCGAAACTAATAAAATACAACATTATTGTCTGGGGTACTGATCATTGTCAAATCCTCCGGCTCCTTTCACTCCCAGGTTCATGATACAGATTTTTTCCCAACCATTCAAAAGGAAATACATAGGTGATAATGTGAGAATTGTTGCCCAATCAGCTTTCTTGTGAACAAACTATTATAGTGGTAAATTCTCCATCTCTGGTGAGAGACTGCAGGAGAAATTTGAAGTTGATCACTCTTGGAAGTGTATGTGTCCATTGTTCCCATTTTTTTGGAGTTCGTCCATCGTCGGTGTTAGCATGGTTCCTTCATGTAATCCGGAAGTAAGACTTGAAGTTCAGTCAAAGTTTTGTAGCCCATTTTTGGTAAAATGAGACTGTGGGGGGTGGGCTCAGTCAAGGTTTAGAAGCCAGTACTGCACAAGACGCCGATGAGGAAGCTTAATGTCCACTTGCTGCACTGGGGTAGGGGGTGGGGGCGGATCTGACCCTCGACCATAGATCCACAGCGCTCTTTCATCAGAACGCTTTGGTTCCAACTTCACAGATCTCACGCCAGACCTCGCCCCGGTCAGGGAGGCTGGGTTTGTGTGACCCTCCGCTGGCCGTCTGTGGTTGCTGCGTACGCCCCAACCGTTCCGACATGTCTCAGGGAGGCGAAATTTCTTTACAGTTTGATGGCTTGACCGAGTCAGGTCTTCTTTGGGATGGGTCTGCGGTCGCGCCAAAAACCTCACTTGATCTGCGCCGTTTGTTTTCGGAAGTTTCAATGTTTCTCGCTCGCAGCAGCATTTTTCGCACTTTTCCACTCCGTTCAACACAGGTGCTGATCTAGACAATCTTTTCCCGCTCAGCAGATGTTGACTGTTATCGCGAAACTTCAAGAAATCTTTGCTCCCCGCGACAGAATGACGCGTTGGTAAACAGGCTGGGTGGAAGTACGCTGTCGGGCTAATCAAAGGAGCTCGACCCTTACAAATCTTGTTGCTCGTGTGTGAGTGAACGCTAATCGGAGCAGATTTCTCTGATTTACCTTTCTGTAGCGGTTGCAAGCAGAAGGAGTCACATGTGATGGTCTTTGCAGGGATCGAAGCCCTGGGTTCAGTGTCTTGCGAGGCATTTGTGAAATCTTTCAGTGTTGTATGACAGAACTGGGGTTGACTCAAGCTGGTATGCAGATATTTCAGACGCCGAAGGGCTTGGTCGAGTTTCAGGTCTTGAGAAGTTGATCCAGACAGCATAGTAGCGCTTGTCTTTACGACATTTCTATTATCTCACCAGGAAGCAACTTCGCTGCGTGTTTGTTAGAGAGTTTGATCATCCATTTCGGTTGTTGTGCTTTGAAACTTACACTCATCAATCAAGACGTCGTCACCAAGGAACCTCTGTTTGTTGACTCGTACCAAACACTGATGCTGTTCGTTTAATTCCCACCGGACTAATGTTTTACACAAAAGGCTTTCATTGAGTTGGTAAAGGATGTCTTTTTTATTGTTTATTTTTTGTTGTTTTTTTTTTTGTGCGTGGAGAAATGAACCAGAGCAAACATGTCAATGCAACACAATACATTAAACGTTTTAAAAGGCAAAGCAGGACGAACGTTTGTTTGCGGTCTGAAATTCTTGAAATACCACAAAGCAACTCTACTCTTTCGTCGCTATTTCTTCTTCTGGTTCTTCATCTTTAACTTCCTGTCCTTCTTTGTCTTGTCTTCGTTTGTGTTCGTTTAAAAACCTCTTAACTTCTACCTATATCATCAAGGTCAATGGCGGCAATGTCAGTCCAGACGATTAGGCCACAACAAAGCCAGAGTCTGCAGGTTATGATTTGCTTGTAATTTACCTGTACTAATTTTAATTGCATGTTAAGTCATATATATTATTTTCCTTGGACCCCCAATATCAGCCAATCAAACTCATAGCAACTAATTGGGTTGCAGCCATGTTTTCCTCGGGGGTTTAAATTGACTTTCTTGCATTTTGCACACTACAACTGTATGAATTAGACTCAAGTAAATTGTAATCCCTTAAAGATGGTCGTTTTTGTTGTCAAGACAATGACAAGCTCCGTTTTAACACTCCACCGTTTATTATTAAGGCCGACTCATTTGTTATCGACAATATTTGTTGGGGTCAGCACTGAAACGGCCGTCATGTTACACGAATGAACTCTTCTGTAGATAGTGGTTGTAGATGGCGAAGCTGCTGAGGACATTGTTTGTATGGCTGTATCAGGAATTCTGAGACAAACTTTCTGTGTGTGGCTGGTTGAGATTGGACTCTCGCGTGTTGCCTATCAAATGTGCTTCAGTTAAAGAGATTACGGAAAGTGTGAAACACTAAAAACTCGAAAAGGCAGAGTGTTTAAAAGTTGGACTTGCACAGACGGACCGCCAGCGTAAAAAAAAGAAGGTCGAATTACTTTTTTCGTATCCAAGGACTAAGCAAGAGGTGGCTGGTTTTCCCTCATCTTTTCGGCGACATAAAAGAACGATAGCAGCAACAAGTTGAAGGTTTTTTTATTCTGTTTGACCGCAACAAACCATAAGGATATCGAACCTTTACTGACATTAATTCGCACTTCTACAGAAGTCTTTTTGACTCAGTGGTATAAGTTCCAACTCAGTTGAGTGTCCTCCGGCTGAAGAACGTTCGCAAGATAAAAGATTCTCTTTATGAATGCCGACTCTTGCCTCTTCAACTCGTTCAGTGTCGAAGATGAGTCATCATATTTTGTGCCCAGCGGATTCTTATACTAGCAGAACTTTCACTAACAGCGCACCGGATGAATCCATGCATTTTACGGAATTTCAAACAGTTCGCTTCATGGGGATGGAAAAGCCCGAAAAGCCGGCAAAGAGAAAGCCAGATTTTCTGTTAACTGCGTCTAAGTTTGGGGTCGATGGAAGCTCTCCCCCTCTGGTTAGCAGCTGGAGTTATAAACCAATCAGAAAGAAGATATCCAGCTGTGAGGATGAGTGTCGTGAACTTCGCTCCTGTAGCAGAAGCAGCTTGCCAGAAGTGCAAAGCCCCAAGTGGGGTTTCACTTCACCCGCGTTTCACTGCAAGACAACTTCTCTGCGCATGTCACAGTTGCAGCAGCGCGAGCGGTCGCGCTCTCAAAAGGCGGGAAATTTTCGCGCCAAAGCTCAGAATCCAGCCATGACAGTTCAGCGAGCAAACTTGTTCAGCAGACCTCACAAAGACATTGTGGCCTCAAAGAGAAATGCGGCCTGTAAACATGTATTTATCACTAGCCATAGCTGTCCCGTGTCTCCTGTGAACCGAACAACAGGTTGTTCTTTGAACAAGGTTGTTTTTCTTGACATAAAGCCAAGTCAAGAGTTTGTTCCGAGAGTTGGGCAGCGGTTTTCGCCTCAAGTGTGGGCTGTTCACGGTCAACTTGTGCCGGGCAGGACTCGCTATCCAGAACAAAACGTTGAAAAGTTTGACAGCGACGCCAGCGATGGACATAACAAGTTTTCTGTAAGAAAGATTGATATCAAACTGCCTTGTTTACCGTGGAATTAAGTAAATAAACTGACGAACCATCATGATGGATCCTGAAGGAGAACGGCAAAATAAAGTGGTCTTGTATTAAAACTTTAAAGCTTTTATTGTTTGACTGAAAAATAATCAAGATATTTTTTACGTGATGTTAACTTTGATCTAAGTAGAGCTGAATTTGATCTCTATTTTAGTTTTAGCGCTGATCCCCCAATCGTACTAGTAACTCGGCTCGAATTAGATTTTAAGTATAAATGTTGTAGCATTAGTTCATAAGCACAGAAGCACAGAAGGACAACTGAACTTTTTGTGGAAAAGTGTCAAATAATCTCCGTTTTCTCTTGATCCGTCTAACCTTCCACTTGCTTTACTCTGAAACTAACAGAAAACTACCCATGAAATGAACGCGAGCGTTCTTCTTAGAAAATTATTAGGTAGTTTTCCTGGGAAATTACGTCATCCGTAAGATTTGCAGAGGGTTCCCATGAAGTCACTCTAAACCTACCAAGAGAGAGTGTTCCAAGCGGCATTTAACACCTTCACTTCCAAGAGAGAGTATTCAACTCCTGTCAATTTTCTCCTTCAGTTTCTCACCAGTATAGGAGAACTTGGCTTTTGATCAATTTGTCAGACTATCTATTCGAAATATAGTTCCTTAAAGGTTAGGAGAATCCGTATTTTGAGCTCGAGAGTAAAAGGGTTGACAACTTTCGGCTGTCATCAGTACGTAGTTGACAAATAAATTTTATTTATTTTACTTGAAGAGTTACCATAATACACTGCATGGGAGACCCCTCGTCTAATTCATTTTAAGTAGTATTCATGTGCATCAGTGTCGTGACTTCCCCTTCACTAATCACCTAGTGCACGAATCTTTTCCCCACTCTATACCAGTTTTATCCCGCTGCACCGCTGAATACAAGAAACAGTTGTTTTTGAATGTACATTCTGGACCAACTGACTTTGCCCGCATTTTACTGTTCCACTCGGTTAAGGCCCGGACAAGGCACTTTCACGATCATGCGCAGTTCGCGGGATATTTTTGGCAGGCCACCTGATGACTGCAAAGGTGTAAAAGTGCTTCTAATGACATCGTGATCATAAAGTAGTTGTGTAGCAACAAAACCAACCTCATCACAGGGATTAATTAACTTGATAGACATGCACTCGTTTACTAAACTAAACTAAGCAAGGAAGTAAGAAGTACAAAAGGGGAGGGCTTTTTTCTCTCTGCATCCTTAGCAGAAAATATAACAATTGAGAGTCTGAGCAATTAAGTGTACAACACTGTACACTCAAGTATACTGAAGTGGGTAAATACATTTCCTTCACAATAACTGCTGCTTTCTTTTTGACCACGTTTTTTCTTTACTTCTTATGTCGATACGAAAAATAGCGCTGGCATGAACTCTCGCCAATGTCATAAACACTCGGCATCCGAACTACAATCCTTCTCCTGTTTGGTCGAAAATGTCCCAAGCTGAAAGCACTCTCCGAGTTTCGCCCTGTTTTCGCTTGTGCGTGATTACAGAGTGGTCTACAACACACAAGACTTGTGCTTCTGCTCAGACAACTCATTTCCATCAGCGACACTGACTGAAGAATATCGCCCAGGCGAACTTTGGTCAGTTCTTGTTTACCACTTGTGTGAGTGGTCTGTTCTTTTACGATTTTCTTAAAAAACAAACTGTTGTCCGGCGATGGTGGAGGAGTAAACGATTTCCGCTTGTGTAGCGAAGTCAGGCATTCCTGGGTTGTCTGTTGTAGTGTTTGGGAAGAGTTTTGTGATTTTACAGACTTCGCTTTATCTGCTGATAACAATCCGAGCCGACGAGCTCGAGCAGGGAGAGCGCTCGACATGCGAACTTTTCCATGCAGTTTATCATCCAAGTCTCTTCTTAAGTTCACAAGATCTCCCAAACTTTTGCTCTTCTCTCGTCTGGCTAACCTGGCCATTCCAAGCAATTCGAGTTGTGTTCTTGTAAACCTTCTCTTTGTTTCCATGTTGTGTTTGTTCACAGCTCTTTTCTCTGTCATGGTTTCACGTCTAGTTCTGTTGTGTTGACAAGCGCCTGTTTCTTCGGCAGTTTTCTCGTCACCGCTTTGGGTCTGCCCAGTTAAACTCGCCTCCGCGTCGTGTTCTGAGACTTGTACATGGTGCCACTTTGTCGCTTGGTGTGTAAAATATGCGGAGTACAACAATATTATCACAGATTATCAGCTCGTCTTCTTTCACTCCAATCTGTTAATTATTTCTGAGCAATTGAGCAGTATTGTCGAGCGGTGTCGTTCACCGGACACAAACTGTGTAGCATTTAATTTAAGGTTCCATCAACCCGAGCTTTATCATGCCGACGAAATTTGACGCCTTCCCCTTTGGTTGACAAATCCGTGTTCCATGACTACAAACTGCAGCTAATTTGAATCTGTAAAGTTCATTTTCTATTGTAAACAATACGGGAGCCAGGTGATAAAATTTAATTGGTTGGGATCTATTTTTGACCAGGCTTCCGAGATTAACATTAGAAAATGTTCTGGTTGAACGGCAAATTACAAAAAGAACGGAAACTGTCGGTAAGGGAACTTGAAAGCCGTTGAAAAGTAATCAACATTACTTGTGTGTGAAATGGTGAATGCAAATGTGCCAAAAGTAAACAACAACGCCTTAACCATGCCGAAGTTATTGAGCAAATGCAACGTAATATGCCTTAATCCGGCTTCAGAGGATTACTACAAATAACTTAGAATACAGAAAGATTCACAAAGGATCAGAAATGTGAGAAAGCCCTAAGTTTTGACAATTTTCTAATAGTTCTTGCTTCACTTGGGCGCCCCAAGTTTTCTTTCTAAAACAAATTTGGTGACCCTTAAAATGCAGATTCTCCCAACCATTTAAGAAGAGACTGCATGTATGACTGATGTAGTGAGAATTGATATTTTAATCAAATTTCATCTGAGCAAGGCCAGCAGTATCAAAACCATACAGTTTGATATATTTCTGATAAGAAAATATAAGAAAAAACTTAAGTTGATCCGCTCTTGGGGCTGAAAGGGTTAAATTTAGCAGCCCGAGTTGGCAGGAAATACATTGACATCCTGGGCAAGGTTCGACAACTTAGTATTGAACAAGAGTCCCATATTACTTGGCTGTTTCCCTGGTTCGTTTTCCCTGTAGAAAGCCATTTTCTGTACGCCATCCTGCAACTGACCCAGCGGTCTATTCTGAAACTGAAACGTGCAGCAAACCGCTGTCCACATGTAGCGCGGCACATTCACGTGGTATTCTTTCCCTCCGGTATCGTGTCCATACGTGTTGGTTCGCTGAGACCTACCGTAATAATCACTAAAACCCGACTCGCCGAAGAATCTACGTGGAAAGGACCCAAACGTGGACGGGATTGCACTAACAACGATATGCATTCGAACATTCCGTGTGGGCTTCCCGCCATGCAATGCGCACTTATTTTGACCCCATTTAACAACTTTGTCTTTGTACGAGTTCCACGCACCGAAATTTAATACTCCAAACTGAGTCACAGCATTTGTGTAAGTGAACGTTGCTCTGATCCTAGCCTTGTCTCCTCTACCGTATCGCGCCGCTGGCAGGTGACCCTTGTAAGCAGAGCTGTTTTTTTTCTTTTTTTTTTTTTTGTGACGACGAGATGCATGGCTGTCTCGCTACCGTAGGCCGTTTATCCCGTGAACTGGCGCTGTACCAATTCGCGTCAACAAAATAATTTGAATTGAGAGACTCGTAACAAATCTGTCTTGAATTAGACGCTAGTCTCTTTTACCTTGTTGAAATCGAAAAGCCAGTTTTGGGTTCTCGCTCTTACTAAACGATTTGTTGGGTCGGACGCACTTGGCTACCAGTTGCTGCCCCGTCATCATAGTGGCAGCGTACAGCGGAATCTTCGCGTTGCAGTCGTACAAAATAGCCACTGTTTTGCCTTCACACAGATAAGACAGGTTTGGTGGACTCCTAGGGTACTTATTGTACCTGAACTGGTCCAGGCCGGAAGGCCGCATAGCCGGTCAGTTTGTCGTCTAACCCTGGCTTTGGTTTTCCCAATGTGCAACAAGCTCCAGGGAGTGTTACACTCACAACCTTTAAAACCACTCCAATTACAGAGCGTTTGAATCGTTTTCATCCCCTTGGACAAATCGTAATCACACAAGCAGAACCACGGGAAACAATCTCCACATCTTTACGGGAGAGGGCGAGTGTCTTAACATATCGCCAAGGGAAGTAACAGGGCTCTCCACAAATAAGACCTTCAGTTTGAATCGGCATTGTCTGTGATATCGAAAAGACATTTGTACAACTGTCTTCACTGAGAAGCCCAATAGTGGCTTTGTTCAATCTGTATTGCCGTCACCCATTGATTACTCACAAGACAAATGACTATAGTTTAGTTTGTACTCACAGCTTAAAATAAGATGTATTATTACACGACTTCACATTTTCGAGTGCAAATACGGGCCAAGACGAGTGCAAAGATGGGAGCGTATTGCACTCGTCAGGAACCAGATCAACTGGTTTATTAGCTTACGTGATTAGTTTTCGCAAGCAAAGTTTACGAACGCGTCATTTTTTTGTTCCATTTTGCGCGCGGCGAAAATGTTTGCCCTGCTTCGTTTGTCGTGTAATAAACAATTTATTACACGAAAAGTCGTGCAATACGGCTGTATTTTTACTCGTCAGTTTTATTTTTTCTCGCCTGAAGCAGGCTCGAAAAAATAAAACCGACTCGTAAAAATACTTCGCCGTATTGCACTCCTTCCCGTGTAATAACCTCTTTTTATTACACGACTTCACATTTTCGAGTGCAAATACGGGCCAAAACGAGTGCAAAGATGGGAGCGTATTGCGCTCGTCAGGAACCAGATCAACTGGTTTATTAGCTTACGTGATCAGTTTTCGCAAGCAAAGTTTACGAACGCGTCATTTTTTTGTTCCATTTTGCGCGCGGCGAGAACGTTTGCCCTGCTTCGTTTGTCGTATAATAAACAATTTATTACACGAAAAGTTGTGCAATACGGCTGTATTTTTACTCGTCAGTTTTATTTTTTCTCGCCTGAAGCAGGCTCGAAAAAATAAAACCGACTCGTAAAAATACTCCGCCGTATTGCACTCCTTCCCGTGTAATAACCTCTTTATATTTTATTGTTTGAATGCGCGCACAAAACATTGTCTGTGATGGTGAAAATATATTTATACAACTGTATACACTGAGAATCTCAATGGTGGCTTTGTTCAATCTATGTTGCCGTGACCCAATGATTACTCACAGGACAAATGATTAGTTTTATACTCACAGCTTGGTATAAGGTGTAATATTTTATTGTTTGAATGCGCGCACAATACACAACTAAAATATGTCACCAAAATCCCGAGTAAAATGTTTGTGGGGTCAGTTTTACCATTTCGTAAGGCTGAAAATGAGAAAACGATTTCCTTGATATATTTTGAGTAGGACAAGTTATTTCGAGCGGGCATTGGTGAGGAGACATTGTGTGGCGGGAAAAGGAGCGCACGGCTGCGTGCTGAGAAAGCGCGCGTAATCCAAACATTCATCCGAAGAAGCGCGCACGAGCTGGCATGGCTTTTGAAATAGTCTTGGACGATTTGTCAACTTTGGTTGTTTATCTCGTCACATACTAATCACAACGGATTCCAGTTTATTTCTTTATTTTAAATGGCAGCTGGATATACATAGCAAGCTGATTGAAGATACAATGAAATGAAACACATCTTGGACACCACAAGCATGTGAGCCCATCCTTGGTGTGGAAGGATTGTTAATTTGACCAGTTGATGTAAATGAGTAAAAAACGTAAACAACGAAAACTTTTGTAACTAAGGTAAATAGCTAAATCCGCAGTTCATACTATTATTTATAAAATAGATCAACTACATAAGATCTAATTCAGCCGATAGATCACCTCTACCTAGATGCCATCAATTTCACACAATTACTACACAATTAAATCATAACTGATACTACAATTTCTTTGAATATGATCGGTCCAGTTGTGATAGGTGCAAGCCCCCTCCCCCCGATTAATCATCGAGACTAACGCAGTTTTGTGAATCCAACTTGTGTTCCGTCTATGAATCGATCAAGTCAACTACTTTGTCACTTGCGTGCAATGACTCGAACTCAGTGCCGCATGTCACCAAGAAAATGGCGGTTTACAGTTAAGCTGCCGATGTAACCTCGCCTGCAGTGGTCGCTCAACGCGGATGGCCCTGGGGACGAAGTCGTACGCCAGACAGACTGACAGACACACGAACATTAAATTTCGAGATGGAAACCCGCTTGGAGCCTCCAAAGAAGGCGATTTTGCTGCATTAGCGTCGTGATTATTACCCTCGCTTCGCTCGGGGATTAAATCAGTCTCACGCGAGTTTTAGATGAGGTTCAGTTCATGGATCAAGATTGACTTACAGGCTGCAGTTCAAGTTTTGTGGAAAAACACGCACATCGTCAAACCACTTCTTCAACTTCATCCACCATGTACTAGTAAAGATGTTCCCCTGGTTACATGGCGTTTTGCTTGGTTTGTTTTCTCTGTAGAAGGCTTTACTCTGTACTCCGTCCTTCCACTGTCCATCTCCATCCTGGAACTGAAACGTGCAGCAGGCTGCTGTCCACAAAAAACTCGGCACATTCACTCGGTATTCCTTTTTCCCGGTGCCGATCAAATACGTGTGATCTAGTGTAGACCGACCTTGATAATCACTGAAGCCCGATTCCCCGAAGAATCTAGGTTTGAACCAACGAAACGTTGACGGGATTGCACCAACCACGATAAACATTGTAGCATTCTGTGTGGAGTTACCGTTGTGCATATTACAATGGTCTTGACCCCACTTGACAAGCGCTCTCTCTTCTGTCGCCCACGCACCAGAATTAAATACCTCAAACTGAGGGACAGCGTTGGTGTAAGTAAATGTTGCTTTACGTCTATTCTTATCTCCCGAGCCGTACATTGACGCTATCAAGTGGCCTCTACTGGGTGGGGCAAGTATCTTAGTGTACTGCGGATTACAGGGCTGGAACGGTTTCATTGTTTCTCCCAGTCGAACGGCTCTATACCAATTCGGCTCGACAAAGTATCGTGTTCCACGATATCTTAGTTTAGATTCGTAACAGATGGTTCTATTGTCAGTGTTCCGATAGTCGTCTTTTTTTTGTTGATATGTTTTCTCAAGCTCAGTCTTGCTTGTTGTAAATTGAGGTCGTTTGAAATTTTCGTGTTCCGAGGACAGTTGTTTTCCCGTCATCATGGTGGCCGCGTACAAGGGAATCCTGGCGTTGCAGTCGTACAAAATGGCCACTGTGTTTCCTTCACACAGATAAGCCAGGTTTAATGGACTCCGGGATTCTTTCTTGTACCCGAACTGCTCCATTCCAGATGGCGCGTAGCCCGTCAGTGTGTTGGCGTATAAATCTGACTTCGCTTTTCCCGACGCGTCACAAGCTCCCAGGATGTTACACTCGCAGTCTCTAAATCCACTCGACTTACACTCCCTGCCCGATATTCCCGTCAGGATGCGGCCGAGTACTATCCAAGACAGAACGGCCTTGGCAAACAGTTTCTTCATCGTGGTTGCTTTTGGTTCACACCTTCTCTACTGTGCCGGTTGTGACGGACTGAGCTTGTTATTATCCTGTTTACACGTTTATAGTCACGGGGGGGGGAGGGGGGGGGGATTCACTTTACACAAGCGTGGGAAGATATTGCTATGTTTCCATCTGGTCACCGAGTATCAAGATTCCTTATTACAAGGGAGTGTAAATATATTAGAAAAAGCATTAGTTGCTTTTAGATAAGTGTGAAAATCTTCCCCCTTATCCCCCAAGAAAACTTGTGTATTTTTTAAGAAGTTGCAGGTGTCTATTTTGCGGTGCTCTGCGTTATATTATCAATTGTCGAATTTTAAAGTTACCCAGAACAACCAGAGACTAAACACAGCGAGCCATTTTTACGCCTTTGTTTGACTTAATACAGTGAACACGCAGAATGTTTCTTACTTCCTGCAGCATACTTTAACGACGGATATCGGACTCTCAATTAATAACTTCAATCAAACCAGTTCCTGAGCCTGATGTGAAATACATCATATGAAACAAGTGTAGGACAACGGACTACGCAAAAAGAGTTACATCTTGCTGCCCAGGATTTCTGTAATAGTTTCGTCATAAAAAATAAAAATAAATAAATAAATAAATCACTTTATTTAAGTTTCAAATGTATTTAGCACTGCCGTGCTAATATGCAGAAACCAAATATCGTAAACTGAACGTAAATTTGTTAAAAGTCCCAACTGGTAGGAGGCTAACCATTTACATAGTGTGGCCGAGGATTTGAACCTGGGGCTACCGTGTTGCAAATTCAGTTAGTGGTCAGAGCGGGACTTGAACCTGGGACCTCCGGATTTCAAGTCCGGCGCCCCCACTTGGCCACACTGCCTCCATACTCCATTTTTTCTCACGCGGAAAGTGATTAAAAGGACCTCTTGTACTTAAAGTTTGCCGACTTGTTTTGAAGCAGAGTTTGTGAATGGCCTTTAAGTTTGAGTTATATTTCCTGTTTACAAGTTCTTGCATAGATTAGTGACTACTATATCCATGTCCTCCGGCACGGATCCTTATCACAGCGTTAACTGCTCGAACCTCTTGTACTTCAAGCTTGCCGATTTGTTTTGAAGCAGAGTTTGTGAATGGCCTTTGAGCTTGAGTTATATTTCCTGTTTACAAGTTCTTGCAAAGATTAGTGACTACTACATTCATGTCCTCCGGCACGGATCCTTATCATAGTGTTAATTGCTCGAACCTCTTGTACTTCAAGCTTGCCGACTTGTTTTGAAGCAGAGTTTGTGAATGGCCTTTAAGTTTGAGTTATATTTCCTGTTTACAAGTTCTTGCACAGATTAGTGACTACTATATTCATGTCCTCCGGCAGGGATTCTTTCATACTGTTAATTGCTCGAACCTCTTGTACTTCAAGCTTGCCAGCGACTTGTTTTGAAGCAGAACTTGTGAATGGCCTTTAAGCTTGAGTTATATTTCCTGTTTACAAGTTCTTGCAAAGATAAGTAAATACTATATCCACGTCCTCCGGCAGGGATTCTTTCATATTGTTAATTGCTTGACCATTTGCTGAAGCTAATTAAGAACGCACCAAAGTTCTGGAGACAAGATGTTTTTCTGGTCGCTGAGCATTAAAAGTATGAGAACGGGCTTTATGTTTCAAATGCTAACTCGTGCGTTTTAATTTTAAGGCTGGAGTGTGGGAACTAACACTTCTCTTGATCACGAAGAAGGCGGTACGTACTCAGTTCTTGATTGAATGTCGTAAACTGCGTTCAGTGTTAATTATTATCTAGTTAAGTAAGCTTAAGCTGCACTAACCATTAATAAACTCATCATTTTTTACACTTGTTGTTGAGAAAACGAAGGCCCGTGATTACATGAGACAGATCGTGTATGAATGGGAGAAGGAAGTTTAGTAAATAGAAGAGAAAGGTACGTCCTTAATGTTGTACCGGCGGAGCGGGAATCAAATCGGCGGACTTTCCGTGTCAGTCAAGTTTTTTCTCCACCAGTGACACGCCGAGAAGATGCAAATTCCTGGCTTGTCGGTGAAGCAAGCTGTTTCACAGTTGTTTTCTTGCTTCTAATTGTAAGTTCCTGTTTTTCCAGCCTAAAAGGATAATAAATAAAAATTCTAGATGTGAAAAATTTACACTAAAATTACATTAAAATATTAGCAAGGTGTAAGCAAACGAAAAGCATTCCTTTGCTCTCACTCCTTGCTCCCAAAAACGTCATAGAGAGTCAAACCTATTTTTTTTTTTTTGTTGGGGCGGGGGAGCACACCGTCGAATCCCTCTAGAAGAATGCGCCTTCAGGTCCTACCTATTTGGAAACTGATCAGATTTTCTCCTGCCCGTCGCTGAAAACGTTCTATACACGGATGGGGTAGTTTGAGATGATTGACTGTGGCAGGTTTGGTTCTTCCACAAATTGAGGGAGTTAGTTGTCCACGATTGTAACTGCTAGTAAGGATAAATTAGTAAGGGATAACTCATTTTGTTTTCGCTGTAATCAAATATCACGTATGTGTCTGTTTATGTGCACTATTCTATAGTTCTTTGTTCCCGATAACAACATCGAGGTCAATCTGGACGTTCTATTTCTAAGTTATTTTCCTTAATTGCAGCTCTTTCACTGGATATTCAACTAACACCAGTTTTATTTCCGTGTGGACCGCTGTATTTTTCCGAGAATGTCTTACGTAAGTATGAAAAACTACTAAGAACTGTTAAAGCTTCCGGAGCTCCAGTGGAAATTAGTCAACATAATGTTACCCTGATACTTATATCTATTTCTCCGCAGGTTAATAGCCTTTATCCCATTTCAGGTGCAACCAAACACGAGCTCAAAGTTGGAGACACCAAAAGAATTGAATTGGCAGGCGAGAATGCTCTCAAAGAGGCTTACGAAGTCCTTGTTTATGTCAGGGTTTAAACTGGCCACTGTCACTATGCCACTGGCGATCTGACTGTAAGCACCGATATTTTCAACGGGCACATCGAGAGGAAGGTTTACTGTTACTTTTATAACCAGCAGGCGTGGTCTTACAATTCGGAAAACATCTCACTGCCCGTAGCACCTTGCTCGAGAATTGTTACTGCCAAATTTAATGGGCCCCGCGACGTAACGAACGCGCAAGGGTACGTACAAGTGGTTGGTCACCGTAAGTAACACCACAAATATAAACGGGTGGCGGCCAAGTAAGGAAAAAAAAAAAAAGAGGAAAAGGAGAAAATAGACCAAAATCTTTCATGCTGATTGTTTTTCGGTAGCAGCACATTATTCACTATTGGCCAGATGTAAACGTGGTAATGTTAATTAAACATCCACAAGACGTCTTCCAACCGAGATATTCTTTAGCGCAAAGATAGTAAAGTAAGCTATGCACAAAGAAAAGACTTATTTAGATAATCAACAGTGTCACCCACTCCAAGACAAATACTTCTGCAATTGTTTACTTTGAGCTGGATATGTGTTGGGATCTAACTAGCTTCCTTTTGAGTAAAACACGCAACAGATCGCGTGATCTATAACAATCTTCCGGCTCATCATTCTAAAACTTATCTTTCTGCACGAAGAATCATAAAGCAGTTATACCATGACCCATGCTTGGTTTTGAAGATAATGCGACAAGTGGAGACATCAGAACTTTCAGAGTCATTCGCGTGACACGTACTAGAACTATGAGATTTGTAAAAACGTTCAGAAAGTAACTAAGAATTTTTAACATCAGCCGTATGTGGACTGACTGCTAACAAAATTTCATTGAATTGGAAGAAATGGCACTCGGTGACCGATGTGCCAAATTCCTGACACTCAAAGTCAGCTGAACTTTTAAGTCAGCAATTTGTCTTGGAGAGCGAGTGTCGAGTTTTTTCCCTTCTTGTACTTCTTTTTTGCCGTGCGCGTTTACCAATGATAACTGGCACAAGTGTTTCGCACTAACTTACTAACATGTAATACATGTAGCTTAATTGTCTAATGTGGTGAAGTATCAGAAATATTTCAATATTTTTTAGTTTGGCTGCGAATTTTCAGTCTTCTTTTAACATATATTCGCCCTATAAGTGTAGTGTTTTCTCTCATGAGAAATGTTTTAGCTCGTCATTGTATGAATGTGACTAGCAAAAGGATTGTGTTGTGGCATTAGACAGTGGAGTTTTGCTCATAATAAAAATACATTAAAACAGCTTGGAGGGTTTGGCATGCATGTTTGTATTACTCCATATCACCCACTACCCGGAGTGGAGAAATTCGCGTTCCAAAACCTCTTGTGCCTCTTACAAACAATCCAAGTTGCGGTCAAACTGACGACTCGGGATTTCAGGGAAGTGACTGCTTCTATCATACGTGTAGTAGTAGCACACAGGCCTCTTTGCCAAAAGTGGAGATTAAACAGGACGGGGTGAAATAAGAGCATCCTGGGACGAAGCCATTTTTGTAGTGAACATGTTTGATACTTCATGTAGCATACTTTTAACACACTTTACGTCGTCCGTCGAATATTGGACTCTCAACTTCAATTAAATCAGCTCCTGAGCCGAATTGGCGTGAAGTACATTACATAAGCCGAACAATGTGCGCAAAAAGAGTCAGTCTCTCTAACAGTTTTGTCATATTTTTACCCGCGTAAGTGGTTAAAACTGTACTTCAAGCGTGACGAATTGTTTTGCAGCAGAGTAATTTTATAATTTGCGAATGGCCCTCGAGCTTGTTGCGGTATTTCCTATTTACACTGTTCTCGCACAGATTCACGAGGCGTTCTTCACACGGATTTTTACAAAAATGTTCACAATCAAGCGCAGTTCGCGAAGCACAGCGGATTTTCTGGCGGGCCACCAAACGACAAAACGATAAAAGTTCTGAAGATACCGATGTTGGCTTTTCATCAGATCATTTTATGGCTTGAACATGTTTCAGGGCTGGAGGAAGGGTTTTTTTTTTGTTTTGACTGCTATCTCGTGTAATGGATAAACGTTTTACACTTTTATGACATGATGTCATAAAAATGCTGTTTTTGTATGACGTAAAGAAACAATTTAAAAATGCACTCTAAAGACATTTCAAAACACGACAGGGAAATGATAACAAAATAAATTTAATAAGTACACACAGTGAAAAACAAGCTATTGTAGTCAAAAGCATAAGATAACACCTGAACAAAAATCGAACAACGCAGAAAGAGTGAGTATTATTGGCCATGTTCTTCAATAGTTCTGACTATTTTTTAGCCGTGTAAGTAGTTGAAAGGCCTCAACGTGCAAGTGGTTGAATGAATTTCTGCATTTTCTGCATTAGAAGTTTTTCCGCATTTTGCGTCGGTTTGCACTGGACTTGGAAAGCGGGGACGAGTAAAGAGCGGTTTCATTTTGTACGAAAGCTGAAGCGTGGGAAATACTTTTCTTGATCATGAAGAAGGTGATGCGTGATCAGTGCTAATACAATAGTGTTATTGTACAATAGTGTTAAAACTGATACAGTAGTGTTTTAATTAAAATTGCTCGACCCAGACATAAACACATCTTTTTCTGGTCGCTGAGCATTGAAAGTATAATTTGACTCACTAAATACAAGTGAACACGCAGAATGTTTGATACTTTCTTCAATCAATAAATTCAATTAAACCAACCCCTGAGCCTGGTGTGAAATACAAGTGTCGAACAACGTATGCAAAAAGAGTGAATCTTGTTGCCCACGATTTCTGTGACAGTTTCGTCACATTTTTACTCCAACGCGGAAAGTGATTAAATAAACTTCTTGTACTTCAAGCTTGCTGACTTGTTTCGAAGCAGAGTTTAATTTGTAAATGGCCTTTGAGTTTGAGTTATATTTCCTGTTTACAAGTTCTTGCACAGATTAGTGACTACTATATCCATGTTCTCCGGCACGGATCCTTATCATAGTGTTAATTGCTCGAACCTCTTGTACTTCAAGCTTGCCGACTTGTTTTGAAGCAGAGTTTGTGATTGGCCTTTAAGCTTGAGTTATATTTCCTGTTTACAAGTTCTTGCAAAGATTGGTGAATACTATATCCATGTCCTCCGGCACGGATCCTTATCATAGTGTTAATTGCTCGAACCTCTTGTACTTCAAGCTTGCCGATTTGTTTTGAAGCAGAGTTTGTGATTGGCCTTTAAGCTTGAGATATTTTTCCTGTTTGCAAGTTCTTGCACAGATTAGTGACTACTATATCCATGTCCTCCGGCAGGGATCCTTATCATAGTGTTAATTGCTCGATCATTTGCTGAAGATAATTAAGAACGCACAAAAGGTCTGGAGACAAGATGTTTTTTCGGTCGCTGAGCACTGAAAGTATGAGAACGGGCTTTATGTTTCAAATGCTAACTCGTGCGTTTTCATTTCAAGGCTGGAGCGTGTGAACTAACACTTCTCTTGATCACGAAGAAGGTGGTACGTACTCAGTTCTTGATTGAATACCGTAAACTGCGTTCATTGTTAATTATTATCTAGTTAAGTAAGCTTAAGCTGCACTAACAATTAATAAACTCATCATTTTTACATTTTTACACTTGTTGTTGAGAAAACGAAGGCCCGTGATTACATGAGGCAGATCGTGTATGAATGGGAGAGGGAAGTTTAGTAAATAGGAGCGAAAGGTACGTCCTCATTTGTTGTACCAGCGGAGCGGGAATCAGATCGGCGGACTTTTCGCGTCAGTCAGGTTTTTTGCTCCGCCAGTGACAGACCGAGAAGATGCAAACTCCTGACTTGTCGGTGAAGCAAACTGTTTCACTGTTGTTTTCTTGCTTGTAGTTGTGAGTCCTTGTTTTTCCAGCCTAAAAGATAATAAATACAAATTCTAGATTTTTTATGATATTTGGTTTCTGCATTTCAAGTCTCCCCAATTAGCACGGCAAGTTCTAAATACATTGAGACTTAAATAAAGTGATTTATTTATTTATTTATTTATTTATTTATTTATTTATTTATTTTATGTCAGAAAATATACACATGCTCCTCAAATATTAGCAAGGTGTAAGTAAACGAAAAGCATTCCATTGCTCTCGCTCCTTGCTCCAAAAACGTCATAGAGAGTGAAATTAATTTATTTTTTGTTGGAGCGGGGGAGCACATCGTCGAATCCCCCTAGAAGAACGCGCCTTCAGGTCCTACCTATTTGGAAACTGGTCAAATTTTCTCCTGCCCGTCGCTGAAAACGTTCTATACACGGATGGGGTAGTTTGAGATGATTGACGTGTCGCAGGGTTGGGTTCTTCCGCAAATTGAGGGAGTTAGTTGTCCACGATTGTAACTGCTAGCAAGGCTAAATTAGTAAGGGATAACTCATTTTGTTTTCGCTGTAATCAAATCTCACGTATGTGTCTGTTTATGTGCACTATCCTAGTTCTTTGTTCCCAAAAACAACATCTAGGTCAATCTGGACGTTCTATTTCTAAGTTATTTTCCTTAATTACAGCTCTCAGCTCCGTGTGAACCGTTGTATTTTTCCGAGAATGCAGTCTTACGTAAGTATGAAAAACTGCTAATAACTGTCAAAGCTCCCAGAATTCCATTCGTATTCACTCAACATAATGTTACCCTGATACTTATATAACTATTTCTCTGCAGGTTAGTAGCTTCTATCCCATTGAAGGCGCAACCGAACACATGCTCAAATGTGGAGACACCACAAAAATTTCATTGTCAAAAGAGAAAGTTCCCAAAGAGGCTTACGAAGTCACTGTTTTTGTCAGAGTTCTAACTGGCCACTGTCCGAGTAATGACAACGGAGAGCTGACTGTCAGCACCATAATTCCCAAAGGGACCATCAAGAGGAAGGTTTACTGTTCCTTTTGTAACCAGCAGGCGTGGTCTTACAATTCGGAAAACATCTCACTGCCCGTTGCACCTGACGGCGGGAGAACTGTTACTGCCGAAATGAATGGGCCAACACAGGAGAACGCATATGGATACGTACAAGTGGTGGGTTACCGTATGTAACACCACAAATATAAACGTGTGGGGGCCAAAGTATTGAAAACAATAATACAGAGGAAAAGGAAAAGAAAGACCAAAATCTTTCATGCTGACTGTTTTTCGGTAGCAACACAGTATTCACTTTTGGCCAGGTGTAAACGTGATAATGTTGATTAAACTCCCACAAGACATCTTCCAACCGAGAAAATCATTAGCGCAAAGGTAGTAAACTGTCACTCACTCCAAGATAAATACTTCTGCAATTATACCTTGAGCTGGATATGTGTTGGGATCTAACTAGCTTCCCTTCGAGTAAAACTCGCAACAGATTGCGAGATCTATAACAATCGTCCAGTTCATCATTGTAAAAATTATCTTTCTGTACGAAGAAGCACAAAGCAGTTATACCATGACCCGTGCTTGGTTTTGAAGATAATGCAACAAGTGGAGACATCAGAACTTTCAGAGTCATTCGCGTGACACGTACTAGAACTATGAGGTTTGTAAAAACGTTCAGAAAGTAACTAAGAATTTTTAACATCAGCCGTATGTGGACTGACTGCTAACAAACTTTCATTGAATTCGAAGAAATGGCACTCGGTGACCGATGTGCCAAATTCCTGACACTCAAAGTCAGCTGAACTTGTAAGTCAGCAATTTGTCTTGGACAGTGAGTGTCGAGTTTTTTTATTTTCCCTTCTTGTACTTCTTTTTTGCCGTGCGCGTTTACCAATGATAACTGGCACAAGTGTTTCGCACTAACTTACTAACATGTAATACATGTAGCTTAATTGTCTAATGTGGTGAAGTACCAGAAATATTTCAATATTTTTTAGTTTGGCCGCGAATTTTCAGTCTTCTTCTAACATATATTCGCCCTATAAGTATAGTGTTTTCTCTCATGAGAAATGTTTTAGCTCGTCATTGTATGAATGTGACTAGCAAAAGGATTGTGTTGTGGCATTAGACAGTGGAGTTTTGCTCATAATAATAATAAGAAAAACAGTTAAACAGCTTGGAGGGTTTGACATGCATGTTTATATTACTCCATATCACCCACTACTTGGAGTGGAGAAATTTTGCTTGTTCCAAAATCTCTTGTGCCTCTTACAAACAATCCAAGTTGCGGTCAAACTGACGACTTGGGATTTCAGAGAAGTGACTGCTTCTATCATATGTGTTGTAGTAGCACAGGCCTCTTTGCCAAAAGTGGAGATTAAACCTGGGCGGGGTAAATAAAGAGCACCCTTGGAAACGAAGCCATTTTTGTGGCGAGCATGCAGAGTGTTTGATACTTCCTGTAGCATAAGTAATACACTTTACTCCGTCCGTCGGATATTGGACTCTCAACCAATTAAACCAGCTCCTAAGCCAAATTGGCGTGAAATATATTACATAAGTGTCGAACAACGTGCGCAAAAAAGAGTCGGTCTCTCCGACTTAGTTTTGTCATATTTTTACCCGCGTAACTGGTTGAAATTGTACTTTAAACGTGACGAAATGTTTTGAAGCAGAGTAATTTTATAATTTGCGAATGGCCCTCGAGCTTGTTACACTGTATTTCCCATTTACATTGTTCTGGCACAGATTCGCGAGGCATTCTTCAAACGGATTTTTACAATCATGCGCAGTTCCCGAAGCGCACAGCAGATTTTCTGGCGGGCCACCAAACGACAAAACGATAAAATTCTGAAGATACCTATGTTGGCTTTTTATCAGACCATTTTATGGCTTGAACATGTTCCATGGCTGGAGGAGGGTTTTTTGTTTTGACTGCTATCTCGTGTAATGGATAAACGTTTTACATGTCATAAAAGTGCTGTTTTTGTATGACGTAAAGAAACAATGCACGACTAAAGACATTTCAAAACACGACAGGGAAATGATAATAAAATAGATTTAATAAGTACGCGCAGTGAAAAACAAGCTATTGTAGGCAAAAGCATAAGATAACACCTGCATAAAAATTGCACAACGCAGAAAGAGGGAGTATTATTGGCCATGTTCTTCGATAGTTTTGTCTATTTTTTAGCCGTGCAAGTAGTTGAAGGACCTCAACGTGCAAGTGGTTGAATGCATTTCTGCATTTTCTGCATTAGAAGTTTTTCCGCATTTTGCGTCGGTTTGCACTGGACAGTGCAAAGCAGCGACGAGTAAAGAGCGGTTTCATTTTGTACGAAAACTGAAGCGTGGGAAACACTTTTCTTGATGAAGGTGATCGTGATACGTGATCAGTGCTGATACAATAGAGTATATACAATAGCGTTTTAATTAAAATTGCTCGACCCAGACACAAACACATCTTTTTCTGGTCGCTGAGCATTGAAAGTATAATTTGACTCACTAAATACAAGTGAACACGCAGAATGTTTGATACTTTCTTCAATCAATAAATTCAATTAAACCAACCCCTGAGCCTGGTGTGAAATACAAGTGTCGAACAACGTATGCAAAAAGAGTGAATCTTGTTGCCCAGGATTTCTGTGACAGTTTCGTCATATTTTTACCCTCGCAAGCTACGCGGAAAGTGATTAAGAGAACCTCTTGTACTTCAAAGTTGCCGACTTGTTTTGAAGCAGAGTTTGTGAATAACCTTTGAGCTTGAGTTATATTTCCTGTTTACAAGTTCTTGCAAAGATTGGTGACTAATATATCCATGTCCTCTGGCACGGATCCTTATCACAGCGTTAACTCCTTGAACCTCTTGTACTTCAAGCTTGCCGACTTGTTTTGAAGCAGAGCTTGTGAATGGCCTTTGAGCTTGAGTAATATTTCCTGTTTACAAGTTCTTGCAAAGATAAGAAAATACCTCCGGCACGGATCCTTATCACAGCGTTAACTGCTCGAACCTCTTGTACTTTAAGCTTGCCGACTTGTTTTGAAGCAGAGTTTGTGAATGGCTTTTGAGCTTGAGTTATATTTCCTGTTTACAAGTTCTTGCAAAGATAAGAAAATACCTCCGGCACGGATCCTTATCACAGCGTTAATTGCTCGACCATTTGTTGTAGCTTATTAAGAACGCATAAAAGTTCTGGAGACAAGATGTTTTTCCGGTCGCTGAGCATTGAAAGTATGAGAACGGGCTTTATGTTTCAAATGCTAACTCGTACGTTTCATTTCAAGGCTGGAGTGTGGGAACTAACACTTCTCTTGATCACGAAGAAGGCGGTACGTACTCAGTTCTTGATTGAATGTCGTAAACTGCGTTCATTGTTAATTATTATCTAGTTAAGTAAGCTTAAGCTGCACTAACAATTAATAAACTCATCATTTTTACATTTTTACACTTGTTGTTGAGAAAACGAAGGCCCGTGATTACATGAGGCAGATCGTGTATGAATGGGAGAAGGAAGTTTAGTAAATAGAAGAGAAAGGTACGTCCTCAAGTGTTGTACCAGCGGAGCGGGAATCAAATCGGCGACATTCTACAACATTCAAGTCTCTTTTTATCCATCAATGACATGCCGAGAAGATGCACAGTGAAGGAGCTCTGTTTCACATTTGTTTTCTTAACGATTTCACTCCCAAGCTTAAAATGAAGATTCTCTGCGGAACCTTTTAAGAAGAATATGTATCAGTGATATCTTTTATTTTAAGAGTAAGATATCAAAAGCTGCAGCTTTTGCCAGGTTCTCCTTACTGTACAATATATCTCTGGTGAGGAACTGAAGGAGAAAACTGAACTTGATCACTCTTGGAAGTAAATTAAAGGGCTGGCCTTTGCCTCTAATTACAAGTCTTCGATAATTTTTCTTGTATTTTAACCAATAGTGAACCTGTCCCTGTTTTTCCAGCGTAAAAGAAAATTTATACAAATTCTAGATATAAGAAAGAAAAATAGGTATATGTATATATACTTAAATATTAGCCAGGTCCCGCTCCTTGCTCCTCAAAACGTCTTGGAGAGTCAAATTTCTATAATTTGTGTTGCAGCCGGGGGGAGCATACCCTTGAATCCCTCTAGAAGTTCGCGCCTTTATGTCCTCGCAATTTTGAAAATTCGTCAGTTTTTCTCCTAATGACTTGTTATAAGTAATGTCAAATGAAAACGTTCTGTAAACGGATAAATGGGGTACATAAATGGGGTGACAAAAAATGTTATACCCTGTAAAAATTTTAGCGTGTGTCACTGTTCAGTTCTTTCACAAATCGAGTGAGTTAGCTGTCGATTAAAGAGGCGAGTAAGGCTGAATAAGTAACGGGGGACTCAATCTGTTTATTTTGGTTTTCTAAGTTATTTTCTTAATTGCAGCTCTTTCACTGGATATTCAACTAACGCGAGTTTGATTGCCGTGTGAACCGCTGTATCTTTCCAAGAATGTCTTACGTAAGTATGAAAAACTTCTAAGAACTGTCATGCAGAGCTCTCGGAACTGTGCGTTCGTATTTAGTCAAGATAAATTTATGTGGACTTGATGCTTAACTAAATGGTTCATAGCTTCTATCCCGTCCAAGGCTCAGACGAACATATGCTCAAAAAGGAAAAGAAAGACCAAAATCTTTCATGCTGATCACATTTCGGTATAGGTGAACTGTAGGTTGGACTTTAAACGTAATGATTTTGATTTTACCCACGGGACACATCTTCCAACTAAGAAACTCATTAGCGAAAAGATAGTAAAGCTATGCATGAAGAAAAGACTTGGTAATCAACAGTCACTCACTCCAAGATAAATACTTCTGCAATTGTACTTTGAGCTGGATATGCGGTTGGGATCTAACTTCCTTTTGAATAAAACTCGCAACAGATTGCATGATCTGTGGTAATCGTTAACTCATCGCATTTAGTTAGTCAGAGATGTTTTTCCCGAATACACTAAAAGGCGTAAACAAACCAACCTGCTTCAACGCCTTGACCGTGGTAAAAGCAAAACACTACATCTTGGTTTTAGAAGTAACTGTTGTTGGTACACAAAATCTAATACTTATCTCTTTGCACGAAGAATCACAAAGCATTTGTACCATGATTTATGCTTGGTTCTCAAAATAACGCAACAAGTGGGGGGACCCATGCAGTCCTTCGCATGACACGTTTAAAGTGACAGATATTGATCCGGCTGTAACTAATGCGGGGTTTGCAAAAACGTTCAGAAATTAACCAAGAATGTTTAAAGTGTAACTCCAAGCTGAAATTGACTAATTTTTTAAAATACATCCCAAATGTACGGAGAACTGATTTTTTAAACTGCTTTTGTGCATATATTTAATCGGCTTTCGAGCAACCGGGCCCGGAGCTTTAGACGAACACTGATGGAGTTCAAATGAATTCAAGAATTGTACTGAAGCACTCAGCTCGGACAAACTTGAGTCTTGTCATAAGGGAGCCAAGGTGGTTCAGTTGTCGCTGTCAATGATAAGGGGAGTGAAGCCGACCTGGTATCAAGCGATGTAAATGCGAAAGAAACCTCGAGGAATACAAAATGACATACACATACGAACAATGTCGCCGAGCTTTTCTCTATTTGTAGATTGCCATGAACTGTAATAAAGGCCAAGTCGGTAAGTTTTGAAGCTATTTGAGAGTGTCTTTGTGCAAAGGTAAACCGTCTTCCGTAATTTGTTTGAACCGTGTGGTGACGGTATATATGCAATCGTGAACTGTAATATAAAAGGTCACATGGAAGTGGAATCAAATTTTTCTTGCTTTGTTGGTACACGTAAACTGTATCTTGGATGAAATCATATCCGGATTCAAAAATGCCCTCGCTCTATGAATCTGTGAACAGTGTTTATCGAGCGGGCGACAAAAACAAATGCTTTCTCTTAGTTATTTGTATTTATTGCATCTTTTCTCGGTTCAGTGGTGTCAGTATGACGTTTCCTAAATGAGAAAAACCAAAACAAATTTAGTGGAAATTGCAAAAACACTTCCTGTATAAAGTCGTGGTCAAACTGACGACTCGGGTATTGGACTCTCAACCAATAACTTCAATTAAACCAGCTCCTGGGCCGAATTGGCGTGAAATACATTACATAGGTCGAACAACGTGCGCAAAAAGAGTCGTCTCTTTGACAGTTTTGTCATATTTTTTACCCGCGTAAGTGGTAAAAACTGTACTTCAAGCGTGCCGAATTGTTTTGAAACAGAGTAATTTATTTACGAACGGCCCTTGAGCTTGTTACGGTATTTCCTGTTTACACTGTTCTCGCACAGACTCGCGAGGCGTTCTTCAAACAGATTTTTACAAAATATTCACAATCACGCGCAGTTCGCGAAGCACAGCGGATTTTCTGGCGGGTCACCATACGATGAAACGATAAAAGTTCTGAAGATATCAATGTTTGCTTTTGATCAAATCATTTTATGGCTTGAACATGCTCCAGGGCTGGAGGAAAGTTTTTTGTTTTGACAGCTATATCGTGTAACGGAAAAATGTTGTACATGTCATAAAAGTACTGTTTTTTACGATGCGCGACTAAAACATTTCAAAACACGACAGGGAAATGATAATAAAATATATTTAATGAGTAAGTAAAGTGAAAAATTAACAAATTGACGTCACTTTTTTATGTGTCTGTCCTCTTATTGATCATGAAACGCGTCATAACATTGTCAAAAAGTTGTGGATCCACGAGGATCCGCAACATTTTGACAATGTTATGACACGTGTCATGATCAATAAGGGGACAGACACATAAAAACTGACGTCAATTTGTTTTTATACAATAGCACTCTCAAGCGACGACGCGGGGAAAACACGCAAGAAAAGTGGATTTTGTTCGATTTGACCGAAATGTTGTCAACAACTTTTCTTGCTTTCTAATTGGTCGAGGTTAAGATTCAAGATATTTCATTAGCCAAAAAGTTGGACAGTTTGACGTGAGCATTTCGCACGTGCAAAATAAAATTTTGTCAAAGAAGTTGGAAAGAAATAAAACTAGACGCTTTTCTGCTGCGGTTTTCTCGACAATTTCAAGACAAAGCTCAAGGAAATTCGCCTCTGAACACTTCTGGTTCTCTACTTCAAATGCCGAATGTCGCTTTTGCAAGAATTGATGTAAAATTGAAGCTGAATTCACCTTCTTCGTCCAAATCACTGTCGTCAGCACTCGATTTTATGTCTGTCCTCTTATTGATAATGAAAATTAGCCAATCACAAAGCAAGAAACTGACGTGTTATTGTAAAACAAACACGTGCTATTGTAGGCAAAGCACAAGAGAATACCTGAACAAAAATCGAACAACGCAGAAAGAGTGAATATTATTGGCCATGTTCTTTGATAGTTGTCCTTCTTGACCCGGCAAGGCTGCCGACTTGTCTTGAAGTGGAGTGTTTGCATATTTGTAAATGGCCTTTGAGCTTGTTTTTTCCTGTTTACAAGTTCTCGCACAGATTAGTGGCGACTGTATTTATGTCCTCCGGCGTTCTTGGCAATCGGAATTATTATCATAGTGTTAATTACTCGACCATTTGCTGAAGCTAATTAGAGCGCAGAAAAGCTGTTCTTGAGACAAGATGTTTTTCCGGTCGCTGAGCATTGAAAGTATAAGAACGGGCTTTGCTCATATTGCTTGATGGCTTGAAAATGTAATGAAGTGAGGAGAGTTTTGTGTTTCTCCTGCTATCTTGTGCAACGGGAAATTAGCAGTTTCACATGTGAAGGGGCAAAACTTTAACCGCGTGCCCGAAAACGAGACACTTCAAACTCACGACAACATTTGTTCAAATTTTGACAAAATAAACTGTTCCTGCCTCATTTATGATATTCTAAAAGTTACAAACTATTTAGCGTCGTCGGAGATTATAAGGTTTGAATATGCAACGGAGGGTGGGCAGCAATTTGTGTTTTGACTTGGTGTTAACTACACTTCAGCTCCACCACACAGGTTTATTTTGCTGGGGTCGGTCAGGCGCCAGACACTGGGCACTTAGCCACAATTAGGCATATTACAATAACTCAAATAGTCTAGATACAATTACACCTTTTACAGACTCCACAAAGCTAGTGGTCACTGCCGAATACGAAACACCAATGTCGCGTGTCAATGTCGCAGCAAGTGATGTGGAGAGGCAAGGATACGAAGAGGCTGGCACAAGGCCTCGCATTGCAAAGAATAAGGTCAGCACATGTTACTTCAATCATAGAGCCGTTTTCGGATGACTGTCGAAAACCAAAACCAAAGTAATCACACAGGCCAATCACAGAGACTGAGAGAAAACAGTTCAGCCAATTGGAAGCCAAAGTAATTTGCGTTTGGTTTTACTTTCCAATCAGCAGTGCAAGTACACGCCATCGCTTGCGTGAGAAGTGTTTGGTTTTGGTTTTGGTTTTGTTCCTGATTGGCTGAGCATGCTGACAAACTCGTGTGGACCAATCCGAAAGCGAAGCAAACTCAAAACCAAAGCAATCACACAATTACTTTCGACAGTCATCCGAAAACCGCTCTATTGTCTTGTTTACGTTTACATTCCTTGAGCTATGTGCACAACCCACCAGTCCACACTAAAATATAATAATAATGACTTTAAAGTCACGTGGTCAGAGAAAAATATTTAGCTCGTCAGTCAGAGAGCGCGATAAGCACGGTTTACAGTGATCGAAAATGCAGATTCAGTTGGCTTGTGGGTAACCAATAAAAAATCTCATAATCTTTTGCGCGCTGCAGGGAAACTGCAAGGTGTGTGTACAAGTTTCGTAAAATTCAGTAAATAAGCCCTCTCCCTTATCTTCCCCGACATTGGCCCCTTCCCTCCCCCTCCCCCCAAAATAGAACATAAACAATACAAAATCCCTCCTATAATATTAATAAAATATGTATAAGTATGGTTTATAATGGTTTTATGAAGATGGTTTCATGGTATAATGGTTTATACCATGCCAAACTTGTGGACGTTATCGTTTTGGCTTGACATTTTAATCCCAAACCCCTCCCAAATTAATAAGCATTCAAATTTCTGTCTAGCTAATTTATTTCGTAAAGTTACAGTGGTATTACTCTAGGTCCCAGAGGTTTTTTAATCCTCCGAACCAGGGTATGGTACTACCGGCGCATTTATTTCACAACAGTGAGGATGTAATAAAACCATTTTAACTGTGACTGTGTCGGAAAATTTCCTGTAAGTAATAACTCAACCTCCCCTCCTTCCCACTCTCCTACTCCAAAAAAAGTCGATTTGAACAAATATACGGTTCAGGGTCTAATCCAACATGGCCGACACGGGTGCGATTTGCGCAAAAGAGGTATGGGGATTTTACTCTGATTGTATTTTTTGTCGCTGATTGACTGATAAGACAATATGCGATCACGTTACTGAAGATAGTCTTTTTACCTTGACTTGACTCACTCACAAGGATTATTTGGATTTTTTTTGCAGAGTTCCTTCAGAAATAACTGTAAATTTGCAATAGCTCTGGTTGTCTGCTTGATCCTTGCAGTTCTCGCAGTTCTGGCAACGCTGGTCGCTGTTTGGGCGTGGTCAAGGTAAGGCGGGTCTCTGACAAATTTTGCATTGCAATTATTATGATCATCTGTCGGATTCTTGTCTTGACTTTCCGCGAAAAAGAAACATACAACATACGACATGTTGCAAGCCAGTCATGTGTGACGTAAATGAAGCAAGAAAAAACCCAAATGCTTTAGGGTCTGTTTCAAGAAGATAGACCCGGGTTTACAAGCAAATTGAAACAGCTACGGTAACCCGGGTACCGGGTCAACTTTTGTTTAAAACTTTTGTATTCCGTTTTGGTCTTTCTCGGCCTAATTCTGGTTCTCGGTTTCAGCAAGGTTTGGCTCTACAGAGTCACCTTGATATAAAAGTAGACAATTCATCATTTAACTCAGTACAGAATTAGTGCAAAATTATTGTAAATCCACCTGGAAATAAAAAAAGCCCTTCAAGTTGCATTTAGCTTTGTTTTCTCATCCAAACCTCAAAAGTTATTTGAAACATTATGCCTGCTTTTACCTGGGTGCTTTATTCGCACCTACGTTTTGAAATTATTTCACGTGCCGACTTGCCATGTACTGAATTGTGAAGCCTTGCCAATAATTACTGCAAACTAAGATTCTGTCGCAGCCAAATTTTTCTTTCCGTGATTAAGTCGATTGTACTTTCATGCGAAGGGTCGGAAAATGAGAGGTCCAGTGGCGGCTAAATACTTTATACACGTTTTACACATACCACACCGTGTTAATCGTTTGTCATTGATGAGTCGAGAGGTCTTGGAACCAGCATTTACCTGTCTCGGGCAGGCGAGTTAGCCCTAGCAAACCGTTTACAAGGTTTATATATATATATAAAACCCGGGTTGTGTCTTCCTGCCCGCTTGTAAACACGCTGATTAAAAAACTAAGGAGGAAGCTTAAAGCACTACGGTAACCTTAATACCAGGTAGCCCTTAAGTGCTAGGGTAACGCTATCTCCTTGTAAATACAGGTACTTAGCCTGTGCTTGACACTGCGAAAGTACGTTCTTGACGTCACTCCAGTTGGTCAGCGTTCTTCGCCATGGCTATCTAAATTCTTCTAATTCACATCATGTGCAAACCTCGCTTTTCTTGTGCACAACTTATGTTGTAGAAAATGCATTGAAATTCTTGAGGTTTACGAGCGTTACACCAAGCTACAAAGTTTGTACTTTAATCCACATTTTTTTGCAATGACTGTTGACTCAACAATAAAGTGACCGCAAGGCTAAAAAACGTATGTGCGCGGTGGCTACAGATTTACATAAATACCTAATACTTGGGCTATCGTCTTTCTCAAGGAATCAGTTAAAGGGGCAGTGTCATGAGATGCGCGTGCGCGCGCGTTTGATTGAATCTTGAAAATATTTGTCCAATGTTTTCGAGTTTGAAATCCAAGACGGCGTCCACAACGGCAGTAGATCTGCCGCTCGCTCGCCGCCTTTGTCGACGCCATCTTGGATTTCATACTTGTAAACACTGGGCAAATGTTTTCAAGATTCACCCAAACGCGCGCGACTGAGGGAGAGACAAGTAGACCATGTGTGCATGTTCTTTTCCCCAGTAACAGAAACCCAACTCTTCTCTCTGTTGACTCTTCCAAGAAGGACACACTTTCCTCGGTTGACTCTTCTAAAGGGAACACACTCAGTCTACATTTGCCTTTAGGTGTAGAAGAAAATGGCAAATCCTCTCTTAACTTTGGTGAGTACGCCTCACCAGTAAGTCGAGTTGTTGAATGTTTTATCGCACCTTGCATATTTCTGCAACAAGTGTTTAATGATCATTTTCATACCTTAAGTCACATTACTGTTTTTTTGTTTGAACCTTTTGACATGAAAAGATAAATTTTTACTCAAAACACAACTTCATTGGAAATGTATGATCTAAAGAAAGCCTTTTTGTGTTCGTTAAAACTGTGAAGACGTTTGGCTTCGGCGGACAATCCATGGCTTTCCATAGGAACTTTTATCTAGAAAGGCAGTTATAGCCATAAATGAGTCCCAATAAACTGTTGAGCTAATGTATCTTTAATATATACTCAAGGTGTACGGTTGGACAACCGGCTTCAGAATTGTCAGGAAACCCACTGGAAGCTTTCTTTTCCAAATATCGACTACGCGTTGTTTGGGTACGACATACTGAAAGGCTACCCATTGGCTACAGGACATGATCCTGGTTTGACGCATCCTATCTTCATGGCCGACTATTCCTCAAGAGGGCAGACGTCCGACTGTCGCTACAGCGTCCCCAAAGGTTTGATTGTTGTGCCAGATGTGTCCTGTGTGACCTCCTTCACCTCTAAAGTGGTTAAGAATCAATTTGACATGTCCAAGTCACTAGAGGCATCCGCAAACATAGAGGGTGAGTACTTTCTCTTCTTTATTCACATAAGTCGAGTCTTCATTTAATCCCCACAATTAATAAATTTCCACTGGTTTGCCGTGGTGTGGACTCTTATTTACCATGATTTACGTCATCACATGGTCAAAATGTTCTGGACTCACGAGGCGCTTCGCCGAGTGAGTCCACAACAAATTTTGACCATGTGATGACGTAAATTGTGGTAAATAAGAGTCCACACCACGGCAAACCAGTGGAAATTTGTTTTTTACCACAATATTTAGAAATATACAAGAAAGTTTTGTTGTATTTCGTTGCAAAGCGTGACACGCTGGCGTCAGCTAGCGTCATATCGTTGTCTGGACTTTTATTTACCACGGTTAATCGACCAATCAGAGTGCGAGAAACTAGTGTGTTGTGGTAAAAACGTTTTTTGTGTTCTCGGTTTCTCCAGGAGGCGGATGGGGCGTTAGTTTCTCCGCTAGTGCGGGCTACAAACAGTCCGTGGCCCAGATGTCGTCGGGTGAGTTCCTGTACGTCATATCCCAGGCGCGGTGTCATTATTACTACAGCGCGTTGGACTTCACCAATCCCCCGCCCTTTAATCCCGGTTTTCTGAACTGGGCCAAGAGATTGGCTGCGCCAGACGTTTCTCAATATGACGTCATCCAGTTCCTCAAATACTACGGAACTCATTTCCTTTCAGAAGTCACGTTTGGAGCGCGATTCGTGAAAAAGCATACCGTCAGTAAAAAAAACTACGAGGAATTGAAGAAACAGGATATTAGCGTGGAGGCGCAAGCAAGTTACTCGGGTCTGTTTAGCCTGGGGGGAGGATTCCGCTTTAATTCTGAGCAAAGTAAAGCCGTCTCCAAATTTGATGAGTTAGTAGAAACTAGCACCATCACCGTGGGAGCCGCTCCACCCAGTGACGGAGACGCCATGACGTGGGCCGCCACGGCTCATGACAACCCTGTGCCAATTCAATACAAACTTTCACTTATCTACAACTTGTTTACGGAACAGTTTGCACAATACTTCAGCTTCAACTTCACGGCTGTGCGGGAAAGACTGCAGAGCGCGCCAATACAGTACTGCGAGGTTATGAAGAAAAAAGGAGATGTGCGTTTATGTGAAGACATCACCGGCCTAGACGGTTGGCAAACGACTTTCCCGGGTTTTTATGTAAACTCTCCTGCAGGTAATCACTTTCTTTCATTACATGTAGACGCTTGAAAACCGGTTAGTTTAATGATGGACTAAAGTTTTTTGCAATAAGCCTTCATTTTAACTTTATAATTAGAAATAGATCGTCAAATGTGTACTGCTTTATATAAATGGTCAACATAATGTATGTGAAGGTAAGACTAGACCTGAGCATCTCATCGTTTACAGTGGGAGCATCAAGTCTTCGTCTCTCATTTCTCCAGTTGAATCGCTGAATAGGAAAGCGTGTAATTAATGTCAAAGGCAATCAGAATATCCAGTTATTTTCATCGACGGTACAGTGCCTTGCCTATAAAATAGGTTTATGAGTTTCGGTCGAATTGAAAAGTGGTATCGATCGTCACCATTGACCAAATATAACCCCCCCCCCCCCCCCCCCCCCCATCTGCAATAACTGTATGCACAGGGGAGTAGTCTGACACGTGTTTATTGTTTTCGCAGGATATAGGTCTGTGTTCGGTACAAGTGAAGAGGATTGCAAACTGCTCTGTTTACAAGAAGACGCGTGTGTGTGTGTAGACTATTGGCCTAAAACGAGGGACGGATATTGCAGTTTCTATAATGGCAGTGAGGACTTTGAACTGGGGAGGGATACAGCAGCAAGCGATGGGAAACTACTGGCTGTATTTTTACCGTCAATACAGAGACTTAAGAAAAACTTGATGTTCAATAAAAGAAGACTTGAGAATATCCTTGCGCCCACTAGCAGTGTGTCCGTTTCCACAACTGAAGAATGCAGCGAGTCGTGTGCTCAAGCTGTTTATTGTCGGGTTTTTGTCATGTGCAACCGTAACGGCCAAGACAGCTGGTGTAAGACGACCAAAGGGAACTGTTACTTGTACAGTGAAGACAGCATCGGCGACACCTTGATCAAGGATGTCAATTCAGAAGTTCACTTCGTGTGGAATAACTCTAAGTGAAAACTTTTTTTTCATTCAGGCCCATAACACTTAACAGTAGACCCCATCTAGGCCCTCTCAGACAGGACTTCATGACGCGTGTGCTGTGGTTTTTGTGCCGACGAAAAACAGTTCCTCGGACAGTTTAACAAGTCGCTTTCCTTTCACAATTTTAGAAAGTCGGGTCGCACCTAGTATAGAGGGTTTGCACGGCGGCCATGCTGGATGGTAGGAATAGTGAAGTATTTTTTCATTATAATTTTATTATTTTCCCAGAGGAATTGGATTCAATTGTTCCTGATATGCCATCCAACATGGCCGCCGTGCAAACTCTCTATTAGTCTGTTGTTGTTTGACATTTTATTGTCTCGTTTGATCAGTTGCTTTCTTGAGTTTCAGATTTAGGGGGCAAATTTTCAATGGATATATCAAGAAATCTAGTTATATTTCCCATAGTCTGGTAAAAGGAAGGACACTAGAACGGAAAATATAGTTCTTGTTTTCAGTCAGGTCAGTTTCAGTAGTTTGGCTCACCCACTGACCCGTTCTGAGAAAGGAATGTAAGGGTCGGAGCTCGTAATCAGTTCCTTGATTTGTTGAAGCTAATGTGAAATGCAGTTGTAGGGTTTTTTTTCTGCAAGTAATTTTTTAAAACTTCTATTTTATCCCCGCTAGCTGTGATTATTTGTGATCTAATTAGTTAGTGCTACATTTTCAGCTCAGTTTGATTGGGGGGCTACAGTTGACATTAGAGCAGCTGTTAGTGAAAGCTGCAACTTAGGAAATACGTTGCTAGATTATCCGATTCGTCCTGACAGGACAAACGTGATTTTATAAGGCCAATTTACACGTGTATTGTTTTGTAACACTTTTAATTAAAAGAGCTGTTATTTGCTCGGCTATAAGCTTTTCGGAACTCATTCTGTTTGTTTGTTTGTTGGAGAGTAAGAAAAGCAACGAAAGGAGAGGTCCCGCGAGATCCTAACCCCACCCCACTCCGTCATGACTATTGCCCAGTTTACATCGGCTACAAAGAAACAACATGGCGGACGACCTGGAAGAAACGCCGAGTAAACGTCAGTTTTTGGGTAGCACTGGTTCACACGGCTCAGAAGGATATCCTCTTTCATCGATAAATTCTAGCAGTTACCATATTTCTAGTACACGAACAATCATCACGGAAAGAATCTCGCAAAACCGGCACCAAATCGCCTTGAAAGTCATCAAAATTTTAATCAATCAACCAATCAATCTTTATTTGGCATATATTTACAACCGTTTGTCTAGTCTATCAAGTAATATCTAGCAGCAGGAGATCTCTGCAAGCTCGGTTGAACTTTTCTGAGGAGACCCCCCTTCATATTGTGAATTTTTAAGCCTACAAATGAATAATTTATCACTAATCAATAGGAGACAAATTAATAGACTTGTTTGGGCAAATTGATTGTTTATTAGACTCGAAGTTGACCCCCGGTGAGGGAGGGAGGGGCAAAAGACTAGCGAGTGAACTGGAGATCTAACCGGCGAAAGGTGCGAAATGCTGAATCACGAGGAGGAAATCTGATAACCGATATATTACGCAACGCGACTAAATAATGGAGCAAATATAGAATACCCGTCCACACATAAATTATAATATAAATTATAATGTAAATTATTGTAGAACAAGGCAATGATATACAATAGACTGTATTGAAATGGAAGCAGTGGCCGGGTATTCTCTACTTTAGCCTTTTTATCAGCAAAACTGTAACAATGTTTCTTTTTGTTTTCTAAGCAGTCATTTATATTGTGGTACTTAGTACGAAGTCTTTCAATTAACTCTGTCAGTTGTCAGCTGTGCAAAACCAGTCCACCCCAAGCATTTTAAGTGCTACTGTCAGTTAAATGGTCTTGATTTTTCAGGCTTATGATACTGAAAGTTATTTCACCAAGATGCACGAGGAAGATGGAGGACTTGGAAGATGCTGGTCAGCAGTGAGGAAGGACTGGGCCACAGGCTTCAGATCCAAACAGGTGAAATCTTCTCTATCAAACTTGTTGACTGTCTCTCCACCATCACTCACTGATTCTCTTGTTGTTGTTGTTGTTGTTGTTGTTGTTTTGATGTCTAGGGTTTCTTCAGGTGGATCATGCCTGGACCTACACCATGAAACATGAATGCTTTCAACTGAAGGCTGTTCCTGGCTCAGTGGACAGCATGGCTGACTGAATGGAAGCCGACTGTAAGTATGTTTAAACAGTGATCTTATTTAAGCAGTATAACATGTGCTTTCATGTTTTTGTACTCTTATATAAAATGTGGGATGTTATTAACATGTGAAAAAGTTCAAAACCATGAGCCGCTTCAGCAAGTGGTTTTGAACATTTTTGAGTGTTCTCACAACATCAAAGACATGGAAATGCATGTTATATTGTTTTTATATAATAACAAAACATGCTTTTATATAATAACAAAAAATGTTTTTTAGCCAATCAAAATGCATGTAGTAGCATAGTTATTTCATAAATAATTAAAGAAATATATGCCAGGGGAGAGGGGAGGGGGTACTTCTAAAAATTTTGGGTGGGAGTGTGCCACCTGGGACTGAAAACCCTTACCCTATTTCAGACCAAAATTTGCGATTTTTGACCCTATTTCAGACCAAAATTTGAAATTTTTGACCCTATTTCAGACCAAAATTTGCGATTTTCGACCCTATTTCAGACCAAAATGTGCAAGTTTTGACCCTCTTTCAAACCAAATGCCAAAATCTCCAACCCTATTCCAGACCAAAAGGTTAAATTTGATGCCCTATTTCAGATTAAAATGCTGAAAATGATACTCTTTGGAGTGGCACATACCTATATGGCTCATATATGGGATTACCCCCCACCCCAGGAATGTATGTAGCTCTGGAAGACCTGGTCAGCTGTGTCTATATTCATGCCCATGATACATAAAGTCTTTTGTTTTGAAAGGTGTCATGTATAAGGTATTTTGTAAATATTATGACATCCCCATTGGTTTATTCCTTGTGAGTTTACTGAACTTATGCACCTCTATTTATTACTACACTTATCACTCACACTTCCACATGCACAGCATTACAATATGGAACAATATTCCTGGGACAATCAAAAAAAGCAAGTTATCATATAAAAAAAAATTAAAAAAGAAATCCTTTTTTGCCAAATAACCTCAATTAGCATGCTACAAGATATTTTACATTTACTGGATAAATTACATTATATTTGAGCGCTTTTCGGGTGACTGTTGAAAACCAAAACCAAAGCAATCACAGAGCAAAAAAACTCTAGTCGAGCAAAAACACGCCCAACCTATTAGAAGTACGAGCGAACATGAAAGGCTACAAAAGATGTGTTAAGGAATATGGAGTGCACTTTGAGTGGCTCCCATGCTTATCTCCTGATGCAGAGTTTCTGCTTTAATATGCCGTACACCACTAAGTGAGGCTGAGGTCCCTTATTGTTTACAAAAACTAAGATGGGGGTCTCAGTTTTCGTAAAACTAAGACCCCCTGCGGAAGATTCAAAATGAGGTGAGAATAGGTCAGTTATGGCGACAGATAAACGTGTCATGCGAAGGCTGGGCTTATGATACTTTGCGAAACGAAACGAAACGAAACAAGAAGTGATACTTTGCGAAACAAACGTAAAGTGATACTTTGCGAAACAAGAAGTGATACTTTTATTACACCCGTAATTCGAGGGTGTCTCGAAAACTAAGACCTAAGACCTGAGACGTAAGACCTCGAAAACTAAGACCCCCCTAAAAAATAACCGTTTTGCTTCGTAACTGCTTTTACAGGAAGCCGGTCTACGGAGACGTCAAACAATGCGGTCCTTTACATACATCTTATTCGATGGTTTAGCGCGTAATACGGGCCGTTCTATGACTATGACATAGTTTAACCATATAAGGTCGCAACAGAGTGCCGGTACGGGAGCGTATTACACACTTCAAATCCGTATTACACACTTCAAATCCGTATTACACACTTCAGATCCGTATCACACTGTAGAAGACCGGTTTAGACGCGCGCGCATCACAAATAAATCAAAGATTTTTCTGAGTGCATGGTAAAACGGTGCGACGAAAGTCTGACTTTTCAGATACAAGACTCTTCCATCGAAAGAAACTGTTACTGGATAATTTGTCAAGGAAGGGAAAGCACAGTTCAGTTGGTGGAAAGCGAACAATTGCCATGGACAACGGCAGTTCTGAAAGCAGTTCGTAAAGTTTTCCGCACGATGCCGTCACTGTAAACACTGCAAAATGATTTTCGCCGTGTACGAACACTGTTTTGAGTGGTTCCTTTGCTGAAAGGGGTCTTAAACTTTATACAACCAGGCAGGAAATCGGTGAGTTGTTAATAATCTATAACTTGACAACGTGTCGGCAGTAAAAATCCTAGTTGTGTTACAGTTTCAGATCCTTCAACGTACACATTCGCTGGCTCTGTTCTTGTGTTTATTCCTTAACTACTCCAAGAAAATAAAACCCTGTTTTGAGTACAAAGCTGTTTGCTATTGAAGAACAAAAATGGTTAAAAGTTTAAGCGAAGTGATCGATTTCAACCGCTCGAAGCACGTTTGTTCGCTGAATATTTAATCTGTCGAAGCAAGCATTTTCGTCTCCAGCGCATTTATCTCAGCACATTTAATCTGAATTGAACTTCGATCATTTGGTGGCATAACTTCTTTAATTTTCTCTGTCAAGAGCTCAGTTTTCACTGTGTGAAAAAAGCCATGTGGATGAGTTGGGATGACACGGAGTTTCGGTTTCCCCTGGCGGTAGTGGTGGTTTACTGACCGGGATGTTGGTCCGTTTAAGATCTCTATGTGCAATCCCCTTCCCGTGCAAGAATTGCATTCCACTTGCAACATCTGTAGCGATCTATAGCATAACATTTGCACCAATACCTTGACAGTTCTGCTCGTCAAGACAGTTTACCAGACTCCTTAGGGAACTAACCTTTCCCTCGCCGCCGAAAATCCCCGGATCGAAGTATACATACTCCAGCATGAGAGCAAGTGGCTCACAACAAAACGCTTTAAACTGTACGATGTTTTCATGCTTCAAACCGCGTGTAGTAACAGCCTTGCTTCCTTAAGCCTGGTCCTCACTAGCGCATAAGCATAAAGCATAAGCATAAGCATAAGCATAAGAATAAGAGAGCGACAGTGGCGACATAAGCATAAGCATAAGGAACGAACATGTTTGATCCTTATGCTTATGCTTATATCGCCACTGTCGCTCTCTTATTCTCATTCTTATGCTTATGCTTATGCGCTAGTGAGGACAAGGCTTTAGTAAACGCCCGTTGCGAGCTGTCGGCTGTACTGAGAAGCTTTTTAGCAGCAACCTTTGGCTTCTGTTTTGCGTTCCGTCGTTGAAACGCGCAACGAACACAACACCAAATGAACCCTGGCCAATGAGCTCTTTCTCGTAGAGGTCGCCCCATTTGAACTGTGGAAGATCGCCCAAGTTGATCGATTTCTTTTTCTTCGAACAAAACGCCAGGGGAACCGAAACTCCGTCATCGCAACTCATCCACATGGCTTTTTTCACACGGTGAAAACTGAGCTGTCGCTGTCAAATGACAGAGTCGGGTATCGAATTACAATCAGTGGCAATTTCCGTCAATTCTACTTTTTTGTTGAAACTCGAATTTGGAATCACGAAAATAAAGGAAAAACCAATTCTTAGCGAGGTATTCTTTCTTGGGAAAGTTGAAATACCCCAATTATTTTCTACGTCGTTGTATTCGGTCTGCAACGTAAATATTCTCGACCTTTCTGAATAAAAATCTCGATCTTTTCTGAGATTTGTTTCGGCCAGTAGTTTGGGGAAATGTCAGACATTTTCTCACGTTTGTCTGTCGGTTCGTGTCTCGGAACAAGCCTTTCTCATGCTGTTCCCACGTGACTTTACAAAAAAACAACTTCGCGCCACTTGCTTGCCGGGTTTTGGCGCGACGACACGTGCACGGCAAGATGTCTTTTGTAAAAGTTAAACGAAAGGGCAAACTGGTGAAGGTAAAAATATCAGACTTAACAGTTAAAAGCATTTCAATGATCTTTAAGAGCGAGTTCGTGTAAATATCACCTATGCCGTGCAGGGTAGAAAAATCAAAATTATCCAAACTTTGTCATGATGAAGGCTTTATGTATCTAGTTATAAAAATATAAGTTTTAGTTCGTTCAGTTTCTTATTTCATTTTTGCGGCAACAGTTCCTTCCCGGTGTTCTGCGAGAAGACAAAATCGACCTAAAAATAATGCTTCCATTATCGGCTCTAATGGAAAAACTGGGATATAAACATAACAGCTTAAATTATGGCATGCGAGTGGGGTCTTTCCCGTATACATAACCGTTGTCAAATGTAAATTTGATTGAAACCAAAATTTTTGACCGATTTTTTAGTATTAACCACTTTGAGCGACGTTTTCTCACGCGAAAAATATGCTAATTTCATCACCAAAAATCGCGTCCTGGTACATGGCTTTGCAATTAAAGACTATGTTCATCGGCAAAAGAAATGTTCCTTCTGTGATTCTGTGAAATAAAATCATGGGGTAAATGAAATGGTGAATTTTGGAAACGCCAAGTATACATGGTACTTGCACACAAAATGTGACCTTGTGACCTTTGAAGACGCGTGACATTCGAAAACAATAACAATACGTGACCGCAGCATTTTTTGGATTTTATGAAATCGTTGTACAAATATCGCCTAGATTTAATGTAGAATTGCCAAAAGAATGTTCAGCTGAAGATGAGACGGCAATTTCGTCCGAAAATGTTCTTTCTTTGATTTGACGATTTGGTGGTTCAAGTTTACAAAGAAACTTGCATTTGTAACGCTTGGAATAAAAGTTATCTCTTATTTGAATTTGAATGAATAAACGGAAAGGGCCGATGTATCTGTTTTTATGTAGGTCTTTCTCACCTCAAAAAGGACGAAATTCGAGATTTGCCGTATTAGAAAAAATGCTTGATCAATCGCATGTGTCGATTTCATTTTATCGCTTTAGAAAGCACCAGTATCCCCGACTATCAGTTATTTTGGTTCTATTTTCTGTCGAAAAATTCATAGCTTTACAACTGTGTATTAACTGTCAACCTTATGTAATAGGATCACGTTCCGTGCAGTCACGTCCCATCTTAAGATTCGTGTTATGTCATCAATTTTATCTTTGTTTCCATTTATTATCGTATAAGGATTGTATTCTCTATTCATCTAGTTCGGAAACGCCTAGGAAATGCCTATGATATTTTGTAATGTTCGTAATCAATAGCCCTATTATTCTGTATGTTATATCTATCCGTGCATCATTCGATTAGTTCAGAGTTAGACTTGGGTAAAATCCCTCTGTAAAGCCATTTTGCAGAATCTCGGGAATAAAGTATTTGCCATCTGCCCATTATTTGAGAACATCGACGGGCTTAAGTCAGTGGTGGTCTTTCCGAAGCACCATGGCTTCGTGTGGGTATTCTCAAATTGTTGGAGGACCTTGTGGCTCAAGTCCAGGCAATCCAGCAATTTCCCAATGCGTGATTGTTGGTGAGTACCGTAAAGATATCAAGGCGCATTTGAAAAGCCATGAAGTTCTGGACTCTTCCCTGGATTCAGAGGCGAGGCTCTTTCTGGCACGGGCAGGTAAATTATATTTTTTTGATTCTACGATTTCCGTTACCCTGGGCCCACTTGTTCAAAGCTCAGTGTTAGGTTAATCCTGAATTCGAAATGTTCCCATTTTGTGCGTGCAACGCATCTTATGATTACTGTACTTTTTTTTCCAAGGTATTTTTGAGACAAGCGACGTTGTTCTTGTTGTCACGATATGCCCACGGCACCACGACACATTTGGCATTAGATGGCGCTGCAACAGAATGAATAAATTGCACGTGCCCGAGTGAGTGGGCATCGCACAAGGCCGTGAAAGGAGACCGCGGGATTAACCTTGCTCAGTCTGAAAGACTCTTCCGGCTAACTCAAGTGCTGATCCCTGTCGCTTCACGTAAGTTTAATTCAAAGCAGCAAGTCAGCTGTCAGCTTGCGAATTTGAAAAAAGTAGTTTTGCGGGAGTTTTTAGTTTTTAGTTTTTAGTTTTTTAGTTTTTATGTTTTTAGTTTTCGGTTCAGAGATTATACTGGTTGAATATATATTAAAGGATTTCCATATTTTCATTCCATAATATCATTTCACTTGAACAGTCTGAGGACGCAACCAAACCTCTGGCGGTGACCACCCTCAGTGTTAATGACTTTAATACCTACTCCCGCAAAACTACTTTTTTCAAATTCGCAAGCTGACAGCTGACTTGCTGCTTTGAATTAAACTTACGTGAAGCGACAGGGATCAGCACTTGAGTTAGCCGGAAGAGTCTTTCAGACTGAGCAAGGTTAATCCCGCGGTCTCCTTTCACGGCCTTGTGCGATGCCCACTCACTCGGGCACGTGCAATTTATTCATTCTGTTGCAGCGCCATCTAATGCCAAATGTGTCGTGGTGCCGTGGGCATATCGTGACAACAAGAACAACGTCGCTTGTCTCAAAAATACCTTGGAAAAAAAAGTACAGTAATCATAAGATGCGTTGCACGCACAAAATGGGAACATTTCGAATTCAGGATTAACCTAACACTGAGCTTTGAACAAGTGGGCCCAGGGTAACGGAAATCGTAGAATCAAAAAAATATAATTTACCTGCCCGTGCCAGAAAGAGCCTCGCCTCTGAATCCAGGGAAGAGTCCAGAACTTCATGGCTTTTCAAATGCGCCTTGATATCTTTACGGTACTCACCAACAATCACGCATTGGGAAATTGCTGGATTGCCTGGACTTGAGCCACAAGGTCCTCCAACAATTTGAGAATACCCACACGAAGCCATGGTGCTTCGGAAAGACCACCACTGACTTAAGCCCGTCGATGTTCTCAAATAATGGGCAGATGGCAAATACTTTATTCCCGAGATTCTGCAAAATGGCTTTACAGAGGGATTTTACCCAAGTCTAACTCTGAACTAATCGAATGATGCACGGATAGATATAACATACAGAATAATAGGGCTATTGATTACGAACATTACAAAATATCATCCCCGAACGAAGTGAGGGAAATACTCACGACACTAATGCAGTAATATTATACCGCCTACTTGGGGACTCCAAGCCTGTCGCCATCTCGAAATTTAACGTTGTCTGTCAGTCTGTCTGTCTGGCGTACGACTTTAGGCGCGGTTACCCCGCTAACCAATAACAAAGGCCGGATCGATCACGTGTGCCCTGTTGTTTTACTCGGAATAACTTAGAGAAATTAGATTTGAACGAAGCATTTAGATTTGAACGAAGTAACAATATATTGTAGCTGCGTTCACGAAAATGGAAAACTTAACTGAAAAACTTGAAACACAACAGTCTCGCGAAGCTCGTCTTCAAATGAGAAGGGAACAGGCACGAGCAAGGCGAAATCGTGAAACGAGCGAACAACAGCGCATGAATGCCGATCGAAAGCGACATGAACGGAAACGGGTAACGCAGACAACTCCGCAAAGAGAACAGCGCTTGAACGCAAATCGGAAACTTCAGGAGAAAAAGCGGGCCGAAGAGAAGACTCCACAAATTAAGACAACAGCGCATGAATGCCGACCAAAAGCGACATGAACAGAAGCGGGTAACACAGACAACTCCGCAAAGGGAACAGCGCTTGAAAGCAAATCGAGAGCTTCAGACGCCGTTTTGTGTTAAACTCAGATACTTATTTAGAAAGGACAAGCAACAAAGGTTAGTCAGTGGAAATCGAACAATCACCGTGACAAATATATATTTTGTAACTCGATCACTTCAAGAATGTATTAAAATCTGTATGCTGATCATTTTCCCTCGAAGTATTGTTTTACTACGCTTCTGTCGCCAGTTTCGGCTACCGTATTTGCTCAGAGCAATCGGAACTTGGAGTCTTGAATGATTTAGTCAGATGTCTTATTTTTCTGTAATCTGACACGCGGTGATTGCAGCGAGAATCGTTCACAAGCCCTTAGAAGTATTACTGGGTCTGAAGCCCGTGTATAATTTGAAGTAAACTGTTCAAGTTTTGCTTTGATTCTGGGAGAAATTTTGCTGTTTTGAGTGGGTTCACATACAAAACAATTCGAGCCTATTAAATATGCATGCCTGAGTCTGGTGCATGCGGTAGTAAAAACAAATCGCACATGAAGCCTATTTAATTGTACTGTCTATGAATTCAAAATTGGAAAATCAGTGTTCCTTTTTTCCCGTACTACGACGGCCGACCAACTTCAAACTTTAAGTATTAAATTTCGAGAACGTGCTTGGCAGACTGTATGAATTAATTTGACGTGCCGACCGTGGGAAATACGTACTTCGTCACGCAATCGATTCTTTTTTCAACGCAAAAGTATAACACACACCATTCTTTTTCTCCTTCCTTTGCGTGTAGCACTTGAGTTCGAAGAAAAGATTGAGTGAACATTTCGGTAAAACAAAGGCTACTCTTATTGGGAGTTACCAAAGTAAAAGTCCCATCAATGGCAGAGTGAGGGGGTATATGCGATTATCGTATTTCTAGTAAACTTGAACTACCAAATCGTCAAATCAAAGAAAGAACATTTTCGGACGAAATTGCCGTCTCATCTTCAGCTGAACATTCTTTTGGCAATTCTACATTAAATCTAGGCGATATTTGTACAACGATTTCATAAAATCCAAAAAATGCTGCGGTCACGTACTGATTGTTTTCGAATGTCACGCGTCTTCAAAGGTCACAAGGTCACATTTTGTGTGCAAGTACCATGTATACTTGGCGTTTCCAAAATTCACCATTTCATTTACCCCATGATTTTATTTCACAGAATCAAAGAAGGAACATTTCTTTTGCCGATGAACATAGTCTTTAATTGCAAAGCCATGTACCAGGACGCGATTTTTGGTGATGAAATTAGCATATATTTCGCGTGAGAAAACGTCGCTCAAAGTGGTTAATACTAAAAAATCGGTCAAAAATTTTGGTTTCAATCAAATTTACATTTGACAACGGTTATGCATACGGGAAAGACCCCACTCGCATGCCATAATTTAAGCTGTTATGTTTATATCCCAGTTTTTCCATTAGAGCCGATAATGGAAGCATTATTTTTAGGTCGATTTTGTCTTCTCGCAGAACACCGGGAAGGAACTGTTGCCGCAAAAATGAAATAAGAAACTGAACGAACTAAAACTTATATTTTTATAACTAGATACATAAAGCCTTCATCATGACAAAGTTTGGATAATTTTGATTTTTCTACCCTGCACGGCATAGGTGATATTTACACGAACTCGCTCTTAAGTATCACCGCTCCTTCGATTTCATCTTCCAGGTAAACTCCTTTCATCGCATTCAACTCAAAGATCATTGAAATGCTTTTAACTCAGTTTTAAGTCTGATATTTTTACCTTAACCAGTTTGCCCTTTCGTTTAACTTTTACAAAAGACATCTCGTCGTGCACGTGTCGTCGCGCCAAAACCCGGCTAGCAAGTGGCCCGAAGTTGTTTTTTTGTAAAGTCACGTGGGAACAGTATGAGAAAGGCTTGTTCCGAGACACGAACCGACAGACAAACGTGAGAAAATGTCTGACATTTCCCCAAACCTGCTGGCCGGAACAAATCTTAGAAAAGATCGAGATTTTTATTCAGAAAAGGTCGAGAATATTTACGTTGCAGACCGTATACAACGAAGTAGAAAATAATTGGGGTATTTTAACTTTCCCAAGAAAGAAGAGCGCTAAGAATTGGTTTTTCCTTTATTTTCGTGAATCCAAATTCAAGTTTCAACAAAAAAGTAGAATTGCCGGAAATTGCCACTGATTAATTACGGGTGTATTTCGCAAAGTATCACTTCTTGTTTCGCAAAGTATCACTTTATGTTCGTTTCGCAAAGTATCACTTCTTGTTTCGTTTCGTTTCGTTTAGTTCCGCAAAGTATCAGAAGCCTAGGCCCATGCTCGAGTAGCGTCCCATTGTCGTAGAGCAGATAACTTCATTGACTGGATAAGCCTATCGAACGGATAAAAGCACTATCCTCTGTATAATTAATCATCCAATGGATAAAAAGTAGTTGCACAAAGCATAACGTCGCGAATAACTATATCCTACGGATAGTTTGCTATCCGCACGAAAGGGGATCGTTGTTGTGGCGAATGCCCAGCTTGCTCTTCGAAAAGTGCATCCCTTGAGGCCAAGAATCGGCTTCTGATGAGGTGCTGCTAGTTTCAGGGGCCGCCAACTGGCCAACGAATAATAATTTATTTGATTGATTATCGATGCCTTGCCGTTGATCTACCTCGATCTCCCGCTCGATTTTCGTTCACTGGCTGTACACAGTTTCGATTGATTAATATTTATCTGCTCGAAACCTAAACAGTAAAGCAAAACCAAAGTAGTACTACTCGACATGTAATTGTTAATTTGTTGACCTAAAAGATAAAATACTGTTTTACCAGAGGAACTCTGGTGACCAATTTTGGACAGCTTGCAGTTGAGCTCAGCCATGCAATGAAATCATGCGATTAAAAAGAAACAAAAAGAATCAGTGAAGGCCTGATTGCAAAATTGAAATTAAAAAAAATGGTAATGACAATGAAATTATAAAGTTGAAATTGAAATGAAAATCAATAAAAAGAACTGATTCATTGATTATCAAAATGTGACGGTGAAGGTTTATTTACAAAATATTTAGCAGGCTAGTTTGAAGTCTCGTGGGGGATATTTGAAGTGTATTTTGTTGCAGTAGAAATTTGTATTACTATAATTCAAGATATATCAAAGGTGAATTTGGGCAAAATGAGACAAGAATTATAGCAGAACAAAAGCAATAAAAAAGCTGCATGAGATGGCATGAAACGACTGGTAACGGAGGCAGCAGTTTTGGATCAACAGTACAAATTGATTGGCGCATAAGTGGCGCAGACTGTAGGTTAGAAGTGCCAAGTCGAGACGATTTTAACGACGATTTTTCGCGCAACACCAAGGAAGGCTCAGGCTGTGAAATGCGCTGCTGCTTTTATATAGCTGGACAAGTTTGATGCAAGTGGAATGTTTCGCCGTTACGTTGGCAGATTTAACTGGACCATGAATAGAACATAACCATGACTAAACCAGTCTCTGAATAGTATCCAACTGCATATATAATATTCAGTGTTTATTTAGTGTTGCAAGCATGGCTGCCCGTGACTGGTTTTGGGCTCCACGTGCCATTAACTGCATTTTACACTGAACGTTGGAAATGCTTTAGTAGGAATCCCAGTGTAAATTTTCCACAATTGTAGTGGTTTAATACCATTGTGGCAGAAGTATAGACCACGAGTTTCACTATTTCTGTCGCTACTGCTAACTTTAGTCACGTGACAAACGTTTATTACTCTATCGCGTGACCAGTTTCTTATTCATGGTGCTGGCATTCTTTGTTGAAGCTAAGTGAAAATATGATTAAGATCTGGCTACTGCACAGCTTTCTTGCCTGATTAAATTATCCCCTATACTAGATTCTGTAAACAACCAACTGCCCAGTTTGTGGTACATGTCATATTATAACACCAAAACTGTTGCATTCGTCAAACGCTTCCTTGCGATTATTTTTACCGAGTTTAGTCTAAAGTCAGTTCCGGCGATGGGAAAGCATCGTGTCTCTCAAACAATGAACCATCCTTACATTCATCTGACTATACTCACTATTAAAGATAAGGGTCAAGTATTTTATAACCATTTATTATACAACTCCCTTAGTAACGTGAAAATACCGCATAGTAACGTGCGAATAACTCCATAGACACGTAAAAAAGATACAGCCGTATTCAACGTTGCTAAGGAAAAAGCTTTTTCTTCATTCGCTGCCGTTAATTCTTTTCTTTCGCTTTTAGTCGTATAAAAGTCGCCCTGTGCACAGCTGGTATTTACATCACTTCTAGAGATTATTAAGCAAAGAAATTAAGAAGCACAGAATTTTAAACTGACCTGGCTTACTATCCGATACGCAAAATCGAGCACGGAGACCAGCTTCTTCGTCAGAAAAATCAACTGAATTTGCCGCAACATAACTAATCTTCCGTTCCACAAAATGTCAGACCACACACCACAGTTCGGTTATCAGGCCATAGTGTTTCCAGCCAGATCAATATTTCTGAGAGCAGTTTAAGAATCCCTGTCAATCTCGAAACGAGTTCTTGTCGGCATTCAACACGACAGCCGTTGGATTTGCCTCGGCGTGTAATTCCAGTCCAAGATCTATGGCATCGACTTGCAACAACAGGCAATGATTACCTCTATCGAGAAACGGCAATGCGAACTGTACCACCACTGGTCACAAGATAAAATCCTTTTCATACTTCATAAGCGAGGGGAAGGCGAGAACTGGCTGTTTGTTGATTCATGGCACTCGACGAAAATGAAAATGTTGACACATCTCGTTCCTCCAATTTGTTCTGTTTATGACCACATTATGTGATGTAGTATCTCAGATCTCCCCGCAAACTTTGTTTAAAGTACCTCTTTCAGCTTCAATGTTACTCGGCTCAGAAAACAACGACTAGAAGTACTGCAAGTACAAAATCCGCGCTTGCTTAAGGTGGTGTTACACTGGTCGATTTGGAACGACGATTTGCAACGACACAATGTTGCGCTAAAAATCGTACCCCATTGTGAACAATTTTTCCCGATGTTTGCAGTGCTGCAACGCGTTGCAAGTTTTTGAAAGCGATTCAAAAACTTGCAACACCGCTGCGTGAATTTGAAGCGAATTGACGTTGCAAATCGTCGTTGCAAATCGACCAGTGTAACACCAGCTTTACACTGCACACGGCACTAAACTTGATTGACATATCGCGCGCGGAAAAGATGTCACTTTGGTCACACAACGTACCACGATTTAAAAATAATCTTTTACTAAGGGAGTTGTATAATAAATAACTTATTAGACACTTAGGCGTGTAGTACGGCTGTATATTTTTACTCGTCGTTTGTATTTTGGCTCGCCGAAGCGGCTCGCCAAAATACTGCACGACTCGTAAAAATATACAGCCGTACTACACGCCTAAGTGTCTAATAAGATATATTTATTACACCACTTCACATTTTCGAGTGCAAATACGGGCCTAAACGAGTGTAAAGATGGGAGTGTATTGCACTCGTCAGGAACCAGATCAACTGGTTTATTAGCTTACGTGATCAGTTTTCGCAAGCAAAGTTTACGAACGCGTCATTTTTTGTTCCATTTTGCGCGCGGCGAGAATGTTTGCCCTGCTTCGTTTGTCGTGTAATAAACAATTTATTACACGAAAATTTGTGCAATACGGCTGTATTTTTACTCGTCAGTTTTATTTTTACTCGCCTGCGATTCGTAAAAATACTCCGCCGTCCTTCCCGTGTAATAACCATGTATTCAGGTGCTTTACGGTACTTGTAAAAATTCAGTCGTGCTCTTTCATAGAGTACAGTTGTGTATGCAACGTCTTATGCCGTAAATGTACATTAGGAACTTGGTGTTCAGTTTATGCATCGCCAGAAATTTCAGACATCCGGTTGCGCCATCTCGGAAGAGGCATCAGGTTTCACGCTGACAGCCGCTCAAGAAATAACAAAGAAATGTATGGGATCTGATAATAAATTGCGCTTTTCGCTTAACTGAAGCACGTTCGTAAAAATGTCTGGGCAGCATTTGGAAGAGGGAAGCTTCCTAAGCACAACAGTACAAAAAATATTTATCTCCGGTAAAATTCGATGTGTACTTTTTTGAATTTAAAATTTCGGCCGACGTAAGAAGGGATTGATAGCAGAATACGCTCAAAACCGGCTACTGTCACTTTTTAAGCTGCATTTAATACAAGAACCTTGGGTAAAACGCAAAATGTCTACCCCGTACCTGATTGTCGAAGGATTGAACATCTCCTGTGAAGCCTCAGTCAGTCCCCTGGAGCAAATTCGATGTGTACTTTTTGTGTTTGAATTTGCAGTTCACAGCCAGCCATGGCGAATACCTCCCGTGAAATACGCTGACTTCGGATGTTGATATTTTGGGCTGGGAAGCTCCAAATCGCATGAAAATTGCACCAAACGAAAGCTAATTTCAACTAGGTCGTTCAGCGGCACGTCTCCTAAACGTAGCAGTCTCTTTTTGAACCGGAGAAACCCATCCCTCCCCCACCCCACTGAGGCAAAGTACGTAACAATGTTGAATGTGTGAATGGCGCATGCTCATACCGCACGCCGCTGGGAAAGACCGGAAGCAATCGTGGACGCAAAATGTCCGGAATTTCTGGCGATGGGTCACATAGTTTGCATTTCTGTAGCATTCAGAGTGGGCTGCAGGGAATAAATCAATAGATGGGCCCTGCATGCTCATTGAGGGGAATAAATTGCCCATGGTAACCGGCAAAATACATGAGCTTCTCCCCGGATCATTACTCCTGTAAAAGGACGTGCTCCTTGCACCATTGATCAGCTGTCCTTGTCCATCATGGTACTGAAACGTGCAGCAGGCCGCTGTCCACATGTAACGCGGTACATTTACCCGGTACTCTTTCTTCCCGGAATTGGCTCGGTATGTGCGGCTTAGAGTAGACCAGCCTTGATAATCACTAAAGCCTGATTCACCAAAGAACCTCGGCTTTCTCCTCCGTAATCTGGGAGATGTCGATGGAATTGTGCCGACTACAATATACATTCGAACATTCTGTGTTGGCGAACGATTATGCGACAAGCAATTATTCTGACCCCAGGTAACAAGGTCCTTTTCTCTGGCGTTCCACTGACCGCTATTAAATATTCCGAACTGCGGGACGGCGTTTGTGTACGTGAAGGTAGATCTGATCCTGGCAGGATCTCCCCTACCGTAGTGTGCCGCCACCAAGTGACCCTTGTGGATTCGCGATGTGATTATAAATGGCGAGGTGCATGGCTGTCGCAACGGTACCCTCCTATTCGAATGTGCCTTCAACCATTCCACGTCGACAAAGTAGTTTCCAGGCTGTGATTCATAACATATGTTTCTTGCTAAAGCATCCTCGTAGTCCTGATTTGTTTGTTGAAACTGCTCACTTAGTCTGGAATCGCCGCTAGCACGAAAGTGTCTGCTGCTTGGTGGTCGGTAACGAGCCCTTAGTTGTGATCCATTCATTACAGTGGCAGCATACAGGGGGATCTTTGCGTTACAGTCGTACAAAATGGCCACTGTGTTGTCTTCACACAGATAAGCCAGGTTTGGTGGACTCCTCGGGTATTTATTGTACCTAAACTGTTCCAGTCCGGAAGGCGCATAGCCGGTCAGTTTGTTGTCTAAACCTGGCTTTGGTGTACCCGCTATGTCACAAGCTCCCAGAATGTTGCATTCACAGCCTCCAAAACCACTCCACTGACAAGAATTTTGCCCTGATGTATCTTGTAACAAATGGCCCATAACTACACAGACCAGAACACGGAAAATAATGTTTACCATAGCTGTTACGGATTGGGACGGAAACAAACAGCGTTTCTTTTGGAAGGGAAAGTGTCAAATGCTACTATGGATCTGAATTTGATTTCGCAAGAGTATTTATGCTAACATCTGAATCACCAAAAGCATTTCCTTGTTTACTTTGAAGTTTCTGCCAAGAAACTGTCATGCCATGGCCTTAGCGCAGGCCCATATATAGTAGTGCATCACTTAAAAGAAAATGTCGTATGGGCGCGTGTGATATACGCTGAAACCCATTTTTCGCGCTGGCGTTCCATTTATCTTGTATTACAGTACAAGACAACCTATAGTGTGCGACGGCCCGGGACGGAGTGCGCTTTTAAGAAATCATGGAGGAAATGGTATGTACAAACAGTAATGTTCTTTGACCGTAGTCTGTTTCCTCAATGAACTTACAACACATTCTAGGGATTAGATTGCTTGGATTGTACCGGTATATTAAATACATGGGAGAAATTGTTGAGAGAATGCACTAAAAGAACCGCTCACTTTAAAAAACTGTTGTATGGGCACGTGTAACACCCATTTTTTGCGCTGGCGTTACATATATTTACCAATAAAGTTTTTTTTTTCTTTTTAAATTTGCCAAAGAAAGACTAAAGAAAAGAAGTTGTTCGCTTTCGAGTGAAATTTGACCGTGCCTCATTCAAAAAGCTTATGTCACCTGGATTTTACCCGATTCGATTAGTTATTGCTTCAGCGTAATGTTGACACAATGAAGACTGAAGAAAAAATGATGTCTCTGAATGTTGATATCTTGTGCAAAGTTATTGACTTAAAAAGTTGGTTGATCATGTTTCTAGCTGTACGCATCACAAAAGCCGACATATCTTTCGAAGGAAAAAAATCAGAGACACCTTTATTTAGCTTTGGTATTGATTCACATATTTGCCAAGTTTCAAGCCAATCAATTAAACTTCACTGAAACGCAAGCCTCCGGGGGAAACACGTTTCTAAAACGCCGAGAAAAATACATTTGAAGAAACCTGTTTTCATAATTGCCTCAGCTGTCAGCGATCTATCAAGACACCGCAATTATCAGGTAGGCCTCGCCCACAAGTATCCGTTTTTCTACGAAAACTCAAACTTTTCTTTGCGGATTAGCCTTCCGTCCACACGTTTCCGGTGAATTTGGTCACGAAAACGGAAACTTTTGAAAACGCGCTCCAGAGTGGAAACTTTTGAATACGATGTTTGTCCGTATACGTGTGGACGGGTGAAAACGCAAACATTTCAAAGCGCCCGCCAGTTTTGTTTTCGTTTGGATGGATAATTTCACTGAAAACGCAAACTTTTGAAAACGATTGTTCATCTGAAAACGATGTCGTGTGGACGCAATAATTTTATTCCGTTTTCAGTGAAGCGAAAAGCGTAAACTTTTCAAAACGCATCCGTGTGGACGAGGCCTAAGTCTGACCTAGTAGCGATCTCTGAAACCTCAAAAAACCTATGTATATTTTTTAATTTTTTAATTTGCCAAAAAAAGAAAGTTATTGGCTTTCGACTGAAATTTGACCATGCCTCATTCAAAAAGCTTATTGTCACTCGGATTTTACCCGATTTGATTATTTTTTGCTTCAGCCTGATGTTGACGCAATGAAGACTGAAAAAAAAAAAAAAAGTCATCTCCGAATTTTAATACCTTGTCCATATGCAAAGTTATTGACCAGTCAAAAGTTGGTTGATCATGTTTCTAGCTGCGCGCATCACAAAAGCCGACATATCTTTCGAAGAAAAAAACAAAGCAGCAAGGCAGCTGTAAGCTCGCGATTTGTAAAAGTGACTTTTGCGGGATTAGGGTATTAGCACTGGCTCAAGGTCACATTTTAAAATTGCTCAATTTTAGTTATGTGGAGTTCGCATCCGTTTCCGTCGGGAGTTCGAGAAATCGAGGTCAAAATTACAGTGTTAACAAGGGAAACAAATTTGGTTTGAAATATCGGGAGGTTCTAAAAATCGAGGGTTTGCCAAATCCGGCGGGTTTCTACTGTAGTCTCAGTTTTGAAAAGCCTCTTTTTGCAAGGCGGCAGAGGGTGAAAATTATTTACTTTAAAACACTGTGGCAATCATACCGTAACGAGACGTCCCAAGCCGGCAAAGAAAACAGGTCCATTTAATTATGTTAAGCTTATCTATGACACCTACATATTTATCAGAGGCCATGATACTCCAGCCCTTGGCTGCATCCAAACTAAATACGTGCGTAAAAAAATTAGTATGCCTTTCTTCTTTTGGCTGAGTTTCAGGTTGAATAGTGAAATGTAATACACTTATTGACACAATTTGCGGTTTCGGTTAATTGTATGAACTTTCGAATTCTTCTTCTAGTTGTGTAAGCTCTAAGCTCCTGGCGCGCGTCATGTGATATGTGGTGTTGCGTAACTTTGCATGGGAGATGTTGGTCGATCGCGAAATTCGGCCGTTTTACTGGAATATTAAAGTAGAAACTTTCCTACTTTGTTTCTGTTTGTATTTCCTTGCCGCTGTAGCGATTTCAGCACGATAAAAAAAAAGCGGTTCGTGCTGAAATCGCTACAGCGGCAAGGAAATACAAACAGAAACAAGGTAAGAAAGTTTCTGCTTTAATATTCCAGTAAAACCCGAATTTTTGCTATCGACCAAAATCTCCCATGCAAATCCTTAGTAAATCCGAACGGCATGATTGTTACGCAACACCACATATCACATGACGCGCGCCAGGAGCTTGGGGCTACCTGTGATTGTACTTTCTTTTCTTTTTTTTTACTGGCGAAAATTAAGCAAAGCAAAGGAAATATAATCAAATGATAGAAATTTTCGACAAGCTGGAGTCGCTCCGGGCTGTCAAGGGTTTTAAAACTTTGACCTACGCTTGTCAAACAACTGAGAATTTACCAAAACCTCGGTTACAATGGTTCTGAAATGCAGCAGATCGACTGGCAATTCATTTCGCAACAGCTACGACGACTTGTTGTTTTTAAACTGCGTTGTTACGGCACACCTTGTTACGCGACCTTGATCTTGACCAAATTTGGAAAACTGCAGAGAGAAGGAAGTAGGGAGTACAGAGTGAATTACAGTAACTCACAATCCCGTGAAGTGGGATTCGCGAGCTAAAATCAAAGACACATTTTAGTAGCTTTGGTATTGATTCACATATTGCCAAGTTTCAAGCCAATCGATTGAAATTCATTTAAACGCAAGCCTCCGAAGGAAACAATTTTCCGCGTTTCTGAAACGCCGAAAACCTGTTTTCATATGATCGCCTCAGCTGTCAGCGATCTGTCAAGACACCGCAATTAATAGGTGGGTTCACACTAGATCACAAGTCTGACTTTGTAGCGACTTAAGACAACTAACCATAAAAACATGTAATCAGGACATGAGGGACTTTCTCTCGATTAGCTATCCTCGTTCCAAGGCTCTTCCCCCACCCCCCCCCCCCCCCCAAACGGGGGGCGGGGGAGGGAAAAGAGCCTGGGAACGAGGCTGGTTATTAGCATCAACCAAAATATATTCATTCCCAGAAAAATTTGTGTAATTACATGTTTCTCTTCTCCCGCGCATCAGAAAGAATTTAGTACTTTTGCTACATCAGAGACATCTTGTCTAACTGAAATATCTTCTGCTTACAGAGCGGGCCTGCGGCACGATTTTTGGAAAACATAGAGTTACGACAGAAGGTCGATTGCGCTGAGCATAAAACGAAAAGGCAGGAAAAAGAGCTGGAGGCTTTGACGTCACAAGTTGGAATATTGGATTCAGCACGCCAGTCAAAGAGCTCGGTTCAGGTATAAAGAGACAGTGTCGTTATTTTCTGAGTCGTTGAATTTGCGGACATTTTGTGGACACTGAACTGGTGACGACGGCTTTCTTTCTATTTGTTCAGTGGTTCATAGAAAGTGTAAACTCCCTTTCTTATTTGCATGCCACTCCCCCTGAAGGGGCGGGAGTTCACTTTTCCTCAGTTGAGCCGTGCCCATTCGCTTACAAAAATTATGTCCATTGCTTTGTTGTGGTACAAGGCCCTGCCACTGAGACTAGGAGAATTTGAATTTGATAAACGCAAAGTTAACATTCGTGATTCACAAAAAGGGTTTCTCGATTTTTTGGAAGAATGCCAGTTGTGATCACTGTAGTAGTAGGCATCCGTGCGCGACGTCAGAGTCGGGCGATGCTTACTTTCGCACTGATTTGTTTGTCGGTCACCAGAACAAATGAACCCACAATTCATCTTCTAAAACTACACAGACACTAAAACACGTTTGTCTGGGCAGATTAGGAAGTGGAGTTCGATTTACTAAGGAACAAATAGCACTTTAGAATCCCAAAGTCCATGAAGCGTTTTCAATCTCACTGTATGGTTTTTGCAGTGTTGTAAATCCTGAGGTATTTTTTACGAACCCACCTTTATTGCCCTTGACTGATTCCTAATATTTTACATTTTTCGTCAACCCAAATTCTTTACGACCTTTCGTTGCTTTTGATAGGTTCCGAACATTAACGTCCGACTGTCTAGTGACTCTTAATCTTAATGCTCACGATAGCATAGTGTCTTCGGCCTCTTTGAATCAACCAGAGAGAGTCTTGCGTCAGATGATGTCTTAGGCCCCGTTTACACTTGAAAACTATTTGGGATACAAAGTTCTCACTTTCGGTTCCGGATTTGTTTTCTCTCCGGATTTACTAAAAATGACACCGGATTCACAAAACTAGTGTAAACGCTTTCAAGAATCCGGAAACAAATGTTTTGAATCCGGATAAATTCGCTCTAGTGTAAACAGGGCCTTAAAATGCTTACAAAGATTATGCCAAAGATAATGCGTGGCAAAAATGCATGCTTTGTTTGTTCAGACAGCGGAGCACGGAATCTTGAGGGAGGAGCAGCTTTTACGACGACTTGCTCTAATAACCAAACTTAGTCTTCGATAGAAGTAGCAAAGTCCCTTTTAACATTCTGTCTTGTTTTTCTTGTCTGACGAGGATAAAATGCATTGTTTTGATTTTGTGATTTTTTTGATTGATTGATTGATTGATTGATTGATTTTTTTCACAGCTTTGCTTGAAAAAACATTGGAAATTTGCAGTAGCTTTGTTTGTCTGCTCAATCATTGCAGTTCTGGCAACGTTAGTTGCTGTTTTTGCTTCATCAAGGTAGGCGGTTTTCACACAAAATTCACAAATAAATAATTTCCTGTTGTGACTTACTAATGATCAGATATATTATTCTTGTCTGTTTTGACCTCATTTAAGCTAACGCTCGACAAGTTAGCTGAGTTGTCACGGATTTTTGTTATTATTTAAATATTAAGGTGGCTCTTCTTTCATCTATAGTAGTGAAAAATGATAACCAAGCAAGAACACAGATTCACAACTTATGTCATGCCGTAGTGTGAATAACTATCTGAACAGAAGTGTGGTCGATCAAACAAGAGGAGCACCCATCGGAGCTGTTCCGCAAAATATGTGTTCCACACAGCATACTGTGCTGGCAGGCATTTTGTTTTCCTTCACTGCTAACTGAGAAAAATAGCACTCATTTTCGGGCCGCTGGCAAAATTAAGTCTTGCATAGCCTGCGAAAATAGACAGATTTTCTGCCTACCGCTTTGTGCGGCAGAAAAATATGTATTCTAAAGCCTGGAAGCAGTACTTTATTATTTCCTGCTGAAAAAAATAAGTGATTTTGATCAGTTGCTGGGAGATTTTTCTGGGACTGATCTGCTGGGAAATAGACATTCGGAAATTGCCTTCCTGGGAATGTGGAACATCTCTGTGTTTGCCAGCAACAGAAAAAAAAAAGCCGAAAAGAACTATTTTTTGGGACAAAATCCATTGCATTTGCACAAGGAAATGTATTTTGAGAAATATCCACATTTGGTTCTCTCGAAACAACTCATCGGTTAATAGATTGCAAAGGCAAGGAAAACGTAGCAGTTTACACATTGACAGTCCTGTGGCCATTACTTTAAACAAAAATTTCCACCGTGTATAGATATGATATGATAATACAATAAAATAAAAATACATTAAAAACACTAAATAATTTAAGCAGTTTCATTTTACAAGTTAAAGTTTTCCAGATTTACATCACCAAGAACTCGGCTGAGCTACCTGATTATTTGGCCATTAGCCTCCCCAAGGAATCAGTTATAATGAAGAGATAGAGACATGCAAGTAGACAGTTTTGTAATGGTCGTGTTCTCCTTACTAACAACAGAAATGCAGTTCCTGCATATTTTCCCTCGGTTGACCCCTCTAAGAAGAACACACTCACCCTACAGATGCCTTTGGGTGCAGAAGAAGATGGCAAATCCTCTTTTAACTTTGGTAAGAACACTTCAACCAATAATGCCGTGTTTACACGAGGCAGATTTACCAGGTGAAAGCATTTACTTTACTGCAGTAAACGTACCACGCGCGAGACAGTAGACAATTTACAAAACCTTGGTAAGTGTAGTTCAGCACAATAGAAAATTTACCCTAGTAAATGCTAATTTACCATCTTGCAGGGCATGGTAAATGAAAATTTACCGCGGTAAATTTTTTTACTGCGGTAAATGTCTCCCACGTAAACGCGGCATAAGTTGAGCTTCTGGATGGTTAAACCTAGTACGTTGTTGGCTTCAGCTACAACTTACTGGTTAAAGAGGATTTGCATGCATCAAATATATTTTAAGGCGAACACACGGTGCATTCAAACAAAATGATCAAAGTGCAGAACAATCAACCCACCCAAAGGTTAGGAACAAAGTCTTCCTGTGGGAGAAAAGCTAATTATATTTAATAAAAATTGGAAATAGAAGAAAATGAATGGACTTCTCAGGTTTAGAAACAGCACTTATTTCGGTAAATAGTTAAGTCATTTCGGTTACTGTGCCAAATTGATTGTACAATTGAATAAATGTGCTGACAAAATGCTCACCGTTGAGCTAATATTCCTATATTATTGCAAACTTCCCCCGCAAGGTGTGCGGTTGGACAGCCGACTTCAGGATTGCCAGAACGTGCACTTGAAGCGGTCTTTTCCAGATCTTGACTACGCGTTGTTTGGGTACGACATCATGAAAGGCTACCCATTGGCCACAGGACATGATCCTGGGTTGACGCATCCTATTTTCATGGCGGACTATTCCTCTGGAGGGCAGACGTCTGACTGTCGCTACAGTGTCCCCACAGGTTTGATTGTTGTGCCAGATGTGTCCTGTGTGACTTCCTTCTCTTCTAAAGTGATACGAAACAGGGTGGAGATGTCCAAGTCACTTGAAGCAGCAGCAAACGTAGAAGGTGTGTTCTTGTTCTTTTTTTCGTATTTAAAACTACTTGCTTATTCGATCGTGTATTTGAAAGACGTTATCTTCTCTTTAGGGGGTGGATATGGCGTTAAATTTTCCGCCAGTGCGAGTTACAAAACGTCGGTTGCCCAGATGTCATCGGGTGAATTCCTGTACATCATTTCCCAGGCACAATGCCGATATTACTACAGCACGTTGGACCTCACCAATCCTCCGCCTTTTCATCCGGGTTTCCTGAACTGGGCCAAGAGATTGGCTGCGCCAGATGTCACTCCAAATGACGTCATCCAGTTCTTAAAATACTACGGAACACATTTCCTGTCTGAAATGACGTTTGGAGCGCGGTTTGTGAAAAGCCACAAAATTAGCCAAAAGAGCTACGAAGAAATCAGAAAAAATAAAATCAGCGTGGAGGCGCAGGCGAGCTACTCGGGAGCGTTCAGTGTCGGGGGAGGATTCTCCTTGGATTCTGAGCAAAGAAACGCGGCCTCGAAATTTGAGAAGTCAGTGGAAACCAGCACCAGTACCGTGGGAGCCGCTCCACCCAGTGACGGAGACGCCATGACCTGGGCCGCCACGGTCCAAGACAACCCTGTGCCAACTCAATACAAACTTTCACAGATCCACAATTTGTTTACTGAACAGTTTACACAGCACCTTGAGTCCGCCAGCTTTAACTTCACGGTTGTGCGGGAGAGGCTGCGGGACGCGTCAAGCGTTTACTGCGAAGCTCTGAAAAAAGAAGGAATGGTGGATTCGTGTGACGACAGCGTTTATTTGGAGATTTCTTTGGAAGGTGTCTCGACAAAGTCTACAGGTAGTTATTTTCATACTTTTGTAGAGTGTATTAGTCTTGCACGAAATTAGCTGAAATGCAGATACTATACATGTAAAACGGTTTTATTGATTCAAGCGGAAAAAAGCGCTCCCTTTTCAAAAAAAATATGGAAATCTTTAAGCTATTTACCTCTTTGTCGGCATTTTTGACTATTGGCCGGGTACCTTATTAGATCTTTGAAAGGCTTCCCTTCAAGCACTTACTCGATGACAAATCTTACTGACCGGGGGTGCAAATAAGAACAGCCGTAACGTACGGGTGACTTTTAAGGAAGTATACGGGTTTTTTTGTTTTGTTAACACTAAAATAATGCATAGAAAGATTTTCAGTATAATACTACTGATTTTCTTGCACGTTTCATATTAACGACGGAACTGAACGACGGAAAGTCAGTTAGCAAATCTTCTTTCCAGAAAGGGGTATTCCACTGTTTGCCGGTAAACAGGATTCATGGTAAAATATCCTGTGTCGAATCTTCGGTTATATTTTGAATTTCTGTTCCCCACCTGACTTGCATATCCACAGGCTAACTAATTTCGACTTGAATCTTGTCTGTTGTATCGATTAGGCCGGGAAAACTCAGAGAGCATAGCTGTGAACTGTTTGTTGGAACAAACTGTTTCAAGTGAGAAACATCTTTTTTCTGAAATACTATCGACGTATTTGAAAGAGTCAAATGCGTTTTATCGAAAATAATATAATCGACTTCAGTCGTTCCCAACTGGTTATAACGCGGTCAGTCCTGAAAAATTTACATCTGGGAAATTTTCGAGAACAAACTGAGAAAGTAAATAGTTGTGCAGCTACTAAGTTTAGTCAGAGTTTGAGGTCTTCGCCGGATTATTTCGCTGAGGGGGGCTCGATTATATTTTGATGTTTCTTGTACCGCCGTTGGTTTTCAGTGCTTTGTGGCATACCTTACAGTAAATACCAAAAGTGGCACTGACTACAGCAGGTTTGTTTGGTTCCGGTGAATCGATTTCGTATTTTGTCCGTCACGAAACCTTCGTGTTTGTTTTATGGAAATCTAAAACCGGGTTCACTCGCATGCAAGAATTCACACGATGTCTCGATGTTAAGGTATATTTTGGCAAGGGATGCCTTTTTCGGTATATCGGTCATCTCAAAATAATTATTTAAAGTGCAAACTATCATGCTGTGCATTTTAATTTGTTGTTGTGCATAATAGCTGGCCGAGTATGACACATGTACACCTTGCGAACCTATGTTTTAGTAACCTAGAGATATGAGCAGTGAACATAACTCCATCGTATTCACATATCAAACTGGAGAGGCGATAACAATATTTTAAATTTATTTCACAGGCTACAGAGTATTGATGAGAACAGATGAGACAAATTGTAAAATGCTCTGTATACACGAGGAAAGGTGTGTAGCTGTAGAGTATCTTGATGCTTGGGCTCCTGTAACTTGGACCACCTGCTTCTTTTTTGATGACAGAAAAACTGTCCAAGTACAAACCTATGACAAAGGAAAATTGATCGTGTTTCTTCCAACACTGCAAAGAGAAAAAAAAAACTTTGTGCTGGCTGAGACGAAAATCAAGAACATCACTCCTCGTACCAGTGTCTCCGCGGCCAAAATTGAAGATTGTAACAAATTGTGCGCCCGCGATATCTTTTGTCGTGCGTTTGTCATGTGCAACCGCAACGGCAGAAACAGCTGGTGCAAGTCAACTAAAGGCAACTGCTACCTGTACTCCCAAAGTGGCATCGACACTGTCGTCCCAGATGAGAACTCGCAAGTGCACTTCGTATGGAAGAATTTCACACAAGTTGTTAACTGAGCATATTTTTGAGCTGGCGTGAATACGAGTTAAGCTGGTGTTACACTGGTCGATTTGTAACGATACGATGTTGCGCTAAAAATCGTTCGGGTGTAACACCCCATTGCGAACGATTTTTCGCGATGTTTGCAGTGCTGCAACGCGTTGCAAGTTTTTGAAGGCGATTCAAAAACTTGCAACACCGTTGCGTGAATTTGAAGCAAATCGGCGTTGCAAATCGACCAGTGTAACACCACCTTAGTTTAGTCAACAACTTGATTTTATGTGATCCATTGCGGAACTTGTTTTGCCATTTTAACTGCGTTAACGTCGTAGTTTTACCTTTTTTTTTAACAACCAGCTAAGGTGTTTAGGTACGACGGTATAGGAAAAAACTGCATGACATTCTATTTTTCGTTCCTGATTTAAAATAGACATAGGACTGATCTGTAACTTGGTCGTTATTCGCACTAAATTGATTTAATCACTGACATATCAATCATTGTCATTTGATCTGGAACCGCATAACACTCAAAATTTGGAGGTGCTGTTCAGCGTCTCGTCTTTTGTAGAAAAACTAGTGGGGCATAAAACTTTTTACCAAGGATATGAAAGTAGACGCAGTAGATAATTACTCTCATTTTAGATGTGCTTTAAGCCGCTGTGTTCAGGATCCGGACGCACATTTTCTAAGATCAGTGCGTTACTTCATGCTTTTAAATATACCATAGCAAGAGAGTATAAATGTAAGAGACTGTAATCCCTCGGTAGGTCCTATTTCAAGGTAATCCATCCCAAAGATTTTCTCGCTTTGTTGGTACACCTGTAAACTGTAGTCCTCGCAAGACTTATTGTCGGGGGATGAAGAGGAATATTGGAATAAGAATAACGGGAATTTTTGCAGCGGAATAATGGAATAACGGCCTTGGTTTTTCTGGAATAATGGAATAACGACATTTTCTTTGGAATAATCATCGACGTTTTGACCGGAATAACGATATTTTCTGGACTAGAATAATGGAATAATAAAACTTATTGAGGTGGAATAATGGAATAATGAACATTCCATTATTCCTCTTCATCCCCCGATTATTGGCATTTACATCGCTCGGTCATTAGATGTTTGGCTCGATTATCCGTATTATTGACAGAGCTAACAACGAATTGAACTACAGGAGGCCCAGGCTCCGGGAAGTTATAGTTGTTATGTAACTCAAGATTATAAGAGAATGTATGGGGATTTTAAATGATCTCAAAAAATTATAGAATTTGATAATAAAACTTGAAACTGTTAGATGTGGTCTCCTACGTCACTTGCGTTGATTTGAAGCGGCGCTACGGCTAGTATCTGTGAAGTCCCGAAAGTAACGAGGTCTTTTGGTGACCGATCGTTTATTACGTTCCCAGGAGGGGGGTAATTTTTCTGGGGGGTAATTTTTTATCTTCTTAGTGAAATAGGGAGTAAAATTTTATATCATTACAAACTCCTGATATGCAGACATGCAGACACACGAATTCTTTATCGGAATTTGGTCGTGTGACACTTCACACAATGCGGTATTTTGAGAGTTTTTGCACTTACGTCTTAGTTTTCGACATCCTCGTTCCCAGGCTCTTTTCCCTACCCCGCCACAAGCGGAGGGTGAGGTTTCCTCCACATTCCTAGCCCCTTCCCCTCTCCTCTCCGTAATGACTATTGCCCAGTTCACACTCGGCCGCAAAGAAACATTATGGCGGACGACACTGAAGAAACCGAGTAACCGTTAGTTTTTGCTCTATCATGAGGCTCAGCTGGAGGCCAGTGGAATTCCACAGCGCTACTGGAGAAATACGTACTCGAAGATTCAAAATGAGGTGAATATAAGTCAGTTATTGTGAATGGCGACAAATTCGATTTATTCACGGAAGCATGAGCACATGTTCAAGTGGAGTCCTGGTTTAAACTTTAGACTTCAACAGAGTTGATCCAGGACGCATGTGTCAGGCCTAAAACAGTTGTAGATAAATACAGTCCCGCAAAAGAACTGCAGTGACCGTGGCTGCTAATGTCTAGAGAACCTTACGTTCATGTGCCGCCCGGTTCTGAACACCCTTACCCTAGTACAGACCAAAGCATACGATTTTCGACCCTAGGCTTAACTGCAGAATACCCTGCTACGTCGAATTTATTACTGCAGTTGCTCCCGACGCTATTTCAGACCTGTATCCCAAATCCCCCTCCCCTCCCCCTTTTTTTTTTCAAGCTTGAAAACCAAAATTTGCACCCTGTTTGAGACCAAATACTAAAATGTTTATTATTATATACATACTGAGACATTCACGAAAAAGCTATAGTGTAAAATTTCATATGCAAAATGAGTTCTAGCCAATGAGAGGCCACAAGTGATGCTTTTCACATGTGAGAAAAATTGTTCGTCCAATCACAAGCTGTGAATGGTAATTTTTTACTACTGTGGAAGGGTTTCCTGGGCCCACCATATTTTGTAGCATTTTGCTTCGTTTTGAATGAAAGTTGTGTTTTGGTTTCGTGAAGAAGAGAGTTTGAAAAACAGCCCGGAAATGGAGGAAAATAGATTTGTAAACCTTGATATTACAGCAGAAGATTATGTAGAGAACCTACAAAACAAAAGGACGAATGTCTCAGTATGTATATAATATACAGAAAACACCATAGAAAGTACATGCTTTGTACAGTTTTTATTCACTCGTTGTTTTGTATCGTAAAACTCACTCACTCGTTTGTTTTATGATACTTCACAACTCATGAATAAAAACCGTAAGCTAGCACTTTCCATGAAGTAATCTCTATTTACTCTACCTTTTGGGGCATCACATACAGGTACATAGTATATTGACTTACATGGATGCAGTATGGGAGTACCCCCCTCCCCAAGCTGTTCCCCTCCAACAGGTTTAGAAACACATGGTCCACACTCACACACTGTGATTGGTTGTTCTTCAGAAGTCTGACAATTATACAGGACTATGGTGGGTATCCCAGTGTATATGTGCTGCCCCGAGGGTATCATTTCTGAAAATGGAATAGGCTAGTACTGTAGACTGCATTGGTTGGTAACAAGGATTGGAAAAAGAAAGTTAGAAAGAGGGCATCAAGAAATCTGGCCAATTTATTGGGCTTTGTCATTTAGCACACAGACAGTCTGGATTTTTTTATTTATTTTGAGCACTGTTATTGTTTGAAGGTTTTGTAGGGAGGTCCATATCTGCTAGCAGATTAATTGGACCAGGGTGGCTAGGGACTGGGGGGTTTAATTAAATTGGCTCTCATACCGGCCTTCACTTGAGAGGGTCAGACTTTGATTTTGAGTGATGTTATAAAGAACATAAGGCCTTCAAAGTTTACACACAGTAGTTTCTCCTGCTCAATACAGAATTATTGTGAGGATTTAATACAGTATGTACTTTATAGTACTCTATTTTCATAGTACAATATGACATATTCTTTGGCTTCAAGCATTTATAAAGTGATAAATTATGCCTTGACTTTTCAGACTTATGATGCTGGAAGTTGTTTCACCATGATGCATGATAAAGAAGAAGGAACTTGGAAGGTTGCTGGTCAGCAGTGAGGAAGGACTGCAGGTTTCAGATCCAAACAGGTGAAATCTCCTCTGTCAAACTTGTTGACTGTGTCTCCACCAGTCTCTTTTCCTTCCCTCACTGATTCTGTTGCCTGTAAGTTGTTGCTACTATTTGCATGCAAAGCACTTGCTTTAACCAGATTTTTATGTGTCATTGAAAATCTAACAGTGAGATATGTACATGTTGTATACAACTGCCTCTACTCTGCACCTTAATTGTTCTGTGTTAATATTTTAGATGTACGATTGCTATAGTGATTTTGTAATGATTACTCACAGGACAAATGTCTAGTTTTTATCATCATAGCTTGGTAGAAAGAGTCATCTTTGCTTCAAGAGTGTACATGATGAGACTGAAAATAACTCATTCAAATCATGATAAAAGCTTTAAAGTTCAGCTGAGCTAAATTCGTGGCGGATAAGCATGTGTAGGTTATAGTAGGAATGGTTACTGTTGAGAGTTACGGAAAAAATGTATAAAAAATGGAAATGGGTAGGAACACGGGGGGTACTTGGGAAATGGGGAGGGGTTGTTGTGTAACAATGCGAAGTAGCAGCCTGCAGACACAATATTGTAGTGGGAACAAAGCACAATATAAAATGGTGTCGAAAACGTCTTGAAAAACCGCACGCAACTCGCTCAACTCTTTTGCGAACTTCTCAATCGAGGAACAAAATTTAGAACCTCTGTGAAATGCCAGTACGATTTTTCTTTGGCCAGCCGTCTTTACCGACCCTTAAAATACCAAAAAGCTCAGTTTTTCTATACTCTTTTCTATATCCTCCCCGTATAGGCGATCATAAAGCCCCCCCCCCCCCCCCCCCCCTCCTCGGTTTGAACTTGTTAGTATTTCTTGTTTACATTTTATCGCCAAGTTTCGTGACCATATCCATGTCCTCAGGCGCTTTTTACACAGATCCTAACATTAGTGTTAATTTTTCAAATCATTTGTCGAAACTTTGGAGTAACAAAGAAAAAAATGTTAAGAACGCAGAAAAGTTTTGGAGACACAGGTTTGTTCCGGTCTCTGACCTTGAAAGCTTATGAACGGGTTTTGATGGGAACATCTTGTGTGTAACAGAGTTGCAGCGTTTTGTGTTTTACTGCTAACTCGTGTATAGGATTTATGCTTATTTATTTGTTAATCTATTTTTATATTTCGCGTTCTGAGACTGCAAAGCCGTACAATGAAAAAGAAGTATCTATTATAATTATGCGCAAAGCACACGATAACACTCGTCCAGTTCCCTCGTGCGTGTCATCTCCACATTTTCTGCAAGACAAGTTTTTTTCCGCATTTTACGTCGGTTTGCAAGAAAGCAGCGACGAGTAAGAAGCGGCGGGAAACACTTCTCTTGATCATGAGGAAGGCGGTGCGTATACTGCTTATTGAACCTGTTTCTAATGACGCGAGAGAACATTACGTAAAGTACAAACTCCTGACTTGTCAGAATGAAGCAGCAGCTGTTCCACATTTGTTTTCTTTAACGTTTGCTTCTAATATCGCAAAGAATTTCAATTTTACCAATAATGACCCTGTCTGGATTTTTTACTTTTTGCTCGTGAACGAACCGATCCAATTTCTACGAGATATATATGCTAAAATCTTAGCCAGGTTTCCTCTCATTTCTTGAGGAACTGATAGGCAAGGTTGCTGGTAATCGAAAAATTCACACTGGGCGCGTCGCGACACGCCGTGACTGCACGTGACAACGCGACAAAATTAGATCCCGGTCATTCCTTCAATCCGATTCACACCGGACACGGCGCGACATGGCGACAACGCGTCAACTCAGAGCGACGCCGTAAAAATAGAACAAGGGCCAGTTTCAAAGTGACAACGCGTGCAGTTACGGCGTGTCGCGACGCGTCCAGTGTGAATTGGCCTTTCGTGCGAAAACTGAACTCCTCCCTTCTTCCTCCGAAAAAAGTTTGAGTATTTTTAAGAATAAATAACTCGCACTGAACTGAGTCGTTTTTTATTCTTGTTTTGAATATCCGCTCAGGAACAGTGGACAACTGAACACCCATTGTTTGATTCTTCCTACAGCATTTCTGGTATTGTTACGGTTACAAATGATTTAACTTTGGATATTACAAGTACTCTGCAGTCATTGCATTCAACCAGCGTCTGAGCCGAAAGAAATTAGCAGTTAAATAATAAAAAAATGCCTAGTATTTCGATAATCTAGTATGCGGCTCTTGACTACACTGTCATCTTTATATTACAAGTGGCTCGAGGGGTTGGAGTACCTCTTGTACTTCAAGTATGCCGACTTGTTTTGAAGCAAAGAAAGTTACGTATTTGGGACTCCGGGCCTTTTGACCTTGTTATTTCCTATTTACAAGTTATCGCAAAGTTTCGTGACCAAGTTTACACGTTCTAAGATTGCGCTTTGCCCAAGGAAGTCAAAACTTTAACATACACGAGACAAGATAGTTCAATACAGTGAAAAACAAGCACCTGTTGTTGTAGGCAAAACGCACGATAACAGTCGACCAGTTCCTTCGTGCGTGTCATCTCCGAATTTTCTGCATTATGATTTTTTTTCCGCATTTAACGTCGGTTTGCACTGGACTAAGAGAGCAGCGATGAGTAAAGAGCGGCTTCACTTTGTACGAACGCTGGAGCGCGGGAAAGCTTCCCTTGATTATGAGGAAGGGGGTGCGTACTGCATACGACTTTTTCGTTGAGTAAACTAAAGCTCCTCTGTGGTTTGACAATTTTGAGAATAATAAAACAGCACCGACATAGAATTATAAAGCAACTCTATATAGTTTACTTTTTTCACTTTGGGTTTATTAAGTTTCAGGCTGCAGGTGTACAGGCTGCAGCTTGCCGAAGGTTTAAATATCACTGATGGACTGGATGACAAGGATTTTGATTTTTTTATTAATTCAGGAGCGATTATCACGAAAGTTAATTGAATGTAATTTTATGATGTCAAAACAAAAGTCACATATTCACGCTTTCACTCTATTTTTCGGTTCAGGAGTCCAGTGAAGAAACTGTACCCCTACAAGGACATGGTTCCAATGACGAAGAAAGCGATGTTGAGTGGCAGGGGCACAAGGGTACCACGTCTTGCCTCACAATAAGCAAGGTCAGTACATTTTACGAAACTTGTCATTGCAGCTTTTTATACTTTGCATAGTTTCCTTTTTACTTATCGTTTTCGTTGATGATGAGTATGACCGCTAACATATATTTAGGGTTAGGTTTTAGTTTCATGTTGATGAGTAACCTACAATAGATCTAGAGTGATGTTAAGTTCCATGCTAATGGCTAACCTATTATATATAGTGTACGAAAGAATAAAAATACATTCTTGGTCGAGGGTTACACTTGATATCTTAAAAATATATTAAAACGGCAACTAAAAACTATGTTATGCTAAATAGTCAATTACATAATTATATTTTTACCACAACACACTAGTTTCTCGCTCTCTGATTGGTCGATTTAGCGTGGTAAATAAGAGTCCAGACAACGATGCTGACGACGCCAGCATCGTTGTCTGGACTCTTATTTACCACGCTAAATCGACCAATCAGAGAGCGAGAAACAAGTGTGTTGTGGTAAAAAACAAATTTCCACTGGTTTGCCGTGGTGTGGACTCTTATTTACCACGATTTACGTCATCATGCACATGGTCAAAATTAGTTGCGGACTCACTCGGCGAAGCGCCTCGTGAGTCCACAACATTTTGACCATGTGATGACGTAAATCGTGGTAAATAAGAATCCACACCACGGCAAACCAGTGGAAATTTATTAAAGTTACTGACTTTCACGCTGAAAAATTGCATTTTTGAGGCAGATTGTGAACCTCTCTTGGAAGTTTATTTCTAAGCTGTTGCAGCATTGAAACTGGACCTCTTTTTTTCCTAATTATCGTTTCATAGCTTTGGAATCACATGGCCCGAGTTTTTAGTTCCTATTCAATAGACTTGGTTGAAAACCTTGAATGTCATACTTTCGTGTATGGAGAAGACAGTTCACTTAATTGGAACTTTAAAAATCATTTTGTGTCTCATTTGTGTTGCTCGTTCTTGAAGTTGTATTCTCGCATGTATTTCTTGAAAGGCTGGGGAGAATCTGTATGAAAGGAATGAAATGGAAGGTTGAAATGCTGATATGTTTGAAAGAAAAAAATAATTCACATTCTCCCAACCATTCAAGAGGAAACTGTATGAGTGAAGTAGTGAGAATTGATAGTTCAATCAGCTGTCATCTGAGCAAAGCTATCAAAAACCAAGTTCCCCATACTGTATGATATATATCTGGTGACAGACTGAAAGAGAAGGTTGAAGTCGATCAGTTCACTCTTGGGAGATGGGCTCCCGAGCGGTGAAGGAACTTGATACATTATTGCGTATAAGGGGTACGAATTTGTAATTTCATGAATAAAACACATTAGTCTACAACAAGGAATGCTGTAATTTTGTCTCCACAGATCTACATAAAGCGACATTGGAAAAAAGTCGCTGTCCTCTGTGTCTCCATAATCTTAATCGTTCTGGCAACGTTTTTTGGTATTTCGCAAACCAGGTAAGAAATGCTTCGACGAATTCACCGGACTCTCGTCCAAATTCGCCTCCGAATAGAGATGGTTTGCTTTGCTTGCTAACCACTCACTTTATACCATGCAAAATGGGACCGGAAATTGAACCCTTGCAGCCCAGGATACAGAGCAAACTTGTAAACGATCTATGTAACTTTACGCATACTTTGCATCGTTGAGTGCGCGCCTAACTGATTTTCCTATCTGAATTTATCTTTCAAACTAACCTTTACGGTTAAAGTTCTGTCCTTGTCTCTGATTTGCTATCTTTTGTTATAAAGTACTGGCGTGACGGTCATGCAACACAATGCACTGTCTCAAATTTATTTATTTAATATTTATTTGTTTTAAAAATTTGCTCTTGCTTTTATTACAGAAACTCCGTTGCTGGACCTACTTTCTCGTACGACGGGCTCAGGTCAGACCTTCAGAATCTTTTGGCGGGAATGCAAGATAGAAAATCGTCCGTGGACTACGGTAGGAATGCTTCACCACAGAGTGCCGAGAAGTTCGCTCGTTTTCTATCATGTAAAACTACACATACCGTAGTTAGATGAAGCTTACCGCAGGACGATTTCACCGCGGGCGTACAACAGACCACATGGCATGGTAAAGTTATGTCGACCTGCGGTATCTCATCTAGCTACAGTATATTTGGTTTTCTACAATGGAAAACGAGCGCACCGTGGCTTCACGTCTTTATATTTGAGCTAACACACCCATTCAGTCCCTCAGTCAACTTTCCGGCCAATGTAATTTGGAAGTGGATAACTCAAGTAGCCGACGATAACACACACCAAACATCACTTGACTGTGAACCTCAACAATAAATTAACCAGTCAGTCAAGTGTGTTATGACAAGATGCGCAAGTCGTGCGACAAGTCTGCGAATTTTAATTTGTTTACCACGCTGGTATATTGCGCGGGAAATGTTTAAAAATGTCGTCAAAATTTGAGGCACAGCTCGCAATTTCTAGGGTACCTGAATTTTCCACAGGATTTTCAACATCGTATTGCAATTCGACAAAATTATCGTAAGAAGGAGTTGAATTCGTTAGTTTTGCCACTTTGCTCTTTGATAGTTTCCTCGATGAGCATCAAACCATAGCCCGTACTAAAGCTTGGACACAGGTAAAACGTGGTCCGGCAGAAAACATCATCCAAGAAGGAGGATTTGGGGACGGAAACAAGGCACTATATTATATCCCCCTCTTTCCTCCCGTCCTTAAATAACTTTGTCCTTTGGATTCGCGTACGATCTTCAAATCACTAAAATTTTGTTTTGACACATATCCCCTATGAATGTGGACATGTGCGATCGCCGTAATTTGTCGCAGTGGTTTTGTGAGTAATTTGCGAGGGCCGAATGCGCGAGATGGATTGGGACGTCTGCCGGCATGCCCCGACCTGGAAGATTTTCAAAATTGGTTGCGGCTAAAATGCCATTTTTTACTTTCTTGCGAATGGAAATCGACTTTAGATAGAACATCCTAACGACTAAAGTGTTGTTTTCATGCCTTTTATCGCAATCATTGCATTTATGTACCGGGTATGTCGTAAATACAGGAGCACTGCGTCCAGCAAATCTGCTCATCACAATTTTTAAAGAAGTTCCTGGGCGGATGCGCGTGGAAAGGGGTTTAGAAGGACGAGCGACAAAAGCATGAATTTCACGAAATGAGATTTCCTGCTTTTTCAGGGTACTTTTGAGCAAAATTAAATCCTGTAATTTAGCCTTCTCGAAGTACTCCAGTTAGCTGTTAGTCAATAACAGCAAAACTAATGGTCATCATAAAGAGATCAACACTCCTCTGTTTTCATCATCTCATTAATTGCCTGTCTCCAAGTCTGATGTTTAGAGCTAATGTACTTGAAATAGAGGGTATACCTACCAATATCTCGTAGAGAAAAAGAGAAAGAACGTCAGCGCTCCGAAAATTTGGCAGTTCGATCTGCATGAAATAGTATGTTCTGCGTTTCCAGGACACTTCACATATCATACGACCCCCTTTTTTGTCCATACACAACTGAGTGATCCCCATTTTTTTCATCCCAAAACCGATTGAACCCCCATCCTCCAAATCCCCCCCCTCCCCCCCTCCCCTGCGATAAGTAATGACAGGTGAATCTGAATTGGTAATTAATTGACATAATGTTATACCCGGCTTGGTTGTAAATTGTCCTGTGCAGGACTTCCAGTGGGCAGCGAGCTTCAGGATTGTCAGGAAACCTCTTTGAAGCTGTCTTTTCCAAATATCGGCTACGCGTTGTTTGGGTATAATATCATGAAAGGCTACCCAATGGCTACAGGACATGATCCTGGTTTGACGCATCCCATCTTTATGGCCGACTATTCCTCCAGCAGACAGACGTCTGACTGTCGCTACAGCGTTCCAAGTGGTTTAATCGTCGTACCCGATGTGTCGTGTGAATTGTTCTTCTCCTCCCAAGTGATAAAGAACCAGTTTGACATGTCCAAGTCACTAGAGGCATCAGCAAACGTAGAAGGTGAGTACTATCTTTTCTTTATTCACATAAGTCGAGTCTGTATTTAACCCGAACAAACGTTTTTGGGTTCTCGTTTTCTTTAGGTAGCGGATGGGGCTTTAGTTTCTCCGCCGGTGCGAGCTACAAACAGTCCGTGGCCCAGATGTCATTGGGTGAATTCTTGTACATCATTTCCCAGGCGCAGTGTGAATATTACTACAGCACGCTGGACTTCACCAATACCCCGCCCTTTAATCCGGGTTTCCTCAACTGGGCCAAGAAATTGGCTGCACAAGATGTCACTCAAAATGACGTCATCCAGTTCATAAAATACTTTGGGACACATTTCCTGTCTGAAGTCACGTTCGGAGCACGGTTCGTGAAAAAGCACAAAGTCAGTAAAACAAATTACGAGGTATTGAGGGAACAGGATATCAGCGTGGAGGCGCAAGCGAGTTACTCGGGTCTGTTCAGCGTGGGGGGAGGATTCCGCTTTAGTTCTGAGGAAACGGAGGCAGTCCGCAAATTTAATGAGTTGGTCGAAACCAGCACCATCACCGTGGGAGCCACTCCACCCAATGACGATGACGTCATTACCTGGGCCTCTACGGTTCATGACAACCCTGTGCCAACTAAATACAAACTTTTACCGATCCACGACCTGTTTACGGACCAGTTTGCACAACACCTTAGCTTCGACTTCAAGGTTGTGCGGGAGAGACTGCAGAACGCGTCAATACTGTACTGCGAAGCTCTGAAGAAAGAAGGAGTTGTGCATTTATGTGGAGACGTCACCGGCCTGGACGCGTGGCAAACGACTTTGCCGGGTGTTTTCATAAACTCTCCTGCAGGTAATAATTTTGTTCATGGCATGTAGACTCTTGAAAACCTCTATTTTATGCTTTTTAATGATGGGCAAAGTTTTTGCAGTAAGCCTCCGTTTTAACGGTTTTAATTTACAAATGAATTGTCAAATTTATAAAGCGAAATACGGTACGGTTAAGGCTAACATCAACATAATGAATTTTGTGTGATTGTAAATTAAATCAAAGGCTCCTGTGAGCCATCTCGTGAATGAGAAACGCTATAGATCTATCCTCTGTAAATAGCATTGGAAAATATAGCATTGAAGCCATAAAAATACTGTAATTTTAGCCAACGCTACGGTTTAAAGGTGCTAAAAAGCTTTCGATCGATCGAACTGGAAAATTCAGGTGAAGTCCGCAGTTTGGTCTTAATTTTCAAGAACATGTGCCTTGAGAATCAAAGGACTCCAAATGTGAAAGATCAGTTCATCGCTTTTGCGACTCTCAACCCCTGTTTCGAACGTCGAGTATTTTGTCTCGGTCGCAACTGGCCGCCATTTTGTTTGCAAGGCCTGCGCCAGTGTAATGCACCGGTCAGCGGAACCTGCTTCCGCCGGAAGTTTCATGGAGCGAGCGAGCGATTTCCCACCACTCACAATAGCTCGTTCGTTGCTTCGCATTCACGAGTTAAAAAGTAAGACTAGAGAAGTAAAATCTCATCGTTTACAGTGAATATTCCCAGTTTAGGCGCAGAGTGGGAAAGCATGCTTATTAATGTGAAGTGCACAGTGCAATAAAAATATCCAGTTACCGTAAATGCTCGAATATCACCGGTTAGTATTGTTTAGTCTAAATACCGGTAAATTGAGGCCATTGAGTATGGACACGTGTTTATTGTTTTCGCAGGATATAGATCTGTGACCGGTACAAGTGAGGAGGATTGCAAACTGCTCTGTTTACAAGAAGCCGCTTGTGTGTGTGCTGACTACTGGCCTGACGTATCTAATGGATATTGCAGTTTCTATGATAACAATCACAACTTTAATGTAGAGAGTGATCATGCAGCACGCAAATTGATTGTATTTCTACCGACACTACAGAGACTGCAGAAAACCCTGGTGTTTAACGAAGTAAGACTTGAGAACATCCTTACGCCCACTAGCAGTGTGTCCGTTTCCACAACTGAAGAGTGCAGCGAGTCGTGTGCTCAAGTTGCCTATTGTCGGGCTTTTGTCATGTGTGACCGTAAAGGCCAAGACAGCTGGTGTAAGACAACCAAAGGAAACTGTTACTTGTACAATGAAGACAGCATCGACACCCTTACCAAGGATGTGAATTCACAAGTTCACTTCGTGTGGAAGAACATGAGTTCAGTCGCGTGAAAACTTTGGTTTGATCGGATACTGGGTGTCAGAAAAGTATCGGGCTGACGTTTGTTCCAGTTACTTTGGACACTTTTTTACGTGTAGCTTTTCAAACATGACTTCAGAACGCGTGTACTGTGGCTTTTGTGCCATTATGAATACGAAAAACAAACAAACAAAACAGCGAAATAAGATTTTCACTTATAAGTCAGTTTCTTTTCACATTTGAAACATCGGATCGCACTTAGCAATAGTCTATTGTTGTTTGACATCTTATTGTCTTGTTTGACCTTATAGTTGCTTTCTTGAGTTTGAAATTTTGGGGGCAAATTTCCAGTAAGTATACCAATAAATCTGGTCGTATTTCCCATAGTCTGGTAAAAGTAAGGAACGAAAAATGTAGTTTTTGTTTTCAGTTTTGGCTTACCAAGACCCGCTATGTCTGAGAAAGGAATATATCTACTCTCTCTGCCGGTCGGAACTGTAATGAGTTCCTTGATTTGTTGAAACTTGTGAATTGCATTTGTAGAGGGAACGTTTTTTTTTAATTTTCTGCCAGTGAATCAGTGCATTAAAAGTTATCTAAACGAAAACTGTCTGTTGTGCCTTTGGGGGTTATATATGCGAATGTTCAGGCCGAAAGGTTTTCGTCCAAGCAAAGGATAAGCGAAAACAGTCTTTGGGCGTCTCAGTACTCAAGAAGTCAAGAGCCTCTTGGACCTGAATCTCAGTTAACTTCTCTGTGATGACTCGGGCTGAGCTTGGCCGAAAGGTTCCTATTTGTAAATATAACCGAAAGAAAGAAGTATATTTCGGTCCGCGTCAGTTATGAATTAGCACAAACCGAAATAATTTTTGTGGCCGACTCGGTCATCGAAACTGCCTACCGGGACCTACGTTGGACTCATATCAGACGGCTTGTTTTGTGAATTCCGGATATTTTTCAGTCTGCTTCTGTTTCTGTGTACTGTTTATGCAGTTAATAAACACAACAGTGGTGACTTCAATCATCCGTCGAGTTTCCCCCTTTTTAGCCTCGCTTTACTTTATGAACTGATCAGTTTAACAGTGGGGTAATGAACTTGTGCCTTTTTTTCTTTTTTGTATTTTTGTTTGTTTGTATTTTTTATTTTATTTTTTTTTTTTTTACGCGTGAACGAAAGAGAATTTACAATGACTGTGTCACAGAGAAGCAAGGTTGCTAGTAACCGAAAAACCACTGCTTTTATTGTGCGGAAACAACTCTCTTATTCTTGAATAAACATAACTCGCACTCAAACAACTTAATTGTTTTATACTCTTGGTTGAATATCCACTCAGAAACAGTGGACAATTGAACACCCATTGTTTGATTCTTCCTACCGCATTTTATTTGATGTTGTTACTGAACCACAAATGATTTATCGTCGGGCATTGTACTCTGCTGTCAATGAACTCAACCAGCGTTTGAGCCGAAAGAACACTAACCTGAGTTTCAGGCTTTTTTCCGGGGAGATCTTTTCCTTCTCTCCTCTCTCTCTAGTCTCTAGTTATGCCGGGGAAAAAATTAGCCCGATACTCAGGTTAAAAGAGCACTGGCAGTTAACAAAAAATGTATATTTCGATGCTACTATACGGTTAATGCTTGACAACACTGTCATTTTTACCCGTACGAGTGGCTCGAGTGGCTGGAGAGCCTCTTGTATTTCAAGCATACCGACTTGTTTTGAAGCATAGAAAATTTACGTATTTAGGAATATAATGGCCTTTTGACCTTGTTATTTCCTGTTTACAAGCTATCGCAAAGTTTCGTGATCAGATGCATGTCCTCAGCTGTTTTTCACACAGATCCTTACATTTATTTAGTGTTAATTTTTCAACTCATTTGTTGAAACTTTCGGGGTATAAGATAATGCTAAGACCCACAAAAGTTCTGGAGCTGTGGACAGACGTGCTTATTCCGGACGCTGAGCATTGCAAGCTCAGGAATGGGTTTTTATCCTTGAAACTGTGCGGTAACTGCTGACTTGTGTAACGGAAAAGATTTTTACACGTTTTGAGACTGCGCTTTGCCTAAAGGCCGATTTTTGAGTACGATTATCACATGGACCTTCCTTACGATACGGTTACGATGCGATTCGTGTCGAATGGAGGTCGCATGCGACAGTCGTGGGCCAAAATCGCACCGTGTAAATCGGCCTTAAGGCGTGAACAAGATATTTCAATACTAACAATGAAACACAAGTACCTGTTGTTGCAGGCAAAACGCACGATAACACTCGGCCAGTTCCCTCGTGCGTGTCACTATCTCCGCATTTTCTGCAAGACAAGTTTTTTTTCCGCATTGTACGTCGATTTGCACTTGACTCGGAAAGCAGCGACGAATAAAGAGCAGTTTACTTTGTACCAAGGCCGAAGCGTGGGAAACACTTCTCTTGATCACGAGGAAGGCGGTACGTATGTACTCCTTTTGGGCATATTTTCAGTGAATAACACGATAAAGAAGTAAGGTCCGTTTCAAACGTTGTGCCACCATGCACTGCCGTGCTCAACACAATGCAAATGGACAAAATATATTGTTTGAGCCAACTTTTATTGAGTTTGGCACATGAAAAGTTCGACGCTTTTGAAACGGGCCTAAAGTGCAAACGTTGGCTTCTAAAGTATTGAGAATGTCTTGTTACTTTATGAATTTTAACCCGCGAGGTGAATAGTGGGCCCTGTTTTTTCTGCGTAAAAGAAAAATCAACAAGTTCTTGATAAAAAGAAAATAAATTACAGAATAATACATGGGCGCGTAGAGATATGAAATTTATCTTCGAGTTCATCTCGATATCTCGCGAGTGAGCGACTGAAGCGAAACTCTGGTGTGATACAGTCGGATTTCCGCCCCTGAGAAATGTGAAAACATGCAAGATAGGCTAATATCAACACAGTCACGTAATTATATCATAAATTTTACGTGTGTAATATGCATGTTCTTGACAACACTGTCTTTTTACCTGTACAAGTGGCTCGAGGGGGTGGGTTGAAGACCTTTTGTACTTCAAGCTAAGCATGCTGAGTTGTTTTCTTGTAGAGCAAAAACATTTACGTATTTAGGAATGTTTTTTTGAGCTTGTTATTTTCTGTTTACATGTGTTCACACAGTTTTGTGACCAGGATATGCATATTATGTCTTTGAGCGTTTTTACACATCCTTATATTCGGGGTAAATATACTCTTTTCGTTCTACTTCTAAGTTCTGCATGATTTCTTTAATTCCAGCTTTTACAGTGGATATTCAACTTTGATTGCTTTGTGAACCGCTGTATCTTCTGAGAATGTCTTCGGTAAGTATAAATACTAAGAACTGTCACAAGGCTCCCGGAACTGCCCCGCGTCATCCATTTAACATGATGTAGACCTAATACTTACAACTACATTATTACATTTCTGCAGGTTCACAGCCTCTATCCCATTCAAGGCACAGCCGAACACATGCTCAAATGTGGAGACACCAAAGATATTGTATTGGCAAGAGAGAAAGTTCCCAAAGAGGCTTACGAAGTCATTGTTTTTGCCAGAGTTCTAACTGGCCACTGTCCGAGTAGTGGCAACGGCGAGCTGATTTTAAGCAGCAAGATTCCCAACGGGATCATCGAGAGGAAGGTTTACTGTTCCTTTTATAACCAGCAGGCGTGGTCTTACAATTCGGAAAACATCTCACTGCCCGTTGCACCTGTGGGCTCGAGAATTGTTACTGCCAAATTGAATGGGCCAACCGGTGTGGAAAATGCGTATGCATACGTTCAAGTGGTGGGTTACCGTAAGTAACACTGCAATTATATAAAGTAACGTGTGGCGGCCAAAGTATTGAAAAGGAAAAAAGAAAAAAAAATCGCTTTTTGGTAGGAACACAGTATTCATTGTAGGTTGGATGTAAACGTGATGATCTAATTAAATACCCACTGGACATCTAATTCCAACTAAATCATAGCGAAAAGATAGATAAGCTATGCATCGAGAAGAGGCTTGAGTACTCAACAGTCACTCAGTCCAAGATAAATACTTCTGCAATTGTACTTTGACTCTGGATATGTGTTGAGATCTAACTTCCTTTCGGGTAAAACTCGCAATAGCCTCGCATGAGCTGTAGCAATCGTTTACTCATCATTTAGTTGGTCCGGGATGTTTTGAGTTTTTCCCGAATAAACTAAGGCGTATACAAACCAAACCTACTTCAACACCTTGACTGTGGTAGAAGCAAAGCACTATGTTTTGTTTTAGAACTCAAGTAACTATTGTTGGTATACAAAGCTAAAACTTATCTTTCTGCACGAGGAATCACAAATCAGTTGTACCATGATCCAGGCTTCGTTTTCAAGGGGAGATCAGTATACTTTCAGTTCTTCGCGTGACGCGTTCAGTGTAACGGATACGCTGATCCGTAACTAATAACAAGGTTTGCAACTAAAACGTCCAAAAAGTAAGCAAGAAATTTTCAAATTAAAAACATCAGTATGTGGACGGGGGGGTCTCCCACATAAAAATGACAGGGATGCTTTTCGGGAATTTTCGTTTTGACCCCTAAGAGGTACTAAAACGGCGTGGCTAGAGCATGTTTTGACCCCTAAAAGGTACCAATAAAAGCATACCAAGAATTTAAAGTTTCGATGCTTTTAATTGCTATAAACATAATATCATGAAGCACTTTATCCCTTGCTGTGTTTAAACTAAAAAGGCTCATTCGACTGAAACTTGTCTCCTAAACGGTACCACATCACAGAAAAAAATGTCAGCGTTTGATGTTGAGCTCCTTAAGCGGTACTAAAGCCCGTGATTTCGATCCCTAAGAGATACAACGAGCGTCCCCGTCCTTTTTATATAGGAGTCCCCACCGCCGGTTATGTGGTCTGACCACTAAAGTGTTTAAAGTAATGGCACTCGGTGACCAGTGAAACCAAATTCTTGATACTCAAAGTCAATTTTTTCCCCTTCATGCATACTATTACTGCCGAGCGTTCACCAATGATAACGCACATGTCTTTCACACTAACTAATAGTGTAGAGGTTTATTGTCTAACGGTGAAGCACGAGCATTTTTTTTTTTTTTTTGGTCAGGCCGCGAGTTTTCAGTTTTCTTCCAATATATGTTCGCTCTAAGTGGTGACTGCTTTTTCTCGTGAGAAAAGTTTTAGCTCATCAGTGTATGCATATGGAATTGTGATTGCGACAGCAGACAAGAGAGTTTTGCTGATGATAAAATGCATTTAAACGGCTTCGAGGTTTTGATGTGTTTATTGTCTTTACGGTATCACCCACTAGCCGAAAGTAGGGAATTTTTGCTTTTCATTCCATACCAGAGATCGGGGATCTGTTTGGTATTTCTAGTAGCACTGACTGCACATCAACGCGAAATCTCCATTCCATTATACAGCTTGGGAATTATACAGAATTACAGAAAGAGCTGGGACTAGAATGGATGTGTAGAATGGAAGTTTGATTACGCAGTCGAATTAAAAGAAAAGGGAAAGTTGTACAAATGACAATTACACGGTGAGTTGACAGTTGGCAAACGTTCTCGGTTATCCCATGTTTTCAGTTTTCCTCTTTTCTTCTCCAATTATCGTGATTTTATTCATTTATAAATAATACATGATAATAATTAATAACTTATATTAGTAAAAATTAGTTGTTTCGCTGTTGTGTGTTTTGTTGTATTGTTTGTTAGTAACACCCGTATGAGTATCCGCGTTTTCGTTAGGGCCTTTTACTATCAACTGACCGGCCTTTCCGATTCAGACTTTGGGAACATTTCAGATTGCTGCACCGGCATGGTGTGAACGGAAGGCCGAAAAACGGACAAAAAAAATTGCGCTCAAAAAATTTCTAACTGGACCTCAGTTTGTTTCTTTGTTTGAGGAGTAATGAGTAGGGCGAGAGGAAAAGCGACGAAACGGGAGGGGGTGGGGTTTCCTCCGCATTCCTAGCCCCTCCCCTCTCCGTTGGCTATTGCCCAGTTTACACTCGGCCACAAGAAAACAATATGGCGGACGATATGGAAGAAACGGAGTACCGTCAGTTTTTGCTCTATCATAAGGCTCAGCTGGAAGCAAGCGAAATTCCACAGCGCTACTGGAGAAATATGTACTCGAAGATTCAAAGTGAGGTGAGAATAGGTCAATTATTGTGAATGGCGACAGATTCCATTTCGATTCACCGTGCGAAAGCCGATGTTCAAGTAGCGACCTGGTTTAAACTTTACACTTCAACAGGTTGATCCAGGATACATGAAGTATTGTTTTTCTTCAAGGGAGCAGCAGTTATAGATAAATACAGTCCCACAAAAGAACTACCGTGACCGTGGCTGCTAATGTCCACAGAACTTTATGCATGAGTCAACTTAAACCCGGACACCTGGGGACTGAAATTTACCACTCACCCCAAATCCCCCACCCCCTCGGGCATCGTTTTATAGCAAATCCCCCTCAATGCCCCTATAATCCCAAAATTTGCACTCTGCTAATTTGAGACCAAAGACTAATGTCTATTACCCTATTCCATATCTTTTGGGACATCACATACAGGTACCTAGTATAGACTTACATACAGTATGGGAGTACCACCCTCCTCAAGCCATTCCCCTCCAACAGGTTTAGAAACACATGGTCCGCACTTACACATTGTGATTCATTGTTCTTTGGAAGTCTGCCATCTATACAGGACTATGGTCGCGGTAGGGTATCCCAATATACATGCATGTGCTGCCTCAAGGGTATCATTTCTGAAAATGGAATAGGCTAGTAGATTGCACTGGTTGGTAACAAGGATTGGAGAAAGAAAGTTAGAAAGAAGGCATCAAGAAATGTGGCCAATTCATTGGGCTTTGTCATTTGTCATTTAACATACAGACAGCTTGGATTTTTATTTATTTTGAGCACTGTTATTGTTTGAAAGTTTTGTGGGGAGTCCAAATCCACAAGAAGGGGGGGGGGGGGTGGCTAGGGACTGGGGGGTTTAATTAAATTGGCTGTCATACCAGCCTTCACTTGAGAGGGTACAGACTTTAGTTCTTGAGTGATGTTATAAAGATGAGGCCTTCAAAGTTTATGCACAGTAGTTTCCCCTGCTCCATACAGAATTCTTGTGAGGACTTAATACAGTATGTACTCTATAAATACTCTATTTTCATAAATATGATATGATATATTCTTTGGCTTCAAGCATTTATAAAGTGATAAATTATGTCTTGAATTTTCAGACTTATGATGCTGGAAGTTATTTCATCATGATGCACAATAAAAGAAGGAGGAACTTGAAAGGTGCTGGTCAGCAGTGAGGAAGGACTGCAGGCTTCAGATCCAAACAGGTGAAATCTCCTCTGTCAAACTTGTTGACTGTGTCTCCACCAGACTCTTGACCAGTCTCTTTTCCTTCCCTCACTGATTCTGTTGCCTGTAAGTTGTTGCTACTATTTGCAAGCAAAGCACTTGCTTTAACCAGATTTTCATGTGTCATTGGAAATCTAATGTTCAGTGAGATATGTACGTATTGTATACAACTGCCTCTACTGTGAACCTTAATGGTGGATTGTTTTGTGTTGTTAATATAATTTTAGATGCACAATCGCAAAAGTGATCTTGTAATAATTTAATATAATCACAGGACAAATGACTAGTTTTTAAGCTTGTGTTCACCACGAAGTGGTGAAAAGCGAAGCTTCATGCGATTAGTCCAACTGGAATGTGTCCCGTATCTCGGTGCTGTCAACAATGGATTTCAATTATGGAAATCGTTCTGTTCCCAGTTTGGGCAGTATCGATATTACCGACAACGCAACAAAATCGACAACGCGATCGTCGAAGTAGTTTTTGTGGTGGCATTTTTAAGCGTCCCACCTTCGTGAACGACATGCGTTCAAACCCATTTTTCGCGCTAGCGTTACATTTAACTGATAATAAAGTATATATTTTCTGAAAGCTCAACAATCAAAGATTTAGGTTAAAGCTTTATATTTTTTGAATTCGCTAAAAAAAGAAAGTTATCAGCTTCCGAGTGAATTTTGACCTTGACTCATTAAAAAAGCCTAATGTCACTCGGATTTTACCCGATTTGATTATTTATTGTTTTAGCCTACTGTTGACACAATGAAGAAAAAAAGGTGTCTCCGAATTTTGATATCTTGTCCATATACAAAGTTATTGACTTTTAAAGTTGGCCGATCATATTTCTAGCTACGCGCAAGACAAAAGTGGACATATCTTCCGAACGAAAAAAAAGAAATAAAATCGGAGACACCTTTTGTAGCCTTGATATTGATTCACATATTTGCCAAGTTTCAAGCCAATCGATTAAAATCCATTGAAATGCAGGTTTCCGAAAGAAACACTTCTCCGCGTTTTAAAAACACCGAGAAAAACACATTTAAAGATTCTGACCAGGGAGCCGGAAACCTGTTTACATAATTGCCTCATCTGTCAGCAATCTGTCAAAACACCGCAGTTACTGCTTTCGCATAGAGACTTTCCAGGCATCTTGTAGGTAATTGAAACACGCAGCACAAAAGACCGCCGTGTATATTACTACGGACATCAACGCTTCGTTCGGGTAAGTTTCGCAACATCTATTTTCCCTTCACAGTTGCACTCACCACTCAACACCAGTTCAACCTTTTGCAGCCACAGTTGGAATTCGGAATGAGTTCAAGCAAACGACAAACTCGTTCTAAAAAGAGAGCTGCGAAAAGCAGGAGTGCTCCATGGTCCACGCGCTGCTCAAGGTTTATAAATCGGCATTGTGCAAGGATCACACGTTGTGACATTTCGTCGCTCACGTGGCTATATTTAATTTGTTTCAGCGTAAACATAGAAAAGCGTTCAGAAAGGCGTACAAGGAAAAATTTCTTGCGGCATTTCGTTATTCTTGCAGATTTGCTGTTAGTCACACGTTCCCGTCGCGCGGTTAAAATTTGTACTTCATTGTTTTGCATAACTGACGCGCAAGCCGCATGCTGCGCAGTTACGGGTGATACTAACGATCTGTTGACAGGTAGTTTCCGGCGAGGAAGAGAAAGATAAAATCCTTTCGTTTGAATATCTCGGGGAAAAAAATAGGTATCCAAATTTTGTTTTCAGAAACACAAGGTAAAACATGTAGTAATTTCGTTAAGCCAAAAAAAAGTTTTTTGAATCTGGCAAAGTCCGGAGGGTATCCTGATACCTTAAGACTGCGTCAGTCAGTCCGTCATGCTGTTACAATTGCCTTTGAAATTTGAGCATCAGCGAATACGCATGAAGAAACGAAGAGATGGGAAGACGTTTTCTGGAGTTATTTTGATTGTTATCATTGTATTCCTTAATTGCCAGTAGATCTGTTGCACTTCAGAACCATTAATATCACACACTCAGGTTTTGGTAAATTCTCGGTTGTTTGACCAGCGGAAGTCAAAGTTGAAATACCCGTGACCACTGACAGCCCTGAGCGACTTCAGCTTGTCGAAATATTTCTATCGTTTGATTATAGTTGCTTTGCTTCGCATGTTTTCGCCAGCAATGAAAAATGCTGTAGAGGAAGAAGAAGAAGAAATCGAAAATGAATTTGATCAGAACCGCAAGTATGTCAACAAGTTGTCAGATTTCACTTAAATTTATTCGACTTGAAACTCAGCCAAAAGAAGAAAGGCGTGTTTTCTTTAAGGTATCAGGATACCCTCCGACTCAAAGACTTCAAAGTTGGGCTCCGATAAAGAAAAAAAATGCATCTAAAGGTCCAAGAAGCACGCTTGTTTAGCAAATAATAAAATTATAGGCTGCTTTGTTTCTCGCGCACGGAGTTTGAATCATACATAAAAAGCTGATCTCCTCACCTTGAAGATGTCGTCCCCCTTTCGTGATCCACTTCATTGTCTCTAAGGATTAAAAATATCTTCAGTGAGTAAAAGTATACTGTGGACGACTCAAAAGGATGAATATTTCTTAGCTTACCCTTCAGTTTGCTCCGACATCGTGCACCATGCGATGATGAAACGAAAGACAGGCGTAATGAGCGGTCACTGGCTTTCCGGTTCCCGGTTCCCGGTTCCCGGTTCCCAGGTTCCCGGTTCCCGGTTCCCGGTTCCCGGTTCCCAGGTTCCCGGTTCCCGGTTCCCGGTTCCCGGTTCCCGGGTTCCCGGTTCCAGGTTTTTAACATAGCTGAGTAACGAAAATATTTTTGTATACTAAAATTACGGATCCAAAACGATAGATATCATAAGTCGTTCGGGTCACATGAAAACGGATTCCGCTCCAGTCACATGGCTTTGGCAGGATTTACTTTTGCTTTATTTGTAAAATCACACCGTCGCCAACCCGCTGTGGTTTATTCAAGACCTGACGACAGGGAAGGGAAACGAATGAACGCTCTACAATTCGTACGAGACTCTTACAAGAGCGAAGGAGTGAGAGCGTTTTATCACGGACTTACGGCGTCATGCATTGGAATATCGCAAACTGTCGTCCACTTCACAATCTACGAACACATCAAAGCCAGAGTTTCAAAGGTTCGTACGGCAAAACCCCCGCAGAAGTTACGATTGGGCGCTTTCTCGGCAGAGCAATAAACACACCGACTGTGGCGTATTTGTAATAATATCAAGCAAGCTCTCACTTGTGAGTTTTTTGGCTGTGCAATCTAGCGATTGTATTTTCACTATTTGGTCACCTATCAGGCTCTTGAGTGGAGAGACAACCAAAACAGACGCGAAACCGTTTCCAGCAAACACTGAACAAGTAAAAATCAGGCTTTTTCCAAAGCCAGTCGGCGACCACATGCTTCCCAGACAACTTTTACGGCAGTTTCCTGATCTTTTCTCATGACGATCTCACGGTCGCAACCTCTAGTATTTAACTTTTTCTCAAAGCTTCTTCCACAACAACATCGATCAAATCCGCCATCTCTTGCGCGTTTCTCTCACTCCGTTCACTTGATAGACAGTTTATTATTCTCAGCCAATCAGAATGCTGCGTGCACTGGTGCACGCAGCCAGTCGAAAATCCAAAGTCTTCGGGCAGGCGGTCTTTTCCCACGCCCCCGCCCCCCTCCCCCCGCCCCCCTCCCCCCGCCCCGTAATTTTGTCTCTCGACCTCAGTCTCCCATCCGCCATCAGCACAAAATGGCGCCCGTGAACACTGTTCAACCGTATCGAATGAGACCGCCAGCTACGCAGGCTAATACGGTTGATGAATCCGCAACATTTTGAAAACGCTTCCCAAGAGTGGTCAATAAAATGTTGCCCCTCTAGGTCGCAAAAACTACTAAGGGGGGAGGGGCATGAAGTGTTATCCATATAAAAGCCGCCGTTGCACAGGACCTATGAAAAAGTTTGTCTTTTATTATCTACTTAACACAAAGAATGCACAGAGACATTTCCAGTAAAGGGTTTCCGTGCTAATAATATAACTTGGCGACAGAATGTCAGAAGCTAAATTACCTCTCCAGGGAGGGGTTTGCTAAACATAATTGGCTCTCTCGCACGTGGAGAATCAAGGCACTATTTAATGGCGGCTGTGAGTGTTGCCGATTCTTTGTTTGTATGTGGAAATCTGCTCCCCCTTCAGCTCCTGGCTGACATATCCGTAGTATCTGGAGGCGACACAGATTCACATTTAGAGCGGCATTTCAGGAAACATTTGCGAATATACGCTTCGCTCACGAAAGAAGGAACACGGCTGTATGGTGTGACCATGACATATGTTTTGGCAAAGGTAAAGCTTATTCCGAGTTTTTTGCGTTCGCTGATATGTTTGTTGACACATGATTTCATGACATAATTGCAGATGCAGATCGACTGTGGTATGTCTGAGTTGTTTGTTTATAAAATTGTCTCGAGCGGAATCTGTCGCTAATGAAAAATCGACAGGAAATTTTACTGTGAATCCTTTTCACCACCGTTTGAATAGCACGAGAAACAGGTTTCTTTGGCTGGAGTGTTACGTTACAAAACTATTACTAGGATATCTAAAGATAGTGATTGCTGCGCTGGTTTTGATGTAATCTCACATAAATGTAGTTGGAAGGACATTATGCTGGATAGCAACATATCTGGATATAGTTACGCATTGAACAACTGGGGCCTACTCCGTGTGTTCACATTAGGATGATTTGGAGTTACTAAGAATTAGCGCCCGTTCACACTGGTACCGTTGCCGTTGGTTACGGAGAAAAAACCGTTCACACTGAGCAATTTGGAGGTGTTTAGCTGCTGATTCGAAGCTTCCTATTTACATACATGGCCTGGAGCTAGCAAAGTAAACAATCTGTCTGATCCCGGCCAATCACAGCGCAGTTCCACTAATGCCGGAAACAGCAAATGACATCTGTACTTTGTGGTTCTCTGGTTACTCCACGTGTGGGCTTTTCTTCGCTTGCTTATCGACATTAATTTTTTACCTTTCGACGTGAAATGAACCCCAATTGGAATGGTCAGTTCTACGCAGGAAACATTAGCGCTATCCGTTTTCTGATAGCATCCATGTTGATAAACAGTTCGAGTTACGCAAAAACGTAATGATGACAGCTAAGGTATGGAGATGATATTACGTATCCTATTTATTTCCGAATGTGAACGCCTGGTGGCTGACTATAATTTGAAGACGCTTACTTCTCTTTATCTGAACACACGGACTGTATTCACCAGCACACACGACAAGTCACCACGTGGAAAGGAAGAACTCGCGCAGAACGTGTTGTTGTTGTGAAGTCAAATTTCGCAAAGCATTATGGTCGCAAGCGCGTGAGGCAGCGTGGTCTAATTGTAAACGGACGCAGTCAAGCGTATCGAGATTTTTCCTCCATAAGAAATATGAACTGCTGCTTCGCTCGCTGCGCAGCAATAACGAGTCAAAATCTGGTTTCCCACGCATGATATGTTTGTTGACACATGATTTCATGACATAATTGCAGATGCAGATCGACGAGTTTGTATAAAAGTCGAGTATCGAGGGTCGAGGGTACCATGTCAAGGGTCGAGGGTAGCATGTCGTATTTTTCTTAGTAATTTTGGAACGAGTAACGAATATATTTTACATGTTCATATATATGACATAAACAGCTAAGACAGACAGACAGACAAGACAGTAATAATAAAAGGAGTTTGGCTTTTCCCCTCCGATATGTCTTTTCTGTATGCATTCCGGTCACAACAGGGTTTCCTACCAGGCGTTGGGTTGCGACGTCCAACGCGTTAATTAGATTGCACCTAATAGTCATGGTGGTTTTCGGTCCCGCGAAATGTCTGTCAGCAGTGTTATTGTTTTGACGTCTTGAAAGCCAAATATAGAGAAAAGCAAGTACAATGCCTGTAGAATCAAATTCCAAACCATTTTGAGTTCATTCGGCGGGCGCGCGTTATTACGACGTGGCTGGTTGTTCTTTATTGTGGAATTGGCTCAACATAAACACTGGAAACACTGGTGCGCGCTGAATGCAGGTCTTCTGTCGCGAGATCTATGTGTCCAAATGACGGGAGACAGGTTCTGTTCCGAGAGCTGGCAATGGATTTGTTCTTCGCCATACTTGATATGTAAAGAGAGTGGCCAACAAATGACAACTGCGCAACAATCAATGCATCAACCTCACCAATCGGCGCATTTGTTGATACACTGATAGACGGAAAGGGGTTCAAAGCGAAGGTAATACAAACTAATGTGCCACTTTGGAAACACGAGTCATCACATCAGCGTGTCGACACACAACGAGTATAAGCGCAGGTAACAAGCCTAAGAGAAAGCCGAATTGTAGTTAGGAATGAAGATAAATGTTCTGAACATGTTATTCAATGTTTATGTGCGAACTGCCTCGCCAAAAACCGAAAACCCGTCAAAAGTTGAATAACCCGCCAAAATCGGGTTGAAAATCCGCCATCCCGCCAAATGCAATCCGAACCACTGCTCAGAAGGCCAGATCAAATCAGGGGATAAACAAGTATGTAATATTTTCCTTTTGGTCTAGGAGAGGAACATGTAATTATGTTTTATCAAGCAAGAGTATTAGTGGAACGTATAAATACGTATGTTTTTCCTCTCCCATTTGGGCAGCACGCCTGCAGCAAAAAATATTTGTCTGATCTCGTGAGGTTCGGGGAGCAAAAACGGACTGTGCACCTATAAAGTTTTAATTCTAACAGCGAAATTAATCCTAAGTAAGTATGGTTTTTCCTCCTGTTTTGTGCGGCACGCCTGGAGCAGAAACGAATTATTGGGTGACACGCCTGAGATTCTGTGGGTAAAAACATACTCCGCGCCTATAATTTCTCAATTTTAAACAGCAAACCTAAGTTATGGTTTTCCCTTCTGTTTTGGGCGGCACGCCTGGAGCAGAAACGAATTATTGTGTGACAGCCTGAGATTCTGTGGGTAAAAACATACTCCGCGCCTATAATTTCTTGATTCTAACAGTAAACCTAAGTTATGGTTTTTCCCTCCTGTTTTGGGCGGCACGCCCGGAGCAGAAACGAATTATTGGGTGACACGCCTGAAATTCTGTGGGTATAAACATTCTCTGCGCGACTAATTTTTCATTGCTAACACACACAAAAAAAAGAGGTTTTCCCCTTTGGTGACATGTCTGAAGCAGAAAATAATATTCCTGCGAATTAAAAAAAAAATGGTCTGTAAAAACAAGTCATAAAAATTGATGCCGACTGATGTTATTTTCATCAATTTTCAGTTTAGCAGCACAGGAAATTGTATAGATGCGGCATGGTTTGCAGCGGTTGATATGTTCCTTGCAGAGTAGTCACATAAACGCAGTGCTGTATTTAAGAAAATCAAGCGTCAATTTTCCTGGCTGAGACGGTTAGAAAGAGGTGATTTGAACACTGTGACTTTGACTAAATCCGTACTTCAGAGGCTTTCCAGAGGTGAAGCCCGGCCGCAACCTCGTTCCCAGGCTCTTTCATCTCCCGGCCGCCCGATAAAAAAATGTCCACAAACAATTTTGAGCGGACAGATGAAAGATGCCGGAATCTGTTCGATAAAGCGCCCTTGAGTTCCGTCTGCACGCACGTTATTGAAGAAACGAAAATGTTTATCAGTTTTTTTTAAACCTTGGGAGGGAACCAGACCGATCAAAATATATCAGCAGGTGATGGAACACACACGGCACCCACTGTTTTGAAAAAGTGACTTTCTTGCATTCCCCAAATATTTCATCACACTTTTCTCCTCATTAATACGCGTCCTGTGGTGATTTTGCGAGTCTATTCCGGAATGTGGGTCTCGGGGCTCCTCATGTTTCTCGGCTCTGTTGCCGCCACCCATGACGTCACGATGGCCTCCGAAGACGACAAAGTGAAGTGGTGGCGGCAACAATCAGATCATCTACCACATTGGTCCTCAAGAAGGTTCTCCTCGTGCAGCCCTCATCTGCAGCTGCAGAAAGAATATTTTCAATACTCAACTCATCTTTCAACGATTTGCAGAACCATGCTCTCGTTGACTATTTACAGGCTAGTGTAATGCTTCAATATAATAAGCGATGATTAAATTATTAGGCTCATCCTTAGTTTGACATTTGACAAATCTTGACTGATGTTATCCCCGAGCAAAGCGAGGGTAATAATCACGACGCTAATGCAGCAAAATCGCCCTATTTGAAGACTCCAAGCGGGTCGCCATTTCGAAAATAGTTTTTTCGTATGTCTGTTTGTCTGTCAGTCTGGCGTACGACCTCGTCCCCAGGGCCATCCGCGTTTAAGCAACGACAAAGGATCGATCACGTGTCCCGCTGTAGTTTTACTGATACTCTGAATAAGACTGAAGGAAGCAACAATATCGTAAATGAATTTGAAAACTGAAAAACTTGAAACACAAAAGTCTCGTGAAACTCGTCTTCAAAAGAGAAGGGAACAAGCACGGGCAAGGCGGAATCCGTTTCGACAAAAGACGACAATCCTGTTATGACCGAAAGCATCATGGCTTATGGTATTTACCATAAGCAAAACGAAACGAAACGAAACGAAACAAAACCTGGAATGAAATAGAACACAAATAAAAGGCGTTTCAGTACAAATTGGCGAGTCGGTTTGCACGAACGTTTGGTATTGGCTGGCGGCAAAGCAAAGTTTAATACGTTTCTAACAGACGAAAAATTTTGAGCGTATTTTTTTGTCCGCTTTTCGGCCTTCCATTCACACCATGCCGGTGTAGCAATCTGAAATGTACCCAAAGTATTCCCGCCGGTTTGAATCGGAAAGTGTCAGTTCATAGTTAAAGGGGTTCTAACAAAAAAGAGGATACTCATACGGGTGTTACTAATACACAAAACAACGAAACAATAAAACAACAAAACAATTCTGTATAATTCCCAAACTATATAATTTGGAGATTTCGCGTTGTTGTGCAGTCAGTGCTACTAGAAATACCAAAAATATCCCCGATCTCTGGTTTTTGAATGAAGAGCAAAAATTCCCTACTTTCGGCTAGTGGGTGATACCGTAAAGACAATAAACACATCAAAACCTCGAAGCCGTTTAAATGCATTTTATTATCAGCAGAACTCTCTTGTCTGCTGTCGCAATCACAATTCCATATGCATACACTGACGAAACTTTGCTCACGAGTGAAAGCAGTCACCACTTAGAGCGAACATATATTGGAAGAAAACTGAAAATTTGCGGCCAAACTAAAATTAAATTCCTCGTACTTCACCACTCCACATGTATTGGTTACTGCGAAAGACTTGTGCGTTGTCATTGGTGAACGCTTGCCAGTAAACATATGCATGAAGGGAAAAAAATTGACTTTGAGTATCAAGAACTTGGTATCATTGGCACCGAGTGCCATTGCTGTCCACATACTGATGTTAAAAATTTCTTGCTTACTTTCTGGACATTTTGCAAACTTTATTACGGATCAGCGTATCCGTTATATTAAACGCGTCACGTTAAGTCGCTTCTTAGTGCATAGCTTTACTATCTTTTGCTATGATTCATTTGGAATTAGATGTCCTGTGGGTATTTAATCAACATTATCACGTTTACATCCAACCTACAGTGAATATTCTACCAAAAAGCGATCAGCACGAAATATTTCGGTCAATTCTTTTCCTTTTTTCCTTTTTTTTTTTTTCTTTTTTCCTTTTCAGTACTTTGGCCGCCACTTTATATATTTGTGGTGTTACATACGGTAACCCACCACTTGTACGTATCCTTGCGCGTTCTTTACGGCGCTGGGCCCATTTAGTTTGGCAGTAATAATTTTCGAGCCCACAGGTGCAACGGGCAGTGAGATGTTTTCCGAATTGTAAGACCACGCCTGCTGGTTATACAAGGAACAGTAAACCTTCCTCTCGATGAGCCCGTTGGGAATCATGCTGCTTAAAATCAGCTCGCCAGTGGCACAGTCACAGTGGCCAGTTTGAACTCTGGCATAAACAATGACTTCGTAAGCCTCTTTGGGAACATTCTCGTCTGCCAATACAATAGTTTTGGATTCTCCAGGTGTGAGCATGTATTCTGTGCCTTGAATGGGATAGAGGCTGTGAACCTGCAGAAATGTAATATGTAGTTGTAAGTATCAGGTCCATCTTAAATGCATGACGAATAGGCAGTCCCGGGAGCCTTGTGACAGTTCTTAGTATTTATACTTACGGAAGACATTCTCGGAAAATACAGCGGTCCACAAAGCAATCAAAGTTGAATATCCACTGGAAAAGCTGGAATTAAAGAAATCAGGCAGAACTTAGAAGTAGAACGCCCCTCAACTCTGAGATCGATTTAATGAAACCATGGGCGGAGTCAGGGCTGAAGTCGCTCTGGGCTGACACGGGTTTCGTTGTTTCGCTGTCTCGTGTTTTAGTAACGCCGCGTGAGACGTGTGGTTTGCGGAGGGTCTTATTAATGCTGACAGAATATGTCACCAGCCAATTAGCAGGCATCAGGTCGAGAAATTGTTTTTTTGCTTATAAAAAGCCTTTGGAAAGAGATTTTTTTGTTTCGGAATTTTATGCAAACGCACGCTTTTAAGGTATCAGGATACCCTCGTGAACGACATGCGTTCAAACCCATTTTTCGCGCTAGCGTTACATTTAACTGATAATAAAGTATATATTTTCTGAAAGCTCAACAATCAAAGATTTAGGTTAAAGTTTTATATTTTTTGAATTCGCTAAAAAAAGAAAGTTATCAGCTTCCGAGTGAATTTTGACCTTGACTCATTAAAAAAGCCTAATGTCACTCGGATTTTACCCGATTTGATTATTTATTGTTTTAGCCTACTGTTGACACAATGAAGAAAAAAAGGTGTCTCCGAATTTTGATATCTTGTCCATATACAAAGTTATTGACTTTTAAAGTTGGCCGATCATATTTCTAGCTACGCGCAAGACAAAAGTGGACATATCTTCCGAACGAAAAAAAAGAAATAAAATCGGAGACACTTTTTGTAGCTTTGATATTGATTCACATATTTGCCAAGTTTCAAGCAAATCGATTAAAAGCCATTGAAATGCAGGTTTCCGAAAGAAACACTTCTCCGCGTTTTAAAAACACCGAGAAAAACACATTTAAAGATTCTGACCAGGGAGCCGGAAACCTGTTTACATAATTGCCTCATCTGTCAGCAATCTGTCAAAACACCGCAGTTACTGCTTTCGCATAGAGACTTTCCAGGCATCTTGTAGGTAATTGAAACACGCAGCACAAAAGACCGCCGTGTATATTACTACGGACATCAACGCTTCGTTCGGGTAAGTTTCGCAACATCTATTTTCCCTTCACAGTTGCACTCACCACTCAACACCAGTTCAACCTTTTGCAGCCACAGTTGGAATTCGGAATGAGTTCAAGCAAACGACAAACTCGTTCTAAAAAGAGAGCTGCGAAAAGCAGGAGTGCTCCATGGTCCACGCGCTGCTCAAGGTTTATAAATCGGCATTGTGCAAGGATCACACGTTGTGACATTTCGTCGCTCACGTGGCTATATTTAATTTGTTTCAGCGTAAACATAGAAAAGCGTTCAGAAAGGCGTACAAGGAAAAATTTCTTGCGGCATTTCGTTATTCTTGCAGATTTGCTGTTAGTCACACGTTCCCGTCGCGCGGTTAAAATTTGTACTTCATTGTTTTGCATAACTGACGCGCAAGCCGCATGCTGCGCAGTTACGGGTGATACTAACGATCTGTTGACAGGTAGTTTCCGGCGAGGAAGAGAAAGATAAAATCCTTTCGTTTGAATATCTCGGGGAAAAAAATAGGTATCCAAATTTTGTTTCGTTAAGCCAAAAAAAATTTTTTGAATCTGGCAAAGTCCGGAGGGTACCCTGATACCTTAAAGTGAATTACAAGATTAGAAAAAGAGCTTGATTTCGCTGATCCACTCCAAAGTTGAAAGGGATGATACCTTAAAATTGAGAAGCAACTGTTCCGAATATGTATCTTCTGGAGTACAGCCAATTAGACATAAAATCAATCTCAGAGTTAAGAAGCAAAACGGTTTACGAAATAATGTTACCCAAACTACGGCAGCTGAGACACCACAGAAGCTGCTGCATATATTTTTGTCCTAGCATCAAAGCTGTCAGAACTTTTCATTCTGCCAAGGCCTAATAATAAAGCTGTACTTGGGAATCCGAACTTCGGCGGCCTCCCCGCCCAAAAACTTCAAAAGCGTTCGTCTTACCTTTAAATCTTTGGAACTGCACCGCACCAGCTATAGAGAAGCACAGACTGTACTTGCTTTTATAATGCACTGGAATCTGCAACAGGAACAACAAGTCAATCATTTCACAGCGCGCATTTGCGTTCGTACAGTTCAGGAATCTGTAAACAGGAACACCTTGTCAATCATGCTAGCTGGGCAGTGTCAGTTTTCACCGCGCGCATTTGCGTTCGTGCAGTTCAGGAATCTGTAAACAGGAACACCTTGTCAATCATGCTAGCTGGGCAGTGTCAGTTTTCACCGCGCGCATTTGCGTTCGTGCAGTTCAGGAATCTGTAAACAGGAACACCTTGTCAATCATGCTAGCTGGGCAGTGTCAGTTTTCACCGCGCGCATTTGCGTTCGTGCAGTTCAGGAATCTGTAAACAGGAACACCTTGTCAATCATGCTAGCTGGGCAGTGTCAGTTTTCACCGCGCGCATTTGCGTTCGTACAGTTCAGGAATCTGTAAACAGGAACACCTTGTCAATCATGCTAGCTGGGCAGTGTCAGTTTTCACCGTGTGCATTTGCGTTCGTGCAGTTCAGGAATCTGTAAACAGGAACACCTTGTCAATCATGCTAGCTGGGCAGTGTCAGTTTTCACCGTGCGCATTTGCGTTCGTGCAGTTCAGGAATCTGTAAACAGGAACACCTTGTCAATCATGCTAGCTGGGCAGTGTCAGTTTTCACCGCGCGCATTTGCGTTCGTGCAGTTCAGGAATCTGTAAACAGGAACACCTTGTCAATCATGCTAGCTGGGCAGTGTCAGTTTTCACCGCGCGCATTTGCGTTCGTACAGTTCAGGAATCTGTAAACAGGAACACCTTGTCAATCATGCTAGCTGGGCAGTGTCAGTTTTCACCGCGCGCATTTGCGTTCGTGCAGTTCAGGAATCTGTAAACAGGAACACCTTGTCAATCATGCTAGCTGGGCAGTGTCAGTTTTCACCGCGCGCATTTGCGTTGGCTATGTTTAAAACCTGGAAGCGGGAACCCGGGAACCGGGAACCGGGAACGGGGAACCGGGAACGGGGAACCGGGAACCCGGGAACCGGGAACCTGGGAACCGGGAACCGGGAACCGGAAAGCCAGTGACCGCTCATTACGCCTGTCTTTCGTTTCATCATCGCATGGTGCACGATGTCGGAGCAAATTGAAGGGTAAGCTAAGAAATATTCATCCTTTTGAGTCGTCCACAGTATACTTTTACTCACTGAAGATATTTTTAATCCTTAGAGACAATGAAGTGGATCACGAAAGGGGGACGACATCTTCAAGGTGAGGAGATCAGCTTTTTATGTATGATTCTAACTCCGTGCGCGAGAAACAAAGCAGCCTATAATTTTATTATTTGCTAAACAAGCGTGCTTCTTGGACCTTTAGATGCATTTTTTTTCTTTATCGGAGCCCAACTTTGAAGTCAATAGGCTACAGAAAGACGGATTAACTACATTACACTTTTGGAAATAAAAATCGCTACGCGGTTCTCAGATTTTCCATAGCACACAACATACGTAACTTTTATGGAAAATGAGGAGTCTTATGTAATTCTTTCAATTTATGTAATTCTTTCTTTCAATTGACAGTCGAAGCTTTTAGCTCGAAATCTTATCAACAAACCATTTAGCATGTAATTAGAGTTTACCTTTTGGTCGAGGGTCTATGTCGAAAGTTGAGGGTAACATGTCGATGGTTGAAGAGAGATCCTTTAATTTTTGTTTTCCCGACAAAAGAAGAGAAATGAAATGAAGCAAAACTCTGAGTCGCAGCTATCAGTGGCTGTGGTCACACTAGAAAGCTAAATCATGATTTCGCACCCTAAATCTTGATTAAGGAAACCGCAAGATAAATCGTGATTTAGAAGAGGCGGCATTCGTGCTCTCTTGAATGTATCAAAGATGACAGCTAACTTCATAATCCGATTAGATAAATGAAACAGAACACGTTCTGAAAGGGCAGCATCTGAACTTTAGAGTAGTAAAAACTTTGGCCTTTGCAAACGTTATCATCGGTCTCTTTGCCTTGTTTTGCTAAGAAAATTAATATGGAAAGCCCGATCCAGACGACTGAAAAGAATCAGGATGCTCATGCTCCAGAGGGAACGGAGGAGAAGGCTGGTTGTTGGCTTGCACATCATAGTGCTTTCCGAATCTGCTGGAACGTTAAAGTTAAACGGAGGTCGATCGAACATCTTAAGAGAAGTTGCGAAAAAAGTGCGGGAACTGATGAAAGTGAGTTGTGGTGCATGATTACGATCAATACGGGGGCTGACGTCGGCAATTCGATGAAGCGTGCGATTGGTTCATGGAACAAGAGTTAGATAAATCACCTTTTAAATCGTACTTTTGAGATGATTTAGAACGAGAGTTATTTCTTTCAACTAAGCCGCTTTCGATATCACTTTACAACATTAATCAGCGCGGTTTCCACTGGGCAGTTTTTACGGTCACACACAGATTTTGGCTAAATCGCGATTAAGCACTGCTAAATCGTGATTTAACTTTCTAGTGTGACCACAGCCAGTGAAAACACGAACAGATTGATCTAATTAGCTACTTATACTAACATCTCTGTTGTTACCATATTTATTTTAGATTTCGGGAGCCCGCCTACAAATCCGGCACAGTAGTTCGTTTGATCATGAACACGGTAGTTAACTATTCTGTGTGTTTAACTTCGGAATGGAAGATTAGTACTTCAAACTCAGGTACTGGTGAAACATGACTCACCAAACATCTGGATCAGATAATAGCCGACAGGCAGGCGCCTGTTGTGTAATAGCTGTCTCATACGTGAACTACTGCGAATAGTCTGACTTAGAGGGAGTTACCGTTTCTCCAGTGATCATAAAAGGTTATGGGATCGTTATGAGTATCCTTACATGTTAGACCAGCGAGAAAACTTAGGCCTTAAGACTGGAATGTCCGGCCGGACAGAAATATGAGGGACGTTTCAGTTTGAGACACCGGCAGTTACCCAGTCAATCCAGGAATCTAAGACTTAAACAAAGTCCGCAACAAAGCGAAGCTGTTTTTAAAAGGAAAAGTGATGATGAGATTTAAGATGAGAGATAAGTGATGACGAGATTTTTCAACACTCCGCACTTTCCATAAGAATTACATAAGACTCCTCATTTTCCATAAAAGTTAGGTATGTTGTGTAATATGGAAAATCTGAGAACCGCGTAGCGATTTTTCTTTCCAAAAGTGTAATGTAGTTAATCCGTCTTTCTGTAGCCTATTGACTTCAAAGTTGGGCTCCAATAAAGAAAAAAATGCATCTAAAGGTCCAAGAAGCACGCTTGTTTAGCAAATAATAAAATTATAGGCTGCTTTGTTTCTCGCGCACGGAGTTTGAATCATACATAAAAAGCTGATCTCCTCACCTTGAAGATGTCGTCCCCCTTTCGTGATCCACTTCATTGTCTCTAAGGATTAAAAATATCTTCAGTGAGTAAAAGTATACTGTGGACGACTCAAAAGGATGAATATTTCTTAGCTTACCCTTCAGTTTGCTCCGACATCGTGCACCATGCGATGATGAAACGAAAGACAGGCGTAATGAGCGGTCACTGGCTTCCCGGTTCCCGGGTTCCCGGTTCCCGGTTCCCGGGTTCCCGGTTCCGGGTTCCCGGTTTCCCGTTCCCGGTTCCCGGGTTCCCGGTTCCCCGTTCCCGGTTCCCGGTTCCCGGTTCCCGGGTTTCCGGTTCCCGGGTTCCCCGTTCCAGGTTTTAAACATAGCCGCTCGCCATGGGAAGTTTGCTGTGAAAACACATATCATGTATCAGATGGTGTCAGAAAATTTGACAACTGACAACCCATTGCTGATTGGCCTGTCAAAAGTGGGCGGATATCGAAAACCCACAGTTTTCGGGCAGGCGGTCTTTTCCCACGCCCCCTCCCCCCCGCCCTGTAATTTTGTCACTCGACCTCAGTCTCCCATCCGCCATCAGCACAAAATGGCGCCCGTGAACACTGTTCAACCGCATCGAATGAGACCGCCAGCTACGCAGGCTACAACCGTATTCACCGGATACGTGTGGACGGGAGGCCAATCCGCAACTTGTGGATTCAAAAATATCCGTATACGTGTGGACGGGGCCTTGGACAAGTGTGATGCCAAGCATGCCGACTTGTTTTGAAGCATATTTGGGATTGGCCCGATTGCACATGTCCTCAGCTGTCAATGAAAAACAAGCGCCTGCTATTTTAGGCAAAGCGCACAATATGACACTAGACGCCAGCTCACTTATGCGTGTCATCTCCTTATTAGTTTTGAATTACAAGTTTTTTCCGCATTTGACATCAGTTGGACACGGAAAGCAGCTTCTTTTGTGCGAACCCTAGAGCGCTGGAAACACGTCTATTGATCATGAGGAAGGCGGTACGTACTGCTTTTGGGCATCTTTTCTATAATGACACAATAAAAACAGTTAAAGTAACATAGGTACGCAAAGCATACGGGGTGTTATGAATATGGCGAATTTCGTGATAAACTATATATACATACGCAAACAAAATATCGCCAAAAAATATGTATGAATGATCCTTGTATACCGACGAAACATTTCGCCGTTAATTAACGGCGAGATTTTCTGTCTGTATATAGAGAGACATAACATTTCGCCGTTATTTAACGGCGAGATTTATTGTCTGTATATAGAGGAGAGAAGTTAACGTGCTAGTTGCTAGTTACTAGTTGCAATTTGCTAGTTGCTAGTTGCAATTTGCTAGTTGCTAGTTGCAATTTGCTAGTTGCTAGTTGCAATTTGCTAGTTGCTAGTTGCGATTTGCTAGTTGCTAGTTGCTAGTTACTAGTTGCTAGTTGCTAGTTGCTAGTTGCGATTTGCTAGTTGCTAGTCCTTTAACCTGAATACGGTGGCGCAATTCACGAAAATTTCGTGATAAACTATATATACATACGCAAACAAAATATCGCCAAAAAATATGTATGAATGATCCTTATATACCGACGAAACATTTCGCCGTTAATTAACGGCGAGATTTTCTGTCTGTATATAGAGAGACACAACATTTCGCCGTTATTTAACGGCGAGATTTATTGTCTGTATATAGAGGAGAGAAGTTAACGTGCTAGTTGCTAGTTGCTAGTTACTAGTTGCAATTTGCTAGTTGCTAGTTGCTAGTTACTAGTTGCTAGTTGCTAGTTGCGATTTGCTAGTTGCTAGTTGCTAGTCCTTTAACCTGAATACGGTGGCGCAATTCACGAAAATTTCGTGATAAACTATATATACATACGCAAACAAAATATCGCCAAAAAATATGTATGAATGATCCTTATATACCGACGAAACATTTCGCCGTTAATTAACGGCGAGATTTTCTGTCTGTATATAGAGAGACAACATTTCGCCGTTATTTAACGGCGAGATTTATTGTCTGTATATAGAGGAGAGAAGTTAACGTGCTAGTTGCTAGTTGCTGGTTACTAGTTGCAATTTGCTAGTTGCTAGTTGCAATTTGCTAGTTGCTAGTTGCAATTTGCTAGTTGCTAGTTGCAATTTGCTAGTTGCTAGTTGCAATTTGCTAGTTGCTAGTTGCGATTTGCTAGTTGCTAGTTGCTAGTTGCTAGTTGCTAGTTGCTAGTTGCTAGTTGCTAGTTGCGATTTGCTAGTTGCTAGTTGCTAGTCCTTTAACCTGAATACGGTGGCGCAATTCACGAATCGAACATAAACGCCCCCGTTGTCACCTCTTTAAGGTATCAGGATACCCTCGTGAACGACATGCGTTCAAACCCATTTTTCGCGCTAGCGTTACATTTAACTGCTAATAAAGTATATATTTTCTGAAAGCTCAACAATCAAAGATTTAGGTTAAAGCTTTATATTTTTTGAATTCGCTAAAAAAAGAAAGTTATCAGCTTCCGAGTGAATTTTGACCTTGACTCATTAAAAAAGCCTAATGTCACTCGGATTTTACCCGATTTGGGTTGTGTTTTCACTAGCGAAATTTACTGGCGTAATTTTCCTCGAGGGTTTTGTTTGCTGACCAACTAACACTAGTGTAGGCGCGCCACTGTTTTCACCACTGAAATCAGAAATGTTAAGTTGATATATGATCTGTCATCACTTCCGTCTTCTACAAAGCACATGTTTTGAAAGATGGCGGGAGAAGAGAATGCGGTGTTTGTAATTCTGTTGCTTGTCGCGGCAGTTCGTAGTCTCGCTCGCTTGCGCCGACAAAGGCGACAATTTCACCGATTAAGGTATCAGGATACCCTCCGGACTTTGCCAGATTCAAAAAATATTTTTTGGCTTAACGAAATTACTACATGTTTTACCTTGTGTTTCTGAAAACAAAATTTGGATACCTATTTTTTTCCCCGAGATATTCAAACGAAAGGATTTTATCTTTCTCTTTCTCGCCGGAAACTACCTGTCAACAGATCGTTAGTATCACCCGTAACTGCGCAGCATGCGGCTTGCGCGTCAGTTATGCAAAACAATGAAGTACAAATTTTAACCGCGCGACGGGAACGTGTGACTAACAGCAAATCTGCAAGAATAACGAAATGCCGCAAGAAATTTTTCCTTGTACGCCTTTCTGAACGCCTTTCTATGTTTACGCTGAAACAAATTAAATATAACCACGTGAGCGACGAAATGTCACAACGTGTGATCCTTGCACAATGCCGATTTATAAACCTTGAGCAGCGTGTGGACCATGGAGCACTCCTGCTTTTCGCAGCTCTCTTTTTAGAACGAGTTTGTCGTTTGCTTGAACTCATTCCGAATTCCAACTGTGGCTGCAAAAGGTTGAACTGGTGTTGAGTGGTGAGTGCAACTGTGAAGGGAAAATAGATGTTGCGAAACTTACCCGAACGAACCGTAGTAATATACACGGCGGTCTTTTGTGCTGCGTGTTTCAAATACCTACAAGATGCCTGGAAAGTCTCTATGCGAAAGCAGTAACTGCGGTGTTTTGACAGATTGCTGACAGATGAGGCAATTATGTAAACAGGTTTCCGGCTCCCTATGGACAAGATATCAAAATTCGGAGACACCTTTTTTTTCTTCATTGTGTCAACAGTAGGCTAAAACAATAAATAATCAAATCGGGTAAAATCCGAGTGACATTAGGCTTTTTTAATGAGTCAAGGTCAAAATTCACTCGGAAGCTGATAACTTTCTTTCTTTAGCGAATTCAAAAAATATAAAGCTTTAACCTAAATCTTTGATTGTTGAGCTTTCAGAAAATATATACTTTATTATCAGTTAAATGTAACGCTAGCGCGAAAAATGGGTTTGAACGCATGTCGTTCACGAGGGTATCCTGATACCTTAAGGCAGCATTTACTGCAAAATCGGAGGCAGCGGATAGCGGCATTTAGATCTGTATGTAGACAAGTTGAGCCTCGGAGAAGAGCCAAAGCGGAATGGGTTCGTTTCAGACCTCAATTTTGGTTTGAGCAAATGTTGCTTAACCAGTATGGGGACAATTTGTGGCGTGAACATTTTCGTGTCAACAGGAATACATTTCACTTCATTTTCGGACTGGTTGGTCCACACATAATGCGACAAGACACAATTTTACGCCACGAAGAACTTGATTGATTGCGATCTTCACTCCTACTCTTCAAGAACGCAAAGAAATTTGGCGCTGAGAAAGACGTCTTGATTTTGTTAAAGTTGGGTGTGTACAGTATTTGACAGCTTGGCAGAAAATGGAGCGCTACAATTGGCTACGCTTAAGTACACACCGCGTTACACCATCTTTTCAGGTCGTGTATTTTTGCTCGGTTTCTGGTAATTATAACCCAAAAATCCCGGTGAAAACACTTTGCAATTTACACTAATGAAAATTTACGCGAGTTACATCCTAGGTGTTTTCATTGGAACTTCCGGAATTTTCGCGTTACACGTGTAAAGTGTCATAGTGAAAACACAACCTTGATTATTCATTGTTTTAGCCTACTGTTGACACAATGAAGAAAAAAAAGTGTCTCCGAATTTTGATATCTTGTCCATATACAAAGTTATTGACTTTTAAAGTTGGCCGATCATATTTCTAGTTACGCACAAGACAAAAGTGGACATATCTTCCGAACGAAAAAAAAGAAATAAAATTGGAGACACCTTTTTGTAGCTTTGATATTGATTCACATATTTGCCAAGTTTCAAGCCAATCGATTAAAAGCCATTGAAATGCAGGTTTCCGAAAGAAACACTTCTCCGCGTTTTAAAAACACCGAGAAAAACACATTTAAGAGTGTGTCCATGGCAGGGGTGGCACATGCCATCTCTCCGATTTGGATGAAACTTGGTCAGTTTGAAGGAGTCACCTTAAAACTACTTCAGCCCAAGTTACTCAAAATTTGAACAAAACGGGGGGGAGTTGACCACCCCCCTTGTTTTCAGGACCAAAATCAAGAAAATTTACTAAAAAATAGCACTAAATGTAGACGGCCCTCCTGTGCACAGGATTTGATACATCTTCTTAATATTTTGTATCAACAATGCTTAGTCCCTAGTTAGTTGAATATCAGGTCCTCAGCATTGTGTGTTTAATTACCTGTCAATCAAGGCCTGTCAATCAACCACCATTTTGCACTCTTTTTTATTAAGTGATAAAACATGGATATTTGAGTGAAAATATCTCAAAAAACCCAACTCATCTGGCAACGAAAAGCATATCACTTCAAAACCGACACTTTCTACTAACATAAACTGCAATAAAATGTTTGGGCACTCCTAATGTTTTTGCACAGCAGGTCAGCAAACCGAAGGCTTACCACAGGGTACCCACGTCGTCAAATGGGAATCAAAACAATCTGTAATTGTGATGAGTGGCGGTGTGGGGCTTCAAAATCGATAGTTATGATTCAGGTTGGCACTGACAAAACAAATGTATGCTTAAATGAGAAAGAAAAATATTTAGCCCTGAAACTCTACATGAAACAAGCAGTAAAACACGTTTGCAAAACTGAAATGTCCCTTTTTATTACAACTAAGCTGAACTAGAGTAGTTCCAATAGATTGCAGCTGACAATAAATATATTCACAAGCTTATCATAGCCAAGTTGTGTAAGTAGCTGACATCTCAGACTCGGATCCTTCGAAGGTAAACAGTCGTTCCAGACTAAACGTCCTGCAATGTATTTGACGATGAGCCTTGCTACAAATACTCCGAGTTTGTCAACAAAGCAGACGTAGATAGACCTCCTTTGACTTCTCTCGCGCTGTTAGCGGTTCTAGTTTACCCAAGCAAGTCAAACATCGTGATTTTTGTTCGTTCGAAAGTCTTCGAGATCCGTGGAAAGTTTATGTAATCATATACAGTATCCAGTCATGGTCAGCAGTTTGTACTAAAAGACAGCTCCTTTTTACGTAAACCTCAAAGAACCGAGGTGGATTTATAGTCAATGTAGGAATAAAAACATTGCTTTTCAATTATTTTAAATTGTTTTTGCGCGGGCTAAACTTAGTTTAGCCTGCCTGGCCTCCCTTTGAGCAGGCTAGAGCCGTCACGCAAGCCAGCTAATGTCTTACACCTATCAGCGGGAGAGTGTGTCAAGTTTGATTGTGCAATGCAAATTAAAGACACGATATATCTTAATGCCCTAGTAGCAACGAATATCTTTCTAAAGCGTTCTCTGCTTGGTATCTAACTAAAGCGTTGGGTGTTTTGTATCGCTTTTGGCTTTCATGCAGAGAGTTTCGCTTCGTTAAGGAGTGGCGTTCCTTTCCGATAGCCGAAAGCTCATGTGGCAATCCTTCTCATATACTTCCAGTCTTTTTAGTCCACTACAGGTCACGTATATTTACGATCACGTTACTAATTAGGTAATAGGTTATGCGTAAGCTTACATACATACATACATACATACATAACCTTTATTTCAATTCGGATTTACAGAGTAGCTAGAAGCTAATATGGCTCATTCTGAGCTAAAGTGGCCAATTGCTGTCTCACGACTTTGGTACTGAATAAAATTTTTCCTGGATATGTTTTTCCAGGTTTCTAGTTTCTTAAAGAAGCTCTGCGCTATAGCGAGTAAATTGGTGAAAGTTGTCGGAGGCAAAACACCAATAATCTTGAACTATGCACCATCATGTCACCCAGAGTAAGCGAAAAATCCTTGTCTCACCGACAGATTTTCACGGAAACATCGTCAATATTTTTTTCATTCCGTGAACAGGAGGTAGTTTATATTTTCCCTGCCGGGCTCGTATGGCAATAGTTTGTTTCAAGCTTAAAAATCACCACGGAACATTTTACTTGCTGAAGCATGGACTGATATATTACACGTGTCTCACAATTTTGTAACATACGTTACCATCGAATAGAGACGTCAATATTTTCGCTGTTTGTCTATACTGTCTCCTTTATCCTTCAAGTATTATATGGTTCATAATTTACTTAAGTTTATTAAATACCACGACTGGTTCCACTCATTTTTATAGATTTTTTAATATCAGCGATTTTATAAGAGGTGCTCAAACGTGACGATATTTTCGTGTAACATACGTTACCATGTTTTTCCCAGAGGCTTTGGCCAAAATTATTGAATGAACTTGCCTTGACAAAAGAACCCAAGAGGGACACCAAAATGTGTATTACTCTGAAAATCGAAAGGCTAATATCCGACATAGAGCACGAACAAGGTGTTAAATCCTAACAAGGTGTTAAAATCTAACCTACATTACCTGTAACATACGTTACCGAAAATAAAAGTCGTTTTCAACGCGTTGAGCACGAGAAAGTTCACAATTCTCCCTGCAGCTTGAGTGATTTCGATGTTGCAATACCTCTTTGGTGTTTACTTTGCTGCTATCACTGTAAACGTGGCTTGTACAAGCTGTTTTGCTACGAGAGAAAATTTCTCTAAGGAGCTCTATTTCGATGGAACTAAATTCCTGAGACCTGTTAAGCGTTTTATCGGTGTTACTAAATGTTATTCAGTGATAAAAACTCACTTAAACGTTTGATTTGCTTTGGAATCGGCAAATTGTAAAAATACCGCTCTCACAGTGCACTGAAATTTCATATGTCTAGATTTTGTTAGTAAAATTATGTTAAACAATTTGCTATTACGGCAAAGAGCAGTAACCATGGAGCTGATGTATAAAAACAGCATTTTGAACGAATTTCGGAAGAATCCGTGATGACCCGATTGATGTGCCAATTGGCCACTTTTGCTGAGAATGAGTCATATCCGAAAAAGTAAAGGTGATAAAATAATACTAATAATGGAAAAAGTACATAAAGTATAGCCATTTACTGGATAAAAAACAATATAGCTATATAATTATAATATAATCTATAGACTAAGACCTCAGGCCAATTAATAAAAAGAAATAAAAATTTTCAGAAGATATCAGCCACAAAAGTCGCAGCAAGTGTTACTTAAAGTCAAATTACGAATTTGCATTTTAAAGGCGTTAAGATCAGGAGCAGTTCTGGCTTTACCAATGAGGTTATTCCAGGATTTAGTAGCAAAAAACCTGAAAGAATGCAGCCCAAAACTAGTAGTGTTAACACGAGGTATGGCTAGTTTATTAGAGCCTCTAAGTGAGCGACCTACATTACGTACGCTGAGCATATTGCTAATACATCTTGGGCCACTGGTGAAATTGATTGCTTTGTACGTAGCAATTAGCATGTTCTGCACCTGCTCATGTGCGAGTGAAATAGAGCCAATCTTACTGAGAGGCTTATCGTGAGGCATAGTGTATTCATTGAAAATAGCTCTAAGAATGCGCTTGTTAAGTGCTTCAAGTTTTTTTGTGTTTCTGGCACCGCAAAAATGCCAGATCGAGGAACAATACCGGAAATGGGGCATAATAGAAGCCTTGTACAACCGGTACTTGGTTTCGGATGATATCAGCTTTCGAAACCTTAAAAGGACCTGAAATTGATTGTTAACCTTGCTACAAATATGTGAAATGTATTTTTTCAAGGCTGAGATTACTATCTATACTTACTCCGAAAATATCTATATCTTTCTTAATTTCTATGTTCGAATCACGGATCATGAAACTGAACTCGAGGTTTGTCTTTCTCATCACCATGGCTTGGTACTTCTTGGTGTTAGCAAGGAAGCCATTAGACCTAAACCAGTTCAAGCTGCAACTGGTTTTCCAATGAATACGAATCGCGATCTGAGTGATAGAACTGCTCATCATCAGCGTAGGCGCTGAGTTTGACCTCTCTACAAAGAAGAACAGGTCATACATAAAGAGCTTCGCGCACGCGCTGTTAGATACTTGTGTAGTCACTATGTTGGAATGTACACCTCAGGAGTCTCAGGAAAGGCGTAGCTCGGACGTGCTCGGCCTAAATAATAGATGACTTGCTCAGTTGGTAGGTAGAGCTCTAACAGCCTAACGCTTTCACACGTTCGCTAACCTTTGTAATCAGTTGTGCCGCGGAAATGCTTACTGACCTTAATCATGTTGTGGCTTTGACCTTAATTAACTTGTTTACAAGTCAGGAAATGTACTAGCCCATCCTAGTTTATGTACGTGCTTCTAGCTAAGGTAAGAGCATATATATATATATATATATATATATATATATATATAGCCTGAATAATAAGTGTCGATATATATATATATATATCGGTGATTTTAGTCCGTAATAAATGCATTCAGTTCAAGACTCAGTTGAAGTACTTGTTTCGACTCGTGTAACGCCCGGCTCCCGAACTTCTGCGCTTCTCGCTTTGAGGCCGAGGAGATCACCAGATGTTGCGACATTAGAAAATAAGTAGAGCTTTAGGCTAAGCCTTGTTTACTCATAACGAGTGTCGTTATTTTGCGCATATATAATTTTAGCTTCGTTTAGATTAGGACATTGTATTGTTTATCTCAAAAGAAATTTATTGATTAATTTAAAACGCGCATTTCTCTGTTACATTTTCTATGGCCCTTATGGGGTTGCCTGTGGCACGCCTTCTAGTATAGACCGCTGACCATGTCTAGATATATGATTACCTAAATTTCCTATGAATCTCGAAGAATTTAGAATGAACAAAAATCAGGATATCTGACTTGCTTGGAAATACTAGAACCGCTAACAGCGCGAGAGAAGCTAAAGAAAGTTTATCTACGTCTGATTTGTTGACAAATTTGGAGAGTATGTGGCTAGGCTCATCGTCAAATATCTTGAATATCATTTAATCTTGAACTACTGTTTACCTTTGAAGACTCCGAGCCTGAAAAATCAGCTACTTATACAACTTGGCTATGATAAGCTTATGAATATATTTATTGTCACCTACAATCTATTTGAACCACTCTAGCTCAGCTTAGTTGTAACAAAGAGACCTTTCAGTATTGCAAACGTGTTATACTGCCTGTTTTATGTAGAATTTCAAGGTTATTTTTTCTGATTTTAGCACGGATTCATTTAGTCAGTGCTAGCCTGAATAATAAGTGTCAATTTTGAAGCCCCACATCGCCATTCAACACAATTAAAGATTGTTTGATTCCCATTTGACGACGTGGGTACCCTGTGGTAAGCCTTGGGTTTGCTGACCTGCTGTGCAAAAACATTAGGAGTGCCCAAACATTTTATTGCAGTTTATGTTAGTAGAAAGTGTCGGTTTTGAGGTGATATGCTTTTCGTTGCCAGATGAGTTGGGATTTTTGAGATATTTTGACTCAAATATCCATGTTTTATCACTTAGTAAAAAAGAGTGCAAAATGGTGGTTGATTGACAGGCCTTGATTGACAGGTAATTAAACACACAATGCTGAAGACCTGATATTCAACTAACTAGGGGCTAAGCATTGTTGATGCAAAATATTAGGAAGATTTATCAAATCCTTTGCACAGGAGGGCCGTCTACATTTAGTGCCATTTTTTAGTAAATTTTCTTGATTTTGGTCCTGAAAACAAGGGGGGGTGGTCAACTCCCCCCAGTTTTGTTCAAATTTTGAGTAACTTGGGCTGAAGTAGTTTTGAGGTGACTCCTTCAAACTGGCCAAGTTTCATCCAAATCGGAGAGATGGCATGTGCCACCCCTGCCTGGTCCTCCCATGGACACACTCTTAAAGATTCTGACCAGGGAGCCGGAAGCCTGTTTACATAATTGCCTCATCTGTCAGCAATCTGTCAAAACACCGCAGTTACTGCTTTCGCATAGAGACTTTCCAGGCATCTTGTAGGTAATTGAAACACGCAGCACAAAAGACCGCCGTGTATATTACTACGGACATCAACGCTTCGTTCGGGTAAGTTTCGCAACATCTATTTTCCCTTCACAGTTGCACTCACCACTCAACACCAGTTCAACCTTTTGCAGCCACAGTTGGAATTCGGAATGAGTTCAAGCAAACGACAAACTCGTTCTAAAAAGAGAGCTGCGAAAAGCAGGAGTGCTCCATGGTCCACGCGCTGCTCAAGGTTTATAAATCGGCATTGTGCAAGGATCACACGTTGTGACATTTCGTCGCTCACGTGGCTATATTTAATTTGTTTCAGCGTAAACATAGAAAAGCGTTCAGAAAGGCGTACAAGGAAAAATTTCTTGCGGCATTTCGTTATTCTTGCAGATTTGCTGTTAGTCACACGTTCCCGTCGCGCGGTTAAAATTTGTACTTCATTGTTTTGCATAACTGACGCGCAAGCCGCATGCTGCGCAGTTACGGGTGATACTAACGATCTGTTGACAGGTAGTTTCCGGCGAGAAAGAGAAAGATAAAATCCTTTCGTTTGAATATCTCGGGGAAAAAAATAGGTATCCAAATTTTGTTTTCAGAAACACAAGGTAAAACATGTAGTAATTTCGTTAAGCCAAAAAAAATTTTTTTGAATCTGGCAAAGTCCGGAGGGTATCCTGATACCTTAATGGACTTTTGACAGGTGCGACAGACTCTTAAACTGTCTAGTACCAGAGACCTTTTCCCATAAACTAGAAACTACTCAAACTAAGCTAGAAACTCAGTTGATCCTAGCCTGCGTAGCAAGCATTAGAGCTGCTGGGACTTTTTCGATTTATGACTGCGCGAGAATTGGGGCGAGCGCAAAAATGTAGTTGAGGGGGGAAGGGAGAGGAGAAAAAGGAACAATCGAGGATTGTGTACCAGTCCTGTTTATTGACAGCATAGTTTATTTGTCTCTTTTACAGTCTAATTCACAATCGCCTTGTGCAAATTCTTAGATAACACTTAGCTCCCATTACGGATGGACAGTTGCCACCGCTCTACTTAGGTAATATTTTCCATTTCCATTTGACTGTATTATTATTATTATTATTATTATTATTATTATTATTATTATTATTATTATTTATTATTATTATTATTATTATTATTATTATTATTATTATTATTATTATTATTCATTATTATTATTATTATCGCAACTAGCAACTAGCAACTAGCATGAAACCTTTGCTGTATATAGAGAGACACAGTATTTCGCCGTTATTTAACGGCGAGATTTATTGTCTGTATATATAGGAACACAACATTTCGCCGTTATTTAACGGCGAGATTTTCTGTCTGTATATAGAGAGACACAACATTTCGCCGTTATTTAACGGCGAGATTTATTGTCTGTATATATAGGAACACAACATTTCGCCGTTATTTAACGGCGAGATTTTCTGTCTGTATATAGAGAGACACAACATTTCGCCGTTATTTAACGGCGAGATTTATTGTCTGTATATATAGGAACACAACATTTCGCCGTTACTTAACGGCGAGATTTTCTGTCTGTATATATAGGAACACAACATTTCGCCGTTATTTAACGGCGACATTTATTGTCTGTATATATAGGAACACAACATTTCGCCGTTATTTAACGGCGAGATTTATTGTCTGTATATAGAGAGACACAACATTTCGCCGTTATTTAACGGCGAGATTTATTGTCTGTATATATAGGAACACAACATTTCGCCGTTACTTAACGGCGAGATTTTCTGTCTGTATATATAGGAACACAACATTTCGCCGTTATTTAACGGCGAGATTTATTGTCTGTATATATAGGAACACAACATTTCGCCGTTATTTAACGGCGAGATTTTCTGTCGGATGTATATAGAGAGACACAACATTTCGCCGTTATTTAACGGCGAGATTTATTGTCTGTATATAGAGAGACACAACATTTCGCCGTTATTTAACGGCGAGATTTATTGTCTGTATATATAGGAACACAACATTTCGCCGTTATTTAACGGCGAGATTTATTGTCTGTATATATAGGAACACAACATTTTGCCGTTATTTAACGGCGAGATTTATTGTCTGTATATAGAGAGACACAACATTTCGCCGTTATTTAACGGCGAGATTTATTGTCTGTATATATAGGAACACAACATTTTGCCGTTATTTAACGGCGAGATTTTCTGTCTGTATATAGAGAGACACAGTATTTCGCCGTTATTTAACGGCGAGATTTATTGTCTGTATATAGAGAGACACAACATTTCGCCGTTATTTAATGGCGAGATTTATTGTCTGTATATATAGGAACACAACATTTCGCCGTTATTTAACGGCGAGATTTTCTGTCTGTATATATAGGAACACAACATTTCGCCGTTATTTAACGGCGAGATTTTCTGTCGGCTGTATATAGAGGAGAGAAGTTAACGTGCTAGTTGCTAGTTGCTAGTTGCTAGCTGCAATTTGCTAGTTGCTATAGTTGCAATTTGCTAGTTGCAATTTGCTAGTTGCTAGTTGCGATTTGCTAGTTGCTAGTTGCTAGTTGCTAGTTGCTAGTTGCTAGTTGCTAGTTGCGATTTGCTAGTCGCTAGTCCTTTAACCTGAATACGGTGGCGCAATTCACGAATCGAACATAAACGCCCCCGTTGTCACCTCTTTAATGGACTTTTGACAGGTGCGACAGACTCTTCAACTGTCTAGAGTGATTTCAATAAACCCGTGAAACAGTTTTTATTAGTGAGGGTGTACTAGTATCTAGTAGAGAGTATTTGTCTATATCTTTAATTCGAAACAAAATGTAGTGATATTGGGAAATTGAATATCCGAAGTGGCCGCGATCCGACCGCTAGCAAGTGTTTAATGTCCGCGTCGATACAAATATATTGAAGGCATATCTACGGAACGCCACTAAAAATATGCGAGTCGACGTCATCTCAGGGCAGTTTCTAGTCCTTTCACCGACCAAATGCCAGTAGTGCATGCAGGCTCATTAGTTTTTGCAAATTACGCGGAAAATGACAATTCTAGGCTCCTCTCTCACAGCTCAACACGCCAATCAAGTGTCCACATTGTTTCCTAACATTAGATGGGCAAGAGTCTAGTTTACTGTAAGTTTTGTGTAGGAGTTTTTGAGAAGAATTTTCGGTGACAAATAAACATAGTCCATTGCCGTATAGTCTGACATCTACTTGGAGTGTGTACGTGTCTTTAATAGTCTCTAATAGTCTAGTATCTATTTCACGGGTTTATTGAAATCACTCTAGTACCAGAGACCTTTTCCCATAAACTAGAAACTACTCAAACTATAAGCTAGAAACTCAGTTGATCCTAGCCTGCATAGCAAGCATTAGAGCTGCTGGGACTTTTTCGATTTATGACTGCGCGAGAATTGGGGCGAGCGCAAAAATGTAGTTGAGGGGGGAGGGGAGAGGAGAAAAAGGAGCAATGGAGGTTTGTGTACCAGTCCTGTTTATTGACAGCTTAGTTTCTTTGTCTCTTTTACAGTCTAATTCACAATCGCCTTGTGCAAATTCTTAGATAACACTTAGCTCCCATTACAAATGGACAGTTGCCACCGCTCTACTTAGCTAATATTTTCCATTTCCATTTGACTGTATTATTATTATTATTATTATTATTATTATTATTATTATTATTATTATTATTATTATTATTATTATTATTATTATTCATTATTATTATTATTATTATTATTATTATTATTATTATTATTATTATTCATTATTATTCATTATTATCGCAACTAGCAACTAGCAACTAGCATGAAACCTTTGCTGTTGTGTCTCTCTATATACAGCAAAGGTTTCATGCTAGTTGCTAGTTGCTAGTTGCGATTTGCTAGTTGCTAGTTGTTAGTTGCGATAATAATGAATAATAATGAATAATAATAATAATAATAATAATAATAATAATAATAATAATAATAATAATAATGAATAATAATAATAATAATAATAATAATAATAATAATAATAATAATAATAATAATAATAATAATAATAATAATAATAATACAGTCAAATGGAAATGGAAAATATTAGCTAAGTAGAGCGGTGGCAACTGTCCATTTGTAATGGGAGCTAAGTGTTATCTAAGAATTTGCACAAGGCGATTGTGAATTAGACTGTAAAAGAGACAAAGAAACTAAGCTGTCAATAAACAGGACTGGTACACAAACCTCCATTGCTCCTTTTTCTCCTCTCCCCTCCCCCCTCAACTACATTTTTGCGCTCGCCCCAATTCTCGCGCAGTCATAAATCGAAAAAGTCCCAGCAGCTCTAATGCTTGCTATGCAGGCTAGGATCAACTGAGTTTCTAGCTTATAGTTTGAGTAGTTTCTAGTTTATGGGAAAAGGTCTCTGGTACTAGAGTGATTTCAATAAACCCGTGAAATAGATACTAGACTATTAGAGACTATTAAAGACACGTACACACTCCAAGTAGATGTCAGACTATACGGCAATGGACTATGTTTATTTGTCACCGAAAATTCTTCTCAAAAACTCCTACACAAAACTTACAGTAAACTAGACTCTTGCCCATCTAATGTTAGGAAACAATGTGGACACTTGATTGGCGTGTTGAGCTGTGAGAGAGGAGCCTAGAATTGTCATTTTCCGCGTAATTTGCAAAAACTAATGAGCCTGCATGCACTACTGGCATTTGGTCGGTGAAAGGACTAGAAACTGCCCTGAGATGACGTCGACTCGCATATTTTTAGTGACGTTCCGTAGATATGCCTTCAATATATTTGTATCGACGCGGACATTAAACACTTGCTAGCGGTCGGATCGCGGCCACTTCGGATATTCAATTTCCCAATATAGCTACATTTTGTTTCGAATTAAAGATATAGACAAATACTCTCTACTAGATACTAGTACACCCTCACTAATAAAAACTGTTTCACGGGTTTATTGAAATCACTCTAGACAGTTGAAGAGTCTGTCGAACCTGTCAAAAGTCCATTAAAGAGGTGACAACGGGGGCGTTTATGTTCGATTCGTGAATTGCGCCACCGTATTCAGGTTAAAGGACTAGCAACTAGCAAATCGCAACTAGCAACTAGCAACTAGCAACTAGCAACTAGCAACTAGCAAATCGCAACTAGCAACTAGCAAATTGCAACTAGCAACTAGCAAATTGCAACTAGCAACTAGCAAATTGCAGCTAGCAACTAGCAACTAGCACGTTAACTTCTCTCGAGACACAACATTTCGCCGTTAATTAACGGCGAGATTTATTGTCTGTATATATAGGAACACAACATTTTGCCGTTATTTAACGGCGAGATTTTCTGTCTGTATATAGAGAGACACAACATTTCGCCGTTATTTAACGGCGAGATTTATTGTCTGTATATAGAGAGACACAACATTTCGCCGTTATTTAACGGCGAGATTTTCTGTCTGTATATATTAAGAGACACAGTATTTCGCCGTTATTTAACGGCGAGATTTATTGTCTGTATATATAGGAACACAACATTTCGCCGTTATTTAACGGCGAGATTTTCTGTCTGTATATATTAAGAGACACAGTATTTCGCCGTTATTTAACGGCGAGATTTATTGTCTGTATATAGAGAGACACAACATTTCGCCGTTATTTAACGGCGAGATTTATTTTCTGTATATATAGGAACACAACATTTCGCCGTTATTTAACGGCGAGATTTATTGTCTGTATATATAGGAACACAACATTTCGCCGTTATTTAACGGCGAGATTTTCTGTCTGTATATATAGGAACACAACATTTCGCCGTTATTTAACGGCGAGATTTTCTGTCCGTATAAAGAGAGACACAACATTTCGCCGTTATTTAACGGCGAGATTTATTGTCTGTATATATAGGAACACAACATTTCGCCGTTATTTAACGGCGAGATTTTCTGTCTGTATATAGAGAGACACAACATTTCGCCGTTATTTAATGGCGAGAGTTATTTAACGGCGAGATTTTCTGTCTGCATATATAGGAACACAACATTTCGCCGTTATTTAACGGCGAGATTTTCTGTCGGCTGTATATAGAGAGACACAACATTTCGCCGTTAATTAACGGCGAGATTTATTGTCTGTATATATAGGAACACAACATTTTGCCGTTATTTAACGGCGAGATTTTCTGTCTGTATATATAGAGAGACACAACATTTCGCCGTTATTTAACGGCGAGATTTATTGTCTGTATATAGAGAGACACAACATTTCGCCGTTATTTAACGGCGAGATTTTCTGTCTGTATATATTAAGAGACACAGTATTTCGCCGTTATTTAACGGCGAGATTTTCTGTCTGTATATAGAGAGACACAACATTTCGCCGTTATTTAACGGCGAGATTTTCTGTCTCTATATATTAAGAGACACAGTATTTCACCGTTATTTAACGGCGAGATTTATTGTCTGTATATAGAGAGACACAACATTTCGCCGTTATTTAACGGCGAGATTTATTGTCTGTATATATAGGAACACAACATTTCGCCGTTATTTAACGGCGAGATTTTCTGTCCGTATATAGAGAGACACAACATTTCGCCGTTATTTAACGGCGAGATTTATTGTCTGTATATATAGGAACACAACATTTTGCCGTTATTTAACGGCGAGATTTTCTGTCTGTATATAGAGAGACACAACATTTCGCCGTTATTTAACGGCGAGATTTTCTGTCTGTATATATAGAGACAGTATTTCGCCGTTAGTTTCTCGGTGTTTTTAAAACGCGGAAAAGTGTTTCTTTCGGAAACCTGCATTTCAATGGCTTTTAATCGATTGGCTTGAAACTTGGCAAATATGTGAATCAATATCAAAGCTGCAAAAGAGGTGTCTCCGATTTTATTTCTTTTCTTTCGTTCGGAAGATATGTCCACTTTTGTCTTGCGCGTAGCTAGAAATATGATCGGCCAACTTTAAAAGTCAATAACTTTGTATAGAAACAAGATATCAAAATTCGGAGACACTTTTTTTTCTTCATTGTGTCAATAGTAGGCTGAAACAATAAATAATCAAATCGGGTAAAATCCGAGTGACATTAGGCTTTTTTAATGAGGCAAGGTCAAAATTCACTCGGAAGCTGATAACTTTCTTTCTTTAGCAAATTCAAAAAATATAAAGCTTTAACCTAAATCTGCGATTGTTGAGCTTTCAGAAAATATATACTTTATTATTAGTTAAATGTAACGCTAGCGCGAAAAATGGGTTTGAACGCATGTCGTTCACGAGGGTATCCTATGCAAAAACTGTCTTTTTACGCGTAGTTTACCATTCCGTTTTCAAAATAAGGGGTGACAGTTGGCACCAGTTCAAACGCTGACCTTTTATTGTCAAAAGATTGTCGTCTGAACCAGCTGGGCAGAGTGCATAATACAAACTTTCCATGAACCCAATCTAATGCATTTACGACTTATCTTTATGTTCCAACGTTTTACTCGAATGAATTTAGGGCGACTCAAGTGCGTCTGCGTGTGAATCAAAATTAGTCGAAGTAAAGATTTTGGTTATTTACAGACGGTAGTGTCACCCTTAACAGGCATTTTGCATGACAACGTCATTGAAAACAATTACTTGAAGGTAAACTATTGTATTTAATATTTAGCGACTTATTTTGTGAGGAACCGCTCGTGCAACAGCGAAGTGCATCATGGTAGTTATAGAGCGGTTTTCGAATGACTGTCGAAAACCAAAACCAAAGCAAAACCAAAGCAATCACAAAGCCAATCAGAGACGCGAGCAAAAACACGTCCGACCAATCAGAAGTGCGAGCAAAACCAAACGCAATACATCGGGTTTGGTTTTGGTTTTACTAACCAATCAGAGAGGCGAGCAAACGCAATCGTGTGTTTACTTGCGTTTACTAGCCAATGAAATCTCGAGCTGTTCGAGGTATGGCGTGAGCCGCTCAGAGAAGGTCCGAAGGAATGCCGAGTGGAAGAGGGTCGCTGATTTCGTCTCGAAAATGGAAATGCTTGTAATTCTTCTGCAATTCACGATGATGCCAATTGGAATAAAGTGGATTGAAGCAGAGGTTGCTGTGGTGTTTGTCTTACAAGTCATTATTTCGTTCACGGAGTCGCTGCGATCGCCGTACCTGTCGACTGAAGTTGTGGAAGTAATTGACTTCACAATCGAGAAATCATAGACTTTGTTCCGTCTTTTGACATCTCACGCCTCTTAGAAGTGTAAGTACATACTTTTTCGTTTAGCTTGGTCGAAAATCGCATGATTTCTTTACCGCATGAATCGCTAGGATGAATGTTTGCTTGATCCAGTGTGTTGATCGATGTGAACTTTATTCGCAACTGATCGGGAACTGACTGAGCCAGCGTTGAAAATAGGCTATTACATTCTTGATCTTCGAAGGAAATGTGTGTTCTCTGATTTGTTTGTGTTGATGGAACAGCGCGTGATTATACTTTGGTTTTGGTTTCCGACAGTCATCCGAAAACGGATGATACCCTCGTATATGCTTGCTGACAAGTGCTTCATTACATTATGCAAACGATAAATTTGTAAACAAAACGAAAAAAGAAAGTATGCCCAAAACCAGAATGGTGTCAGGTCACATCAAGATGACGCATGCCGCATGACACAGTCTGCAATCAAATGCCAAAAATAGAAATGTGTTTGATTTTGTTTTGAAAAACATGATTGGATGTGATTGTCTGGGTATTAGTCAGTATTCTTCAGGCAGACTGTTGCTGTTGACTGATGCAATCAACAGTTACTGTTTAGCTAAAATTGCACTGTGTAAAATCGGCATTCACGTTTGGCTCAGTGGTGTTTGACTGTGTGCTTTGTCATAGCTTTATTTACCAATGGTCCAGCAGAATATTTCAGCTCAGGAACTGTGCATGGTTTTTAAATGTACAAATGTAAATATCATTGAATGTAAATATTTTTCCAAACAAATAATTCAGATTGAGCTGTGTATGGAATTTTGCACACAGGAAAAGATGAGGCTTGGGCAGTAATTTGTAAACTGGGAACTTTGACTATTTATAGTAATTTTATGTGCTTTATAACTGTAAACACGACCACTGTTTTCTGTACCAAAATCAGTGGGGGCCATTTTCAGGACAAAAGAGGAAATTACATGATTATTATTCTAGTTTTCAAAATTTATTGAATATATAAAAAGACGACACTGCTTAAATACATTAGCACATACATGTAGATACACAGGACATCAAGTAATTAAAGTGTCTGGTCATGTGAAAGGCAATAACAAAGTGGATTGAAAAGACTGTTGAAAATCAAGGGCCATGTGTATTTCACAAGTTGGACCACTATTATGACACCACCACCAGCCTTTGATCTGATGGAAATCTGTAAAATATTTTTTGATTGTGATTGTCCAGGTGGTAGTCAGTAGTCCTCAGGAAGATTGTTACTGTTGACTGATGCCTTCGACTACCAGAGCAGAAGTTGTCAGAGTCAAAGATGACCTCTGTTCAGGTAGTGAACACATCAGACAACAGGACCAATCTTTCTGAAGACTACTGACTACCACCCAGACAATCACAAATTTACTGTTGAGACTCCTGGATTCAAACCATTTGCCAAGTGAAAGTACATTACATCACAACATTTTGTGTAACCAATCCAAACAGCAAATGCAAAATCAAAACTATTCACTGATCCTATTAGCAGTCATCTAAAAATGCAAATATGCATGCAAATAATTTTTAGCTGGAAAAGGGTCTGTGTTGTTACCATGGCTATAAAATATTTCATTCTGTATAACTGGTAGTTCACAAGCTGTCACAATCATACAATGTACGAAATTGTAAAAATAGTCTATTGTCATCAGGAATTTTGTGCATGACTGTAATTCTCTTAATGCAGAATGATTAAAGTCAAAGTTTCGTCAGAGAAAAGTAACTGTAGAAATTCATATTCTTTCTGGATATTTATAAAATGTCATTGTCGTTGTACACCACACCATTTCTGAAATATCTTTCGTAAGAAAGTTTTTTGGTTGAGCACACAAAATACCGTAAAGGCATTTTAAAAACCAGGTAGATTGCCATGCAAATTGAGCTCGTCCAACCAAAATACATGTACATATGTTTCAGCTTGCAACTTGCCAGCACTTGTGATAAAATCTTCTTACACTGTTTACTGAGACTTGAGCAAATGCGTTCACAATGGCTAATGGCGTGTTTGATCTCAGCAACTCTGGCCACCTACGAACGTAGCTTTTAACAATGCCAAAAACCAGTTCTATAGGATTAAAATCGTAGGAATAAGGTGGTAATTTAACGAGCGTGATGTTATTTGGTGCAAGCATGTTGATCAAATCTCGTTCGTTATGAATTGAAGCATTATCCATTACAAGGTAAGAATCGCGAGGAATAAGATGTACAAAATGCTGGTTCATACCATCATTAAATTGAATTCTGTTGAAGCTTCCATAAATTGGATAGGCGTCCAGTACTCCCGCGTCGTATCCAACCACACTGAGGACTGACATTTTCTCTCTTTCGTCTGCTCTGTTGGTCACTAGAGGGAGGTTGTGATTTGTATGGCATCGCCCAATTCTTCTCACTCCGTCTGCCAATTGAACTGCAGTCTCGTCAACGAACTACAACCTTCTGGGATCAACAGATCTTCGCCAGTTAACAAAAGCAGTGCGCCTGGCAATGTTTACTTCCGTGAATCTTTCTAACGGCACTTTCGATGCTTTATGTCGGGTTAAGTCTAAATTCTGGAGAGTTTTGCAGATGGTAGGAATGGAGGGCACTGCAAAATGTTCCAATTGTAGATCGTCCTGAAGAGCCTGCTGCATTTCAGATAGGTACATGAAGGGGTCGTGGCAAACCAGAGATTCAAGGTACGCAACTTTCCATGGGTCCATGATCGTCGGAGGAGACCCTCTATTCCCGGGTTCAAAGCTTCCGGTGTTTAGAAATTTCAAAGTCACAGAATTTGCAGTGTCGTAAGTGCACATATTTGCTACCGAAGCCTCGGTTAGACTGCCACTTTCAAGGTAGGACGCAACAATTTGGTAGCGCTTCTGCATGGGATATGAAGAACCTCTCTTGTAAACGCCACCGAACTGGTTCTGTCTCCAAGCCATCGTCCTTCGCTAGCCAGTGAACCGTTTCTCCAGTTCGTGTTGAGATCTCCACATGTTTAGCTGCTTGAAATACGCTTGTCCGCCGCTAACTTGACGAAACGACTCGATCCGAGTCGACGAACAACAACGGCAAAAAAAAGCTCAAAAGCTCGACATACAGACGCCTTTCACATGACCAGAAACTAAGAAACGAAACAACACAACATGTGCACTGTAGGGAAGGAAAAAAAAAATGAAAAAAATTCTTTCGTGATGATGACGAGTAAAACCAAACACACGATTGGTGTTACTTTCACGTCTGATTGGCCGATGACTCGCGCCTTTTTCTGTCGACCAATCAGACTGCAAAGCAAACGCAAAACCAAAGCAAAACCAAAGCAATCACACGATTACTTTCGACAGTCATTCGAAAACCGCTCTATAGTTAAATAGCGTCATCATGCAAATGTTCTAATAGACCATTTTTCAAGGTTGCGCAGGCATCCAAACTTGACGGGCTAAGATTTCAAATTCAATTTTACGGCGAAATGTTGTGTTCTCGAGACAAAAATGTTGTGCATCTAGTCTATATAAAGACTTACTGCAAGCAGTCCCTCCTTTGACCTCTAAGATCGTGCAGCGAGTGCTCGAAAAAAAAAACATGGTGAATGGAGTTTCGCGTTTCTTCTCAGCGCTTGCTCACGATCTTAGAGGGAAAAGGAGGGACTGCTCGCAGTGTATACAAAAATAAAAACACGTTGCGTTCCTCTGTGTGCAGAAAAGTGTCTTCCCAAGTATTCCAAAGTAAGTTAAATAACGGCGAAATGTTGTGTCTCTCTATATACAGACAAAAAATCTCGCCGTTAATTAACGGCGAAATGTTGTGTTCCTATATATACAGACAGAAAATCTCGCCGTTAATTAACGGCGAAATGTTGTCTCTCTATATACAGACAGAAAATCTCGCCCTTAATTAACGGCGAAATGCTGTGTCTCTCTATATACAGACAGAAAATCTCGCCGTTAAATAACGGCGAAATGTTGTGTCTCTCTATATACAGACAGAAAATCTCGCCGTTAATTAACGGCGAAATGTTGTGTCTCTCTATATACAGACAGAAAATCTCGCCGTTAATTAACGGCGAAATGCTGTGTCTCTATATACAGACAGAAAATCTCGCCTTTAATTAACGGCGAAATGTTGTGTCTTTCTATATACAGACAGAAAATCTCGCCGTTAATTAACGGCGAAATGTTGTGTCTCTCTATATACAGACAGAAAATCTCGACGTTAATTAAGGGCGAAATGCTGTGTCTCTCTATATACAGACAGAAAATCTCGCCGTTAATTAACGGCAAAATGTTGTGTCTCTCTATATACAGACAGAAAATCTCGCCGTTAATTAACGGCGAAATGTTGTCTCTCTATATACAGACGGAAAATCTCGCCGTTAATTAACGGCGAAATGCTGTGTCTCTCTATATACAGACAGAAAATCTCGCCGTTAATTAACGGCGAAATGTTGTGTCTCTCTATATACAGACAGAAAATCTCGCCGTTAATTAACGGCAAAATGTTGTGTCTCTCTATATGCAGACAGAAAATCTCGCCGTTAATTAACGGCGAAATGTTGTCTCTCTATATACAGACGGAAAATCTCGCCGTTAATTAACGGCGAAATGCTGTGTCTCTCTATATACAGACAGAAAATCTCGCCCTTAATTAACGGCGAAATGTTGTGTCTCTCTATATACAGACAGAAAATCTCGCCGTTAATTAACGGCGAAATGTTGTGTCTCTCTATATATAGACAGAAAATCTCGCCGTTAATTAAGGGCGAAATGCTGTGTCTCTCTATATACAGACAGAAAATCTCGCCGTTAATTAACGGCAAAATGTTGTGTCTCTCTATATACAGACAGAAAATCTCGCCGTTAATTAACGGCGAAATGTTGTCTCTCTATATACAGACGGAAAATCTCGCCATTAATTAACGGCGAAATGTTGTGTCTCTATATACAGACAGAAAATCTCGCCGTTAATTAACGGCGAAATGTTGTCTCTCTATATACAGACGGAAAATCTCGCCGTTAATTAACGGCGAAATGCTGTGTCTCTCTATATACAGACAGAAAATCTCGCCGTTAATTAACGGCGAAATGTTGTCTCTCTATATACAGACAGAAAATCTCGCCGTTAATTAACGGCGAAATGTTGTGTCTCTCTATATACAGACGGAAAATCTCGCCGTTAATTAACGGCGAAATGTTGTGTCTCTCTATATACAGACAGAAAATCTCGCCGTTAATTAACGGCGAAATGTTGTGTCTCTCTATATACAGACAGAAAATCTCGCCGTTAATTAACGGCGAAATGCTGTGTCTCTCTATATACAGACAGAAAATCTCGCCTTTAATTAACGGCGAAATGTTGTGTCTTTCTATATACAGACAGAAAATCTCGCCGTTAAGTAACGGCGAAATGTTGTGTCTCTATATACAGACAGAAAATCTCGCCGTTAAATAACGGCGAAATGTTGTGTCTCTCTATATACAGACAGAAAATCTCGCCGTTAATTAACGGCAAAATGTTGTGTCTCTCTATATACAGACAGAACATCTCGCCGTTAATTAACGGCGAAATGCTGTGTCTCTCTATATACAGACAGAAAATCTCGCCGTTAATTAACGGCGAAATGCTGTGTCTGTATATAAGGTTTGAAGTATTGCTTATGTCTTCACCGCTTCTTTGTTGCAATAATTCATACGTATCTGTATATAAAATTAACGACGAAATTCGTCATTGTATAAACTCCGGCTTTGTGTGGACACGAATTTTTTGAAGCTATTTGCATATATGCAAATAGCTTCTATGTCGCGCCTTGGACAAACAGTACCGTTCGGCCCATCTCATTAGATCATTAAATTGGTGCCCTTCTAGGTGGCAAAAACTTTTGAGGGGGGGTGGGGCATGAAGTGTTATCCATATAAAAGCCGCCGTGGTGCAGGACCTGTGAGAAAGTTTGTCTTTTATTATCTACTTAATACAAAGAATGCACAGAGAGATTTCCAGTAACGGGTTTCCGTGCTAATATTATAACCTGGCGACAGAATGTCAGAAGCTAAATTACCTCTCCAGGGAGGGGTCTTCTAAATATAATTGGCTCTCTCGCACTTGGAGAATAAGGCACTATTTAATGGCGGCTGTGAGTGTTGCTGGTTCTTTGGTTGTATGTGGAAATCTGCTCCCCTTTCAGCTTCTGGCTGACATATTCGTGGTATCTGGCAGACAGGCGACACAGATTCACATTTAGAGCGACATTTCTGGACACACTTGCGAATATACGCTCCGCTCACAAAAGAAGGAACACAGCTGACCTGTATGGTGTGGCCATGGCATCGGCAAAGGTAAAGCTTATTCGGAGTTTTTTGCGTTCGCTGAAATATTTGTTGACAGACGATTTCATGACATAATTGCAGATGCAGATCGACTGTGGTATGTCTAAGTTGTTTGTTTATAAAATTGTCTCGAGCGGAATCTGTCGCTAATGAAAAATCGACAGGAAATTTTACTGTGAATCCTTTTCACCACCGTTCGAATAGCACGAGAAACAGGTTTGTTTGGCTGGATTGTGTTACGTTACGAACGAGTCAAAATCCGGTTTACCTCGCATGATATGTTTGTTGACACATGACTTCATGACATAACAGATGCAGATCGACTGTGGTATGTCTGAGTTGTTTGTTTATAAAAGTAAAAGCGGGTTTTGTCGCTAATGAAACATCGACAGGAAATTTTACTGTGAATCCTTTTCACCATCGTTCGAACAGCACGAGAAACGGGTATTTTCGGCTAGAGTGTGCTACTTTAATACGAAACTAGGAACTATTATAACGAGTCAAAATCTGGCTTACCTCGCAGAAATTTACAGAACGACTTGAAATATTTTGGCAAGCTATACTTTGCTCCTTTTATGTCGATCAGCTCAGAATATTTATGTAATAAACTGTCGTGTTTGTGCATTTGTGTTTGGTCATGCATAGTACGTAGCTGGCATAGTGTAAAACCCCGATCAAACGGTGATAATATTCATGCACTGATAGTTTAAACTCTCACGTCCGTTTTAACACGAACTATCATGCACTATCATAAACGATCATCAACTAGCAAATAGCTTCACGTACGCTTTGCGGACCTATGTTTTAAATCCGCATCGAGAAAGTTGCTAAAAGTTGAAAGTTGTCGGCGCTTGCTGATTGGTCTATTTACCGTGGGAATCAGAAAACCTTAGCTCGCTTGCTCTGGAAGTATCATGGGTTTTTCTTTTGTTCTTTTTGATGTATCCATGGAGATTACCCTCGCGAAATTTAGCTTGGGAAACTGCGGTTACACATGCGGAAAGTGTTTCCCGTGGTAAAAATGCCTAAACCCACGGTAAAAGGGCTGTGTGTAGCCACAGCTATATCACCGTGTACTAAGCATGACCAAACACAAATGCACAAACATGACAGTTTATTATATGATTACTTTGAGCTGATCGACATACCAGGAGCAAAATATAGCTTGCCAAAATATTTTATATTATTCTGTAAATTTCTGCGAAGTAAACCAGATTTTGACTCGTTGTAATAGTTTCGTAACGTAACACACTCCCGCCAAACAAACCCGTTTCTCGTGCTCTTCGAACGGTGGTGAAAAAGTAAATTTTTCAATCGATTTTTTTCATTAGTGAAAAAACCCGCTCGAGACAATAGCTGTTGTTACACACACCATGGTATCAGCGCATTCCAAGGTAAATTTGATCATGGCAAATTCACCTTGGAATTTCTGGTACCCGAGATGCTTCAGGTCACACAGTAAATAACTCCCAAGATGAAATCAGCCAACTAAAACACATTTGTCAAAAATCATGGAAGGTTCAAGAAAGGTAGCGAGTCTATTGTCGATTCTACTGGTTCTTCTTTACCAGCGCTGTTCGCCAGCGTCAATCCATTTGTTCTCGTGCGTCGGCCGATGGCAGCTAAATATTTAATACACATGACCCGCGTAATGATTGAGTAAAAGTTTCCGAATTCCTCAACTTCAGTCGGTGCTTGCTGATTGGTCGCTGTGTGTAACCACAGCTAATTTTATAAACAAACAACTCAGACATACCACAGTTGATCTGCATCTGCAATTATGTCATGAAATCATGTGTCAACAAACATATCAGCGAACGCTAAAAACTCGGAATAAGTTTTACCTTTGCAAAAAAATATGTCACACCATACAGCTGTCAATCATGGTCAAAATTGTTGGGACGATTTCAAGTTTACCCCCTCCCCCCCATTCAATGTTGGGTAGCTGGGTAGTGGGTGTTGGTGTGATTTCAGACTTGGTTGAAGCCAGTTCACAAACGTGTATAATATTTGACCGTTAAGTGCCGATTGCGTTACTTAAAGCCGTTTTGTCACATTGTGTGCTTAGGAACTGTATTCTGCCTGATATCAGAGCATCATGCAGTGTAACAAGCATGCGATACGTGTTTCAGACCTCGGAGATAACAGTTTCATTCTTTTTATTAGCCGGTGTGACAGGAAATGTGTTTCCCCCGGAACACATTTCCTAGGATGTGTGTTCCCCCATCCAGAAATGTGTTCCCCCCAGTAAACGTTGACCATGCCGAAGGCATAATTGTGCCCTGCCCTTGTCAGGTATTCTGACGTCCAAAATTACGACAATTCTCGATCAATTGTGACACTGCTTCTTTTGTATTGTGGGCTTATCTGCTCAAGACGCCTGTTTGTGTAGATACCAAATAAATTGCTCCACCGATTTACGCACACTAGTTTTATTTATAACTGCAATTGGAAGTCTAGTATTCCATTAAACTGTAACGTGATGTTCAGTCAGTTGTGTTTGCACGAGTTTCGGGGTCGGCGCATGTACTCGGGGCAAAAGCTCCCAGGCTTGAAACAAATGTTTATATACAGTCTACGGGTTATCAACTGTTTATCTCCGGCTGACTTTCTTGGGTGGCAGGCATGATCGGCAGAGCCATTCTTCATTATTGGCGGGAATTGAAGATAATTTCACGCGTTTAACGTGATACCACTTGTCGCACAAATCACATCTGATCGTGTAATCATACGCCTCGGGTAGATGGCAGGTACAAAAGGTTTGAATCACCATAATAACAATGTGTCAATCATTCGCGTCATTACCTCACAATACAAAAGAAACGATTTTATTCACGACACGGCGGGCTTTTTCAGTGGGCATTTAGTCCACATTGTTAATTTGCATGCTTCAGATGTTGAAGTCTTACTTTGCTTAATGTTTTCGTCTGTTATCGTTCTTTGTTTGAGGTGCGGTTTACACGGATGCATTTACACGGAAAGAGAAACCGGGCCGTTTTGAAAACGATCCACTTTTGGCTGTGTTTTCGAATCGATGCATTTTATCACCGAATTCTTTCGTTTTCGTGTAGACAATAAGCTTGACTCTGCCCGAATCCCTGTTGCAGTTGCTGAGACAATTGTTATCGCATACAGCTAATGTTAACTTGGGGGAACATATTTCCGATGGGGGGAACACATATCCCAGGAAAAGTGTTCCCCGGGGGAACATATTTACTAGGAAATGTGTTCCGGGGAGAACACTTTTAGGGGGGAACACATTTACTGGTACACCGGTACCATTATTATTCTCGAGTGAAATTTGAATCTTTGTTTGACCTCGTCTGGCCCAGTTTGTCATTACTCCCATCAATACTCCACAGTAAAATGCTGAATAAAAAAAATTCAAGACATTTTCAACAAAACTGTAAACGCAATATGTTTGACAAACGTTAGGTAAATCTTTAAATGCATTTTTTACTAGTTTCACGACAGCATTTTTTGTGTTTAGAACATTACTCCCTTTTAGTCAAACAAATAATTTGAATCTAATTATCTCTTTTGTTGTCGTTCAGTGGAGTTCTTTTTCCTTCTATAAAAGGGAAACATTAAGCGTATTATGCACCAATATGGGCTTTAGATATAATTATTCACGGTAATACACTCTTCCAGTTTTTAACTGTTTTAAAACGGCCGAATTTGAACCAAAACTACGGAGTATTTGGTGTAATGTTGAGCAATCTCCGTCTGACGTCACATGAACAGTTGTCGCCGCCATAACACGGCTATTCGCAAGCTGTATGAATTATTATTTGGTTCATCAAAATATCAGGTGTTATAAGCAAGTCCTATAACAACAATCCGTGAATGAAACTTGCCGTTACGGTGAATTTCCGCCACTAAACAGCTGCACCCCGGTACCAGACTCGGCCTAAGTGAATACTGTATTCCCTTTCAAGTAGGCCCTACTAGGTATTCCCTTTTATTCCCTAGTATTCCCTTTCAAGTAGGCCCTCGGAAATTCAACGAGCATCGATTTTCCTTTACACTAAATATGTTTAGCATTTTTTCAATACAGTCAATCGTCTTACTGTAAAATGTAGCTACTTAAAAATATATAAATTTCCTGTCACCAGACCTTTTAACCTTTAGAAGCCTAATGTGGGCCCTATTGTCTGCTAGCGGACAGTTTCTCGTTTCTATTTCTTATAAACTAGACGTAAAATGATTTCTTGTGACAATATCTGCCAAGGCATATCAAAATATTTCCCGTCCCCTCAGTCCAAGAGCCTTAAACAGCGATTTTTCTTCTGCAGAACAAACACAATCATGGTCAAAATTGTTGGGAGGATTTCAAGTTTACCCCCTCCCCCCCATTCAATGTTGGGTAGTTGAGCATGGTTTGGCTCATAGCTGCACCACGGGCCAACATTGAATGGAGGGGAGGGGGAGGGACTTGAAAACAAGAAATATGAGACCCCCATAGCTTGTACGGATTTACATTGTGCTCCGGATGTGCGTAAGGGGAGCGTCCCAACGACTTTTGACCATGATTATTCCTTCTTTCGCGAGCGGACCGAAAATTAGCAAATGTTGTCACTCTGTCCGGAAATGTCGCTCTAAATGTGAATCTGTGTCGCTTATCTGCCGGATACTACGGATATATCAGCCAGGGGCTGACGGGGGAACAGATTTCCAACATTCTTTGTGTTAAGTAGAAAATAGAAGACAAACTTTCTCATAGGTCCTGTACCACGGCGGCTTTTATATGGATAACACTTCATGCCCCTCCCTCCTCAGTAGTTTTTGCCACCTAGAGGGGGAACATTTTATTGACTTAAAGAGAAGGGCCGAAAGGCTGATTGCCTACCCCCCATCGCCTATCGCCCAAGCGCCGACGTAGAAGCTATTTGCATATTGCAAATAACTTCAACAAACTTCTGACTTTTGTTTTATTAACGTTTGTTTCGTAAGTCTTTAATAGTTACTTCATGAATTTTAACTCGGGGTGAACAGTGAATCTAGCCCTGTTTTATTCCTGTGTAAAAGAAAGATATGTAAAAATTCAAGATATGAAAATATACATATTGTATTTAAATTTTAGCCATTTTTCCTCTGCAAGGTGCCATCAAACAAAAAGCATTTCAGTGCTCCCCCGTCTTCCTCCCAAAAACACCATTTATGTTTAAGAATAAGTAATTCTACGCCGTTTTCGTGTTCACTGCTTTGAAGAAGCTGTAGACACTATGCTATCGAGTGTATAAGGTAACTAATCAATAAATGATTACGCGTTAATATTCGGGACCAATACAAAGCAGCAATGGTTTGTTCGCGAAGTCGAAACGATTTCCGACCGTATGTCAACTTCACCATTGGCCGGAATATTTGCCGACAAAAGAACGGAAGGCTCCCGAAAAAGCCATATGGTAAGTCGAAGCGAAAATTAGTTCTTGGGGCAATTTATGCTTCTAGCAGTGCCGAAATTATGCTAGCTTCTCTAAATTATGCTTCCTACCATCAAAATTATGCTACTTGGTTTTTAAGCAAAATAAAGACAGAACAGGGCGAATAAAGACAAAACAAGGAACAAACCCTTATCTAGTGACTGCAGGTTATGTACCGATCAATTCGAAACTCGCACATCCCCCCCCCCCCCCCCCCCCCCGGCAACCCCCCGGGCATTTGAACTTTTCGATTTTCCGATGGTCAAATTTCCCACCCTCGGGCCAAAATGACTGTTCAAATGCCCCGGTTTAAGGCTGAATTTAGTGGTCAAATGCCCCACCCCCGGGGCAAAAAAACGCTGAAAAACAGATACACGTCTAACAATTTGACTTGTTATTGTGAAAGTCGCGCGCGTCCGAGCTCGATAACGGTGAGTACGTTGGCTAAAATTGTTTCTTTAAGCGAATTACACTGTAGGAAGTAAATACGAGTGATTGCAAGACTGAAGCAGATTTATGAACTATTTATATAATGGGCAAAGGGAAAAAAGTCGAAGGGGATTGACACGTTTGTTGACAAGAAATGCCGCGAGTCGTGTTCCGACGCGCCGAGGGTATATTAAAGTCGTTGACATTTTTCTTTAAACCGTACGGCTAACAAAATGCATTTATTTAACATCCAATGATAAGGTTTCAAACCATACCTTGAACGAAACAGCGCTTTATTGCGAGTTGTTTAAATCGTAACGGCGCAACATCGGAGATTGATGAATGAACGTTGTGCTTGGAACATTCACTGATATGCCTCTCAATTTAGACAAAATAAACACTTAGCACACAACGTACGCACAGCTAAAACACTTTCGCGTAAAGCAGGGCGAAATTGAGGGAACGAGTTCAAATTCCCCACTCCTCCGTGTTTGTGGTCAAATGCCCCACCCCGGGCGAGAGCGGTTGGTCAAATTCCCGCCTCCCCGGGCAAGGGAGGCGGTCAAATGCCCGGGGTATGCCCGGGGGGGGGGATGTGCGAGTTTCAAATTGATCGGTACATTAGTTTTTAATATCCAACAAGGTTTCGTTACATGTCTTACATATCATCTGCAGTTATTCTTCAGAATCAGCAAATGCTCATCTTTTTTTACCTATTAACATCAATCAAGAGTTGTCAAATAGTCAAACTAAGGATGAGCCTAAAAATCTTATCGCATTATCATCGGGATTTTTGAGTATGCTCTTTTTAGAGAATTCCTCAAATTTCAGGTGGGAGTGTGCCGCTGTAACAGGTTTTTTTGTCCCCCTGGCCACGATTTCCCCCCGGACATTTTGGCCCGGGCAATAATGTCCCCCTCTGGTCTTAAATGTCCCCCTCTCCAAGTTTATCAAATTTTCATATTTTTTGAACAAGAGAGATAAAGTTTAACAAAATAGATTTGGTATTTCTAATAAACTATTTTTTCAAATTGTTTCGCGATATTTTTAAATCTAATAAACTTTACTTTATTTCTGTTTTATACGTTAGGATTTTCTAGTTGGCAGTTACGCGCCAAAAAGCTGTATCGGCGCTTTTCATCACAGGCTCTGCAACTTTACGACAAAATAAATCCGACTGAAAATTAAATGTGACATCTGCTCGCTAGATTAGATGCTGTGTCAACAAATGCTGTCGGGCGCGGGGACCACGGGGCGCCACTATATATAGCGTTGAAAGAAACCAGAAATTGACCACCAAGACAAAGGAGCGTGTTTTGTTGTTCACATGCAGTTAGTAACGTATTCCGCACACCAACTTTTATTCACAGGATAAAAGAGTTATACACATATTTTGTCTGTCTGTAAACATGATTGTAATTCCCCTTGGGAAATCGCATATGCTATTGATTTAGTTAATTGGTTTGGTTTATAGATTCATTCACTGAAGTTCCGGTTTGTTATTTATCGAGAGATTATGTAAACTTGCTGATTACAATTGGCCTTTAAATACAAAGTCGCGCTATAAAAAGGAACGCTCTAATTAGTATTCAAATTGTGAACTGACCAAAATGGCCGCCAACGGTCAAAATGCTCTCCGAGAAATTCAAATAAAAACTAACAATCTGCCTTGATTTCCTTTCTTAGAATAAAGAAATGGAAGCTCTTTACTGATTATAAAGCATCTGTGAAGTTTTACGCCCGTTTATTGACTTTTTATATCACTGGGAGAACAGCCTTTGTATGATTCAAATTTCGCGCTTCAAACTTCGTCTCCGGGTTCTCCCTCGGCCTTCTGAGCCTTTTATCACTAGATATGCTAAGAAGCAGTGTTTTCATGATATCATGCGCGGACATCCAATTATAATTGCGCAAAAATAATGGCGTAACATTGTGTCGAGCAATGAGACAATTATCGCTCGATCAACGCTACAGCAATAGTTGTAGTTTCCGTTTCTCTTCGGCAACGATTCTTTGCTTTCCTAGTTTGTTTTTATCGATGTGGCGACCAGTAATCATTCTTCAGCAGGGAGGAAATATCGATCGGCTGAAGAACGCCGCGGGTTATAGTTTTTTAGTCGATCAACATCAAGCTGAGCCGCAAGAGAATCATTTTATGGCGACTTTTTGACGGATTTTAAAATTCAGTGGACGGAACATCGACAGGAATTTATCGATAGATGTGTTCGGTGGGATTTGATGGAGTTCTGACCATTCTGAACGTGTTTATCAGGCTTTGAGCTAAGACCGTTGGTAATCAGAAACTCCAGCCATGTTGTTTTCACACGGCTTCCCTTCCGAGCAAAGCTGGCTAAAATGTCTCAAAATCCCACCAGAGACACAGGCAATCCAGGTAAGTGTTAATCTAGGCTTTACTTTTTTCATTCAATCTTTTGCTTGCGATCTTATGAAATTTCCAGGTACATTTCTGTCAGCTCGGGCGCCTTTTCTGTACACCGATAACCTCAGCATCACATTCCTCCATCATTTCAACATCTGAATTCTTATATTTACGACCGTATGTCCTGAACTCTACAGATTCACATGTATAATGGCAAATGACGAAACATTTTTTTTTTTCACAGAGAGATCTCATAAGAGCGTCCGACACGGACGGCGGCGGTTGATTGGCAACTGAAGGCGAGAAACCTTGGGCACCTCTCCTTTTATACCGCGTCTTCGTGCTTAAAGCAATATACATCAGTGGTATAACTTATTGAAAAATAACTGATCATCTTGACATTCAAAGCTTTTAACTCGAGATCTTATCAAACATGTAATAGAGTTTACTTTTTGGTCAAGGGCTGAGGATACTATGTCGAAGGTCGAGGGTAACATGTCGAGGGTTGAAAAGAGATCCTTTCATTTTTGTGTCTACTGCTTCGAAGAAGCTGTAGACACTATGTCATCGTCTGCGTGAGGTACAGAATCGATAAATGGTCGCGCGTTGATATTCGGAACCAATAAAAGGAAGGACTGGATTGCCGATTGTACACGAACTTCGCTATTGGTCGAGGAAACAATGACTGTGATCACGAGAAACTCATGAGTCACAGGGTTTTCAGCGAGGCGATCAGGTTTCGTAATATTTCACGATGAATTGCTTTAACTTGCCACAGCTTTCGAAGTATGTGTCAAACCGGTCAAACGAAAGGTTACTTCAGTGTTGCGAATCAACGAACTTGGCGCTAACTGAACGGATATACGGAGTTAGAGCGACGAGTTTCCTTGCCAAGGGAAAGCTGCGGACGCTTGACGCGGATACGCAAAACAACATCGAGCCTTTTTTGTTAAAAATATGTATGCCGAAAACGCTCGAATGAAAGGTTCTGGCCATTACTATGCATCGCCCGATTTTCCTGACGAACTGTGTACAACAACAACAACAACTTTTTATTTACCCCAAAGACTTTAAAGTAGCATTACAAATATTTAGTATATCAAGGAATACAGGGGTACTGGCATCCCGTAATAACCTCAGGGTTAAAAATGTCGGGTAGCCAGTTAGCAAGAAATGTAGTAAATATTAAGGTCGGGCACACACAAAAAATACACACACACACAAACATACAGATTACCAGTAAACCGCCATAAATAGCTAACAAAATGGCATCATTATCTCAAAAGGAGCAATGCAAAGAAAGGACAATATTAGTAATTTTCAATAAAATTCTTTTTGATTTTCTTCTTGAATGAGGACAGTGAAGAGTGTTTTGCATCTTCATCAACGGAATTCCATATTAAGGATCCTTGAAACCTTATGTTAAATTTTCCGTAATTTGTTCTTGCTCTTTGGAGGTAATATGACTCTTGCAGCTAGCCGTGTATTGTAATTATGAATTTGACTGACCTTAGTAAAGAAGGAGTGAAATGCATATGGTAGTAACTGATTATGATATTTATACATGAAAATTGCAATGTGTAGAGTAACAAGATCAAAAAAATATATAATTCCAAGAGACTTAAACAAGGGATTAGAGGGATGGTCAAAACTAGAAAAAGTGATTATACGCAATACCTTTTTTTGTAAAATAAAAATTGGTTGAAGGGTGGTCTGATATGTATTTCCCCACGCAATTATTCCATAAATCAAAAAAGGGTATACAAGGGCATAATACACAGTTTGACAACACGTTGGTACGTAAATCGACCAGTCATTATTTTGTGTCGATGTTTCAGTCGGCAGAGACTGTACAGTAAAATGTGAAGCATCTATGAATCTTCCATTGGTCATTCGCGTACAAGTTGAAATAAACATATACTTTACTTGAGTCTAGTTGTGCTTGTCGTTACTGATTTGATTTGGTCGTGACGGCTGTGAAGTGAAACGTTTACAAAAACCGTCAATGGCAACTGAAATGGTATGTTTCCTAGCAATAGTTACTGCATCCTCAAGCACCTTCATCTCGGGGAGCCTATATTTCTCCAGTAGTTCAGTTTTGCCTCGCGACGCTCTCGGAGTCGAGGAAATGCAAGTGCTTCTTTGTGCTGATCCGAGTTTTGATCGTGAAATGCCTTCAATGTCTGAGTATCTTTCTCTCTGTTCCTGCATTAAGTGTGTGCGTTTTCCCAATTCTTAAACTTTCCCAGTTTCCCAGAAAAGAATCGTTTCTAGCGTAAACACATGCGACGCAACATTTTGGCAGCGGGCCAACTGATTCAAGCTCACGGAAATACGTCACAAATCATCTTGGCAAATGCCATTTCTTCATGCAAAAAAATAGAAGAACAAGTGCAGTAGACGCATGCACCTCACAGGTGCCTATTTTTTTCCCCGACAAAAGAAGAGAATTGAAATGAAGCAAAACTCTGAGTCGCCGCTATCAGTGAAAACAGGAAACAGATTGATCTAATTAGCTAAGATACTAACATGTACCGATTATCAAACGTGTTAACGGGTACGCTCTGACAATGTTCATATTCGCATTTTAGAATTGTCCGCATTCCTAAATTTATCAAATTTGCAGTCCAGATGATAAACTGTCATTGTTTAGCAAACGAACTCATCGAATCAAACAAATTAAATGAGAGATTTTGTCAATTTGACAAAAAATATACTCACTACTGTGATATTTTATGATAAATTATGATGGACTTTATATCAAGTTATATGTAACATTCTTTTGTACATTACTATCCAAAAGAGTGTATTCTTCATCTGATTACACTACTTTACTGCAAAAATGCACTTGGGTGGTAACACTAAAGAGTCCCAACTGGATGTAATTACACATCTCTATTTTCACCATGTTTATTTTAGATTTCGGGAGCCCGCTTACAAATCCGACACAGTAGTTCATTTGATCATGAACACGGTAATTAACTATTCCGTGTGTTTAAGTTCGGTATGGCAGATTAGTACTTCAAACTCAGGTACTGGTGAAACACGGGGTGAAACATGACTCACCAAACATCTGGATCAGATAATAGCCGACAGGCAGGCGCCTGTTATGTAATAGCTGTCTCGTGCGTAAACTACTGCGAATAGTCTGACTCAGAGAAAGTTACCGTTTTTCCAGTGATCTTAAAAGGTTATGAGATTTTTATGAGTATCCTTTCTTGTTACAATATATATTAACTATCAAAAGCACCTTTCCGAACAGGGGACATTTTAGACCAACGAGGACACTTCGGCCTTAAGACTGGAATGTCCGACCGGACATCCTGAAATGTCCAGGTGACATTTCGGCCCGGGGCGAAGTGTCCAGCCGGACAGAAATATGGGGGGACGTTTCAGATTGGGACACCGCCAGGGACTTAAAATCCTTACCCTATTTCAGACCAAAATTTGCGATTTTTGACGCTATTTCAGACCAAATATCAAACTCTCCGACTATATTGCAGACCAAAGGCTTAAAATCGATAATCCCATTTCAGACTAAAATGCTGAAAATGATACCCTTTGGGACGGCATATACCTGTATGGTTCATATATAGTAGTAACCCCCCCCCCCCCCCCCCCCCCGGTGAATATTGCTCACTGGAATTACAAGACCCTGCATGCACTCAATCATGCATAACATGCATATTTATGAGCTTCGGGTCGCAAAATTGCCTTTCCTTACTCTGGAACAGGGTCACGGGTCACAGGGACTCAGCTGCACACCCCCATGCTTAATTTAAGGGAGTCCCCGCCCCCTGCACACGGAGTTAAAAAAATCGTTCTATGAACCTCATGACGGCCGAAATTCCTCACTAATCAAAGCAAAATTGGCAGTATATATTCCGGCTACAAGTTAGCCTGCGTAGCAAGCGTTTCCGTAGGTTTCTGAGCGGATACGACGACTTTTTCGATTTTCGGCCGCGTGAAAATTGGGGCGAGCGCAAAAAGGACGCGAGGGGAGGGGGGCGGGGAGGTGAGAAAGAAACTTCCTTCGCCTCCTTCCCCCTCCCCCCTCGCCCCAATTTTTGCGCTCGCCCCAAGGTTCGCGCGGCCAAAATCGAAAAAGTCGTCGTATGCGCTCAGAAACCAACGGAAACGCTTGCTACGCAGGCTAGCTACAAGTGCACAAAACCTTGCCTGTCTTACTCTCCGAAGCCCTAAAAATCCATTTTGAGCGGCGTATGTTCTTTCCGAGCGGTGCAGTTCACATTCATTTAACCCGGTTTATATGTGAACGCTACCCTTCGAGGTTCATAGGAGTTTCACTATTTACAGTCTCAGTCAATCGATAAAACAGATGAACATTGACCGGATAACTGAATACATATACGCCGTGCAGGCATGTGTTGTTTTCTTGCAGAGTTAGGGAAAATCGAGTGAAGTTTTGATAATTCAATACCTAACTCGAACACCAAGAGAACCAAAGTAACCTTTCGTTCAAGGGCTTCGGCATACACAATGTTACTTCAAGAGTTGAGGAATATAGTTTATATCCAGGCATATTTGCATATGTCACGTATCGTAAACAACTCGATTGTCCTGAGTGTCGGTTGAAGTAAACGAACAAATGGGTGTTTTACATTTTGCGGTCTGCTGACTGAAATATTGACACAAAATGATAACTAGCTGGCTAAGTACGCCGTATACCGTTCCGGTATGAAGTGTAGTCAGTTTGTACGCGAAGTCTATCAGGAAAATTTAGTGGTGCTGAAACTTCAATACCTGTTGTATAGGCAGTAACTTTTCGTTCAAGTGGCTCCGCATACATACTTTCAAAAGCTGTGATTCAAAATGCAAACTTGAAAATATCGCGAACAAGAATTGCCCCAAGAGCTGATCTTCACTTCGACTCACCACATAGGAGCCTTCGTTCTTTTGTAGGCAAATATTCCGGCCAATGGTGAAGCTCTGATATACGGTCGGAAATCGTTCCGACTTCACGAACAAACCATTGCTGCTTTATAGTGGTCCCGAATAGGCGCGATCATTCATCGATTCTACCTCACTTACAAACTCGATAGCATAGTGTCTTCAGCTTCTTCGAAGCAGTAGACACAAAAATGCGTGTATTGAAAGGTTTTAGTAGGCTTAAAATTGGTACGAACATCAAAGATAGATTGATTGAAAAAGCGTTCACTTTTGTAAACGGTGGTGTCCAGAAATGTGGTTTGTTTGTTTGAGATTTCAGCTGTAAATTTGATAGTGGAGTGAAAGTGATTAGCACTCTCAATTAACTGTTCGATTTCCTGCATGTTGTTATTCCACAGAGAGATTTTACAGTTTTGAGAGTATAACAGCACTGACATAGAATTGCAAAGTTCTAATCAGTTTAACTTTTTGATCCTATAAAGTGTCTAAGGCCTGTTTCAAATGTCGAACTACACATGCGTCGAATGCAAGAATGCAAACAATCAAAATCTATTCCTTCAGCTAATTTACATTATTTTCGACGCATGTGAAGTTTGACGTTTGAAACAGGCCTAAGTGCACCGGCTGCAGCTTGTTGAAGGTTTAATTATCACTGATGTGGTGCCGACAAGGATTTGCAGCTGTAATTTTATGCTGTTAAAAATTCATATATTCAGTCGACGCTTTCACTCTGTTTTCCGGTTCAGGAATCCGTACCCCTACGAGAACATGGTTCCACTGTCGAAGAAAGCAATGTGGAGGGGCAGAGATACAAGCGTACCACGTCTTGCCTCACGGTAAGGAGGGACAGTACATTTTACGACATTTTACATTTTACATTACATTTTACATTACATTTTACATTACATTTTACATCTTCCTGCACTTTGCATAGTTTCTTTTTCTATATAATAAAACAAAAGTTTCGTATTTTCTTTCTTTCTTTCTTTTCTGGTGATCAAAACTGTTTTCCGAAGAAAGAATTTAATAAAATCAGTTCTAAATAGAACATTGGTATGTATAAAAAGTAGTTTAATGTCTTAAGCAACATGTTTTGTGTCTACTGCTTCGAAGAAGCGTAGACACTATGCTATCGGTCGTGTAATGTAAGTAATGTGATGTAAGAGTCGATAAATGATGGCGCGATGATATTCGGGACCAATGAAAGGAAGCACCGGAATACCAATTGTACACGAACTTCACCATTGGTCGAGGAAACAATGACAGGGCGGCGAAGGCTGGTTCGTGACAAGCTCGTGATCACGAGAAACCCAGGAGGTCACAGCGTTTTCAGCGAGGCGATCGGGTTAGTGAATATTTCATATGAATTGCTTCAAGCTTACCAGGATAACTTGCTACAGCTCTCGAAATATGTGTCAAACGAAAGGTTATTTCAGTGTTGTGAATTGACGAACTTGGCGTCAACTGAACCGATACGAAGTTGGAGCGACGAGTTGCCTTGCCGAGGGAAAGCTGCGGACGCTTGACGCGGATACGCAGAACAACATCGAGCCGGGAAACTAAAGCCCCTCATTAATTTTGTCTCACATCACAGTTTTTGAAAATATGTGTGCCGAAAACGCTCTAATAAAAGGTTCTGGCCAGTACTATGCATTGCCCGATTTTCCTGATGAACTGTGTACAGCGGTATGACAATACGTTGCAACGGTACGTAAATCGACCAGTTATTATTTTGTGTCGATGTTTCAGTCGACAGAGACAGTAAAATGTGAAGCACCTATGAATCTTCCATTTGGTCATTCGCGTACGACTTAAAATAAATGTATACTTTACTTGAGCCTAGTTCTGCTTGTCGTTACTAATTTTATTTGGACGGCTGTGGAGTCGAGGTAATGCGAGTGCTTCTTTGTGCTGATCCGAGTTTTGATCTGTGGAATGCCTTCAATGTCTGGGTATCATTCCCTCTGTTCCCTATTCTTAAATTTCCCCAGTTTCCCCAGAAACCAAAGCAGCGTGACAGCTGTAAGCTCCGTTGATTCATAGAAAGAAATAATTTTCTATTTAAAGACATGAGCCGTGTGAATTGTGGGCTAATGAGAACGGAAATAGATGGCGGTGAGGTGCCTGTGTGTCTTGGGATAGGAATATGGTCAATATGGTCATTTCTTTTATCTACCATTTTAGCTTTCGGCCCCGTGTCATTGGATTTTTTTATGGGCCCATGTTCTTTTTCCAAGCTCATTTCCGATTTGTCGTCTTTTGTATTCTCGTAAATATGCTTTTCGGTCCTCAGCAGTTGAAACATTGCAAGCTTCATTGTTTGAGCAACCATCTGTAAAAAACATACTACCATTTTGACATATTGTTTTGCAATGGAACAGTTGAAACATAATGAATCTCATCAAGGTGTCCAATATACAGAATAGCTCTTTGTAAGTTCCTCGATTCAATTAAAGTACTTTCTGCAAAATTTTGTGCAGACTCTGTTATATGAATACCCACATTGCCGGAATGCATTTGCAACAGCTTGGATGATTATTGCATCAGCCCAAGTTCCATTTCTAGACATCATACAAATGTAATTGCTCCAAGAATTTTCAGTGTTGCTTAAAGAATTCAGACTATGCACAAAGGTAGGAAATACCACATGCACGTACTGTGGCATAATGTTCAATTGTTCCCCATAATTTATGTGACACTGCATAGAAAAAACAATTACCGTCTCCCGGTACTGGGTGTTCTTTCAAACCAAGTCGTGCTAACCTTTCGCGCAGTCTTTGAGAAGAGCTGTCATACAATACCAGAGGGCCAGGATTTTCTTCAATGTCTCCGGAAATACGGAGTCTAAATTTATTGTAGTTAAATTCATTGTTTACATCACTGGTAAACAAACTGTCGCATCATACTCTTCCTACGTTTGCCAGAAATTCGGCGCTGCTTACCAACATAAACACGTTTACAACCTTTGTCCTTTCTTGCAAGCTTTACTAAATGTCTCGTCAAACGGCAATTTACATAGCTCTCATGCTTTTTACAATACTCGCTACTTCGACAATCGCCTTGTCGATTTTCTTGCTTTGTAATTCGATACTGCCCAAATTGGGAACAAAACGACTTTCATATTTGGAATCCATTGTTGACAGCACCGGGACACATTCCAGTTGGGCTGGATTGCATGAAGCTTCGCTTTTCACCACTTCGCGGTGAACGCGAGCTTAAAACATCGTTTTGTTATACAACAGTGTAGCATAAACACGGATGCGACGCGACATTTTGGCAGCGGGCCAGCTGATTCAAGCTAACAGAAATACGTCACAATGCAAATCATCTTGTGGTGCAAGAGGGGTGACCTGTGGCATATGCCATTTCTCTATGCAAAAAATAGAAGAAAAAATGCAGTAGACACATGCACCTCACAGGTGCCTATTTTTATATAACGAATGATGCATGGGATGACATCACGCCATTATACAAAATATAGACATCTAATAACTCAGAGTGTTAAGATATGCTACGTTATATTTGTTTTCTTTTGCAATACAGCACTTGAGTTACACATCCGCGATGGTACACAACCCGCCGTCCCACACTAATAATACTTTTTATTGAGTGTACACAAAATATCTGAAAAGATAACACTGTCTAATACTCTTGGTGACGACCTATTACCCCGGCCAACCAGCAAAGTGGAGGCTTGGAAATGACATGCTGGGGCATGTAGTTGTTCGACCCCGCCATGTTTTGCAAGTTTTGTGGCGCATGGCTCCGATAGTCCAATAAGTTTTGTCCAAGCTGTGGTAAATCTCCTGATTCCCTAAAAGAGAATACAGGTTCTCAACCTGTATTGAGTTTCAAAGCAGCAGACGCCATTTTGAAACAAATTCCCAAGCCTCCGTCACTAGTCCTCCGAAATTGTTGTGACTCGCGAATGGTTTCTGATTCGTGAAATTTCGTTGTGATTCAGTATTCTTTATTGTGATTTGATTAATTTTGTTGTGTTCCAGTATTCTTTTTTGTCATTTGGTAAACATTTACGTGATTCGTTGAAGATAATTGTAATTTGTTTCCAATTTTTTTAGTGGTTGCCCCTATGGGCCATCGTAGTGAAGTAACTCGATACATTATTGTACATAAAGAGTACGAATTTCTAATCTCATGAAGAAAACACTCTTCTATAACAAGGTACTAAGGTATACTGTAATTTTATTTCCACAAATCTACATAAAGCGACACTGGAAAATGGCCGCTGTCTTCTATCTTTCCATAATTTTAACCGGTCTGGCAACGTTTGTTGGTGTTTGGCAAATCAGGTAAGAAATGCTTCTCGACAAATTCACCCGACTGTTGTCCAAACTCGTCTTTGAATAGGTGTCGGAGATTGGAGCTTTTTTGTTGATTACAAGATAATTATGCCGCGAGATCAAAGCCTTTTGATAACAAACATTGCATATGATGACATTGATTCAGTGACAGGAGATTAATGTAAGCCAATTGAATCTTGACACGTTCGGAACGCATGCTGCGTCTTTTGGGGAGTTGGCAGGGTGAGAGAGTCAGTTGTGTCTGAAGCGAGTGGTGTAATCTTTAAGTGAAACAATAAATCGTGATTTGTGGGAGAACTACAGCCCTGGAGGCGAGCATTCTCTACATAGGGATTGTTTTGCTAATCACTCACTTTGTTTCTAGAGCCGTTTTCGGATGACTGTCGAAAACCAAAACCAAAGTAATCACACAGGCCAATCACAGAGACTGAGAGAAAACAGTTCAGCCAATTGGAAGCCAAAGTAATTTGCGTTTGGTCTTGTGTTTGGTTTTACTTTCCAATCAGCAGTGCGAGTACACGCCATCGCTTGCGTGAGAAGTGTTTGGTTTTGGTTTTGGTTTTGTTCCTGATTGGCTGAGCATGCTGACAAACTCGTGTGGACCAATCCGAAAGCGAAGCAAACGCAAAACCAAAGCAATCACACAATTACTTTCGACAGTCATCAGAAAACGGCTCTATACGCAAATCATACAAAAGTTGGATGAAGAACCGCATATGGTGCAACCTTGTATAAACGAACTATTTAACATTCTTCGAGCCATACATTTATCCGTGAACAGTTTATTTTAAGATATTTCAGTTAGAAATGGCCTATGCTTGTGTTCAAACACAAGTTCTCTGATGTTTATCAGTTTACCCTTTATTACAGAAACACTGCTGCTGGACCTACATTCCCGTCCGACGGGCGTACCTCAGGCCCTCAGAGTCTTTTGACGGGAGTGAAAGGTGGAAAATCGTCCATGGACTTTGATAGGAACTCTTTTTTTAGTTAATAACCTATACCAAAATGGTCATCATAAAAAGATGAACAATCCTTCGTCTTCGTCATCTCCCCCTGTCCCCCAGTTTTTTTAGATTTATGTGCTTGAAATACTTACCAATATTTTGTATGTATCCCCATGATAAATACGGACAGGTCCCAAAGGTGAATCTGAATTGATAACTATAATTAACACGATGTTGTAAATTGTCTGTTGCAAACTTTACAGGAGTTAAGATGGACACTGGGCTTCAGAATTGTCAGGAAACCCACTGGAAGCTTTCTTTTCCAAATATCGACTACGCGTTGTTTGGGTACGACATATTAAAAGGCTACCCATTGGCCACAGGCCATGATCCTGGGTTGACGCATCCTATTTTCATAGCGGACTATTCCTCCAGAGGGCAGACGTCCGACTGTCGCTACAGCGTCCCCAAAGGTTTGATTGTTGTGCCAGATGTGTCCTGTGTGACCTCCTTCACCTCTAAAGTGATTAAGAATCAGTTTGACATGTCCAAGTCACTAGAGGCATCCGCAAACATAGAAGGTGAGTACTTTCTCTTCTTTATTCACATAAGTCGAGTCTTCATTTAACCCGCACAAACGTTTTTGGGTTCTCGTTTTCTCCAGGAGGCGGATGGGGCGTTAGTTTCTCCGCTAGTGCGGGCTACAAACAGTCCGTGGCCCAGATGTCGTCGGGTATGTTCCTGTACGTCATATCCCAGGCGCGGTGTCATTATTACTACAGCACGTTGGACTTTACCAATCCCCCGCCCTTTAATCCCGGTTTTCTGAACTGGGCCAAGAGATTGGCTGCGCCAAACGTTTCTCAATATGACGTCATCCAGTTCCTCAAATACTACGGAACTCATTTCCTTTCTGAAGTCACGTTTGGAGCGCGATTTGTGAGAAAGCATAAAGTCAGTAAAACAAATTACGTGGAATTGAAGAAACAGGATATTAGCGTGGAGGCGCAAGCAAGTTACTCGGGTCTGTTTAGCCTGGGGGGAGGATTCCGCTTTAATTCTGAGCAAAGTAAAGCCGTCTCCAAATTTGATGAGTCAGTGGAAACCAGCACCATCACCGTGGGAGCCGCTCCACCCAGTGACGGAGACGCCATGACGTGGGCCGCCACGGCTCATGACAACCCTGTGCCAACTCAATACAAACTTTCACTTATCCACAACTTGTTTACGGAACAGTTTGCACAATACTTCAGCTTCGACTTCACGGCTGTGCGGGAAAGACTGCAGAGCGCGCCAATACAGTACTGCGGGGTTATGAAGAAAAAAGGAGATGTGCGTTTATGTGAAGACATCACCGGCCTAGACGAGTGGCAAACGACTTTCCCAGGTTTTTATGTAAGCTCTCCTAAAGGTAATCATTTCTTTCATTACATGTAGACGCTTGAAAACCGATTAGTTTAATGATGGACTAAAGTTTTTTGCAATAAGCCTTCATTTTAACTTTATAATTAGAAATAGATCGTCAAATGTGTACTGCTTTATATAAATGGTCAACATAATGTATGTGAAGGTAAGATTAGACCTGAGCATCTCATCGTTTACAGTGGGAGCATCAAGTCTTCGTCTCTCATTTCTCCAGTTGAAGCGCTGAATAGGAAAGCGTGTAATTAATGTCAAATACACAAGGCAATCAGAATATCCAGTTATTTTCATTGACAGTACAGTGCCTTGCCTATAAAATAGGTTTATGAGTTTCGGTCGAATTGAAAAGTGGTATCGATCGTCACCATTGACCAAATATAACCCCCCCCCCCCCCCCCCCCCCCCCATCTGCAATAACTGTATGCACAGGGGAGTAGTCTGACACGTGTTTATTGTTTTCGCAGGATATAGGTCTGTGTCCGGTACAAGTGAAGAGGATTGCAAACTGCTCTGTTTACAAGAAGACGCTTGTGTGTGTGTAGACTATTGGCCTAAATTGAGTGGTGGATATTGCAGTTTCTATAATGGCAGTGAGGACTTTGATCTGGGGAAGGATACAGCAGAAAGCGATGGGAAACTACTGGCTGTATTTTTACCGTCATTACAGAGACTTAAGAGAAACTTGATGTTCAATAAAAGAAGACTTGAGAATATCCTTGCGCCCACTAGCAGTGTGTCCGTTTCCACAACTGAAGAATGCAGCGAGTCGTGTGCTCAAGCTGTTTATTGTCGGGTTTTTGTCATGTGCAACCGTAACGGCCAAGACAGCTGGTGTAAGACGACCAAAGGGAACTGTTACTTGTACAGTGAAGACAGCATCGGCGACACCTTGATCAAGGATGTCAATTCAGAAGTTCACTTCGTGTGGAAGAACTCTAAGTGAAAACTTTGGTCAGTGACCAAGTAGTCAGAAAAGTATCAACCTGGCGTTTGTCACTTTGGACATTTTTATACTTAGTACTTCAGACGAGGGCCTAGATGGGGGGGGGGGGTCTGCATAACACTTAACAGTAAAAAATTCAGGCCCATAACACTTAACAGTAGACCCCATCTAGGCCCTCTCAGACAGGACTTCATGACGCGTGTGCTGTGGTTTTTGTGCCATTTTGAGTACGAAAAACAGTTCCTCGGACAGTTTAACAAGTCAGTTTCCTTTCACAATTTTAGAAAGTCGGGTCGCACTTAGTATAGAGGGTTTGCACGGCGGCCATGCTGGATGGTTGGAACAGTGAAGTATTTTTTCACTATAATTTCATTATTTTCCCAGAGGAATTGGATTCTATTGTTCCTGATATGCCATCAAACATGGCCGCCGTGCAAACCCTCTATTAGTCTGTTGTTGTTTGACATTTTATTGTCTCGTTTGATCAGCTGCTTTCTTGAGTTTCAGATTTAGGGGGCAAATTTTCAATGGATATATCAAGAAATCTAATTATATTTCCCATAGTCTGGTAAAAGGAAGGACATTAGAACGGGAAATGTAGTTCTTGTTTTCAGTCAGGTCAGTTTCAGTAATTTGGCTCACCCACTGACCCGTTCTGAGAAAGGAATGTACGGGTCGGAGCTCGTAATCAGTTCCTTGATTTGTTGAAGCTAATGTGAAGTGCAGTTGTAGAGGTTTTTTTTTTTTTTTTTTTTTTTTGCCAGTAATACTTCTATTTTATCCCCGCTAGCTGTGACTATTTGTGATCTAATTAGTTAGTGCTGAATGTTCAGCTCAGTTTGATTGGGGGGCTACAGTTGACACTATACAAGTAGTGCTATTTAGGCCCCGTCCACACTAATACGGATAACTTTGAAAACGGATATCTATTTATTCGTTTTGGCCTCCCGTCCACACCAAGACACATTTTCGATGGCCGAAAACGGATATTTTCGAAAACGCGTTTTAGTGTGGACAGCAAAAACGACTCGAAAACGGTAGTGTGGACGGAAAACTTTCGATGCGTTTTCATACGAAACCTTCGTTTTCAAATTTATCCGGATTAGTGTGGGCGGGGCCTTAGTTCACAGAACATGCTTAATAGGAAGTGTCATGATTACAGACGGAACCGTTTATTTATAGACTGATTGTTTTGTTAAAAAAATGTAGAGCATTGATTCAATTGATTACGTCATATCCGTTTTGCTGGCCGCACAATTTTAGGAATTTAGGTGTGTTATTTAGAACAAAGCCTTAGTCAATTCAGTCGGAGTTAGAACACACAACTATCAGGAGTCATTGGAGTTCTATCGGAGTTTTAATGGAGTTTAGGAGCTTTCTTTGGAGTTTCGTAGTTCAGGAGTCAAGACCAAACGTGAGTGATAACCTGTCGACCTTTGATCCTTTCGGATTTGTAAGAAGCGTATTTTCCGTTCCTTAAACTCCTGTAATTATTTGTTTTATAGTTTTTACCGTATCTGTGTACTTGTGAAGTCGGACCAGCCTGAATTAAACCGCTTAAATCTCGCTGTCCGTCTGCTACCTGTACGCATTGGTTAAACTGGCGAACTTCGGCACGTTACACCCCGTGTCAGTGGTGCTGGGAACGCGACAAGCACAAACCGAAATAATTTTTATGTGGCCGACTCGGTCATCGAAACTGCCTACCGGAACCTACCTTGGACTCGTACCAGACGCGGCTTGTTTTGTGAGTTCCGGATATTTTTCAGTCTGCTTCTGCTTCTGTTTCTGTGTACTGTTTATGCAGTTAATAAACACAACAGTGGTGACTTCAGTCATCCGTCGAGTTTCTTCTCTTTAGCCTCGCATTACTTCATAAACTAATCAGTTTAACAGTGGAGTAATAAACTCGTCTTTTTTTTGTTTTTGTTTTGTTTTGTTTTTTGTTTTTTTTTGTATTTGTATTTATTTTATTTTATTTTATTTTTTTCACGCGTGAACGAAAGAGCATTTATAATGACTATATAAACAATAAACTACTTTTGGCTTCGGAAATATGCACGGATAATTGTCCGAGGATATTATCTGTTCCGAGAAGCGAACAGTTGCCCGAGAGCGAAGCTCGATTGTCACGATTGTCACGATTCTACCAATCACGCGCGGGAGGAAATATTTATGGGTCATAAGTCACAATAACTGAGAGGCAAGGTGCTGGTAACCGAAAAACCACTGCTTTTATTGTGCGGAAACTGAGCTCTCTTATTCTTGGATAATGAGCATAACTCGCACTCGAAAAACTTTGAGATCGTTTTTACCCTTGTTTTGAATATCCGCTCAGAAACAGTGGACAATTGAACATCCATTGTTTGATTCTTCCTACCGCATTTTATCTGATGTTGTTACTGAACCACAAATGATTTATCGTCGGGCATTGTACTCTGCTGTCAATGGACTCAACCAGCGTTTGAGCCGAAAGAACACTAACCTGAGTTTCAGGTTTTTTTCCGGGGAGATCTTTTCCTTCTCTCCTCTCTCTCTAGTCTCTAGTTATGCCGGGGAAAAAATTAGCCCGATACTCAGGTTAAAAGAGCACTGGCAGTTAACAAAAAATGTATATTTCGATGCTACTATACGGTTAATGCTTGACAACACTGTCATTTTTACCCGTACAAGTGGCTCGAGTGGCTGGAGAGCCTCTTGTACTTCTAGTATGCCGACTTGTTTTGAAGCATAGAAAATTTACGTATTTAGGAATATAATGGCTTTTGACCTTGTCATTTCCTGTTTACAAGTTATCGCAAAGTTTTGTGACCAGGCGCATGTCTTCAGCTGTTTTTCACACAGATCCTTACATTTATTTAGTTTTTCAATTCATTTGTTGAAACTTTTGGAGTAAAAGATAATGCTAAGACCCACAAATGTTCTGCAGCTGTGGACAGACGTGCTTATTCCAGACGCTGAGCATTGAAAATTTGGTTTTGATTCTTGAAACTGTGCGGTAACTGCTGACTTGTGTAACGGAAAAGATTTTTACACGTTCTGAGACTGCGCTTTGCCTAAAGGCCAATTTTTGAGTACGATTATCACATGGACCTTCCTTACGATACGGTTACGATGCGATTCGTGTCGAATGGAGGTCGCATGCGACAGTCGTGGGCCAAAATTTCACCGTGTAAATCGGCCTTAAGGCGTGAACAAATAACTTTAAAATGCACGAGACAAGATATTTCAAAAATACTGTGAAACACAGGCACCTGTTGTTGTAGGCAAAACACACGATAACACTCGGCCAGCTCCTTCGTGCGTGTAATTATCTCCGCATTTTCTGCAAGACAAGTTTTTTTTTTCCGCATTGTGCGTCGATTTGCACTTGACTCGGAAAGCAGCGACGAATAAAAAGCAGTTTCACTTTGTACCAAGGCCGAAGCGTGAGAAACACTTCTCTTGATCACGAGGAAGGCGGTACGTATGTACTCCTTTTGGGCATATTTTCATGCATACGTTCAAGTGGTGGGTTACCGTAAGTAACACCGCAATTATATAAAGTAACGTGTGGCGGCCAAAGTACTGAAAAGGAAAAAAGAAAAAAAAATCACTCTTTGGTAGGGTATTCATTGTAGGTTGGATATAAACGTGATGATCTAATTAAATACCCACTGGACATCTAATTCCAAATAAATCATAGCGAAAAGATAGATAAGCTATGCATTGAGAAGAGGCTTGAGTACTCAACAGTCACTCAGTCCAAGATAAATACTTCTGCAATTGCACTTTGACTCTGGATATGTGTTGGGATCTAACTTCCTTTCGGGTAAAACTCGCAATAGCCTCGCATGATCTGTTGTTTTGAGTTTTTTGCCGAATAAACTAAGGCGTATACAAACCAACCTGCTTCAACACCTTGACTGTGGTAGAAGCAAAGCACTATGTTTTGTTTTAGAACTCAAGTAACTATTGTTGGTATACAAAGCTAAAACTTATCTTTCTGCACGAGGAATCACAAATCAGTTGTACCATGATCCAGGCTTCGTTTTCAAGGGGAGATCAGTATACTTTCAGTTCTTCGCGTGACGCGTTCAGTGTAACGGATACGCTGATCCGTAACTAATAACAAGGTTTGCAACTAAAACGTCCAAAAAGTAAGCAAGAAATTTTCAAATTAAAAACATCAGTATGTGGACGGGGGGACTCCCACATAAAAATGACGGGGATGCCCGTCGGGAATTTTCGTTTTGACCCCTAAGAGGTACTAAAACGGGCGTGGCTAGAGCATGTTTTGACCCCTAAAAGGTACCAATAAAAGCATACCAAGAATTTAAAGTTTCGATGCTTTTAATTGCTATAAAGATGATATCATGAAGCACTTTATCCCTTACCGTGTTTAAAATAAAAAGGTTCATTCGACTGACACTTGACCCCTAAACGGTACCACGTCACATAAAAAATGTCAGCGTTTGATGTTGAGCTCCCTAAGCGGTAGCAAAACCTGTGATTTTGACCCCTAAGCGGTACGACGAGCATCCCCGTCCTTTTTTATATGGGATTCCCCCCGGGTATGTGGAATCACCACTAAAGAGTTTAAAGCAATGGCACTCGGTGACCAAATTATTGATCTCAAAGTCAATTTTTTTCCCTTCATGAGTATCTTTACTGCCGAGCGTTCACCAATGATAACGCACCTGTCGCACTAACTAATAGTGTAGAGCTTTATTGTCTAATGGTGAAGTACGATAAATTGTTCTTTTTCTTTTCTTTTCTTTTCTTTTCTTTTCTTTTCTTTTCTTTTCTTTTCTTTTTTTTTTTTTTTTTTTTTTTTTGGTTTGGCCGCGAATTTTCAGTTTTCTTTCAATATATGTTCGCCCAAAGTGTTGACTGTTTTCTCTCGTGAGAAAAGTTTTAGCTCATCAGTGTATGCATATGGAATTGTGATTGTGATAGCAGACAGTAGAGTTCTGCTGATAATAAAATGCATTTAAACGGCCTTGAGGCTTTCATGTGTCTATTGTCTTTAATTAATAATTGTATCACCCACTAGCCGAAAGTAGGGAATTTTTGTTCTTCATTCCAAAACCAGATTGCTGTACTGGCATAGTGGGCCGAAACGGGAAAAAAAATTCGAACGGAACCTCAGTTTGTTCGTTTGCTTGGGGAGTATAAATGAATAGGGCGAGAGGAACAGCGACGAAACGGGAGGGGGTGAGGTTTCGTCCGCATTCCTAGCCCCTCCCCACTCCGTAATGACTGTTGCCCAGTTTACACTCGGCCGCAAGAAAACAATATGGCGGACGACATGGAAGAAACGGAGTACCGTCAGTTTTTGCTTTATCATGAGGCTCAGCTGGAGGCCAGCGAAATTCCACAGCGCTACTGGAGAACTCTGTACACGAAGATTCAAAATGAGGTGAGAATAGGTCAATTATTGTGAATGGCGACAGATTCCATTTCGATTTACCGTGCGAAAGCTGGGCACATGTTCCAGTACCGTCCTGGTTTAAATTTTAGACTTCAACAGAGTTGATCCAGGATACACGGAATTTGTTTTTCTTCAAGGGGGAATGAGTCATAGATAATAAATACAGTCCCGCAAAAGAACTATCGTGAGCGTGGCTGCTAATGCCCAGAGAACCTTACGTCTGTGTGCCGCCCGGTTCTGAAAACCCTAATCCATTTTTTTCCAAGCTTGAAAAACCAAACTTTGCGCCCTGTTCATTTGAGACCAAATACTAATATCTATTACCCTATTCCATACCCTTTGGGGCATCACATACCTAGTATATTGACTTACATGCAGTATGGGAGCATCCCCATCCCCAGGGCATTTCCCTCCAACAGGTTTAGAAACACATGGTCCACACTCACACAAAGTGATTTGTTGTTCTTTGGAAACTATACTGGGCTATGGTGGCAGTTAGTGTGTGTGTGTGTGTGTGTGGGGGGGGGGGGGGGGGGGGGGGGGGGTGGAGGGGGGTGGAGGGGGTTGAATATCCCAATATAGGTACACATACGTGTTGTCCTGAAGGTTGTCCTGAAGGGTATTGTTTCTGAAAATGGAATAGACTGGTAGTTTCCGTTGGTCAGGCGATTGGATTAGGAGTTTAAATCTGCTGTGACACCAGCCTTCATTGGAAGGGGTCAGACATTGGCTCTTGAGTGGTGTAACACTGTATAATGGATAAGGGCTTTAAAGTTTACACACAGTAGTTTCTCATGCTATACTACTATAGTACTCTATTTTTATAAATACATGACATATTCTTTGCCTATAAGCATTGCTTCATAAAGTGTTTAATTATGTACAAATTCCTTTTCAGACTTATGATGCTGGAAGTTATTTCACCATGATGCACAGTGAAGAAGAAGGAACTTGGAAGGTGCTGGTCAGCAGTGAGGAAGGACTGCAGGCTTCAGATCCAAACAGGTGAAATCTCCTCTGTCAAACTTGTTGGCTGTATCCAAGTTCTTTTGACCAGGCTCTCCTTGACCAGATCAATGACTTGACCAGGCTCTTAACCTAATCACTAATGTCTGTTTGATTCTGTTGTTTTTTGATGTTCAGTGTCTTCTTGGTGGATCACGCCTGGACCTACACCATGGAACATGCACGGGCTCAACTGGAGGCTATTCCTGGTTTGCTAGACAGGATGGCTAACCTGATGGAAGTCAAAGGTAAGTTATTTATCAAACACTGTGACTGATCTGGTATTTTGTAACTAGTCCAGGGACATCAAAATTTGATTTAATTGTGCTACAGGTATATAAAGAAATGTTATATATGTCCCGGAGGAAAACGTATATTTAATGCACCCATACAAAAGTTATCATTTTTTATAGATGTCACGTAATGCAAGCAAGTTTCAAGCTATTTCATAGTACTTGTATATTTGTTAATCCCTATTGACTACTGCTGTATCTCTGTTGCTAAATAATGCATGCCACACAAATACAGTTTAGTATAAGTTTTAACCCGTTCACTCCCAAGCTTAAAAATACAAAAGAATGTATATGAGTGATATACAGTAAGAGTTGATAAAGCCTACTTGGCTTTCCACCTGAGCAAGGTATCAAAATTCATGTTCTCTTTACTACTAACTTTAGTTACATGATATATTTCTGATGAGAAACTGAAGGAGAACATTGAAGTTGATCACTCTTGAGAGTGAAAGGGGTTACATGTAGATTTATATTTGGTTTTTTTACACATCCTTTGAACCTCTCTCTCTATAGCTGAAAGTCAGGAGCAACTCGTAGAACAAGTACTGGAGGGCATGTGGTGGTAGGTAAACATCAAAATGCAGATTTTCTCAGCCTTTTAAGTAGAAAATGTATGAATGATGTAGTGACAACTGGTAGTTAAATCACCTTTCATCTGAGCAAGATATCAAAAGCTACAATCTTGGACAAAAATGATGACACATTCTCCCCTCCCCCCTATTCAATGTTGATAAATTAATTATTTAGCATTGATTTTCCGTCAAAGTCTTACCGGAACTCTTCTTGATACGGGGAGGGGGGTCATTAAAAGCAGTTTTCTTCGGAACTGGTGACTCACAGCATGGTAGTTTTGACAAAAGTACGACACTTAAAGCATGTGTCAACACATTTTGTCCGGGATTGTAGTTTTCCATACTCTATGAAATATTTCTGCTGAGAAACTGAAGGAGAAAAGTGATGTTTGTCACAGTTCATGGGAGTAAAGGGGTTGAGACAAGAGCTTAGATTTTGTATGATTCATGTGACTCGATCACACTGTAAAAATCTCACATTTAAACCAACTTGTAGTCTCAAACTCAGAGGTTGATAACTAAATTTGTATTAAATGAATGTAATTCATCTTAATTTATTCAATGGATTGATGATTAGAGTCATGTTTTTTCTTGTTTATTTTATGCAGCTTCAATAATTCTTACAAACTGAGGATGATGGTGAGTGATGTTCTTTTGATGAGAAGGAGTGTTCTTTTAGTTGTAAGAAAATTAAAAGTATGATGCACAAAAGAATCCAACCCTTAGAACAGTATGGCGGTGAGCTGACCTTTCCAGCAAATTTTGCTCTTATTACATATTTAATAATAAACTATCTGTAAATTTTTAGAAGATGTGAAGTTGGGTTCCGTAGTTAGAAGACTATAAAAGTTAGAAATCAGGGGAAAATGAATACTCCCTTTCCTAAAGCTGTGTAATTCTTGGTGTCCCAGGCTATTTCGGATGGCAATCAATATGAACTCCAACGGGATGCAGAGAACCAAGTTCCATTGTTTTACATTATGGATGAGTTTGGCTCCAGAATTCAGCACTGCGATGTCCCAACTCTGGTTATGAAATTGTTTTACTATGTACCGATGAAGGTTTCTTTTAATGTCATATGGCCTTTGAGGGACCTTGTGTGTGGAGGTATGGAATTTGTTTCACACGATCACAGGTTTTCAGTCAGAACATGAGGGCCTAGATGGGGGAGGGGGAAGGGGGGGGGGGGGGGGGTCTGCATAACACTTAACAGTAAAAAATTCAGGCCCATAACACTTAACAGAAAACCCCACCTAGTCTTGTAACACTTAACTGTATTTTTTTACATAACACTTAACATTATATTTTGGCTTTATAACACTAACAGTGAAAACTTCAGGCCCATAACACTTAACAGTAAACCCCATCTACAGTAGGCCCTCTAACATGCAACAACTACTGTGAAATTTTGGTTTTAAGGTATGGGTTGAAGGTACTTTCAGTTGAAGTGCACACCCCTCTCCCCCACCCTACCGCCCCCCAGGACAATGTGCCTGGTGAATGCAAAGAACACAATTTTCCAAGATATTTCTAAATTTAATGAGAAATGTTTGCCCTGATATTTCAGAGGAGGCCACAAGAGACTTCCAGCCTGAAGTTAAAGAACCCTTACTTCGTACAGTTTGCCTGTTGCCATGGTATCCAAAGGATCTGACTCTGGATTTTAGTAGTTTGTCCATACATAATGTTGAAGAAAATATGAAATTACCCCTGGACCAGGTTGGTGTGGTGTTTCTCCATTTAGCTGTGCTGGGTTTGGGGGAAAGGGGAGCAGCAGAACTGTTATTACCCAGAGATGTAAATTTTGCTACTCTCTCTAAGACAAAGTGCTCCAATTTGTGACCCAGTTCAAGACTTGGCACTCCATCTGTGGCCATGTCAACACTAGTGCATTCACCGGAAATTGTTTGCACATAAGTCTCTTCTTAAATATTGCCATTAGAGATAAGTTAGCCTAAATTGCACGCGTTTCCACCAGAGCATACGAAGAAATCACGCGAAAGATCTTCGGGAGATAACCCTGTTTAAGACACTAAAGTGTAAAATGTTATACCCTGTTTAAGACAGAGGACCCATAAAAACGATACCCTATCAGGCGGAACGTCCCTTTAAAGGAGGTATATGGGAGTACCCCCGTACCTCCTGGGCATTACTGCCTCTCACCATTCCCCACAAAAAGTGGTATGACTCTGTTTGTGAGCTATATTTAGTATTAACAATTGTTCGCCGAAGTGGAGGTGAATAGCAGTGGATATTTACCTCGCCGAAACGGCTCGGTAAATATCCACTGCTATTCACCTCCACTTCGGCGAATAATTGTTAACTGTATGTGTGGGAAAAAAAATTGGAATTAGAATGTACTCATCCAGAGGATTTCTTTGAGTAGTCACCCATGTAGGTTTTCATATCTAAGAAAACGAGCCCCCTTCAATTGACACTCATAGATTGACTGAGAGCTTTGATATTTGTCTTGTGAACTGTAGGATTACAGGTTTAATCATGGTCAGTGCACTTATTAGTGTTTTCCCAACAGGATCGGTGTAATGAACTGTTGCCAAGCCAAAGCTCACAGGCCCAGAAGCCAAGATCTCCACGGGACGGTGTTTACCACGTGTTTACTGATTTAGTGGAAGTGAATCAGTTTCTGACTGATCCAAAGTTCATTCTTGTGGATAGTGAAGATGAAGCTGATATCATTTGGATTAGAAACCACTTTAAAGACTTTAGGTAAGTCTAGAGACTTAACCTTTGGCTAAATGAGCGTTTAACCTTTGACCCGAATAGGTGTAACTCGTGACCTGAATACAACGTTTGACCTGAACTTAGGGTGTTTGACTATTGACCTGAAAGTATGTTTAAATTTTGAGCTGTATGGGTGTTTGACCTTAGACGTCTTTGGGTTTAACTTTTGGCTTGAATAGGTGTTTGACCTTTGATCTTAACTTGAACTGAAAGGGTGTTTCCTCAGTCATCATGAAGGCTACTTTTCAGATACTAAGCCTCTCACTTTCAAACCTAAAACGCATATTCTCCCACTTACTCAAGAAGAGGACGTATGAGTGATGAAGTGAGAATTGATATTTCAGTCAGCTTTCATCTAAAGGTATCAAATACCAAGTTTTGTTTTCTGTATGATATGTTTGGTGGGAGGAAATTGAAGCTGATCGTTCTCAGGGTTACATCATCTGCGGGTTGATATTTTAGGTCTTTACAAGAGAATGGAAAATACGTCAGCCAGTTTCCATCTGAGAATGTGCTGACGTGTAAAGACCTGCTGGCACGTATCTGCCAGGTGGCCACACCTTCAACAAATGACGAGGAGGACCTGCACATTAGGGGGCCCCTCTGGATACCAGTTACGTACTACCTGAATGGTGAACTCCCACAATTCGTCCAGCATTACCTAAAAAGGAAAGAAAAGTAAGACCCATATAAGGATGAAAGAATCAGGCACGGAAATCAGTGGTTAGAGTTTGATATTTCTTACTGCCTTCTACGATGGAGTAGTTTTGACAGGAACCTGTTTTTGCTTCTCTTAAGGGGAATGGATAACCACTGGATTGTGAAGCCTTCCAATCTTGGGCGAGGCATGGACATGCACATCACGTCAAATCTGAACTATCTCGTTAGATTAGTGGAAACAGGACCAAAGGTAACGACTCCACCAACTTATCGCACAGATTTTTCTGTTGTGCGCGACGTTGCAGAAGGTAGATCTGAGTTCTACTTTTCGCAAAGATTGCAGCAACTTCAACGCTGTTCCATAACACCCCTTCAGCAACTTGTCTCTCAATGTTTGACTGGGTGCGACCAAGAGCGCATGTATACTTCTTTTGTAGTTATTGAAAATTTAACTATTCCAATTTCGCTCTTCCCAACTTTCCTCAGCATAAATCGTTGCACGTTACTGAGATTGCGTTTCATAGTGTAACATTACACTGACTTCAATCGGCAACTGCAACGATACATTTTCAACGTGGCGAGACAAGTTGCTTAAAAAATTGCACACTGCAACATTGCCTTTAGGCCCCATTTTGACCTGGCTGAATTTTTCCTACTTTTTTAACCATGTTCTTCTTTAACTCCAGCTTTTTTCCTTTCCTCATCTCTCTCTTTATCTTTCTCTTTTCTACTTCTCTTGGCTTTTACTGTTCTCTCACTCTTCTTTCTCCTTTTTCATTTTGAGTGGAAAATGACCAGTCATGACTGTTTTTCACCCTTGAATCTTGTTGAATGCCCAGGTCGCTTGTAAGTACCTTGAAAACCCGGTGTTGTTTGACCGTGAGGACGTGGGCCTGGTGAAATGTGATATCCGCTATCTCGTGCTTCTCACGTCAGTTGACCCGTTGGTTTTGCATGTGGACAAAGTTTTCTGGCTCCGCTTCGCAAACAAGTGAGCATGAGCATATTACGTTAAGGGATATCACAGGTCACATGTTTGCCATAGTGAGCATGACGTCACATTACGCTACGTGATATCACATGAGGTCACATGTTTGCCATATTTTCTTCGCAATTTTGTTTGTTTGTTAAGTGGGGTTTTGGTTGATCTTAAAAAACAGGGAGCATAAGTGAACCAGGGTCCGGATTCACAAAACTTGCTTACGAACGAAAACGATTGTTAATATGACTGACGTATTGTAAGTACGACTTACGCACAGAGCCGTTTTCGGATGACTGTCGAAAACCAAAACCAAAGCAATCACAGAGCCAATCAATAAGGCGAGCAAAAACACGTCCGACCAATTAGAAGTCCGAGCAAAACCAAGTAATTGCGATTGGTTTTACTAACTAATCAGCAGTGCGAGCGAGAGCACGCCATTACCACGTGCTTTCTTGCTTGAGAATATCGCAACCAGGTTTTGCTTTTGCTCTTGATTGGCCAAGAATGTTGCTAAACTTGTTAGGACCAATTGAAAGGCGTAGCAAACGCAAAACAACAGCAATCACACGATTACTTTGGACAGTCATACGAAAACGGCTCTATCTTGCGCAAGATATAATCATGCGTAAGTCATATTTTCGTTTGTACGAACGTTTTGTGAATCCTACCCAAGGACGACGACGTTATTCAGCTTTAAACTGCTAGCAGTCCCTCCTTTTCCTTCCAAGATCGGCGGAAACCCATTTTACGTACACTTAAGGCCCGACCAAACAAGGATGATAAGGATTCTGGGATTGAAAGTGAGCCCACAGTGTATGGTGGGAGAATTGGACCCTAGTGCGCCTGCGCAAATCAAACAAAGTTTGTAAAGGCTGTCCAAAACGAACTAAACATCATCCATCAAGCCCGAGAAAAAAAGGAATGTTGGACGATGTTCTACAGAATGTTTGACAGAAATCTTTGTCCAATATCGTAAAACATGGTGGCCGAGCGAGTCCAACATGTTGGATGATGTTGGGCAGCGAGTTGGATTCGTTTGGACAGGCCTTCAATGGCGTTCTTCACGTTGCGTTGATCATCATCCCTCTCCTCCTTTCCTTCTCCGTTCCATTTAGTCGTTTTCGTCTTCTCTTTGTTGCTCCTGTTTTGAGTTTTGTTGTTGTTGTTCTTCAGGCCATTTTCTATGGACCATTTTGATGACTACATGAAACATTACACTGTGATGAACTACAAAGCGAGTTCACAGCTGAAACAGGTCAGCATAATGTACTCTGTTTATTTGACAAATATGGGACACGAGGCAAATACTTTTGTTTTTTTCGGCCGTGCGGTCACCTTATTTTGAGTCAGCGGTCATTGCACAAAACTGGATTCAAGTGCAGGTGTTTTAGTTGTAATGTCACGCTCGTAAAGCCTCGAGACTAGACAAGACAACGAAACTCAATACTAGGACTCGAAACTCAACTATAAGTAAGTTCGATGCATTTACTTTAACATAAGTTGTGCATAAGAAAAACGGGAGCTGCACACGAGAGAAATATTTCCACTAGTTGACCGAGATACACGGACTCTGATCAACGGAAGTGGCGGGCCATCTCTTACAGATTCACCACCACGAGTTCATTCCGATGTTCGAGAAGCAGTATCCAGATCACAAGTGGGAAAAAATCGAGGTGAGTCAGTGACGCCTAGTGAAACATCTGGTTCGGTTTGCGATCGTTGCGTTACGTTGCGTTACAAACCATCGCTCACCCGAACAACCGCAGCTTGTTTACGCAATTATTCGATATGACACTGCGACAAGGTGACATTAATTTAGCTCTGACAAACCAATTTTCGTCTTCCAGGCAAAGATCTTCAAGGCTTTCAAGGAAATGTTTAAAGCGGCCACTAAACACGCACCGCCAAACGGGTTCGGACACTTTTCACAGGTATGCTGTATTATTATATACATACTGAGACATACTCACGAAAAAGCCATATCGTAAAATTTCGTACGCAAATAAGTTCTAGCCAATGAGAGGCCGCGAACGACGCTTTTCACACGTGAAAAAAATCGTTCGTCCAATCACAAGCTGCGAACGACGATTTTTCACTACTTTTAAAGGGTTTCCCGGTCCCATCATAAATGTCTCAGTATGTATATAATAAACAGAAAACATCATGGAAAGTGCTTTGTACAGTTTTTATTCACTCGTTGTTCCGTATCATAAAACTCACTCGCTCGCAAAGCCTCGCTCGTTCGTTTTATGATACTTCACAACTCGTGAATAAAAACCGTACGCGCGCACTTTCCATGAAGTAATCTCTATTTTCTGTACACTCCCAGGAGTGATCTACTTCAATTTTCTCTTTTAGGTTCTCACCAGAAATGCATCATACAGTAAAGAGAACTTGGCTTTTGATAGCTTTCTTAGACAAAAGCTGATTAAACTATCAATCATTGCTACTAATATCCTTCATACGTTTTCCCTCTTGAATGGTTGGGAGAATCAGGATTATGAGCTTGCTGCAAGGCATGAGTTAGTCATTTTTCTGAGAAGGCTTCTGAGAAATTTTCACTTGCTGGTGTTGTTTTTCAGTCACGAGCTTTCTACGCTGTGGATTTGATGCTGAAATGGGCCGAAGACGGTAGGTCGGACTAAATGTATTTTATGCAAGACAGCAGTGTTTCTTAGAAATATTCCTAGTGCTTCTTAGGAAGAAAGTTAATCTCCGAGATGCAAGGAAATACTATCATATCTCGTAAATTGACTTTCTTTTAAGGATTAACATTAAACTGCGTTTACACCTCTACTTTTCCGGCGCTGTTTACGCAGATGTAGGAACCGGACTGTTCCCAAACTAATCCACTTTTTGCTGTCATCACTATTGATATGTAACCTGATAAAAAATCTCTTTATGCGACTGCACTTTCGAGTCTCCACAATAGTTTTGTATCATTAATTTTACGTTTCGAAATATTGCGCCTGACTTGTTTGAAAACCTTTTAGAATAGCGCAGCCGACTCGAAACACAAATTATCGTGTAATTGGTATATACATTTTTGCGTTTTCGTGATATCCACAAGGATTTGTTTATGCGGAGATAATTTTGTTTTTTTGAAAGGACTGCCGAAGATTAGTCAAACCTTAGACCCTCTTTCCCTACCCTACTGTTTTACTGTTTGTTCACGCAGAGCCTTAAATTTGCAGGTTCAAACGAAATGGTGCCTCAAATCCTGGAGGTGAACTTCAATCCCGACTGCGCGCGCGCCTGTAAATACTACCCGGACTTCTTCAACTACATTTTCAGCTTTTTCTTCTTTGGAGATTCTTGTGGCTGGCCCCTGGAAAGACTATGAGACTGGCGGGAGTAGGTCATGATGTCAGCGTCAATGGAATGTTTGGAATTCAGCAAGCTACTAATGGGTGAAAGCTTGGGAGAAGTTTACGTTCAACAAGTGAATCAGACTAATCTTGTCCGCCTCACATACCGACCGCATGTCGATAAGGTACCGACCATTCACCGACTACGTACCGATTACATGTTGACCAGGCACCGCTCAAACGCCGGCTACGTACCGATCACATGTCAACCGGGCACCGACCAAACATCGACTACGCACCGACCACACACCTACCGCGTACCGACCACACAGCGACTACGTATTGACCATATGTCGACCAGGCACCGACCAAACATCGACTACGTACCGACCACACACCGACTACATACTAACCATGTCGACCAGGCACCGACCAAACATAGACTACGTACCGACCACACACCGACTACGTATTGACCATATGTCGACCAGGCCCCGACCAAACATCGACTACGTACCGACCACACACAATTTCACTCGACGGCATCGCTCGTTGCCATTCCGTCAAATTTCTTTAGCTTTTAATATTGTGTGTAAAGTTAATCAACACGGATGTATGCTACATATCCCAGTAATACGGATGTGAATTGTAAGAGATCAATGGATATTTGCAACAGTCCTCGTTGTTGAATGACTACTGTTTTCCACTGCCCATTTATTTATAAGTCAATAAACGAGATGCCCATTCCTAATTCTTGTAATCTGAATTAGTGTCAAAATGATTTGTTCTCGTTTCACCGCAGAGTGATTAGAGAGCCACTGAATGACCGTTAAATGACCGTTAAATTGCCATTGAACGATAGTTTAATTACAGATCAATAATATCCCGGTTTCCTCCACCACCCGGGCACGCTTAATGACGTAAGAGCATTTGCCGAAATTCTAAATACTGTTGTTCCCCTTATTGTGCAAGATTCTTAATGTTCATGTAACACCAGGGTGACTGAATACAGTGACACAATTACGAGTAGATAAATAGCAACTGTTTGATTCACAGTTTGACTTTCAGCTGAATAAAACCAGAACCTTTGGACACTTACAAAGACACACACCCCATACACCCACACAGGGTCCCAAAGTTCATTTTTAGTTGGCGAAAATGTCGCCCATGGGGAGCCAAATGTTCTTGGATTGTACAGCATGATACAGGAACTCCTCTCCCTGGCCCTGCTCGCTGTCTGACCAATCACGTGACGCCCCGTAGTTGACCCACGTGCGCTTCACGTTCTCTGCGGCTGCGCACTCCACGAACTTGCTGCCCTCCGCTGACCCAAAGTACCACATGGCCTGCACATCCTGGTGTTCAGTCAGGAACTTGGTCAGGTGATCGCGGTCGCCGGTGACGATGTTCACCACCCCACCCGGGAGATCAGAAGTGTCGAACACCTACAGAACAAAGGAGAACAGCATGCATGAGGTATGATAACATAAGGAAAATAGTACGCGCGATCTGATTGGTACCAGAAGATAAGGCGATCTGGTTGGTAAATGCTGACGAACGCCGCATGAATTTGCGTCCAACTCGATTTTTGTTGTTTCCAAAGTTATCGTTATCGTTGTGGGTTAGCTTTGAAGGGAAATATTAAATAATCCAACTAAATTTAAGTTTCTTCCAAACGGTATTTATGTCCCCCTTAACTTGATGCATGTCTATGATCAACATGAAAGTTCGTTCTACACTTCGTATTTATCATTTCCAGGACGTTCGTTGAACACTACATTTATCATCTTCCCAATAACTTCTCCCATTCTTTGATTTACATTAAAGTTCGTTCTACACTTCGTATTTATCATTTCCAGGACGTTCGTTGAACACTACATTTATCATCTTCCCAACAACTTCTCCCATTCTTTGATTTACATTAAGTTCGTCCTACATTGTATCGTATCTTACTACGTCAACTTCTCTCGCGTACCTGATACATGTCGATGGCCAACATGGGGTACTCCTGGCTCGGTATGATAACTACCGCGTTCCCCCTGATAACGGCTGGAGCCAACAAAGATACAAAGGCCAACAGGGGGGACACGTCGGGGCAGGAAATGCCCACCACACCAACTGGCTCATGGATCTTCACTGTGGCGCCATAGAATGGGGTTTCCTAGAAACGAAGGTACGTTATCACAATGACAACGACACTAACACCAATAACAAGAACGTAGCAACGACAATCGTGCGAGCAACATCACAAAGATAGAATCGCCTAGCAACTATGCAATAGCACCAACACCAACACCATGACAACACTGTCAACATCAAGATTACCTAAACCATGTTTACAAGAATGCCAACACTAACAAAAATGTTTACGTCACGTAACTGATCACGTGCTCTCCCACCTGCACGCTGCCTCCATATTTGTCTGCATATGCGCCCCAGTAGAATAACCGCTGGATGGCTAGATCGACTTCCTTCTTTGCGTCCTCCTCACTGCACCCGGTCATGCTGGAGATACGTTCTGATATCTCACCGCGCCTCAGTTCCAGATTCTCCGCCATGTAGTAGACGATTTGTGCTCTGTTGTGTGCGGCCCTCTTTCCCCACCTAGTAAAAAGTAAACAACAACAACAACAACAACAACAACAACAACAACGTTTGTAAGATTCCACTCCACTAAATTCTTACTGGTCCCGGTGACCTGAGGGCTATTTCAAGTTCGCTGCATAATTGGTAATTTTTTTGTTTCTCTACAAGTACCCTGGGGCGGCTTTGTGCGCGGCCTCCACAGCATCTCTGATATCCTTCCGGTTTCCCTCGGCGACTTGCCCGATGACCTGGCCCTGCGGGTTCATTATGGGACGCGAGTAATTTCCGTCAGGTCTCTTCTGAGCACCGCCAATGTACATCTTGCACGTGCGGTCAATACTGCAAAGAGTCAAGGAGAAAGAGTGAAGAAAAATGCGAGCAGCGAGAACAATCAACGCCGGAGAAAGGATCAACACAACAGGAAACCATCGATGAGTCTTAAGAGGTAATTAACGCCATAAAGATGCCACTACACACGTCACTAAAAACGTGCATACGTCACTAGTGACTCACTACACACGCCACTGTACGCGTCACTACACACGTCACTACACACGTCGCTACACACGTCACTAAAAACGTCACTACACACGTCGCTGCACACACGTCACTACACACGTCACTGTACACGTCACCTACACGTCACTACACACGTAACTGCAGACGCCACCAGGAGACCTTTACAAAGAACAAGGCAATTTAACTGGTGCAGGATTTGCAGGCGACACCAGTTCAAGAAACGGCGTTCAACATCATTTGCTGTTTACCTGGGTAACGTGAAACCTCCCTCTTTGCCCGCAGAGGGTGCCGGGAGTTTGACCGGGTTGGAGTCTGGGTTGCGCACTTTGGCGGGAACTGATGCTCCGAATGTCTTGACGTCAAAGTCTCCAACCGAAGGTCGCGGCCTTTCTTGCCATGACGGACAAACATACTCGTACAATCCCTGCAACGATTCAACACACGTTCCCGCTACTTAGGATAACGTTCAACAGCGCCTTAAAACACATTTAAGCCTCACAAGCAAAAGAGATGCGCGTAGATGCAATCGAGCGACGAAAGCACAAGGAAAAGGAAACATTTTGTGGCTTGTGAAAAGTGATTCCCTTTGTTTTGCACAGTTCCCATGTAACCATGTGGTACCAGATGAGCAGTGACGTCACGACGAAAAAAAGCGCGCGAACTGCTGGTGCAGCTGTTCGTGTAAGGATGCTTCTGTCCGAGACGACACCGCGTAGAGAACAGTAGTAGTCTTGTTTCAACCTCTTTTTGCTGTAGTTTGGCGGGATAATAATTGTAAGCGAGTTGCACTGGGCGGTATGTGGTCGGGAACGTCGTTGGTATATGGTCGGTAAAGTGGTCGGGAAGTGGTCGGGAACGTCGTCGGTATGTGGTCGGTAAAGTGGTCGGGAAGTGGTCGGGAACGTCGTCGGTATGTGGTCGGTAAAAAGGTCGGTAAGTGGTCGGCAGCAACTTACTTTGGAAAGTGGATGAAGCAGCAACCAGTGTGGACAAGAAGAAACAGAAATACGATTCAAACACCTTACAGTACCTCCTTTCCGCCGTCTCTTCCAAAGCCACTTTGCTTGTACCCACCAAAGCCGGCAGCAGCGTCAAACAAGTTATGTCCGTTGATCCAGACCGCGCCCGCCTTGATACTCATGGCCACCTCAAGGGCCAGCGGCATATTCTCGGTCCAAACTCCTCCACCCAAGCCATAACAAGTGTTGTTTGCGAGGGCAATGGCTTCCTTTGCAGTCCTGAAGGTTAGAACAACCAGAACTGGGCCAAAGACCTGTCAAAGACATTACCCCGGAACAGGGAGAAAGACTTGTAAAAGGCATGATATATACAAGGAAAGGTACTTAAAGACATTTGTACTGGAAGATTAACATATGGCAAGATGGCCAAAGACATTTTATTGAGGCCAACACAAATATTTATGTTAAGGTTATAACATATACAATATTGTACCCCTGGTAGCCCTGTCCAGGGGCAGTGTCATGAGATGCACATGCATGCGCATTTGGTTGAATCTTGGAAACACTCTCCCAATGTTTTCAAGTTTTGACCAAACACATGTGCATGCACATCTGATGACACTGCTCCTTTAACACTACACTTTACCTCTTCAATGACAATCTTGGAGACTGGCTGAACGTTGGTGATGAGCGTGGGAGGATAGAAACAGCCTTGTGTGGGCATGCATGCATAGCTCTGGAAAACCTGTGGGATAATATTGTGTTATTACCGACATGGTTTGTCAGAGATGGGAACTTTAAAATCCAGAAGTGTAAAGGATGTAGAACAATAATTTCAAACTAACAGATCTGCACAACAGATCAGTTTTAACTAATAACAGAAGCACAAGCATAACAACAGACTAGTTCTAAATCCAAACTCACACAACAGATCAGTTTTAACTAATAACAGAAGCACAAGCATAACAACAGACTAGTTCTAAATCAAAACTCACACAACAGATCAGTTCTAAATTCAATCTGCATCTGTACATGCACACTGCCACAAAAAGTCCATTCTATAACTTTTGCTGTTCGTCTAACTTATTAGATATTCTATTTGAGTTGTTGTTATGCTGCTTGGTGTTTTAAATTGTTTTCTCCATGTTTCGTGACTTGCCTCTGCTCCATCATTCCTAGCTTCCTCCACAAGAGCTGCAATAGATTTCTTCTGTGATGCATCTACGATGGCTCCCATGTCAACACACTTGTCCAGTGAACCTCCAAGACGCAGATGCTTCATGCGCTCCTTGAGCTTGTTCACCAGTGTATCAGCGCACGTCTCCTGCACAAGAAGCCGGGACCCAGCACTACACACCTGCAGAGAATAGACACAGAAAAAGCCAGGAGTCAAAATTCTGATCATAGTGCAGAAGCATGGTGTGTGTTTTGGTCTTGATCTTCAATATTCATGGCCACAAGAAAGTTTTGGAAACATGAAGCCATTTGCACCACCTTGCTTGTTTGAAAGGCAGTACGCTGAAGCAACCCCATCCTTGTCACCAGAATTTTGTTCTGTACCTGACAACTTCTTTAATGGACTTCACTCAAATGGCTTAATCATAACTTGCTCATTAATTATCAGGTAATTGTAATCCAACTCCTTACTAGGGTTGAGTGAGTACACTACAGTGATGTGACACATCTGGTTCATTCTTATGCCATTTCTTCAGAGTGATTTGAGGAACTATGGGGTGAAGGTAAAGTATTGCTATTTCCATCATGGGTTTGTATAAAATAATTTATCTTCACTAACCTGGCCCTGATTAAACCAGATAGCATCAACCAATCCTTCCACAGTACTGTCCAAATCTGCAGAGTCGAACACCACCACCGGAGATTTTCCTCCCAGCTCAAGTGACAGCTTCTTTCCAGTGCCAGCAGTGACTCGCCGCAAAATCTTGCCAACCTGAAGTTGCACAATCAGAACTCAGCAAACAATTGCTGCTCTAGAACCCCCCTAATCATAATCATAATTTTGTCCTAATCATAATTTTGGGTGGGAGTGTGCCACCCAGTCCTGAAAATCCTAACCCTATTTCAGGCTTATATATGGGAGCAACCCCATCACACATCCATTTTCTTCTTCAAAGGTTTGGAGAAGTTGTATCCTGAGCTTGGGAGTGAAAGTGAGCTGGTGTCATGTTTCAGGTACAGTCCAGGATGTATATCAATATTATTTCATCAGACCCAAAGACAAATCTTTACAGATCCCAAACTCAGAAAGCAGCACATAATACAGTTCAATAATGTGACTATAGCAGAACCGTTGTCCTGCAGGTAACATTAGTGTACCAACCGTCACATTACAGCCACACTCCTTACCTCTGTGGACCCAGTGAAAGCAACCTTATCCACATCAGGGTGCATTGCAAGATTGCTACCAAAAGCTCCATTGCCCGTGACAACATTAAACACACCTGGAGGCAAACCAGCTTCAGCGCAGATCTCAGCAAACAAGAGAGCACTGAGACGTGTGTAGGTTGCAGGTTTCAGCACCACAGTGTTCCCCATGGCCAGGGCGGGGCACACCTTCCAGCAGAGCAGCATCAAGGGGAAATTCCAGGGAACAATGGCTCCAACAACACCAATAGCTTTCCATCCTGAGAATTGATAAGAATAAGTTATGTCAGAATAGTCTTTAAGGAGACCCTCTCACTATAGATGCTTTGCATGCCCATGTTTATATATTTACATCCGCAGCTCGACTTTTCTGATGCGCCCATGTTATAACTGATCGATCTGACTGCAGTTGCTGCTTGCCTTATTTAATATGCTTTCCGAGTTTGTGCTGATTTATTATGCAATGAATAATGAGAATCCATTATTTTCATATGATACAAAAATGGCTGCTGTCAGTCACTGGGTGTGCAAAGCATCTAGGGTAAGAGGGTCTGGAGGTAAGCCTGTGCCGTATCCAAACTAAACACCAGAGCTAGTCCATCCAAGGGATACCCAACTTTAATGTACTGTAATATAATTGCATGCATTGCATTATTCAGTTGCTCAAATAAAAGCTCCAGGCAGATATTTAATTTTAGATAAAATTGTATTAATAATTATATTTATTAAAGTATTCCAAAACAGTCTAGTACTGGACCCAGGGCCTGGTTTTTCGAAAGCCGATTAAGCTAATCCAGGATTAACGAAATTCTTTCTGACGACCTCTCTGCCGATAAAATGCAGGGTTTTGTTCAAATGTGAATTAAAAAGCTTGTTTTAGCTGAATACGTATCAAGGAAATCGTTGCAGGACAAAATCTTCACATTTTCAGGCTTATAAATGACAAGAAAGTTTACACCTAATCCAGGACTAGCCTAATCATGCTTTGAAAAACCAGGCCCAGTTGTATAAAATGACTGGAGGTCAATAACAATAACTTAATTTTCATTGTTATCAATGCCTACTGTACAATGCCTACTGTACTGTAGTTCTGGGCATTAACCCTTTCACTCCCAAGCTCAAAATGCAGATTCTCCCAACCATTCAAGAGGAAAATGAATGAGTGATATAGTGAGAATTCATAGTTTAATCAACTACCATCTGAGCAAGCTATCTAAAGCCAAGTTCTTCTTACTGTAATATATATTTCTAGTGAGAAACTGAAGGAAAAAATTGAAGTTGATCACTCTTGGGAGTGAAAGGGTTGTTCTATGCAACTGGGCCTTGATTTTATATAATATTTTTGAAACAATGGTGCATGGTCAGGCAAATATCAACAAAAATTTTTTGCACAACAGAGCAAGTCGAACCTTTCATTTCTGTGTCCATCAGTTGAGCCCAGCCGGCATGGTGATAAAGGTGCCTTGCCACATTTGGAATGTCACAGTCACGTGTCTCACGGATTGGTTTACCATTATCCAAGCTCTCCACCACTGCTATCAAGCGAGCATGCTTCTGTACATGCCGTGCTACGCTGTACATGTAACGAGCTCGTGCATGTCCAGGTAGTTTACTCCACGACTGGAAAGCTTCTCTGGCAGATGACACGGCAAGTTCCACATCTTCTTTTTCTCCTTGTATAGTTGTAGCCAGCTTTACTCCTGTTAAAACATGCACAGAGTGACAGATGTTCTCTTTGAGCCTCTTCCACCAGAGATACAGTCAAATCCTGCTATTTCGAAGTCCCATGGGACATGAAAAATAGTTTAAAACAGCGGGGTTTTGAAATAACCATGGTAGTCAAGCTAATCCAAAAAATTAAGCTTGACTTCAAACAACAGGAACTTCAAATTAGCCAAGTTCAAAATAGTGGGGTTTGACAGTATTCATGGAGAACTTGCCACTTTAAATACCTCAATTTTACCACAACACACTAGTTTCTCGCTCTCTGATTGGTCGATTTACCGTGTGGTAAATAAGAGTCCAGACAACGATGCTGACGCCAGCATGTCACGTCTTGCAGCGAAATACAACGAAAGTTTCCTGTATATTTCTAAATGTTGTGCTAAAAAACAAATTTCCACGTGGCGCCTCGTGAGTCCACAACATTTTGACCATGTGATGACGTAAATCGTGGTAAATAAGAGTCCACACCACAGCAAACCAGTGGAAATTTATTAAATAGAAGTTGGTTAAAAGCTTCCATGTGTGACAGAAGAGAAGCCTCAAATAAAGCCTTGTACCAAAAGGAAAGCAAAAACAAAAAATTGTCTGGGATTACGGGGGTGTCTCCAGGAGAGAGAGCAATCTACAGACTGCAGGGGGTGGGGGTGGGGAACAAATTCCCCCCTTCTGAGGAGTTGGCTGCAATCTGACGTCATCAAAGGCAACATTTCCCTGGATTATTTTTCTTGTGTCGTCTGGCAGAGAAGACTTATCGATACTGTATAGGTGCAGCGATACAGCACATTTATAAACATGTTGTGACACTATATATAAGTAAATGCACTCGCGACCCAGATCAGTGGAACAAATCCGAATTACTTACCCGTAGCAGGGGCCCGTGTCTCGTACACTTTCCTGCTAGCAGGCTTGACCCAGGTGCCGTTTATAAAATGCCCGAATGCTCGATCGTGTTCTTCCAACCAAGCCTCTGCCGAACTCGCTGCTTCGGGTGCAGGCCCGTACTCTAAACTCTCGAATATCTTTGCGATCGTCGGGTCCTTGTTAAGTCTTGCTGGCCCTTTGGACTTCTCACCCGCATCTCTCACTTGTTCTGTTTCAGTTACCGTAGAAGACATCCTTGATTCTTGCGCAGATACTATTACTCGTGGCAGCTCGTTCAAGGGATTGAGCACAAGTATTGGCTCCTCCCCCATCCCTCCCCACTGCGCAATACATCAGAACGAGGCTAGGCAACTCGTAAATTTCGAGCCCGCGTTCCAAGTCAAGTCCCAAGTCCTGTTTTCACGGCGAAAATTTTAATAGCGGCCGGCAGGCCAGCATTTTGCCGAGCCGAGCACTCCAAGAAATTTGAGGGAGAGTGGTAACAAAATGACCATAAACCGCTGGGCAGACGCACGGATGACATGAACAACGCTTCAAGTAAGTACTCAATAATATCAAACAATATATCCCATTAACCATATTCACCAATTACCATTCATTCATAGGCTTTCTATGCATTGTGTTATACATAAACGGCAATAAACACTGGATACTTGAAAGCTTTCTTTTAACAGTCCCGCCAATAAAATACTGCATTAATTGGATCGATCAGTATACCAACAACGGGGCTGTCAGGCTTATTTTAGGTGGATCAGCTAACATTAATGCTGGGGACTGAAAGTGTTCCATTACCAATACCTCTAGTTAATTATTCTACTAGAAATCTAGATATCCCCTTGCCCTGATGCGGCAATTTTGATCCTGTTGGAAATGTCTTTACCAAGAACAGGTATTGGAATTGACAGTCTGTGTTGATTGCGTGATCTATTTATTCTCCGAAAGATGTCGCATAATCTCTCTGCTAAGAAACAAAACAAAACAAAAACAATGGCATGTTTAATCGGATAGAAATTTGGGCAGTTGTGGTGCAGTGTAAACAATGATAGGGTAGCTTTGGCCAGAGAACCTATCAAGGTCCCTCCCTTGTTTCATAGCATAAGTTTGTAAGTTGCATGTTTTAAATTTATTTTATTTTCATCAACACAGTGATGCACATACTCGTATATAACACACATGCATATTTGATGACCTCAAATATATTTTTCTGAGCATCAAAACAACCAAAAACAAAGCAACACTTGAATGATTTATTTCACATGGACACGTTGCCTGCATGATCACTAGCACTACTTCTGCGGCACTTAAATTATACAGTGAGTCAGACTTCAAAGGCTAACTGTTACCACTTCTCGCCGCAATCACTATCAGGTCAATAGATATTTCTTGAACATGACAGTTACTTAGCTTTCCAACCTGACAAATTTTAAATCTTGAAAGAAAAAGGAAATCATCTGACTAAGTGATTCAAATGATGAGCACGCACAGTGGCGATAAAACTACAGAGAGATGTGCTTGATTGCATGCTCCAAGGCTTTCTGTTATTGGGTCCAGATACTTCAGGCCGATCTTTTAAACAGAGCCTATAACTTAGACCTGGTTTATCACTTAATTGAAGTTTAGACGGCCTCCACAAACCTGGGTTTAAACTGCATTTTCAGAACTGCATTCATTTCATTTTCATAAACACAGAAAAAATATGTAAATCTTTTTTGTATGCCAAGTATGTTAATTTCGCCATGTATTCGACTTTGCTTTTAAACTGCATATTGTTGTCATTTGGTAACGTACATTCTATCAGTGAGTCTTATATGACGTGGGTCTGTGACTGAGGAACTATAAGAATCGAGACAGCGTCACAAGGGTTACTAATTATTAGTAACCCTCGCAGAGTTAGGGGATTACTGTGTTGGAAGGGAGATTTCGTGTTCCCTCAGAAAGTGACCTAAAGTAGCACTTTGCAGTTAAATGTGATTTGGGGATGAGGGGGAGGGGGGGGGGTCCACTGATACCTCGGCGCTTTGGCCCTTTTTAAGGCTTTTTAAAGCTTAAATTGTATGCCCTGTTTAGACAGAGAACCCTGAACACAAAACCTGTTCAGCGGAACACCATTTTCAGGAAATACAGGGGGGTATGTACCCAACAGATAACCCAGAAGGTACGAGTTTCATGTGCTGAACGTTCTTTATTCAGATCTCAAATAAGTGTCAGCATCACGCAATTTCCTTTTTTCCTGTAGAATCAAAATGACTTGCTCAATATCAATTAGTGCAGCTCTGATCGGTGTCTCCATCTGAGTTGTGATTTAAAACCATTTTCCCCCGAGCTCTGCAAGGGTAATGCTCAAGACGCTAAAATGGGAAGATGTCGCTTTTACGACCAATGGGGTCGCTATCTCGCATTTTAGATTTTCGCATGTGTAATTTGAAATAGTATTACGAAAATTGACATATTTTCCAGACTCAGAGAAAGTAAACAAGTGACTCGTGTTACACAAAACGTAGCAGGGTCATTCCACAGTATTTTGGACATGGATATCAGTTTTCTAAATGTTTTGAATCAAACCCAAAATGTCCTTTAAGTTGTAGCTTGGTGTTGATAGTTTACTTTATGATGTGATTTATGGGGGTAGCATGTTGATAATGATGCATAAATTATAATCAAACATGAAAAAAGTAAAAATGGCCGTTGCGGAGAGGACAAATCAATTTATTATTTAAAAACAAATGAAAAACTGAAACCTCACAAAAGTTATCAGGACATAAACTATTACTGATGCGGTTTACAGAACAGTTGTTACAGGATGATGTTTTACCCAGAGTCCTGTGCTAGAGACTGTCCATTTGCTAAATGTCCTCTCCGCAACATTTTGACACCTAAAAGTTTATGTTGTGGATGACCACATAATTATATTAGGTACACAGTTTGATAACTTCTAATTTGTAACAGGAGGTATGTTTTATTGTGTTCAGATATTCTTCAGCTCATAACCTTAATGATTTAGGGACGTTTTCTTTTTGTTGCGGAGAGGACATTTCTGTTGCGGAGAGGACACATTGCTTAGAAGTTGATTTAAAATAAACTCATTATAAACTAAATAAATTCTAAAATAAACTCATGTTAGGTAAATTGTACTTTTCAGGGCTGTTAGTATATTTTGAAGTGTGCAGCAGTGTACTTAGACTGCGTTAGTTAAAAGTTTGAGAGGAAGATAACATTACTACAGGAAGATAACATTAGTACAAGGCATTCTGTCTACTCAAACAGCATTTGGGAGAGCACTTGCTAAATAAAAATCACTTCACCACATTCAAAGTTCTTGCACAGAGTTGATGCCAAAATGTTTGATTGGCCTCAGATAGATGACATTGATAAAGTACATGCCACCTGTGTGTTTTATGGCCCAGTAAGATGGCAGGGCAATGGCCCCTTTGAAACTCCAGATCTGGAGGAACTTGGAACTGTTTTTCAAGCTTTCAAGGAAGCAGAGTTGTCACTAAACTGCTACACTATGTTGCTGTTCAGTAAACATGAGATATGTACAAACATTGCACATTAACATGTACAAGTATTTACATGACTGTGTTGAAATCAACATTGTTGCAACAAGTTTGAAATGAAATGTTTTGAAGTTACTGTGATTAGGACCTTGTTATTGTTGACATTTAACAGCATAGTATGTTTCTTTAAAAGCTGTTATATATTATAGGATATGTTAATAACAAAGAAATTATGTGTACTTGACAACAATTATTTTGGGGGGTATTTTTGCCAAGTATTCTGGATTTTTGGTTTTACCCATAATGCTTTGTGGTCTGAGTCAGCATTAAAGTTTATGCATTTCATAAGTTTTTTCCAGAGTTTCTGGTAACATCAGTTCTTGATGCACCAAATACAATGATTAAAACTACAATGAAGCAATAATGTCTATCCATATCAAAATCAACTTGAAAAATGTGACCACAACCCTTTTCTTTTTCAATACCATGCTAGTCTGATCAAAGGACCTTGTTTTTGTTGACATTTATCACCATATGTTTCACTAAAAGCTGTTTTATATTCTAGAATGTTAATAAGAGTTGTTTAACATAACACACTTTGTCAAATTCAATGAGATTTTTGTGTTATTTGTTCATGGACAAAAATGTCCTCTCCGCAACGTCTTCTCCGCAACAGAGACACATCAAAATATGGTCAGTTTTTCTGATGATCGAACAAATGCAGCTAATTTTTTTTGCCATATATTTAAAATATATACACCACTCTTTAATACAAAACAAAAAGAAGTTGTGAATCCATCATAGAATCAGAGAACTTTTCACTTAGATTTTGTAAAACAAAAATAGCAAATTTTCTGAGTCTTCTCCGCAACAGTCACTTATCTTGCTGTAGTCTTCCATGTTTAAAACTTACAGAAAATTGCAACATAGTGGGCATAGCTATTATAATAAATGTCTACAAGAAAAAGGTAGAATTTTATTACTGTGACATTTGGATTTCGAGCTGTGGCATACTGAATGTCTCTAAATGTCTTCTCCGCAACATACGAAATACTGTGGAATGACCCAGCATCGACTTGCACTAGGACTTCAATGATGTTTGAGTTTCACTGACAGTGCATTGTCGATTTCATATTTAATGTGGTATTAATGACAATAATCTCGGATAATCAATCTGAGTTTCACAGTAGTACCATCGTAAAGTTTAATTCACACAAATTTAATTCCAGCAATTAAAATTCGACATTACGCTTTGTGTGGCCGAAAAATATGTATACTAAAGCCTGGAAGCAGTACTTTATTATTTCCGGGTGGAAAAATAGGTGGTTTTGATCAGTTGCTGGGAGATTTTTCTGGGACTGCTCTGCTGGGAAATGGACATTCTGAAATTGCCTTCCTGGGAATGTGGAACACCTTTGTGTTTGCCAGCAACAGAAAAAAAAGCCAAAAAGAATTATTTTTTGGGAAGCTATCCATTGTATTTGCACAAGGAAATGGTATTTTAAGAAATATCCTCATTGGGTGCTCTCGACACATTAAGCGAGAGAGTGAAACAGAAGCTACCAAAGACTTCACATACACGAATATAATTACCCTAATTTTACTTTACTCTTGCATGTTTTAATTACGTCACAGTCTCTCTGGCCTGAGGAGAGACTGGGATGTAATTAAAACATCACACCTTTCTGTACTGTATATATCATTATTTCGACGTTGTTGTTGTTGAAATGTTTTTAATGTCGAAGAATTTGGTATGTATTGTGTTCATTCCTGCTATTTGTTTTCCCTAGAAGATGGGTTAGCTGACCGAACATGTTCTTTGACTAAAGGGCAAAGATAAAGTGCAGGGCGATGGCAACTGAGCAAAACTACACTGTCGAGCACCGATACACGTGGAGACGAGTTATTTGCCTGGTGAGTTTTGAGTTAACTGCCTTCGCATTACATTTAGGGTTTCATTCCAGGAAATACATGTACATTTAACCCAGCCAAAGGCCATTGTTGGCTCACAGAATGCGTTTCTTTGCACCCACAGCTCAAGTGACGATCGGGGTGGAATGGACAAATGGACTGCAGGCATTAAGAAATGAACTAGCATGGATGGAATGGAGAAATAGACTAACATGGATAGTAACAAGCAATGGTTTCTGCAAGGACACAAGCGCTAGACTGCTGCAAAGTAGGGCTTACTATTGTGATTAGTTCGATTTAGGTTCACGAAAGCTGGTTTTTCATGAACGGACGCAATGCAAAAGATTATTTGCCTCAAAACAGTCAAGCACTCGTATAAATGGGTCAGTTCACGTCTTATTTAAGGCACATCTTATGTAAGACGTGTCCTATTTTTCTCGTATAAACGGCCCTATTGTTAAATATCCCAATTTCCTTCAATTTACTTTGCTTAAGGTATCACCCCCCCCCCCCTAAAATGCCATATGGGTTTTAATTTTTTTACTTAACAAAAGAACATAAAACATTTGCATGCGATATATGTTTGTTGCAAATCAGCACATTGATTCACGGAGGTGGTTGCCATGGATATTGAGCTTAGGGGAACCTATTGCACAATCAGTGACGCCATATATTTTATATATTTTTTACTTAATCTCCCTTAATTTTTAACCAATCAGAACGAAATCAACAGCATGAAAGAGCTAATGAGGTCTACAAAAGTGTATCTCAGAATTTTGAAATTTTGCTTCAAGCTTTTTTATGAACTTTTAAAATAAATGTAAACTGTGAAAATTTCTCACATTGCTAAAATTTAAAAAATCATAAAAAAAGTTTTGAATCAAACTAAAAAAAACTGAGACACCTTTTTTTAGATCTCCACGAGCCCTTTCAATTGCCGTTAGTTTCGTTCCGATCAGTTAAAAACTGAGGGAGATTAAGTCAAAAATATGAAAAACCTGTGACGTCAATGATTGCGCAATAACGTTTGCCATATTTGGTATTAACGACAAATATTATTAGAATCAGCTAGACAATTTAATAACAAACAGTTTGATATATAACATGCCTATGTTTAGTCAATTGATGCCATTTCAATAAAATTCTGCTGGAAAGTGGTCGTTTGGGGGGTGATACCTTAACTACTAGGTTCGCGGATGGGCTTTGAAGTAATAATAGTAATAGTAGTTGTAAAAGTTTAGTAGTGCTCTTTGTTTTGCGGCATTATGTAATAACCGACGCATTTTGTAATAACGGTTGCGGCAATTTGTAATAAAAGCAAGCTACGCATATTGTAGTAAGGGTTGCTGCATTTCGTAATAGTCGTTCTGCTCCTCTGCTCAAGTCTACATAAGTCAACATAAGTCTACAAAAGTCTACATAAGTCTACATAAGTCTACATACGTTTACATAAGTCTACATAGGTCTACATAAGTTTACATAAGTCAACATAAGTCTACACAAGTCTAAATAATGTATGTTGACGAAAATTGGCCATTTTTTGCCCCTTAGTAAAAACGATGTGCAGTCTCGGACAAGCATTCGAATCGCATGAAATCGACGCAGTATCTCGTTATAGTCCCAGTCAGGTTTCCTTTAAGTTTGGAATTAAGAATTTAAATTTTTGGTCAAAATGGGCCGATTTTTGACAAAACGTTGAGCCTAAAGCCTTAACTTATTGGCGAAAATCGGCCATTTTTTTCCCCCTTCGTTAAAACGAGGTATAGTCTCGGCCAATCATTCGAATCGCATGAAACTTGCAGGGAATGTTTCTGAATGCTCCACAAATGTGTCGATATGAAATTTGTGATAATACTTAAAACGAGGCGCGAGTAATAAGACTTCAAACTTCGCATAACAAATCGCCATTTTCGGTCAAAATTACAGCTAAGTAAATCCGTAGTTTTAAAGCTATATCTCGTCAAGAATGATGACAAATAAGCCAATTGTACTGCCTGAAGTCTTGTTATAGTCCCAGTAACGTTTCCTGAACGTTTCGAAGAATTTATAGCCTATAGCCTTAACTTTTTAACGAAAATCGACCATTTTTTGCCCCTTAGGAAAAACGATGTACATTCTCCGTCAATAATTCGAATCGCACGAAACTTTCAGGGAATGTTTCTGAATGTTTTACAAATGTGCTGATGTGCAACTTATGAAGATATCTAAAACAAACCGCGAGTAATAAGACTTCAAACTTCCCCTAACAATTTGCCATTTTTAGTCAAAATTACAGATAAATAAATACGTAGCTTTATCTCGTCAACAGCGATGAAAATGTTAAGACTATACCCAAAAAGATAAGTCTATAGCCTTAAATTTTTGGCGAAACCATCGCCATAGTCCAGGAATGTTTCTTGAAAGTTTCATGCGATTCTGGGATGGTTGAAAAATGACCGTATTTTCAAAAAATACTAAGACAACATCCCAGGGTTTTTTTGTCAAAACTAGCCGATTTTGGCCAAAAACTGAAAACTCTTAAAACTTTTAGGAAACCTTCCTGGGACAATAACACGACTTTTTCCGATACATTTCCTTTATCTAGCTTCAAAACTGAAAACTTTATCTAGCTTCAAAAACTGAAAACTCTTAAACTTTTAGGAAACCTTCCTGGGACAATAACACGACTTTTTCCGATACATTTCCTTTATCTAGCTTCATCCGTTGGCGACATATAGCAGCTTAAATTTGCCTCCTTTGCTCGAAAGGTGTGATGTTTTAATTAGTGCATGATTTGCTCGAATTTGCTGTAATTTCTCACGACGCGCGGCCTAAAAGTTTACAAAAACTATGCGAAATCCGTCGAAATAGTCCCAGGAACGTTTCCTGAAAGTTTCATGCGATTCTGAGATGGTCGAAAAATGACCCGATTTTGTCAAAAATAATACTAAGGGTTTTTGTCAAAAATTGAAAATTCTTGAAATTTTCAGGAAACAGTCTTTGGGCTATAACAAGACTTTTTGCAATACATTTGCTTTATCTATATTTATCCTTTGGCGAGATATAGCAACTTAAATTGGGCTCCTTTGATCAAAAGGTGCGATGTTTTAATTCGTGCATGATTTGCTCTAATTTCCTCTAATTTCTCACGATGCGAAGCCTAAAAGTTTACAAAAACTATGCGAAATCCGTAGGCATAGTCCCAGGAACGTTTCCTGAAAGTTTCATGCGATTCTGAGATGGTCGAAAAATGACCCGATTTTGACAAAATAATAAGGCTGTAGCACAGGGTTTTTGTCAAAAATTGAAAATCCTTGAAACTTTCAGGAAACCTTCTTCGGACTATAAGAAGACTTTTTGCAATACATATACTTTAACTATCTTTGTCTGTTGGCGAGATATAGCAACTTAAATTTCGCTCATTTACTCGAAAGGTGTGATGTTCTAATTAGGGCATGATTTGCTCTAATTTCCTCTAATTTCTCACGACGCGCAGCCTAAAAGTTTACAAAAACTATAAGAAATCCGTCGGCATAATCCTAGGAACGTTTCCTGAAAGTTTCATGCGATTCTGAGATGGTCGAAAAATGACCCGATTTTGACAAAATACTAAGGCTATAGCACAGGCTTTTGTGAAAAATTGAAAATCCTTGAAACTTTCAGGAAACCTTCGGACTATAAGAAGACTTTTTGCAATACATTTGCTTTATCTATCTTTATCCGTTGGCGAAATATAGCAGCTAAAATATGGCTCCTTTCATCAAAAGGTGTGATGTTTTAATTAGTGCATGATTTCCTCTAATTTCATCTAATTTCACACGATGCGAAGCCTAAAAGTTTACAAAAACTATGCGAAATCCGTAGGCATAGTCCCAGGAACGTTTCCTGAAAGTTTCTTGCGATTCTGAGATGGTCGAAAGATTACCCGATTTTGACAAAATACTAAGGCAGTAGCACAGGGTTTTTGTCAAAAATTGAAAATTCTTGAAACTTTCAGGAAACCTTCCTTGGACTATAAGAAGACTTTTTGCAATACATTTGCTTCATCTATCTTCATCTGTTGCCGAGATATAGCAGCTTAACTCGAAAATGAATTAATTAGTGCATGATTTGCTGTAATTTGCTGTAATTTCTCACGACGCGCGCGCTAAAAGTTTACACAAACGATGCAAACTCCGTCGGCTAAGTCCCAGGAATGTTTCCTGAAAGTTTCAAGCGATTCTGAGATGCTCGAAAAATGTTGTAATTTTGACAAAATACTAAGGCTATAGGACAGTGTTTTTTGTCAAAAATTGAAAACTCTTGAAACTTTCAGGAAACCTTCCTTGGACTATAAGAAGACTTTTTGCAATACATTTGCTTCATCTATCTTCATCCGTTGCCGAGATGTAGCAGCTTAACTCGAAAGTTGTCATGAATTAATTAGTGCATAATTTGCTGTAATTTGCTGTAATTTCTCACGACGCGCGCGCTAAAAGTTTACACAAACTATGCAAACTCCGTCGGCATAGTCCCAGGAATGTTTCCTGAAAGTTTCAAGCGATTCTCAGATGGTCGAAAAATGTTGGAATTTTGACAAAATACTAAGGCTATAGCACAGTGTTTTTTGTCAAAAATTGAAAACTCTTGAAACTTTTAGGAAACCTTCCTTGGACTATAAGAAGACTTTTTGCAATACATTTGCTATATCTATCATCATCCAATGCCGAGATATAGCAGCTTAACTCGAAAGGTGTCATGAATTAATTAGTGCATGATTTGCTGTAATTTGCTGTAATTTCTCACGACGCGCGCGCTAAAAGTTTACACAAACTATGCAAACTCCGTCGGCATAGTCCCAGGAATGTTTCCTGAAAGTTTCAAGCGATTCTGAGATGGTCGAAAAATGTTGTAATTTTGACAAAATACTAAGGCTATAGCACAGTGTTTTTTGTGAAAAATTGAAAACTCTTGAAACTTTCAGGAAACCTTCCTTGGACTATAAGAAGACTTTTTGCAATACATTTGCTTCATCTATCTTCATCCGTTGCCGAAATATAGCAGCTTTACTCGAAAGGTGTCATGAATTAATTAGTGCATGATTTGCTGTAATTTGCTGTAATTTCTCACGACGCGCGCGCTAAAAGTTTACACAAACTATGCAAACTCCGTCGGCATAGTCCCAGGAATGTTTCCTGAAAGTTTCAAGCGATTCTCAGAAGGTCGAAAAATGTTAGAATTTTGACAAAATACTAAGGCTATAGCACAGTGTTTTTTGTGAAAAATTGAAAACTCTTGAAACTTTCAGGAAACCTTCCTTGGACTATAAGAAGACTTTTTGCAATACATTTGCTTCATCTATCTTCATCCGTTGCTCAGATATAGCAGCTTAACTCGAAAGGTGTCATGAATTAATTAGTGCATGATTTGCTATAATTTGCTGTAATTTCTCACGACGCGCGCGCTAAAAGTTTACACAAACTATGCAAACTCCATCGCCATAGTCCCAGGAATGTTTCCTGAAAGTTTCAAGCGATTCTGAGATGCTCGAAAAATGTTGGAATTTTGACAAAATACTAAAGCTATAGCACAGTGTTTTTTGTGAAAAATTGAAAACTCTTGAAACTTTCAGGAAACCTTCCTTGGACTATAAGAAGACTTTTTGCAATACATTTGCTTCATCTATCTTCATCCGTTGCTGAGATATAGCAGCTTAACTCGAAAGGTGTCATGAATTAATTAGTGCATGATTTGCTGTAATTTGCTGTAATTTCTCACGACGCGCGCGCTAAAAGTTTACAAAAACTATGCAAACTCCGTCGGCATAGTCCCAGGAATGTTTCCTGAAAGTTTCAAGCGATTCTGAGATGCTCGAAAAATGTTGTAATTTTGACAAAATACTAAGGCTATAGGACAGTGTTTTTTGTCAAAAATTGAAAACTCTTGAAACTTTCAGGAAACCTTCCTTGGACTATAAGAAGACTTTTTGCAATACATTTGCTTCATCTATCTTCATCCGTTGCCGAAATATAGCAGCTTAACTCGAAAGGTGTCATGAATTAATTAGTGCATTATTTGCTGTAATTTGCTGTAATTTCTCACGACGCGCACCCTAAAAGTTTACACAAACTATGCAAACTCCGTCGGCATAGTCCCAGGAATGTTTCCTGAAAGTTTCAAGCGATTCTGAGATGGTCGAAAAATGTTGTAATTTTGACAAAATACTAAGGCTATAGCACAGTGTTTTTTGTGAAAAATTGAAAACTCTTGAAACTTTCAGGAAACCTTCCTTGGACTATAAGAAGACTTTTTGCAATACATTTGCTTCATCTATCTTCATCCGTTGCTGAGATATAGCAGCTTAACTCGAAAGTTGTCATGAATTAATTAGTGCATGATTTGCTGTAATTTGCTGTAATTTCTCACGACGCGCGCCCTAAAAGTTTACACAAACTATGCAAACTCCGTCGGCATAGTCCCAGGAATGTTTCCTGAAAGTTTCAAGCGATTCTGAGATGGTCGAAAAATGTTGGAATTTTGACAAAATACTAAGGCTATAGCACAGTGTTTTTTGTGAAAAATTGAAAACTCTTGAAACTTTCAGGAAACCTTCCTTGGACTATAAGAAGACTTTTTACAATACATTTGCTTTATCTATCATCATTTGTTGCCGAGATATAGCAGCTTTACTCGAAAGTTGTCATGAATTAATTAATGCATGATTTGCTGTAATTTGCTGTAATTTCTCACCACGCGCGCCCTAAAAGTTTACAAAAACTATGCAAACTCCGCCGGCATAGTGCCAGGAATGTTTCCTGAAAGTTTCAAGCGATTCTCAGATGGTCGAAAAATGTTGGAATTTTGAAAAAATACTAAGGCTATAGTACAGTGTTTTTTGTGAAAAATTGAAAACTCTTGAAACTTTCAGGAAACCTTCCTTGGACTATAAGAAGACTTTTTGCAATACATTTGCTTCATCTTTCTTCATCCGTTGCCGAGATATAGCAGCTTAACTCGAAAGGTGTCATGAATTAATTAGTGCATTATTTGCTGTAATTTGCTGTAATTTCTCACGACGCGCACCCTAAAAGTTTACACAAACTATGCAAACTCCGTCGGCATAGTCCCAGGAATGTTTCCTGAAAGTTTCAAGCGATTCTGAGATGGTCGAAAAATGTTGGAATTTTGACAAAATACTAAGGCTATAGCACAGTGTTTTTTGTGAAAAATTGAAAACTCTTGAAACTTTCAGGAAACCTTCCTTGGACTATAAGAAGACTTTTTACAATACATTTGCTTTATCTATCATCATTTGTTGCCGAGATATAGCAGCTTAACTCGAAAGTTGTCATGAATTAATTAATGCATGATTTGCTGTAATTTGCTGTAATTTCTCACCACGCGCGCCCTAAAAGTTTACAAAAACTATGCAAACTCCGCCGGCATAGTGCCAGGAATGTTTCCTGAAAGTTTCAAGCGATTCTCAGATGGTCGAAAAATGTTGGAATTTTGAAAAAATACTAAGGCTATAGTACAGTGTTTTTTGTGAAAAATTGAAAACTCTTGAAACTTTCAGGAAACCTTCCTTGGACTATAAGAAGACTTTTTGCAATACATTTGCTTCATCTTTCTTCATCCGTTGCCGAAATATAGCAGCTTAACTCGAAAGGTGTCATGAATTATTTAGTGCATTATTTGCTGTAATTTGCTGTAATTTCTCACGACGCGAGCCCTAAAAGTTTACACAAACTATGCAAACTCCGTCGGTATAGTCCCAAGAATGTTTCCTGAAAGTTTCAAGCGATTCTGAGATGGTCGAAAAATGTTGGAATTTTGACAAAATACTAAGGCTATAGCACAGTGTTTTTTGTCAAAAACTGAAAACCCTTGAAACTTTCAGGAAACCTTCCTTGGACTATAAGAAGACTTTCTGCAATACATTTGCTTCATCTATCTTCATCCGTTGCCGAGATGTAGCAGCTTAACTCGAAAGGTGTCATGAATTAATTAGTGCATAATTTGCTGTAATTTGCTGTAATTTCTCACGACGCGCGCGCTAAAAGTTTACAAAAACTATGCAAACTCCGTTGGCATAGTCCCAGGAATGTTTCCTGAAAGTTTCAAGCGATTCTGAGATGGTCGAAAAATGTTGGAATTTTGACAAAATACTAAGGCTATAGCACAGTGTTTTTTGTCAAAAATTGAAAACTCTTGAAACTTTTAGGAAACCTTCCTTGGACTATAAGAAGACTTTTTGCAATACATTTGCTATATCTATCATCATCCAATGCCGAGATATAGCAGGTTAACTCGAAAGTTGTCATGAATTAATTAATGCATGATTTGCTGTAATTTGCTGTAATTTCTCACGACGCGCGCGCTAAAAGTTTACAAAAACTATGCAAACGCCGTCGGCATAGTCCCAGGAATGTTTCCTGAAAGTTTCAAGCGATTCTGAGATGGTCGAAAAATGTTGGAATTTTGACAAAATACTAAGGCTATAGCACAGTGTTTTTTGTGAAAAATTGAAAACTCTTGAAACTTTCAGGAAACCTTCCTTGGACTTTAAGAAGACTTTTTGCAATACATTTGCTTTATCTATCATCATCCGTTCCCGAGATATAGCAGCTTAACTCGAAAGTTGTCATGAATTAATTAATGCATGATTTGCTGTAATTTGCTGTAATTTCTCACGACGCGCGCGCTAAAAGTTTACAAAAACTATGCAAACGCCGTCGGCATAGTCCCAGGAATGTTTCCTGAAAGTTTCAAGCGATTCTGAGATGGTCGAAAAATGTTGGAATTTTGACAAAATACTAAGGCTATAGCACAGTGTTTTTTGTGAAAAATTGAAAACTCTTGAAACTTTCAGGAAACCTTCCTTGGACTTTAAGAAGACTTTTTGCAATACATTTGCTTTATCTATCATCATCCGTTCCCGAGATATAGCAGCTTAACTCGAAAGTTGTCATGAATTAATTAATGCATCATTTGCTGTAATTTGCTGTAATTTCTCACGACGCGCGCGCTAAAAGTTTACAAAAACTATGCAAACTCCGTCGGCATAGTCCCAGGAATTTTTCCTGAAAGTTTCAAGCGATTCTGAGATGGTCGAAAAATGTTGGAATTTTGACAAAATACTAAGGCTATAGCACAGTGTTTTTTGTGAAAAATTGAAAACTCTTGAAACTTTCAGGAAACCTTCCTTGGACTTTAAGAAGAGTTTTTGCAATACATTTCCTTTATCTATCATCATCCGTTCCCGAGATATAGCAGCTTAACTCGAAAGTTGTCATGAATTAATTAATGCATCATTTGCTGTAATTTGCTGTAATTTCTCACGACGCGCGCGCTAAAAGTTTACACAAACTATGCAAACTCCGTCGGCATAGTCCCAGGAATGTTTCCTGAAAGTTTCAAGCGATTCTCAGATGGTCGAAAAATGTTGGAATTTTGACAAAATACTAAGGCTATAGCACAGTGTTTTTTGTCAAAAATTGAAAACTCTTGAAACTTTTAGGAAACCTTCCTTGGACTATAAGAAGACTTTTTGCAATACATTTGCTATATCTATCATCATCCAATGCCGAGATATAGCAGCTTAACTCGAAAGTTGTCATGAATTAATTAATGCATGATTTGCTGTAATTTGCTGTAATTTCTCACCACGCGCGCCCTAAAAGTTTACAAAAACTATGCAAACTCCGCCGGCATAGTGCCAGGAATGTTTCCTGAAAGTTTCAAGCGATTCTCAGATGGTCGAAAAATGTTGGAATTTTGAAAAAATACTAAGGCTATAGTACAGTGTTTTTTGTGAAAAATTGAAAACTCTTGAAACTTTCAGGAAACCTTCCTTGGACTATAAGAAGACTTTTTGCAATACATTTGCTTCATCTTTCTTCATCCGTTGCCGAAATATAGCAGCTTAACTCGAAAGGTGTCATGAATTATTTAGTGCATTATTTGCTGTAATTTGCTGTAATTTCTCACGACGCGAGCCCTAAAAGTTTACACAAACTATGCAAACTCCGTCGGTATAGTCCCAAGAATGTTTCCTGAAAGTTTCAAGCGATTCTGAGATGGTCGAAAAATGTTGGAATTTTGACAAAATACTAAGGCTATAGCACAGTGTTTTTTGTCAAAAACTGAAAACCCTTGAAACTTTCAGGAAACCTTCCTTGGACTATAAGAAGACTTTCTGCAATACATTTGCTTCATCTATCTTCATCCGTTGCCGAGATGTAGCAGCTTAACTCGAAAGGTGTCATGAATTAATTAGTGCATAATTTGCTGTAATTTGCTGTAATTTCTCACGACGCGCGCGCTAAAAGTTTACAAAAACTATGCAAACTCCGTTGGCATAGTCCCAGGAATGTTTCCTGAAAGTTTCAAGCGATTCTGAGATGGTCGAAAAATGTTGGAATTTTGACAAAATACTAAGGCTATAGCACAGTGTTTTTTGTCAAAAATTGAAAACTCTTGAAACTTTTAGGAAACCTTCCTTGGACTATAAGAAGACTTTTTGCAATACATTTGCTATATCTATCATCATCCAATGCCGAGATATAGCAGGTTAACTCGAAAGTTGTCATGAATTAATTAATGCATGATTTGCTGTAATTTGCTGTAATTTCTCACGACGCGCGCGCTAAAAGTTTACAAAAACTATGCAAACGCCGTCGGCATAGTCCCAGGAATGTTTCCTGAAAGTTTCAAGCGATTCTGAGATGGTCGAAAAATGTTGGAATTTTGACAAAATACTAAGGCTATAGCACAGTGTTTTTTGTGAAAAATTGAAAACTCTTGAAACTTTCAGGAAACCTTCCTTGGACTTTAAGAAGACTTTTTGCAATACATTTGCTTTATCTATCATCATCCGTTCCCGAGATATAGCAGCTTAACTCGAAAGTTGTCATGAATTAATTAATGCATTATTTGCTGTAATTTGCTGTAATTTCTCACGACGCGCGCGCTAAAAGTTTACAAAAACTATGCAAACGCCGTCGGCATAGTCCCAGGAATGTTTCCTGAAAGTTTCAAGCGATTCTGAGATGGTCGAAAAATGTTGGAATTTTGACAAAATACTAAGTCTATAGCACAGTGTTTTTTGTGAAAAATTGAAAACTCTTGAAACTTTCAGGAAACCTTCCTTGGACTTTAAGAAGACTTTTTGCAATACATTTGCTTTATCTATCATCATCCGTTCCCGAGATATAGCAGCTTAACTCGAAAGTTGTCATGAATTAATTAATGCATCATTTGCTGTAATTTGCTGTAATTTCTCACGACGCGCGCGCTAAAAGTTTACAAAAACTATGCAAACTCCGTCGGCATAGTCCCAGGAATGTTTCCTGAAAGTTTCAAGCGATTCTCAGATGGTCGAAAAATGTTGGAATTTTGACAAAATACTAAGGCTATAGCACAGTGTTTTTTGTCAAAAATTGAAAACTCTTGAAACTTTTAGGAAACCTTCCTTGGACTATAAGAAGACTTTTTGCAATACATTTGCTATATCTATCATCATCCAATGCCGAGATATAGCAGCTTAACTCGAAAGTTGTCATGAATTAATTAATGCATGATTTGCTGTAATTTGCTGTAATTTCTCACGACGCGCGCGCTAAAAGTTTACAAAAACTATGCAAACGCCGTCGGCATAGTCCCAGGAATGTTTCCTGAAAGTTTCAAGCGATTCTGAGATGGTCGAAAAATGTTGGAATTTTGACAAAATACTAAGGCTATAGCACAGTGTTTTTTGTGAAAAATTGAAAACTCTTGAAACTTTCAGGAAACCTTCCTTGGACTTTAAGAAGACTTTTTGCAATACATTTGCTTTATCTATCATCATCCGTTCCCGAGATATAGCAGCTTAACTCGAAAGTTGTCATGAATTAATTAATGCATGATTTGCTGTAATTTGCTGTAATTTCTCACGACGCGCGCCCTAAAAGTTTACAAAAACTATGCAAACTCCGTCGGCATAGTCCCAGGAATGTTTCCTGAAAGTTTCAAGCGATTCTGAGATGCTCGAAAAATGTTGGAATTTTGACAAAATACTAAGGCTATAGCACAGTGTTTTTTGTGAAAAATTGAAAACTCTTGAAACTTTCAGGAAACCTTCCTTGGACTATAAGAAGACTTTTTGCAATACATTTGCTTCATCTATCTTCATCCGTTGCCGAAATATAGCAGCTTAACTCGAAAGGTGTCATGAATTAATTAGTGCATTATTTGCTGTAATTTGCTGTAATTTCTCACGACGCGCGCCCTAAAAGTTTACACAAACTATGCAAACTCCGTCGGCATAGTCCCAGGAATGTTTCCTGAAAGTTTGAAGCGATTCTGAGATGGTCGAAAAATGTTGGAATTTTGACAAAATACTAAGGCTATAGCACAGTGTTTTTTGTCAAAAATTGAAAACTCTTGAAACTTTCAGGAAACCTTCCTTGGACTTTAAGAAGACTTTTTGCAATACATTTGCTTTATCTATCATCATCCGTTCCCGAGATATAGCAGCTTAACTCGAAAGTTGTCATGAATTAATTAATGCATCATTTGCTGTAATTTGCTGTAATTTCTCACGACGCGCGCGCTAAAAGTTTACACAAACTATGCAAACTCCATCGGCATAGTCCCAGGAATGTTTCCTGAAAGTTTCAAGCGATTCTCAGATGGTCGAAAAATGTTGGAATTTTGACAAAATACTAAGGCTATAGCACAGTGTTTTTTGTGAAAAATTGAAAACTCTTCAAACTTTCAGGAAACCTTCCTTGGACTATAAGAAGACTTTTTGCAATACATTTGCTTCATCTATCTTCATCCGTTGCTGGGATATAGCAGCTTAACTCGAAAGGTGTCATGAATTAATTAGTGCATGATTTGCTGTAATTTGCTGTAATTTCTCACGACGCGCACCCTAAAAGTTTACACAAACTATGCAAACTCCGTCGGCATAGTCCCAGGAATGTTTCCTGAAAGTTTCAAGCGATTCTGAGATGGTCGAAAAATGTTGGAATTTTGACAAAATAATAAGGCTATAGCACAGTGTTTTTTGTGAAAAATTGAAAACTCTTGAAACTTTCAGGAAACCTTCCTTGGACTTTAAGAAGACTTTTTGCAATACATTTGCTTCATCTATCATCATCCGTTCCCGAGATATAGCAGCTTAACTCGAAAGTTGTCATGAATTAATTAATGTATGATTTGCTGTAATTTGCTGTAATTTCTCACGACGCGCGCGCTAAAAGTTTACACAAACTATGCAAACTCCGTCGGCATAGTCCCAGGAATGTTTCCTGAAAGTTTCAAGCGATTCTCAGATGGTCGAAAAATGTTGGAATTTTGACAAAATACTAAGGCTATAGCACAGTGTTTTTTGTGAAAAATTGAAAACTCTTCAAACTTTCAGGAAACCTTCCTTGGACTATAAGAAGACTTTTTGCAATACATTTGCTTCATCTATCTTCATCCGTTGCCGAAATATAGCAGCTTAACTCGAAAGGTGTCATGAATTAATTAGTGCATTATTTGCTGTAATCATAAATATTACAATTTCCTCGAATGTGATTGGTTCATAAACCCCCTCGATTAATCATTAATTGGACACCTATTGTTCTGTAATCGGATACTTCTTTGTTCTGTAATCGGACCGTTGGCTTGACCAATCATAAGCAAGAGTGAAATTTAAATGCACCAATCAGCGTTACACTGATTTTCAGTGGAAAACTCGATTGCCGGTGTGAGTTTGTGGCTTCTCGAAAGGCGAATTTTGTTAATTCTTGGACAACTTAACATGCAAGGAACAGTTTGTGGTCAATCAAAGAACGTGAACAGTCACTATGTAACGAAAGAAGACAGGAAATTTTCGCCGGTCGGGCGCGTTTGTTTAGTTCACGACATCGCCAACATGCTGTGCTATAGACACTCTGAAACTTACGGCTCGGCCAATGTCAGTGAACGTCGTTAATTCATTTCAAAATCATGGAAGAAACTTAACTTTGTTGTGATGGACTGTGATGGACAAACGCTCCTAGAAAATTAAGCCGTCAAGAAATCGGTAAGTTTGTAATTGCTGTGCCGACCCGCTAAGATACAGATTTTTTCAGTCTTGAATATTTCCTTTGAATGCTTTGGAGTAAACTTCTGTGAAAAAAATAAACTAGTATTCTGAGTTTCAAAGTAGCTGTTATGTTAAAAAATGTAAACCTGAAAAGTCGAAATAAACTGTCTTTCAATTTGTGAGTTCGTGATGGGTTTACTGATTTTTACTGAGTGTAAAGAACTTACACATTTTTTACTTTTACTTCAAAAATCCGCATTCAACTCAAATCATTGGGTAAATTAGCTTCTTCTTTCTCTCAAGTATTTTAAGTTGATATAACTGAGAGCTAGATAACTACGAACAAGCGGCGTGTTTACAAACGCCGAACCGTGTATACGCGCGTGTTAAAATAGATCGGCGATGAAGTACTTCTTGATGCTTTGTTTTTATGTATAGTACAGGAGAAGACGCTGAAGTTATATGATCATTTCATTCTCAGAAATTGTAATATTTATGATTAATTGGTAAGAGGACTTCGTGTCGTCCGATGTCGGTCTGTAATCATACTCGTGATTACGAAATCAGACTCCCGCGAAGCGCGGTCGTCCGATTTCGTAATCACTCGTATGATTAAAGACCGAATCGGACTCCACTCAGTCCTATTACCATTATTAATTTGCTGTAATTTCTCACGACGCGCACCCTAAAAGTTTACACAAACTATGCAAACTCCGTCGGCATAGTCCCAGGAATGTTTCCTGAAAGTTTCAAGCGATTCTGAGATGGTCGAAAAATGTTGGAATTTTCACAAAATACTAAGGCTATAGCACAGTGTTTTTTGTGAAAAATTGAAAACTCTTAAAACTTTCAGGAAACCTTCCTTGGACTATAAGAAGACTTTTTGCAATACATTTGCTTCATCTATCTTCATCCGTTGCTGAGATATAGCAGCTTAACTCGAAAGGTGTCATGAATTAATTAATGCATCATTTCCTGTAATTTGCTGTAATTTCTCACGACGCGCGCCCTAAAAGTTTACAAAAACTATGCAAACTCCGTCGGCATAGTCCCAGGAATGTTTCCTGAAAGTTTCAAGCGATTCTGAGATGGTCGAAAAATGTTGGAATTTTGACAAAATACTAAGGCTATAGCACAGTGTTTTTTGTGAAAAATTCAAAACTCTTGAAACTTTCAGGAAACCTTCCTTGGACTATAAGAAAACTTTTTGCAATACATTTGCTTCATCTATCTTCATCCGTTGCTGAGATATAGCAGCTTAACTCGAAAGGTGTCATGAATTAATTAGTGCATGATTTGCTGTAATTTGCTGTAATTTCTCACGACGCGCGCCCTAAAAGTTTACACAAACTATGCAAACTCCGTCGGCATAGTCCCAGGAATGTTTCCTGAAAGTTTCTAGCGATTCTGAGATGGTCGAAAAATGTTGGAATTTTGACAAAATACTAAGGCTATAGCACAGTGTTTTTTGTGAAAAATTGAAAACTCTTGAAACTTTCAGGAAACCTTCCTTGGACTATAAGAAGACTTTTTACAATACGTTTGCTTTATCTATCATCATTCGTTGCCGAGATATAGCAGCTTAACTCGAAAGGTGTCATGAATTAATTACTGCATGATTTGCTGTAATTTGCTGTAATTTCTCACGACGCGCGCGCTAAAAGTTTACAAAAACTATGCAAACTCCGTCGGCATAGTCCCAGGAATGTTTCCTGAAAGTTTCAAGCGATTCTCAGATGGTCGAAAAATGTTGGAATTTTGACAAAATACTAAGGCTATAGCACAGTGCTTTTTGTGAAAAATTGAAAACTCTTGAAACTTTCAGGAAACCTTCCTTGGACTATAAGAAGACTTTTTGCAATACATTTGCTTCATCTATCTTCATCCGTTGCCGAAATATAGCAGCTTAACTCGAAAGGTGTCATGAATTAATTAGTGCATTATTTGCTGTAAATTCTCACGACGCGCACCCTAAAAGTTTACACAAACTATGCAAACTCCGTCGGCATAGTCCCAGGAATGTTTCCTGAAAGTTTCAAGCGATTCTGAGATGGTCGAAAAATGTTGGAATTTTGACAAAATACAAAGGCTATAGCACAGTGTTTTTTGTGAAAAATTGAAAACTCTTGAAACTTTCAGGAAACCTTCCTTGGACTTTAAGAAGACTTTTTGCAATACATTTGCTTTATCTATCATCATCCGTTCCCGAGATATAGCAGGTTAACTCGAAAGTTGTCATGAATTAATTAATGCATCATTTGCTGTAATTTGCTGTAATTTCTCACGACGCGCGCGCTAAAAGTTTACAAAAACTATGCAAACTCCGTCGGCATAGTCCCAGGAATGTTTCCTGAAAGTTTCAAGCGATTCTGAGATGGTCGAAAAATGTTGGAATTTTGACAAAATACTAAGGCTATAGGACAGTGTTTTTTGTGAAAAATTGAAAACTCTTCAAACTTTCAGGAAACCTTCCTTGGACTATAAGAAGACTTTTTGCAATACATTTGCTTCATCTATCTTCAACCGTTGCCGAAATAAAGCAGCTTAACTCGAAAGGTGTCATGAATTAATTAGTGCATGATTTGCTGTAATTTGCTGTAATTTCTCATGACGCGCACCCTAAAAGTTTACACAAACTATGCAAACTCCGTCGGCATAGTCCCAGGAATGTTTCCTGAAAGTTTCAAGCGATTCTGAGATGGTCGAAAAATGTTGGAATTTTGACAAAATACTAAGGCTATAGCACAGTGTTTTTTGTCAAAAATTGAAAACTCTTGAAACTTTCAGGAAACCTTCCTTGGACTATAAGAAGACTTTTTACAATACGTTTGCTTTATCTATCATCATTCGTTGCCGAGATATAGCAGCTTAACTCGAAAGGTGTCATGAATTAATTACTGCATGATTTGCTGTAATTTGCTGTAATTTCTCACGACGAGCGCACTAAAAGTTTACAAAAACTATGCAAACTCCGTCGGCATAGTCCCAGGAATGTTTCCTGAAAGTTTCAAGCGATTCTGAGATGGTCGAAAAATGTTGGAATTTTGACAAAATACTAAGGCTATAGCACAGTGTTTTTTGTGAAAAATTGAAAACTCTTGAAACTTTCAGGAAACCTTCCTTGGATTATAAGAAGACTTTTTGCAATACATTTGCTTCATCTATCTTCATCCGTTGCCGAAATATAGCAGCTTAACTCGAAAGGTGTCATGAATTAATTAGTGCATTATTTGCTGTAATTTCTCACGACGCGCACCCTAAAAGTTTACACAAACTATGCAAACTCCGTCGCCATAGTCCCAGGAATGTTTCCTGAAAGTTTCAAGCGATTCTGAGATGGTCGAAAAATGTTGGAATTTTGACAAAATACTAAGGCTATAGCACAGTGTTTTTTGTGAAAAATTGAAAACTCTTGAAACTTTCAGGAAACCTTCCTTGGACTTTAAGAAGACTTTTTGCAATACATTTGCTTTATCTATCATCATCCGTTCCCAAGATATAGCAGCTTAACTCGAAAGTTGTCATGAATTAATTAATGCATCATTTCCTGTAATTTGCTGTAATTCCTCACGACGCGCGCGCTAAAAGTTTACAAAAACTATGCAAACTCCGTCGGCATAGTCCCAGGAATGTTTCCTGAAAGTTTCAAGCGATTCTCAGATGGTCGAAAAATGTTGGAATTTTGACAAAATACTAAGGCTATAGCACAGTGTTTTTTGTGAAAAATTGAAAACTCTTGAAACTTTCAGGAAAACTTCCTTGGACTATAAGAAGACTTTTTGCAATACATTTGCTTCATCTATCTTCATCCGTTGCCGAAATATAGCAGCTTAACTCGAAAGGTGTCATGAATTAATTAGTGCATTATTTCCTGTAATTTGCTGTAATTTCTCACGACGCGCACCCTAAAAGTTTACACAAACTATGCAAATTCCGTCGGCATAGTCCCAGGAATGTTTCCTGAAAGTTTCAAGCGATTCTGAGATGGTCGAAAAATGTTGGAATTTTGACAAAATACTAAGGCTATAGCACAGTGTTTTTTGTCAAAAATTGAAAACTCTTGAAACTTTCAGGAAACCTTCCTTGGACTATAAGAAGACTTTTTGCAATACATTTGCTTCATCTATCTTCATCCGTTGCTGAGATATAGCAGCTTAACTCAAAAGGTGTCATGAATTAATTAGTGCATGATTTGCTGTAATTTGCTTTAATTTCTCACGACGCGCGCCCTAAAAGTTTACACAAACTATGCAAACTCCGTCGGCATAGTCCCAGGAATGTTTCCTGAAAGTTTCAAGCGATTCTCAGATGGTCGAAAAATGTTGGAATTTTGACAAAATACTAAGGCTATAGCACAGTGTTTTTTGTGAAAAATTGAAAACTCTTGAAACTTTCAGAAAACCTTCCTTGGACTATAAGAAGACTTTTTACAATACATTTGCTTTATCTATCATCATTCGTTGCCGAGATATAGCAGCTTAACTCGAAAGTTGTCATGAATTAAATAATGCATGATTTGCTGTAATTTGCTGTAATTTCTCACGACGCGCGCGCTAAAAGTTTACAAAAACTATGCAAACTCCGTCGGCATAGTCCCAGGAATGTTTCCTGAAAGTTTCAAGCGATTCTCAGATGGTCGAAAAATGTTGGAATTTTGACAAAATACTAAGGCTATAGCACAGTGTTTTTTGTGAAAAATTCAAAACTCTTGAAACTTTCAGGAAAACTTCCTTGGACTATAAGAAGACTTTTTGCAATACATTTGCTTCATCTATCTTCATCCGTTGCCGAAATATAGTAGCTTAACTCGAAAGGTGTCATGAATTAATTAGTGCATGATTTGCTGTAATTTGCTGTAATTTCTCACGACGCGCACCCTAAAAGTTTACACAAACTATGCAAACTCCGTCGGCATAGTCCCAGGAATGTTTCCTGAAAGTTTCAAGCGATTCTGAGATGGTCGAAAAATGTTGGAATTTTGACAAAATACAAAGGCTATAGCACAGTGTTTTTTGTGAAAAATTGAAAACTCTTGAAACTTTCAGGAAACCTTCCTTGGACTTTAAGAAGACTTTTTGCAATACATTTGCTTTATCTATCATCATCCGTTCCCGAGATATAGCAGGTTAACTCGAAAGTTGTCATGAATTAATTAATGCATCATTTGCTGTAATTTGCTGTAATTTCTCACGACGCGCGCGCTAAAAGTTTACAAAAACTATGCAAACTCCGTCGGCATAGTCCCAGGAATGTTTCCTGAAAGTTTCAAGCGATTCTCAGATGGTCGAAAAATGTTGGAATTTTGACAAAATACTAAGGCTATAGGACAGTGTTTTTTGTGAAAAATTGAAAACTCTTGAAACTTTCAGGAAACCTTCCTTGGACTATAAGAAGACTTTTTGCAATACATTTGCTTCATCTATCTTCAACCGTTGCCGAAATATAGCAGCTTAACTCGAAAGGTGTCATGAATTAATTAGTGCATGATTTGCTGTAATTTGCTGTAATTTCTCATGACGCGCACCCTAAAAGTTTACACAAACTATGCAAACTCCGTCGGCATAGTCCCAGGAATGTTTCCTGAAAGTTTCAAGGGATTCTGAGATGGTCGAAAAATGTTGGAATTTTGACAAAATACTAAGGCTATAGCACAGTGTTTTTTGTCAAAAATTGAAAACTCTTCAAACTTTCAGGAAACCTTCCTTGGACTTTAAGAAGACTTTTTGCAGTACATTTGCTTTATCTATCATCATCCGTTCCCGAGATATAGCAGCTTAACTCGAAAGGTGTCATGAATTAATTAATGCATCATTTCCTGTAATTTGCTGTAATTTCTCACGACGCGCACCCTAAAAGTTTACACAAACTATGCAAACTCCGTCGGCATAGTCCCAGGAATGTTTCCTGAAAGTTTCAAGCGATTCTGAGATGGTCGAAAAATGTTGGAATTTTGACAAAATACTAAGGTTATAGCACAGTGTTTTTTGTGAAAAATTGAAAACTCTTGAAACTTTCAGGAAACCTTCCTTGGACTATAAGAAGACTTTTTGCAATACATTTGCTTCATCTATCTTCATCCGTTGCTGAGATATAGCAGCTTAACTCGAAAGGTGTCATGAATTAATTAGTGCATGATTTGCTGTAATTTGCTTTAATTTCTCACGACGCGCGCCCTAAAAGTTTACACAAACTATGCAAACTCCGTCGGCATAGTCCCAGGAATGTTTCCTGAAAGTTTCAAGCGATTCTCAGATGGTCGAAAAATGTTGAAATTTTGACAAAATACTAAGGCTATAGCACAGTGTTTTTTGTGAAAAATTGAAAACTCTTGAAACTTTCAGGAAACCTTCCTTGGACTATAAGAAGACTTTTTGCAATACTTTTGCTTCATCTATCTTCATCCGTTGGTGAGATATAGCAGCTTAACTCGAAAAGTGTCATGAATTAATTAGTGCATTATTTGCTGTAATATGCTGTAATTTCTCACGACGCGCGCGCTAAAAGTTTACAAAAATTATGCAAACTCCGTCGGCATAGTCCCAGGAATGTTTCCTGAAAGTTTCAAGCAATTCTGAGATGGTCGAAAAATGTTGGAATTTTGACAAAATACTAAGGCTATAGCACAGTGTTTTTTGTGAAAAATTGAAAACTCTTGAAACTTTCAGGAAACCTTCCTTGGACTATAAGAAGACTTTATGGAATACATTTGCTTTATCTATCTTCATCCGTTGCCGAAATATAGCAGCTTAACTCGAAAGTTGTCATGAATTAATTAGTGCATGATTTGCTGTAATTTCTCACGACGCGCGCCCTAAAAGTTTACACAAACTATGCAAACTCCGTCGGCATAGTCCCAGGAATGTTTCCTGAAAGTTTCAAGCGATTCTCAGATGGTCGAAAAATGTTGGAATTTTGACAAAATACTAAGGCTATAGTACAGTGTTTTTTGTGAAAAATTGAAAACTCTTGAAACTTTCAGGAAACCTTCCTTGGACTATAAGAAGACTTTTTGCAATACATTTGTTTCATCTATCTTCATCCGTTGCTGAGATATAGCAGCTTAACTCGAAAGGTGTCATGAATTAATTAGTGCATGATTTGCTGTAATTTGCTGTAATTTCTCACGACGCGCGCCCTAAAAGTTTACACAAACTATGCAAACTCCGTCGGCATAGTCCCAGGAATGTTTCCTGAAAGTTTCAAGCGATTCTGAGATGGTCGAAAAATGTTGGAATTTTGACAAAATCTAAGGCTATAGCACAGTGTTTTTTGTGAAAAATTGAAAACTCTTGAAACTTTCAGGAAACCTTCCTTGGACTGTAAGAAGACTTTTTGCAATATATTTGCTTTATCTATCATCATCCGTTGCCGAGATATAGTAGCTTAACTCGAAAGTTGTCATGAATTAATTAATGCATGATTTGCTGTAATTTGCTGTAATTTCTCACGACGCGGGCGCTAAAGGTTTACAAAAACTATGCAAACTCCGTCGGCATAGTGCCAGGAATGTTTCCTGAAAGTTTCAAGCGATTCTGAGATGGTCGAAAAATGTTGGAATTTTGACAAAATACTAAGGCTATAGTACAGCGTTTTTTGTCAAAAATTGAAAACTCTTGAAACTTTCAGGAAACCTTCCTTGGATTATAAGAAGACTTTTTGCAATACATTTGCTTCATCTATCATCATCCCTTGCCGAGATATAGCAGCTTAACTCGAAAGGTGTCATGAATTAATTAGTGCATGATTTGCTGTAATTTGCTGTAATTTCTCACGACGCGCGCCCTAAAAGTTTACAAAAACTATGAAAACTCCGTCGGCATAGTCCCAGGAATGTTTCCTGAAAGTTTCAAGCGATTCTGAGATGGTCGAAAAATGTTGGCATTTTGACAAAATACTAAGGCTATAGCACAGTGTTTTTTGTCAAAAATTGAAAACTCTTGAAACTTTCAGGAAACCTTCCTTGGACTATAAGAAGACTTTTTGCAATACATTTGCTTCATCTATCTTCATCCGTTGCCGAGATGTAGCAGCTTAACTCGAAAGGTGTCATGAATTAATTAGTGCATGATTTGCTGTAATTTGCTGTAATTTCTCACGACGCGCGCCCTAAAAGTTTACAAAAACTATGCAAACTCCATCGGCATAGTCCCAGGAATGTTTCCTGAAAGTTTCAAGCGATTCTGAGATGGTCGAAAAATGTTGGAATTTTGACAAAATACTAAGGCTATAGCACAGTGTTTTTTCTCAAAAATTGAAAACTCTTGAAACTTTCAGGACTATAAGAAGACTTTTTGCAATACATTTCCTTTTTTTATCTTTATCCGTTGGCGAGATATAGCAGCTTAAATTTGTTTCCTTTGCTCGAAAGTTGTGTTGTTTTAATTAGTGCTTGATTTGCTCTAATTTGCTGTAATTTCTCACGACGCGTGGCCTAAAAGTTTACAAAATCTAAGCAAAATCCGTCGGCATTGTCCCAGGAACGTTTTCTGAAAGTTTCATGCGATTCTGAGATGGTCAAAAAATGACCCGATTTTGACAAAATACTAAGGCGGATAACGGATAAAGATAGAAAAAGGAAATGTATTGCAAAAAGTCTTGTTATAGTCCAAAGAAGGTTTCCTGAATGTATCAAGAATTTTCAACTTTTGACAAAAACCCTGTGCTATAGCCTTAGTATTTAGTCAAAATCGGGTCATTTTTTGACCATATCAGAATCGCATGAAAGTTTCAGAAAACGTTCCTGGGACTATGCCGACGGATTTTGCTTAGATTTTTGTAAACTTTTAGGCCGCGCTTCGAGAGAAATTAGAGGAAATTAGAGCAAATCATGCACTAATTAAAACATCACACCTTTCGAGCAAAGGAGCCAAATTTAAGCTGATATATCTCGCCAAGGGATAAAGACAGATAAAGCAAATGTATTGCAAAAAGTCTTGTTATAGTCCGAAGACTGTTTCTTCAAAGTTTCAAGAACTTTCAATTTTTGACAAAAAGCCTGTGCTATAGCCTTAGTATTTTGTCAAAATCGGGTCATTTTTCGACCATCTCAGAATCGCATGAAAGTTTCAGGAAACGATCCTGGGACTATGCCGACGGATATCGCACAGGGTTTTTGTCAAAAATTTAAAATTCTTTCTTGATACTTTCAGGAAACCTTGTTCGGACTATAAGAAGACTTGTTGCAATACATTTGCTTTATCTATCTTTATCCGTTGGCGAGATATAGCAGCTTAAATTTGGCTCCTTTGCTTGAAAGGTGTGATGTTTTAATTAGTGCTTGATTTGCTCTAATTTCGTCTAATTTTTCACGATGAGCGGCCTAAAAGTTTACAAACACTATGCGATATCCGTCGGCATAGTCCCAGGAACGTTTCCTGAAAGTTTCATGCGATTCTGAGATAGTCGAAAAATGACCCGATTTTTACAAAACTAAGTCTATAGCACAGGGTTTTTGTCAAAAATTGAAAATTCTTGAAACTTTCAGGAAACTGTCTTCGGACTATAACAAGACTTTTTGCAATACATTGGCTTTATCTATCTTTATCCGTTGGCGAGATATAGCAGCTTAAATTTGGTTCCTTTGCTCGAAAGGTGTGATGTTTTAATTAGTGCATGATTTGCTCTAATTTCCTCTAATTTCTCACGATGCGCGGCCTAAAAGTTTTCAAAAACTATGCGAAATCCGTCGGCATAATCCCAGGAACGTTTCCCGAAAGTTTCATGCGATTCTGAGATGGTCGAAAAATGACCCGATTTTGACAAAATACTAAGGCTGTAGCACAGGGTTTTTGTCAAAAATTGATATTCTTGAAACTTTCAGGAAACCTTCTTCGGACTATAAGAAGACTTTTTGCAATACATTTGCTTTATCTATCTTTATACGTTGGCGAGATATAGCAGCTTAAATTTGGCTCCTTTTCTCGAAAGGTGTGATGTTTTAATTCAGTACATAATTTCCTCTAATTTCCTCTAATTTCTCACGACGCGCGGCCTAAAAGTTTACAAACACTATGCGATATCCGTCGGCATAGTCCCAGGAATGTTTCCTGAAAGTTTCATGCGATTCTGAGATGGTCGAAAAATGACCCGATTTTGACAAAATACTAAGGCTATAGCACAGGGTTTTTTTGTCCAAATTTGATAATTCTTGAAACTTTCAGGAAACCTTCCTTGCACTATAAGAAGACTTTTTGCAATACATTTGCTTTATCTATCTTTATCCGTTGGCGAGATATAGCAGCTAAAATTTGGCTCCTTTGCTCGAAAGGTGTGATGTTTTAATTAGTGCATGATTTGCTCTAATTTGCTCTAATTTCTCACGACGCGCGGCCTAAAAGTTTACAAAAGCTATGCGAAATCCGTCAGCATAGTCCCAGGAACGTTTCTTGAAAGTTTCATGCGATTCTGAGATGGTCGAAAAATGACCCGATTTTGACAAAATACTAAGGCTATAGCACAGGGTTTTTTTTGTCCAAATTTGAAAATTCTTGAAAATTTCAGGAAACCTTCTTCGGACTATAACAAGATTTTTTGCAATCATTTGCTTTATCTATCTTTGTCTGATGGCGAGACATAGAGGCTTAAGTTTGGCTCTTTTACTCGAAAGGTGTGATGTTTTAATTAGTGCATGATTTGCTCGAATTTGCTCTAATTTCTCACGACGCGCGGCCTAAAAGTTTACAAAAACTATACGAAATCCGTCTGTATAATCCCAGGAACGTTTCCTGAAAGTTTCATGCGATTCTGAGATGGTCGAAAAATGACCCGATTTTGACAAAATACTAAGGCTATAGCACAGGGTTTTTGTCAAAAATTGAAAATTCTTGAAACTTTCAGGAAACAGTCTTCTGACTATAACAAGACTTTTTGCAATACATTTGCTTTATCTATCTTTATCCGTTGGGAAGATATAGCAGCTTAAATTTGGCTTCTTGCTCGAAAGGTGTGACGTCTTAATTAGTGCATGATTTGATGATTGATGATTCTGTGTGTTTAACTTCGGAATGGAAGATTAGTACTTCAAACTCAGGTACTGGTGAAACATGACTCACCAAACATCTCGATCAGATAATAGCGGATAGGCAGGCGCCTGTTGTGTAATAGCTGTCTCATACGTGAAAGTTTCAATGCGATTCTGAGATGGTCGAAAAATGACCGGATTTTTACAAAATACTAAGGCTATAGCCCAGGGTTTTTTGTGAAAAAGAGCCGATTTTGGCCAAAATTGAAAACTCTTGAAAATTATAGGAAATCTTCTTGGGACTATAACAAGACTTTTTGCAATATATTTGCTTTATGTATCTTCATCCGTTGGCAAGATATAGCAGGAAAACCGCTTAAAACTTCGAAAGGTGTGATGTTTTAATTAGTCGATGATTTGCCTAATTTGCTCTAATTTCTCATCACCCGCTGGATGAAATTTTACAAAAAAATATATAACAACCGTCGGCATAGTCCTAGGAACGTTTCCTGCAAGTTTCATGCAAATCTGAGATGGTCGAAAAATGACCCTATTTTGACAAAATACAAGGCAATAGCCCAGGGCCCGGTTTTTCGAAAGCTGATTAAGCTAATCCAGGATTAACGAAATTCTTTCTCTCGACCTCTCTCCCAATAAATTGCAAAGTTTTGTTCGAAGATGGATTAATAAGCTTGTTCCAGCTTAAAACGTTATCAAGAAAATCGTTGTGGACGAAACTTTCACGTTTACAGGCTTATAAATGAGAAGAAAGTTTAGACCTAATCCAGGATTAGCCTAATCGTGCTTTGAAAAACTGGGCCCAGGGTTTTTTTTATTAAAAATAGCCGATTTTGGCCAAAAATTGAAAACTCTTGAAACTTTGAGGAAACCTTCCTGGGACTATGACAAGACTTTTTGGAATACATTTGCTTTATCTCTCTTTATTCGTTGGCGAAATATAGCAGTAACAAAACTTCAAACTTCGAATAACAAATCGCCATTTTCGGTTAAAATTACAGCTAAATAAATGCGTAGTGTGAAAGCTATATCTCGTCAACAGTCAATTGTACTGCCTGAAGTCTCATTATAATCCCAGTAAGGAAACGTTAATCCTATAGCCTTAACTTATTTGTCGAAAATCGGCCATTTTATGCCCCTTAGTGAAAACGATGTACAGTTTCGGCCAATCATTAGCATCGCATGACACTTTTAAGGAATGTTACTGTATGTTTTACAAATGTGGTGATATACAAGTGATAATATCTAAAACGAGCCGCGAGTAATAAGACTTTAAACTTCGCATAACAAATCGTCATTTTCGGTCCAAATTACAGCTAAAGAAATGCGTAGTTTTAATGCTATATCTCGTCAACAATGATGAAAAATAAGCCAATTTGTACCTGTGTCTGAAGTCTCGTTATAGTCCCAGTAATGTTTCCTGAAAGTTTGGAAGGAGTAAATTTTTTGGTCAAAATGGGCGGATTTTCGACAAAATTTTCGTCAAGTTAACTTTTCGGCGAAAATCGGCTATATCATCATAAATTTAATAGCAAGTTCTTTTTATACATCCTGGAACATTTCCTGAAAATTTGATGAGATTCCGGTATTACGCCTAGACTGTAGTTTGATTTTGAGATTGGGCCAAAAATGGCCGAATTTTGTAAATTGGCCCTTTTGACGAAAAATTAAAAACTTTTAGAAAACCTTCCTTGGGCATTTAAAAACATTTCCTGAAAGTTTCATGCGATTCTAGTATTACGCCGAGACTGTACTTCGATTTGAGCTTGAGCCAAAAATGACCGACTGACTCAAATTGCCCTCAGTAAAGATAATACCAGAGTTTATTGCCCAGCCTCGACTTGCTACCGCCATGCTTTTCATACACGCGTCCCCCCAAACGATCCCAGAAGCACTTCCGGTACTCCATTCATTCCCAGTCCTATTTTCATTTCCAAAGTGGCGAATTGTACAGGTACGTTTAGGGAAAATAGAAGGAGACGAACAGGCACACTGCGCAAGTCGCAAACTAAATCAGTTTGACAGCCAGAGGAAATGGATGTGATAATTTTTGACGTTAGAAAAGATTCCACAAAACCTTTCATTGCATTGTTTTAAATGTCATTTATTGTAAATTCCGAACTAGGTCTATCATTCCCTGCCAAACTAGTGACAATGGCACAAGTCAGCAGCTTACAAATCTGATGGATGGATGAGCCCTAACTACGTAAATCCTCAATTAACTTTGCCACTGAATTGCTTGCAAGTCAATTTGTGAAGCTCTCATTTAAAGTCCTACTTGGCTTTTGTTAATGAACTATTAATAATAATTATTTATTTATATATTATTATTAATTATTAATAGCAGTGCCAGTAAATCTACTGGTACTGCCTTTGATCAGCTCAACACAAAGATTTTGCTGTTTGAGGTGAGCAAGTCGACGGTAATTCAGAACAAGTTGCACTGGTCGGCATGTGGTCGGTAACGTGGTCGGTACATAGTCGGTACGTGGTCGATGAACTGGTCGGTATGGAGTCTATAACGTGGTCGGGAAATAGTCGGTATGTGGTCGGTACGTAGTCGGTACACAGTCGGTCGGTGAGGTGGTCGGTATGGAGTCTGTAACGTTGATCGGTACGTGGTCACTAACGTGGTCGGTACATAGTCGGTACATGGTCGGTGAGCTGGTCGGTATGGAGTCTATAACGTGGTCGGCAAACAGTCGGTATGTGGTCGGTACGTAGTCGGTACACAGTCGGTCGGTGAGGTGGTCGGTATGGAGTCTGTAACGTTGGTCGGTACGTGGTCGCTAACGTGGTCGGTACATAGTCAGTACGTGGTCGGAAAAGGCCCGTGAAAACGAACGCAACATGTTGGCACAACATCGCCCAACAGTGTTATCCAAAAACTCTTTGCGACATTGTTGAGCGCTGTTGTGCCAACATGTGGTCGGCATGGAGTCTATAACCTTGGCAAATAGTCGGTATGTGGTCGGTACGTGGTCGGTATGCGGTCGGTACGGTAGTCGATATGTGTTCGGTAAGATTACTTATGTGACGCAAGTCTTATGTGTAAGGCAATATTATTGCTACTGCTGTCCACAACGTTGAAGAAAATAAGCAGCATAAACATAGGTTTTTAGACTGGCGTAAACTACTTACGAGCCAGTTTAGGGGGCACCGCAGCTAACCTGAGCTGCGTTAATGTGCAAGCTAGAGTAACATGAACGTTTAAAGTTCTTCTGTGTTATTCTTTGATTCTCTCTTCACAAAGACTCCAAGGGACCCCCTCAGCCATTGCAAAACTTTTGTTTATATCTGGAAATGTGTTCAAAAATCTAAGGCCGAATTTGGTGCCCAATACGGAAAAGCGCACCAAAATCAATAGCAAAATAGGTAAATAGCACTTTTAGGCTAAAAGAAACTGATCTTCTTCTCAAACGAGTTGTGATAATTAGGACATTTGCATGATGACGTCAGTTGATTACGACTACCAGAATGCTTTGAGGCAAGATATTGTATTCTGTATTTATTCTTTTGTTAGGGAATCGCTGGTGTAAAACGCAAATCTACATTACAAAGACTGCAGCCAAGTGCATTCTGGTAGTTGTAGTCAAACGACGTCATCGTGCAAATGTCCAGCATTCCGACTTTTGGTTGGATCGCACTGTATTCTGGGTATGTTTGGCTCAACGAAGTGAGCACCAACTTTACAATATTCGCCATTTTGCATTTCAAGCCTGGAGCTTGGTAGATGTGTACATTTTAGAATGAATAGAAGTTGACTGAACTCCAAGCGTGAAGTGCAAAATGGCGGATATTGTGGAGTTGGTGCTCACTTTTCTGAGTCAAACCTACCTAGAATACAGTGCGATCCAACCAAAACGCCTGAACTCTTGATGCGTGTATTCGATCGAATCTCGGGGGACCTACCAATGGCTGATCGGGAATTTGAGCTCGCAAAGCACTGTGGTTGAGGGGGCCCCCCCACTACTCCAGAAACTCTTCAGGGTCAGCACCCAGCACTACCGGGGGATGTGGCACATCCTCAATGGCGCCAGCCGCTGCCAGGGCCGCGGGCTCATCAACAGCCTCCACCAAACCCGGGGTTCCAGTCTTGGTTTTGACGCATTGGAAATCGACATGCCGGCTCTTGCCTTCTTCTTTCTCCCAGGACATGCGCACAAATGGGCGCTGTACATAGTTGTAGATTACTGGTGGAGAAAAAGGATGAGGTAATAAGATTAGAATTGGGAACAGGTCTGAAATGCATAGCAGAACCAGCATTACCTTCAGGTCTTCCTCCATTCGGCCGCTGCCTGACTTTCTCCTTGTATGTTGGATACCCTGATAAATAGTCAAACAACAGTCATGAGACACCGCGGAGATATAGCCTTGACGTCATTCCGTTGGTCAGCGTTCGCCGCCATTAGCTGTGGCAGGTACTTCATATACGATGGGTTATGTTACAGAAAAAGCATTGGTGGAGCAACTTATACTTGAATAGCGATTAAAACATTCGAGTTTCTCAACTAAGTCTTGATGTTTTTGCACGAACTACAAAACCGCCACTTGAATAGGTCATTTTAGAGATACTGTACCTGTTGCCTCTGTTTCAAAACGAGGCCTAGTTCGAAACTTTGCCCCTGACATTGCGTATGACAAGCATAAAAATGAAAGGAAATTTTCATAAGGAATGATTCGAACTCAATCAGAAGCAACAGGTATTCAAGAATCAAGCCACTTTTACAGTCATGTGCAGTTCGTGAATAGCGCAGATGTTCTGGTGATAAAACTTGGCGGGCAGAGCGGATACCTGATTTTCTTGGTGATGATGTAATTATGTAGAAACAAGACCAAGCTCTAACACTTGTTTATGTGGGAGTAAAAAGTGCTATTTGCTAGTGCACATGATTGTGCCTATTTGCTATCATGTCCCTGTTTTGTGCAATGAGCATTGTCAAGATCAAACGTAATTTCGTGGTATGATTTTGCTAGTATCATCTCACCTTCAATGCCCAGTCGAATCTTCTTTAATCCTCTATCTTTCAGGACATCTTTGGCAACGTCTCGGTTCTCAAAATACTTGAAGAAGCGATAGAGTGATGTGGAATACACAACTATAGGAACAAAGAAATTACTTAATAATAATAATAATAATAATAATAATAATAATAATAATAATAATAATAATAATAATAATAATAATAATAATAATAATAATAATAATAAAGCGAGGGTTTTGATACCCGTGCAGCCAACAGTGTACCAAATCTCAAAAAATCCAAATGCTTTCTGTAAAAAAGTGTGAACCAGTCTGTATCTGCCCATGACCTAAGATCAAAATACAGTTTCTTCCAACCTTTTAAGAATAAAATGTATGAGTGATGTTGTGAGAATTGATTGTCCAATCAGCTTTCATCTGAGCAAACATCAAAACGTCAAATTCTCCCTACTGGATGATATGTCTCTGGTGAGAGACTACAGGAGAAAATTGGAGTTGACCAGTCTTGGGAGTGAAAGGGTTAAGCCCAAATAAGCAACTGCACAGTCAAGCAAATCATGTCCCTTAATCCATGAGCAAATGAGTTTGAAGATTTTGTCAAAACCAACCACCGAAAGAAAGATTCTTTTAGCCCAAAACTTATCACAGTCACTGAACTCTGAGAGAAACCTTCCAGTTTGCAGACTGAAAGATGACAAAATGTTTGGACGTAATCCAGGATTAGCGTAATCATGCATTGAACAACTGGAGCCAGGTGAGCTGTGCTGTTCTTACTGTGTGTGCTGTACTCCTCTCCCATGCTGGGTGGGTACTCCTCATCCCAATCTACAACATCCTCATCATGTAGCACTACAATGTGACATTCCCTGTCTCCTTTCTGAATAATAGAACAAATCAAAACCTATTACTTGTACTGTAAGTTTGACACATAAATAAAGTTATTATATTTACTCAGTTCACAACAGCACTGGCCGATATCGCCACAAGAATTTATACAATCTTCAAGCGATTCTCAATCCCAAGAAGAATAGGTTAAGTGATGTAGTGAGAGTTGATAGCTTTCATCTGATCAAGTATTGAATACCACAGCTCTCGATCATTAGTACTGTATGATACATATATATCTTTGGTGAGAGACTTGAAGGAGAAAATCAGAGTTGAAGATCACTGTTGGGAATAAAAGGGTTAAAGATAAATTCTCGCATTGTGTCCCAGTTCACCTTTTGCACAACTTTTGATCATAGAAAATATATTATATGTTAAACTAACTCTTGAGCATCAAGTCTACATTTTGAGTTTCCTGGCTATATTTTGAAGTTTTATTACCTACAAACACCAAACTTGAATTGTTGTCATTTTATAGTGCCTGTGCAATGTGCAATAACCTGACTTGAGTGACAAGGTGCTTAGCAGATTAAAAAGCATATTTTCACTGCAACAGGAGAAAGAACACACTACCTTTGCTGACGCCACCATGGCTGGTAATATATATTCATGCAGGAATTCTTGAAATTGGTTTCTTGCCCCGTCATTGGACAGTTCGTGCAGTAAATGTCCTGAAATGAAAACAAAGTTATGCCACCTGAGGAGGGGAGGGGAATAAAGAAAGACAACAGATGCCTGAAGAAAGCTTCTATAAGCATGGTCCAGTTTATCTACACACACATGAATATATGATTTAATGGATCTGAATTTCGCAGGCACTGCCATCTTGGATCTTGTGACATTTCATGGCTACTGCTAGTGTTAGAAGACAATAAACTTTGTCATGTAAAAATAGAAGCAGCCATGAAACATCACAAAATCCAAGATAGTGGTGGCTGCGAAACTCAAATCCCAAATTGTGCACACGTCTATTTATAATTTTCATAAACTCATTAAAAAAGCTTCCTACTCTTTTAAAGCAATTCTCAATTTAGACTATAAATGCCAACAATATTTAATAACAATTATTTGTCCCAACACCAGGGCTTTCCTTTAAACAGATGTCTCCCATCGTGCCCTCAATAATTCTTCACACATGTGGAAAACGTTTTAGATTAAGCCATAAAATCCCACTGATGACCCCTGGTTAGTTTAACTGAGTAGAGCGGTTTTCGGATGACTGTCGAAAGTAATCGTGTGATTGCTTTGGTTTTGCGTTTGCTACGCTTTGCGATTGGTCCACACAAGTTTGGCAGCCTTCTTAACCAATCAGGAACAAAATCAAAACCAAAACCAAACACTTCTCACGCAAGCGATGGCGTGTATTCATTGCTGATTGGAAAGTAAAACCAAATGCAAGACCAAACATGAATTACTTTGGCTTCTGATTGGCTGAACTGTTTTCTCTCAGTCTCTGTGATTGGCCTGTGTGATTACTTTGGTTTTGGTTTTCAACACTCATCTGAAAACGGCTCTAACAGCCACTCAGAGCAAACCACCCAGATCTGGGTAGTGCTACAGTACATCATCAGTACAGCTTTTAGGAAATGTCTGTTTTCTGAGGCTAACAACAGTGGTATAGAACCGTTTACAGATGACTGTCGCAAACCAAAATCAAGGCAAGTACACAATTACAGAGGCTGTTAGAAACACTTTCAACCAATCAGAAGCCAAAGTAATCTGTGTTTGGTTTTACTTTAAAGAAGAAACCAATCAGAAGTGTGAGGAAACACCATCAGTACTTGCTTTCTTGTGTGAGAACATGGCAATCAGGTTTTGCTTTTGCTCTTTACTAGTCAAGAATTCTGCTAAACTTGTTTGCACCAATTGTAAAGCATAGCAAACACAAAACTGAAGCAATCACATGATTACTTTTGGCAGTCACCTAGAAATGGCTCTACAGTATGTGTATCCTTGTACTGTACTTACTTAAATTTTGGCACTTTACAATTTGTGCATTAAATGGGATGAGCAGGTAATCACACGCTTCCCGTAACTCGGGGATTGACAAACTTGGAGGACAGTTGATGATGCCAACCTTGTAGTAATCCTGAAACACAAGATTAGTGAAACTTAAGACTCTACTCACACCAACTAAACCTGTTTAATTAAACCAAGTTTACTAGACTGCATTTTCTAAAACCTGTTTTGACTTTGTGTTAATAATAAACAACATTTTACACCACCTCGCACAGGTTGTTTAGTTGGATGGGTTTTAAACCAGTTTAGTTTTTCCGTGTGCGCATTGTGAACAGCCGACCCAACTAAACAAGTTTTATTAAACACCTTTTAAACAGGCTTAAGCATTGGTGTGAGCAAGGTATTAGACACTGGTGTTGTCAATAAATTTATCCAGGGACATTTACAGTGTAACAGACATGAAGACCAGTTTCAGGCAAGAATTTATTCAAATACAAAAAAAAAAAAAAAAAAAAATGCTAATACCATGCAAATTGATGCCTTTTCCTGTATTCACCTCTTGTATTTACTCCCTGGTTCATAATGCAGATTCTCCCAACCACTTAAGAAAAAAATGTATGAATGATGTAATGAGAATTGATAGTTCAATCAACTTTTATCCCAGGAAGGTATCAAAAGCCAAGTTGTCCATACTGTATGATATATCTTGTGGTGAGGATTAAAGGAGAAATTGATCACTCTTAGGAATATGAGGGTTACATGAGTCAAACTCAAAATAAACTGTAAAGAATTATTTTATAGATACGAAATTTGGCTTATGAAACAGATTTGGTCATTACCACAGTAACTATACTTATATTCAGTTACCACACTGTACTAGACTGACTTGTTACAATAGGAAAACTTACAAGGATGCCCTTGAACACGGTAGCAGAGATTCCTTGTGCAACTTCGTACTCTCCCATTTCATTTCTGGTAGTGTAGTCCATAGAGGATCCAAACATTCTACAAGGGGACCAAATGGTATTAGAAAGTGTACAAATAATCTGCCCCCCCCCCCCCCCCCCCCCCCTTTCTCTCTCTCTCTCTTTCTCTCCTTGAGTCTGATAAACAAGGGAATCAGAGTGCACTTGATAGACAGATGGAATCGCCTGATTTTCCAATGTCAAGGAGACCAGTGCCACGCCAATGTGGCATCCCTTGCTACCAGCCATACGTTCTTTGTAATTTTTTGCAGTTTTCGAAAAACATTCAAATTTTTAGCTTAATTATTTAGTGTGACATTTCTTTTCAATTTATGGAGTCTGTTTTTTAGCTTGAAATTTTATATATATTTTTAGATAGCAATAATTGAATGCCAGGATTTCTCCATATTTCTAGAAACTGACATTTTCAACATGCATGATATCTCAATATCTGCAAGATAAAATTGATATGTTCACTGTGCATAATGTTTGTTTTGCTCCACTCGCTCATACAAATGTCCGGGCAACTAAAACATTCAGATCATCCAACCTAAAATCTTAATGTCAAGCACTGCACTTGCTTCAATGAACGATGTTATAAGGACTGGCATGTACAAGATCAAACCAAAACCATTGAAGGGAAGTCTAGATGTAGCTACTGTAAACACTTTGAATGTGTACATCTCTGATTAGTGATATGGTATCTTGTACCCTAGAGTTCAGAGAGTGTAGTTGTAGTGGGTCAGTGAGGGCTAAGAGGCTATGATGATGATGATGATGATGATGATGAAAATGATGATGATGATGGCGATGATTGATTGATGATGATGATGCTTACGACAATGATGATAACTGCAAAAATGATGATGATGATGCAGATGATGATGATGATGATTGTGATAGCGATGGTGATGATCGATTGATGATGATGATGCTTACGACAATGATGATAACTGCAAAAATGATGATGATGATGCAGAGGATGATGATGATGATGATTGTGATAGCGATGGTGATGATCGATGATGATGATGATTATGACAATGATGACAACTGCAATAATGATATGGTTCCCAGCGCTCAGCAGAGTTTCCTTGGCTTGCTAGCTGTAGTTACTAATCAAGAATGCTGATTGTTTTCCAAGTACACTCATGCATGGCTGCAGAGGATCAAGCTCCATAATTTTTGTTATGCACATCTTTTCTGTATTATTAAATTTGTAACACATCTTCCACAAATTAATGATATCCTGCGCATGCTAGTGAGGTAAGTATTAAACCTCGCCCGCTGTGGCGTGTAGTTCATAGTGTCTGCGTTAGAAATATTGATAAAAATTACAGTTCAACCAGACGGTATATAATAGTAAAGTCCAGTTTGACGTTCTTCGTATTTTTTCTTTGCGTTTAAACTTCGCGTCCCTATTTCATACTCGCAATAGATTCCGAATCGTATCTCTCTATCTTGCAGTCTCCCAGTTTGTATAACTCCCAAGCTACGACCAAAAGAAGGCATATAAATGTGGGTACAAAACACTTGCCTTCCCAGCATGGTATTAGGATGAGCCGTAAACAGCGACCTATCCACAACGAACCGCGTATCGTCCACCACAAGGGTTATTTTATCCGACAAACTGTCCTGGGTACTCCTTGGTAAAATCTGGCGACCACTCATTCGATGTTTTTGAAAAACAACCTGTGTGCATGTCTCTTTCTGGACTCTGTTTTTAAGAGCCCCAGTTCGTTGAGATGGTTCGTCGTGAGGCCTGACAAGTCGTCTTGGAAAGTCACGGACTGGAACATCCAGCGGAAGACCGACATTGTTTAGTTCTTCGAGTTCACTGTCTGTTGAGTCTTCGTTTAAATTTCCTTCCTCGTTGTCGCGTTGGTTCGCCATTTTTACGTTCCAGGTCCTTTATTTAGGACCATTATACGTGGGGGCTCAAGTCGTATCAAATAATTTAATTAGGGCTCAACTTTCCGTATGCTCTGTGGCGGGGGGAATTTGTTTTTTAAAACCCTCTGCCTTAAAGTTTGCATCTTTATTTATATACTTAAATATGTTGCAATCTCCAGGTCATAGAAACTGTTAAGTATCGAAGCGAAAAAACAAAACAAAACAAAACAAAACAAAACAAAAAACGATTTTTTTAAATTTTGTTCTACCCGTGTCCTCCCCTGACCGTTTAGCTTTGTCACTCTACGCATGCGTTGTATGATAGCGATTTGCAGGTTGGAGGAGAAAGTTGGAACAATATTATTTCTTCGTGAGAGTTTGGCGGATTTCTTCTTTGTATAAACAGCGTAACGACATAGTTCTTTCACACGAACATGTCACAAGATTATTATGAAATACTTGACATCCCCAGGAGCGCTAGCGAAGAAGACGTGAGGAAAGCTTATCGTAAACAAGCATTAAAATGGCACCCAGACAAAAATCCCAACAACAAGGAGGAAGCGGGAGAGAAATTTAAACTTGTATCAGAGGCGTACGAAGTGTTGTCAGATGCAAGAAAGCGAGGTATTTATGACAGATACGGGAAAGAAGGTCTAAATAGAACGAACGAAGAACGCGGAGCAAGTGGAAGCACACATTTCACTTCCGCTGTATTCCGTAGTCCCGATGAAGTGTTCCGCGAGTTCTTCGGTTTCGACCCGTTTCAGGATTTCTTTGACATGGCTTTTTCTGGCATCTCTACGTTCGACTTCGCGGATGGAATGGAAGCAGAGCGACCGGACCGACGAGAGAGAAGCAGACGACAAAGACATCACCAGAGGAATAACCATTTTGGATTCAATGACTTTCAATTTGAGTTCCATGGGGATCCGTTCTTTGCAGGAAGTCTGAACGCCGACCGTTTGAATGGAGGGAGGTCCCACAGAACAAGAAGGCATCGCCATCGACACCGACATGTTCATAACGAAAGGCCAATACCGGTTCAACAGCACTGGCCGGATCTTGGTGCTTTTCCTTTCAGCTGTCATCAGTACAATCCGTTTGAAGAAATGGAGCGCCACATGATGCATATGTCACAGATGATGGGGCAGATGTTTCGAAGGTTTTAACAAGTAAAACTCTAAAGGGAAAGTTCTACTGAAGTTGCAAATCAAGCAAACACCCATATACCAAAAGCTGAAGTCAAAATGTCTATTGAGTAGTAATATTATTTGAGTTACCATTTGAGTACGGTTTGTTCTTGTCTGTTGTAGGTCTCCTATGAACAATGACCTGGAACTTTCTTGTAAAAACAAAATTTAATGTCCTTGATAATCACTATTATGATACTTGAGTTTTCCTTCATAAACACACTGCCACATTATGTTCATTCTTTAGTGATGTTAGACTGGTATTCCAACTGTCACATGTTTCAGACTTGTACTCAGGAATATTGCACCACTAGTGCTGGGCCCGGTTGTTCAAAGCAAGGTTAAGCTAACCCTGGGTCAAGTCTAAACTTTGTTGTCATTTTTAAGCCTAAAAACAAAAGTGTTTAATCACAAAAGGACTCTGTTGCTATGTTTTGAACTAGAACAAACTTTTTAGTTAGTCTCTGATCTAAAACTCTGCAGCTTGTTAACCACAAACAAGAAAGAAAGAATTTGGGCTAGCTTAACTGGGCTTTGAACATCCCAGCCCTGTAGTGTACTGCAATACCCTAATGATTCTAATAGCTGCTCAGGTGCTTATTTAGTTTTGGGACTGTAGGAGGCACTTACCACATTTAATAGAGACAGGGTGCAACAAAGATAAAATGTCAACAATAAACTTCAGCCTGGTCTAAGTATAGTCCACTTAGTGACAAAAGTATGAAGGTAGACAAGAATGAGCAAATGCAGGGAGGGAGAGGAATGGGAAAATGGCCATTTTTTGACAAAAGGGTATGGCTATGATTGGATGTTGTGTTTTGATGGAGAGAGGAAGGGGACTGAATCTACCCTCTTTCCCCATTACTGCATTCGCTCGTTCATTCCTCTCCCTTCCCCCGAAGGGCCAAGCTATGCAGGCTATTGCTGCAGTACATTGCCACTCGTACTTCACCCCACCCCCACCAAGTTGACCCAATGTTTTTTATGAAAGCTGAAGACTTTGCACAAAAAAATCAGACTGAAGGACAACAGGGAAAAGAAAAGGGAATGGAAGAAAGTTTAGCTAACTAGAGAGAAGAAATGCAGAAGACAGATGTAAAACTGAAAATAGAAAAAGGCACAAAGGGGCAGGGAATGCTCAAACGGTGGAGGGTTTTATTTTTTACCAAGCATTGTGGATATTTGATTGTAAAGAACCACGGGGATGCAAAAAAATAAAAAATAAAAACTCCAACACAGGCAGTGACCACCATTCTTAGTGTTGGTATATTAACCAGCTGAAGTGAGCACACCAAGAACCACTCTGGAAGTACTGCTGTGTATGCTTTTAGCACCTTAGATGGAAAATAACCCCACCTGGCCTTATATGAACTACAATCCTGGCCAAAAGTATATGGGATACTGAAAAAATGCTATCTTTCAACATTACTCTCTTTTTAACAACAAAAGCAGCTCCTTTTTCAAAAGTTAACCCTCCCCCCTCCTCCCATACAATGTTGCACAAAGGGAGTGCACTTTGAGCACACTCAGTCAACATTGTCAGGGTGGAGGGGGGAGGGAAGAAGGGAAAGTGTCATCTTTTAGATAAAAGGCTAAGTGTCCCACGACTTTTGGCCAGGATTGTAGTTAGTCTACCATGACTTCAGTCTTCATGAAATACAGCTCATTTTTTCCCAGGTTCATAATACACTTGTATTCTCTCAACCATTCAAGAAGAAAAAGGTGTGAGTGATATAGTGAGAATTTACCTCTCAATCAGCTTTCGTCTGAGCAATTGCTATTAAAAGCCAAGTCATCCCTAATGTACAGTATGTATGAGGGAGAAAATTGAAGTGGCCACTTATCATGCTTACACTGCGAGTCTCAATGAGCCATGGTTCTCTGTCAGTCAGTATATTTGTGCCCCTTCATCACACCATTTGAGGATATTTCTTTGGCCACAAAATATTTGCCTGCCTTCACTCACCTCATTTCTCTGGTGTACAAGGGTCCGACAAGGGTCTTATTTTCTTTGGCTTTGATAGTAATGCACAAATCACCAAAACTGATCAGTCTCCTAATATTTCATTGAATTGTAAACAATTTTTGTTGATCACAGAAAAGTACTAAAATTCACGTAAGACTAACGTTAGGGAACAAGAAAGCACCCGAGACACAATTGTATAAAATCAACAGAATATTTGGGATGTCTCTTTCAACACACTGCAAGGAATTGGTGCACTTTTTCATGGAGAGAACTACTTCTGGACTTTGATGTTTGTCTAAGTAAATTAGTACCCCAAAAATAAGTTCTTTCCAGAGACCTTGGCACAGTGGCACCTCCCCGAGTGACAACCTCCCTTAAGCGACCACTTAACAATTGACCGATTAGTCCCTCAGTCAAACTACTATTAGTGAAACCTCTCGTAAGCGACCGCGACCACCTTTCAGGTTCATCGTTTGAGTTTTTCTAAAGTTTTGAACCTCCGGTGAGCAACCAGTCTAGTCCAGACTCTTACATAAAAAGGACGGGGATGCTCGTCGGGAATTTTCGTTTTGACCCCTAAGAGGTACTAAAATGGGCGTGGCTCGAGCGTATTTTGACCCCTAAAAGGTAACAATAAAAGTATACTAATATGATACAAGTTCATTCGACTGAGACCAGACCCCTAAACGGTCTAAAAATGTCAGCGTTTGATGTTGAGCACCCTAAGTGGTACCAAAACTCGTGATCTTGACCCCTAAGAGGTACGACAAGCATCTAACTAAAATTTCTACAGTGTAAATGCACGCTAATGTAGTATCGGTTCTAATTTTGCGTCAATACCATTTCAGCGGTCAAAGGTGAAGGGACCATAAAGGCTGGTTCACATGGTAAAGCAAGCGCAAGAGAATGAAAACTTTTCCAATCTCTTGCGTTTTCATTTGCGTTTGCTTCACAAATTTTACCGTGTGAACCGGTTGCTTGTTACTCATGTGAAGAAGCCTTAAGACTTCATTACACTATAGTTTATCAATCCTAATGCTTCTGCTTTCCGGTTTGCAATTAACTTTTTATTAGGAAGATGCACGGAAGAACGCCTTTCTTGAAACATGGACGTTGATCTATTTCCTCCAAAACACTTAACGTAATCAGACAAAAAAAAAATCACCAAGCGCAGTTTAGACTATGTCACACTAACGCAACTTCAAATATTTTCATAAAAATACGTTTCGCCCCTTCACACTAATCCTCCGCTTTCGAGTCGCCCGTCCACACTAATTCGTTTTCATTTGAACGGATCCGTTTCAGAAAGTCTCCATTTTGAGGACTGTTTTTGAAAGCCTCCGTCTGTCATAAACCTCCATTTTCGAGTTATCGTTAAGTGTGGATGGAAAGCAAAAATGCGGTAAAAAGAATGCGGTTTAAAACGAAAACGGATTTTTTTTTTAGTGTGAACGGGGCCTTAATGAAACAACAAACAAAGATTTCGTGATTTCTGTCCGTTCTAAAATAACCGTAACACGCTACTTAATTAACTACTATTTACATCTCATTTTGTGATCCTCCATCAGCTCAACTTTTTCTCTATTAGCATTCTAACTCTACACGCATTAGTGAAGCTTCTTCACGGCAAGGCAGTGCACGGTCAAAATCATCCAACTTCTCATAAGTCAAACTAAGCTCGTGTAGTGACTCAACTGTGTCCACGTGCTGCCCAAGTAACTTCTGCCTTATTTCCAGCGCTTCCACATGACACTGCAGCGCTTCTTCGTAGTTCCTTAACATATAGTGAGTCTTGCCAAGCTGATGCAGTGAATGACCTCTGCTCTCGTGTTCTCCATGTAGATTCTGTAGCATTGCTAAAGCTTCTTTGAGGGATTGCAGTGCATTATGGTACTCTTGTAACGCGTACTGTGTGCGGCCTAACCAATACAATGCCGACGCCGTGCCCGCGTGTTCTCCAAGTAACTTCTGTTCCATTGCTGAAGCTTCTTTGAGAGATTGCAGTGCATCATGGTACTCATGTAACTTGTACTGTGTGCAGCCTAGCCAATACAATGACCATGCTGTGTTCTTGTGTTCTCCAAGTAACTTCTGTTGCATTGCTGAAGCTTCTTTGAGAGATTGCAGTGCACCATGGTACTCATGTAACTTGTACTGTGTGACGCCTAGGCAATACAATGACAATGCTGTGCCCTTGTGTTCTCCAAGTAACTTCTGTTGCATTGCTGAAGCTTCTTTGAGAGATTGCAGTGCATCATGGTACTCATGTAACTCATACTGTGTGAGGCCTAGGTAATACAATGACAATGCTGTGTCCTCGTGTTCTCCAAGTAACTTCTGTTGCATTGTTGAAGCTTCTTTGAGAGATTGCAGTGCATCATGGTACTCATCTAACTTGTACTGTGTGCGGCCTAGCCAATACAATGACGATGCTGTGTTCTCGTGTTCTCCAAGTAACTTCTGTTGCATTGCTGAAGCTTCTTTGAGAGATTGCAGTGCATCATGGTACTCATGTAACTTGTACTGTGTACGGCCTAGCCAATACAATGACCATGCTGTGACCTTGTGTTCTCCAAGTAACTTCTGTTCCATTGCTGAAGCTTCTTTGAGAGATTGCAGTGCATCATTGTACTCATGTAACTCGTACTGTGTGCGGCCTAGCCAATACAATGACCATGCTGTGTTCTCGTGTTCTCCAAGTAACTTCTGTTGCATTGCTGAAGCTTCTTTGAGAGATTGCAGTGCATCATGGTACTTATGTAACTCGTACTGTGTGCGGCCTAGGCAATACAATGACGATGCTGTCTCCTCGTGTTCTCCTAGCACTTCCTTGCATACTGACACTGACTTTTGGTGAGTATCAAGTTCGTCTTTGTGAGAGCCAAGTTCGGCAAGGATCCTAGTAGCAGTAATATAGAGAGGATTAATGAAGTTGGATTCTCGACTAAAATGTTCTATATGTGTACGGATTTCTCGGACATCGTGTGACACTTTCTGCTTTCTTTTCTGTGCCGTTAGATCCTTACAAAGTGCCTGTTTTAAGTACACGGTTTGCAATAGGAATGGTTGATCATCCTTTGACAACTGTTCGCCATTCCCACAAATGTGTGACATTCTCACAAGGAAAGGGTTCACCTCGTTGATCGATTTTTCTCCACTATGCATTTGTTTATCAAAGGCTTCTAACAAATCGGGTATGTCGCTGTCGTGGAGTACAAGAACTTGGAATGCAAACATCTTGGTGCACGTATTAGTGACACTTTCATTCAGGAGGCAATATCCTTCTTTAAGTAGCTTTATCCCTTTTTCAGTATCACCACGAACGACTGAATCGATTCCTTGATAACACTGTAGTTTTCCTTTCACCTCTGAAGGGACTGATTCGAGAGACTCTTGGACCTCTTCTGCTTCTAACAGTAGCCTTGCACTTCTTCCACTGCCGTGAGCTAACGAACAAAAAGCTTTGGCAACAAGAAGCTGAGAGTGGACCAGTGCTCGCTGCTCTTGCTTGGCTATCCTGATGGCTCCATCATAAATCTTATCAAACAGACTGAAACCTGAGACAATGTTCCAGTACACAGAATCCAGAAATATTTCTGTTTCAGATAACAGGTTCATTGCTTCTTCACTTGTTTCCTCAACTAGTGCCGGGATTAGGCTGTGCTGCTGTGTTAGGAACTGCTGATACGCTGATAATGAATGTCCAGTCAGAAACTGCTGATTTAGATCCTTTAAAACTTCTAAAAAGTGACTGCAGAAGCGAACCTTGGATTCTTGGTAAGTGGTTTCCATTTCATTTTCTCCAATGCACTTTCCAAAAGAATGTAGCAATGGATGGACTGAATATGTCTTGGAGGTAGCATCGTGATCTATAAGTGACCTCCCCTCAAGTACTTTTAAAAGTTTTTGGCCTGCAAGCTTCCCCTTCGTACCTACAACAGCGAATGCAGCAGCCGCATCAAATGATCCATTAAATACTGTCAAACTAACGAACGCTCTTTGCTCTTCGCAAGACAGATTGTGAAAACAGTGCTCAAAGAGTTTCTTCAAACGCAAGTCATCTGGGTGGTCAGGCACATCTATCGCTTCCAGGATATCTGTTTCAGGAGCAGCTAGTTCACTTATCAAGTCTGTCAAAGAAAGGTCATCATGATGATCCATCGAGCAGACGAGTCTTATGGCGAGAGGGACGTTACCGCAGACTTTTCCAATTGCTTTACATTCACTAACTGTAAGTTTTGGCTGAAAGGCACGCATCAAATTCTGAGATGAAGAATCGTTCAGTTGTCGAATTCTGACAAAAGCTGATTCAAATAAATGTCTGGTGAAGTCAGTGGATCGCCGCGTAGTGCAGAGTAGTCTTACGGAGTTTGAAGACCTGAAAATCTCTTGAAGTAACCCAACAAAGGCATCTTTCTGGGCTTCTAACAGGTCGTCTGCATTGTCGAGGAAAATAAACAGTGGTCTGGTAACTGAAGAAAGCCATTGCAAAACTTTTTCCGTTGGAGTCGATTGACCTGGATATCCGTGATTATTCTGCTGTGACTCTATCAGAATTTTCCTCATCAGGTGATTGACCGTTTTGACATTTCGAAGGGATAAGAACAACACAGTTTGTTCCTGTGAGTTTAGTTTGTGTCCTACAGCAATGGCCACAGATGTCTTTCCAAACCCAGGAGATCCCCACACATTCACAAACCTCATGTTCTGTGCAGTCAATTGGTTGATTACCTCTGCACATTCTTTGTCGCGTCCAGTGAAATAAGGAACCAGGTCAGGAAGGCCTGATGTAATCACTGTAGGAGATGGACCCTGTCCTAAAATAGAAAACAAGATACATTTTCCCGCTATACAAAAACTGTATTCCAAAGTTATATGTCTAGGAATGTAGAAGTCATTTCTTATCCCACTATGCCATTGCATTCAACATTGTCTTGTGTTATACACGTCTTCCTGACCAAAGTTATATGAAAGTGGCACATGTTCGTTAAAGGTATATTTTAGCCAGTGGAAGGTTACACGTAGGGCGCATTTGATCTAGGCATATTCTGGAAAAGAAATAGCAATACTAATTGATAAACTAGACTGGCGTTGCCAGTGAGCTCACGGCGTTAGTTGGGTTGAGAGCAGAATAAACTAAAATGGAAAGCAAGGACAAGAGCGGAACTCCCGGGAGACTTCCAGTTTCTCACCAGAAATATATCACACAGTATAGAGAACTTGGCTTTTGACACCTTGCTTAAATGAAACCTGATTAAACTATAAATTTATCAATACAACACTCATACACTTGGTTCTTAAAGGTTGAGCGACTCTGCATTTTGAGCTTAGAAGCGAAACGGTTACCCACCGAGTAAATCTGAGTAATGCGTGACTTGTCTTTTTATGCTGGGCCTAAGGACCCAGCATATAATTGTTTTCACCCGAAAACCACAGCGTAGGTATCATGACAATTGGTAAAAGAAGTCCCCCCTCTAGGATTTGAAGTTTGATTGACGTGTAAGCAAAAATACTATATTTTGATTGGATGATGTTCACGTGCAAGCGGCGTGGAAGCCTTTCTTTTCTTGGCTGAGTTTCAAAGTATGTAACATGAGATTTTTGTTGACGTATACTTGCGCTCTTGCGGTTTTTGTTCACTATATTCACTTTCACAGTTTTCTTCGTCCAGCTGATTAAAACTAAGCGAAGGAAAGCAAACATAATCAAACGTAACCATTTCGACAAGCTGAAGTGGCTCCTGGCTGGGTATTTCAGCTTTAACATACGCTCGTCAAACAAACGTGAATTCATCAAAACCGCGGTGATAATAGCTCTGAGATCAAACAGGCAGACTGGAAATTTGGAAAGCCTGGTAGAAGAAACGCAATTTAGAAGACGAAAAACAGGTAAGTAATGAAGCCACCAGTTATTGAACTAGATTAATCGTGGCCTGTGATTAGAAACAAATGTTTGAAGTCAAACTGTCAAAACAATTATGCATGAAAATGAAATAAGTCACGCAATTAATCCCAAACTCAAAATGTAGATTCTCTCATCCTTTTGAAGCAAATGCACGAGTGTTGTAATTATAACTTATAGTTTAATCCGGTTCATTTGAGTAAATCAAAAACCAAGTTCCCCATACTGTATAATATTTTTTCGGGTGAGAAATTGAAAGAGAAAATTCACTTGGGCGTCTCGCTCTAGTGCAAAAATTGCTTATTCAATAATTCTTATAGTGCATGTGGACACTTGCCACACTAAACTTGAATCCCAGCATCTGTCGCGTTTTCACGCGACAAAACTTGTTATGAATCAATTTTGACAGTTTGACTTCGAACACTTAATTCTAATCAGAGCCGGGCCACGATTATTCCAGCCTTCGCTTCAATACTAGTCTGTCTTGTTTTTTAACTGAATGCTTTTCACTTCTATCAGGCTTTCGAGTATTTGTGTTTTGTAACAAATATAAAACTGAAAGCGAGGAATGTAACACGAGCCCAACACGAGACTTGTTTACAATATTATTGCGGTTTTGTTCACAGCGTGTTCAGTCCATTTGTGACTGCAAACTCAATGCTCGGGACTATTTCGGTGTATTTTTCACTTCTAGTATACACACAGGGCAGCCCAGGCTCCGAGGGTCTGTCTGTCTGTCTGTCACACAGTGATTTGTGAACCTTTGTTATTACGAAAGAACGTGACCTTTGGCAATTATAGAGAAATGTATGGGGATTTTGGTCGTTCGCCGAACGGCGGTCTTCGGCAACGATTGAACTTAAAAACTGGCTAAATGTGTTTAGTTGCGCGTCATCTTACCTCTCTCCGAACGTCAGCTTGCTGCGCTTGCTGGAACCGGTAAAAATTTTGGGGCGAAATTCTGACATCTCTTCTTATGCACAATCGAATTCGACTCTTATTTCTAATCAGAGGCCACAATCAATCCAGCCTTCGCTTCAATACTTGTGTGTTTTCTTGTATTAACTGATTGCGTTTCTTCTATTAGGCTTTCGAGTATTCGTGCTTTGTAACTGAAATATAAAATTGAAAGCAAGGAATGTAACACGAATCATGTTTAAAATATTATTGCGGTTTTGTTCACAGTGTGTTCACAGTGTGTTCAGTCCATTTGTGACTGCAAACTTAATACTCAGGACTATCTCGGTGTATTTTTCATTTCTGGTATACAATGACCATTGCGAAACAAAGGCTACATGATCGAATGAAAGAAACATTTCAACAGGCAATGTACGATAAGCAGAAGAATTTTAAGAGGCAACAGATGTCATGTATAGAGTGAAGCATAAATCGCCATTGTTTTGCGGCTAAAGCTCATCGTAGCTTTGGTTTCCGTTTTCGGCTTGTTTTCTTCCCAGAAGTATTTCGTGTCGCCACAGAAAGTTTCGTCGGGACTAAATATTTAGCGGCTACAGAGATATTTGCAATCCCCCAGCGGTATCCATCAAACATCTGTTTACGGCTATTCTCAAAGATTCCGCGGTGAACTAAAGAACGCAAGCCAAAATCGTTCCCTAACATCCAGTTTATCAGTGCGTGTTCGGCACAAACCCAAACGGTGTTGAGTTTGGATTAAATGCAGTTAACTTTTACACACAAGTACCGAGCAATTCATAGCCACACTCGAGTTGTTTAACGAAGTCAATTACGTCATTGCATATCACGTGATAATCTGAACCAATCACCGTGTGCTGTTTCCCGACCGACAAAAGGAAAACAATAAAAATAAAAATTTGCGTTTTTAAGCTCGCGCTGGGCCCCAGGCCCCCGCGAGCAAATAGGTTTCCTTTGGAGCTGAATGTCGAGATGCTTCGGGAGCTGTTCGAAATATCAGCATGAAGGTTTGAAAACAATACCGAAAACTAATTCCCCAGAACAAGCAAACATTTGGATCATTTCAGCTATTCCTATTTCGGAATATGGTCAATCGAACGAACCCGTAGTATATAAGGGGTAAGGGGTTAAAAGTCCAGGTAGTGCTCCTTGTACAGAACTATTTTGAGCGCATCCCCTCCACATCCTTAACACCAGGTCATCATTTCTCGGATTTTTGCTATACAACCATTTAGTCCTAAAGTTGTTGTTCTTTCTCTTCCCTTTGTTTATTAAAGGATTACAGCAGCCTATAAGACTGCAAAAAAACTTGCATGCAGTGGGTTAAGTCAAAAGATTTTGGCGTACCAGGACTCCCTGTTCAACAACCTGACTCTTTATATGTAAACAAATTTATTCTGACATTTTTCTTTCCGATAAAAATAAATACCTTCTGATGTCTGACTGCTTGACTGTTGTCCACCTCCAGATGTTGATGATGAGTTCAGAGTGACAGGAGCTGCTGACAAATAAGGGGAAAAGCAGGATTTGAGTTCATCTTCTTTCCAAACTTCTTTCCAAATGACTTTTATAAAAATACTAATGTTGCTGGAAATGCCAAACATTTTAGTGCATTTCTTTCAGTCCAGGGTTGGCAACCATCTTAGTTGAAGTGTTTCAAGGAAGCCTGGAAACAATTGTTACAGTAGGAAACAAAGTGAAACAAAGGACTGTAAAATATATGCCATTTTACTCTTATTTTGTTGTAAATATGTGTGAGCTGATAATATTATTGATACGCTAAACAGTCCCCACCCCCTTTTTTAGCTAGCTGGAGTAACTGCTTATTACTACATCTTACATTACCTGGATTTGACAAATCTTTCAACTTGGTGGAGTACTGTTTAAAGGGGATTTCAAGGTCCTCCCCACAAGCACTGAACTTCCTTTCAAACTCTGTTGGTTCTTCATCTACTTTAGAAAACATATCATCAAGGATGTACTTCATCAGGGTGCCATAATTGGAATAGAAGACTTCCTCTGCTGGCTCATCCTCCTTCTTTTGGACACGCTCTTTTGCAAGTCCTTGGTGAATTCCAACAAGCCGCCAACATTCATCAAAGATTGGAGCACCAGATGAGCCAGCCTCGGTATCTGCTGCGTGTAAAATTATCTCCTCTGACACTGGACACCTTTTATTGCCTACCACTATGTTCTTACTTGGATCTTTCACAACTGCCTTCTTGAGCACAGAAGCTTTCAATGGCTTTCCTTCAGGATGGCTGAATATGCTTAACTGAAGGTCTGCTTGCTGCTTCACCAGATGGACAGAGGAAATAGTTGCAATACTTTCAGGGCTTCTTGAATTTTCGCTTACACCAGAAATCGCAACTACTGCAAAATCAAGTTTTGTACTTTCATAGTACAAAATGTCTGGTCGCAAGTAAAATGTTTCTGTGGCTGTGTGCTTGGCAGCACTTGCAGGGTTATCAGGCAGTGGGGGCTCAGTAAAATTGAAGTGAATCACGTCTTCTGAAGAGATCTTTCCAATGTGCTGGCAGGTCATTATCAGATTCTTGGATATTCTGAAACCAGTTGCCATGGCACTATTACCACCAAGACGGATGTTGCCAACAGCTTGTCCCACTACACTTCCACCACGAAAGAATGCACTGTCCACTAATTGAGGTTTCTTGTCCATGTACTTTTCTTCATTATCTGGACATTTCTCAGGATTTTCGGCTAAGAGAAAGGACATGCTTGTGAAGTGGGGTTTTGAGTAGAGCCAGTCTTGTCATAAATTTATCAGTAGGAGGAGGGGAAGAGGGGAACTCTTGTCATGCAGCACAACCATTCAAATTATAGAGTTTTTGAAGCAGGACATAAACAAGGTATCAAAACCTTTTTTTGAGTTTGCCAAGTACACATGTGAACATGCCACAGTTGGCTACGATAGTTTGTTCATCGACCTGCTTGGAGAATCTATAAATATATTTTTTCTTGCTAGAAGCAGTAATGCGTTGCTTATGCCCATTCAAGCATGAAATCGAGGCTCACTAACTGACTTGATATTTAAGAATGTGAAAACCTGAATGATTTTGATCGGATAGCAAAAGGCTTCATCACTTCACCATATACTGACCAACCATTGAAATTTGCCATGGAGATGCACATTCTTTTTGATATTTGATTCAAGTGATGACATTCCTGATTCCCACAGATGTTGCGCAGCCCTGCTAGTAGAAACATTACCATATAAAGTTGCAATTTGTGCTAATTCAGCTTTTGAGCAGGGTATGGCCAGCAGGACTGTGCCTAATCATGCTTTGAACAACCAGTTTTAATGGCTTGATCTGTCACTTGGCAAATACTTCAGCGTTGGCTTCAGGAATGTTGTTGGAAGCTATTTTGAGTTTCTGTCTGAATCAGCAAGACAACAAACGTTACATCACATTATTTTGAGCCAAAGTACTGGCCCTGGTATTTCTGTACCTCTTACGGATTTCACTTCCTGTTACAATGTAACCAAGCAATATTCTGAATGACATTTTATACAAAAAACTAAATATTCATGTACCCACCATAAGATTATGGCTAAAATTAAATCCTTAAAATTTTGTAATCTTCTGTCAATTGAGTCTTTTATTAGGTATGAATACAAAACTGTCACAAGCTTACTGTACCCAAACTCACCTTCAGTAACTTGATCTTCTCTTGATTTCTCTGTCTCTTCTGACCCTTCATCCTTCAGCAACTGGCTGACAGCACTCCTCTCCTTGCGAAGCTGCTCATACATCTCCAGAAATCTGTCTGCTGTCAACTCTTCTTCTTTCAACCCAGTTTTTTTGTCGATAACAGTGGCGTCCAGCCCCAGTTCAGAGAAACATTCTTTAACAAGTTTCACATAGTGATCAAAGGTTGCTTTGTTCATGCTTTCGTTTGTGTTGCTGCATGTTGTGTTTCTAAGTCGTTGCAGCTGATCAATGGCCAAAGCAAACGACTCGGCTTGATTACCAGTGTTGCTTGACACGGTTGAATGAAAAACATCCTTCGCCAAACCCACAGGCTTTACATACTTGTCACTTCCCGTACGAAAATGTCTAACCTGACAGAGCCTGAATCCGGCCTGAATCAGGCCGTACAACGGCCCGTAGAGCCAAAACAGAGCCTAACATGAACCTGACAAAATTTTGTCAGGCTGAAGTGAGACGAGCCGGACAAATGTATGGTTGTTGTTAGTGTCTTGTCTGGCCGGAAAAGAGCGTAACACAGAGCCTGACAAGAGCCTGACAGCTGCAAGAGTCTGTAGCGAGCGCAAACCTAAATCTTGCAGCCTAACAAGGGCCTAACACGAGCCTAACACGAGCTTTACAGGACATTCCGCGAGCGTGGTTGTTCATTTTAGCGATGAAAATGGAATACGTATGATTATGAGCAACACACCGACTGCACTTATGCATGCTTTTTGCAAAACTAGTTTGCGTGCAAGAGTATTCGGCATAGTTATAAAGAATTACAAACACATGATATAATTTACCTGACTCATATCAGGAGGAGAAATACAAGATTTGTTTATGTTGTGTACGGGATAATTAGCCGTGGCCGTCCGGGATCGGTGTTTGGCTGCGTAAAATACCCCGGGAGTTGCTTTCCTGCGTGCACTCCATGTGACTTTCTCTGTTTTAGCACGTAAGTATTTGATATTTCTATAATTTCGAAACAAATCCGCTTATCTTACTAAAGAAGAACTGCCCGTGATCGTAAACTTCAGTGCCGCGTCGGACGCTCTTTTGAACAGCCACTTTTAAAATCTCCCAGAGGAATTCTACGCAATTGTTTTCCCCTTTTAACTAAGCAGGAAAATGCAGGAGTTACTTGGAAAACATGCGAATAAATGGCCACTAACTGCAGCACATATTTATCGGCAAAGATCAGCATGGAACAGACTACGTCAATTGTCTCAGACAAAACCGCAGGCGAGCTGTAATATTACACCCCATACAAAGTGGTCTTTCATTTTAGCCTTTACAATACCTGATCCTTATTGGCTGAGTGAAGGACCTGCATACTTGGCGCCCATTTTTAACCTGAAGTTAATTCAAACCGGCGAGCAACGGCAGTCCGGTAAATTATGAGATCTTCAGAGTTATCAGTTTGTTTGAGTACGTCCTACATATATAGCCATGTATGCGTGCTTGTATTTTGCGAGCGACAATGCAGTGTCAGTGTTCTACCAAAGGACAAGTACGTGTAAGCTGCAAGGACCTTTTGAACCCATTAGGGAGAGGTATTTTTCTAGAGGTCGATTGGCACCAGGGTGGCCAAAAGGAGAGACGCATAGCTGCTGTGTTTATACCATCGCAGGAAAGGGTAAGTTGCAGTTTCCGAGATTATGTCGTATCCAGTGTGTTGTGTGCGAATGATTGCAGTCGAAGCCCTTGATTACGGACGGCTTCACAAAACGCCTGTTTGAAACTAGTTCAGTCAAACTCTTTATTTAGTACACATTCTCATAAGCGGATAGTTCCAGTTCCAGACACTTTCTTTCCCGAGGGTCACCGCCAGAACTTAGCTAGGATGAGAATGCTGTAAATTTGTGACAATGAGCACCTCAGAGTGAAATGTATATACTCATTAAATTGACGTTTGGAAATTTTTTGGGACAAAAAAGCTGAGTTGGAACTATTTGCAGATCAAGTTGGCAAAACGTTGCGAAAGTTATAATTACCCGACTGCCCACTTTGATACCATGTGCAATTTGTCCATTGTCATCGATGACGGAATCAGTGAAGGAACTGGCTAAATACTACTGGATAAATGCAGATATTCACGGCCAAGAAAAATAGGTATGCATACGCGGTAATTAGCGCCCTGACGTACGGAACGCGCGATAAAAAGCAAGAAATAGTTAACATACCAATATTGATGTCGTCTGTCGCCACAAAGCAGGATACTCATCAAGTGGTGATTGAAACAAAAATACCCAATGGTTTAATGTTTCTTGTCGGGCCTGAATCAGGCCTGAATTCAGCCGGACATGTTAAGCTCGTGTCAGGCCCATGTTCGGTTCATTTTCGGTTTCATTTGTCAGGCTAATGTCATGCTAGTTAACGCTCGTTTCAGGCTCAATTGTCAGGCTAATGTCATGCTAGTTAACGCTCGTGTCAGGCTCTCCTTGTTAGGCTCTTGTTTGGCTCGTGTCATGCTCCTGTTATGCTCAAATGTCTGGCCGGATTTTGGCTCTTGTCAGGCCAAACATTTTCGTACGGGTTAAGGTCTTCAACTGGCCATGTGCATCTGGTGATTTGAAGGATTCAGCATACAGTGTGGCCTAGAAGAGAGCTGTACAGTCCCAGCTTGTGTGAGATGATTTGGTAGGAATCTTTGGATTGTTGGGTTCTTGAACTCGAAGTTGGTTCCGTACAGCATCAGAGTCATCCCACAGCATGTTTGTTGGTGGGCCACCATATTTCTCATCCCACATAGAGACAAATATCTGCTGCAGAGCCTTAGGGACTTCATTGAGTACAATGGTTGAGAACGTAAAGTAGTTTAACTGTTGGTTGGAGAACTTGTATGGTAGCATGACCATTTAACTTGCTAAAGTCCTATCAGCAAGGAAAATCTGTCACATAAAAGGCAACTTATCAAACATGCATCAAATAGTCCATCCATCTGTCTATCCCTACTTAATGCATGGCTAAACTCTACAACATTTGCATGAGGCTTACCATGCATGGGTCAGAAAATAATTGTCGCATTTTGTCACTCAAGCTGGTCAAGTACCTAAAAATAAAATGGGGAAGTGAAAGTCAGTTTTCAATACAAGGTAGGGGAAGAGTATTATACAGAGTAAATATCTAGTGTCAATAGATTGTGGTTCTAAGAAATAACCCTGAAAACTTCTTTGCTGCAGCAGCAATTAGCAGAGGCTGGCTCACTCAGCAATTAAGCTGGACTGGCAAAAATACAAAAGAGTTTGAAGAACAGCAATAAACTTCCCTCATAGACAGCAATGTAGAGTATAATGTGATTCCATGAAGCTATTTGCAAAATAATGAAACCGGGAAACTATAATTTTACAAATATTATTTGATCATTGGTATTGGTCACAGAACTGAAAATCACCCAAACCGGCTGACACAGGCAGTCAAAGCAGACCCTCACCACTTGGGATACCGTTGCATTGTATCTTGTATTATCATCACGGTATGTGTTATGAAAGCTGTTTTACAAAGTTGTTTTATTTATTTTAATTTAACATGATTTTTTATCATTATTAAATTTAAGACATTAATGGACAAAAATGTCCTCTCCACAATGTCCTCTTAGCAACAAGGGCACATCAAAACAAAGGACAAATTAAACTACATATTACATTTTTGTCATTTATCTAAAATAGATAATATATAGAGAAGGTGTGTGGAGGTAAAAAATTTATCTTAGTTTGTAATTTGTAAATTTATAATTTATTAAATTATAAAAAAACGTTTGCCATTATTATAAACCAAATAAACAAAATAATAGTAAACCTTGAATTAAAATTTAAAGAGAATAAATATGTGAAACAAACAACTTCCAAATGGCAGGAAAATAGTCAATGTTTCTATTCCTGATTATTACCAGTTTGGCTGCTGGACATCACTGTCCAAAACACGGAGCCTGTGATTGTTTTTTTTTTTTTTTTTTTTTTTTTGGGACTCTCAGTTATCATTGTTGGCTGATATCAACACAAGTGAAGATATCCTAATTTTATGTGTGTTCAGATACAACATTTCTCAGTGGCGGAAATCTCTGTATCATACCAGAGTTTATGAAATAAAGTACTCTTTAGCACAAAATGTATTATTTATTTATTCATTATTGCAGAACCAGAGAAATTTTCACTTAAATCTGGTTAATCAAAAACAGCAAATTCTCTGAGTCTTCTTTGCAACAGTCATTTATCTAGTCACAGTCTGCCATGAATACGCTTCAGAGTGAATTCCAACACTAGTGGTCACAGTTATAAGGGATACCACAACACAAGAAGGTAGAATTGATCTGCCGTGAAATGTGGATTTCAAGCTGTGATATGATAGGTGTCTCTGAATGTCTTCTCTGCAACATACGTAATACTGTGGAATGGCCCATATATGTGACCCAGAGCCAATCAGCTTAAATTGCCAGTGTACATGGAGTCTGCCCTATAAAATGAATACTTCTAGAATCCAAAAGCAAGTAGTAGTAGTAAACCTTTATTCATCCACGGGGTCCTATCACAATAAAGTGCTCTCCCAAGGAGCCGTGCTAGTAGTAATTTAATAAGTAGGAATAAAACATATCTACAATTTCTCCTAACTATATAATAAAGATAATCTAAACTAAACTATTGTAAGTGTGTTTTAAAAACTGCTAATGAGGTGACCTGCTTAGCCTGTGGTATGAGATTGTTTCACAAAATGGCTCCTCCATATGAGAAGCTCTTTTTTAGGGCTTCCGTGTTTGGCCTAGGGACAAACAGGTTGTAGTTTGAGCCTCTTAAATTGTGGCAATAAATTTTGTTTGCCATGGTGAAATTGTCAGAGATGTATCTTGGGACTCTGTTATTCATCATCTTGTGCATAAGGCATTTCATTTGGTTCGAACGTCTGTCACTTAGACTTTGCCAGCCAAGATCAGATAGAATTTCCAAGATCTCACACCCCAGTCTGAGCCAGTTATAATATGGGCTGCTCTGTTTTGTAATTTTTCAAGTTTGAGTGCAAGACCTTTACCACAATTTCCCCAAACAGCACTGCAGTAGTCAAATTGCAGCAAAATTAAAGATTATTTTATAACTAGTTATAAGAGTGTGTTGGGAAAGAAATGGCTTAAGTCTTCTGAGGGCCCCAAGGGCTTTGGTAACTTTGACTGACACCCCAGGTATATGTACGTTCCAAGTGAGTGTTTCATCGAGCTCTACACCTAAACATTTGTAGTTCGTGACCCTTTCAATATGTTGTCCATCTAGGCTAATGTTAGGTTGACTAGGGATAGATGAGACTTTTTGGTGCATTCCAATAAACATGCATTTAGTCTTAAGAACGTTAAGGCTAAGTTTGTTAGCGCTCAGCCACTGCTTCAATTGGACAAGGTCACAATTCATTGCTGAGACCAGTTCATCTTGGTTTTTAGCTGCATACGTGAGTCTAGTGTCATCAGCATACAATTTGGGTTTGGATAGGAGATTACAGTTTGGGTGGTCATTTATGTAAAGTAAGAAGAGTAGGGGCCCTAAGATTGAACCCTGCAGCATCCTGCAGTGAATAAAATTTGCTTTGGATTTTACTCCATTGACCACCCTAAGCTGCATTCTCTGCAAATTAGGTAGTTTCTAAAAAGCTGCAAGGTTTTGGCCCTGAGGCCAGACCATGGTGTCAAAAGCCTTTTTCAGATCAATGAAGAGGATGGCGTTAATGATACCTTTATCAATATTGAGATACCAGTCATTTGTGGCATCCAGAATTGCTGTTAGTGAAGATTGGAGTGGCCTAAAGCCGGATTGAAATTTTGCAAGGATATTATTGTCCACTAGATACTGGTATGTCTGGTTAAAGACAGCTGTTTCAAAAACCTTTGCTATTACTGATAAAACCAATATTGGCCTGTAATTGGCTGGATCAAGCTTTGAGTTTTCTTTATGAATTGGAGGAACTCTAGCGTTTTTCCAGTCATTTGGAATACTACCGGTTTCTATAACTCTGTTAAAGATATGCGGCAGTGAGACAGCAGTCAGGGGTATGGATAATTTGAGGAGATGTGCTGAAATACCATCGAGGCCATCTGCTTTACCAGATGGAAAATCTTTGACGAGTTAGTGCACCTCCCCTACACAAAAGAGCTGTCACACTGGCACATGTAATCATCAAAATTCCTATGTCACATATCTATCTTAGAAGATTTGGACCAATATCTGTGAAGTGGACATTAAATGCATTACTGACTTCAACAGGATCTGTGATTTCCTTATCTCCAACAATCACTTTAGTTGTTTGCATCATGCTTTTCTTTCTAGATAATATAGAAGTTATACCATTCCAGGTAGCTTTCACATAACCTAGATTGTCATCAAAAAAGGCACGATAATAGGTGTGCTTTATAAGGTGATTTACTCGATTTTTTTGCTTTTTGTAATCAGACCATCTGGCAGGATCGTTAGTGACTGTAGCAATCCTCCTTATACAATCTCTTTCCCACATGAGCTGTTTAATTTCTGGGGTCAGCCATGGAGCACAAAAGTTTCTCACTCTCTTCTTCTTTATGGGGGAATGAACATTGGCTACTGACAGGAAACACAATTTCCAGACCTCCCAGGCTCTTATGGGATCATTAATTTGCTCAACTAACTACCAGGGAATCAGTTTGATGTCTCTGGTAAAGTTTTCTATGTTGAAGTTCTTATATATTGTCTAGATTGAACAACCCGTAAGATTTTGGGCTCTCAAATTTGCGTGAGACATAGATCAAGCTGTGATCACTGATTACATTATGGCTAACTACAGCGGTCGCAAATTTACTAGGCCCGTATAAAGCAGACCCGATTGAGTTGACTTACTACTGCAGTGTATAATAACCACTGGCATCTCAACTGAATTAATGTATAGAGATTCAAGGAAGTCTCTAAATGAACTGACAAAAATTTCTGGACATGAAGCATCATACTGTCAACTTTTCTCAAAGCGGACACCTCAAAAGCAGACAGCATGCAGATTTGGTCCTTGCAGATTTCCACTTGTTTCTCTGTAACTGAACTCTCTCTAAGGCAGACACTTCCCTGAGGTGGACACTAAATGCTAGTCCCTATGGTGTGCACATTAGAGAGAGTTAACTGTATAAATAATGAAAGAGCTTTTAGCAATTTGACAGCAAACTTGCAACAGATGCCATCTGTACATCACAACACCTTGGCTGAATGCAAATCAATTGTCCAGATGACTGAATATCCATGAGTCAGAAAAGGAAAATATAAGATCAAATGAAAACAATGCATTCCACAGAGTCTTGGGTCAATCATGCTTGAAAGTTGTGAGAGTGTTTTAACACGTCATATTTTGATTATGCAGACCTCAAATGTGTCTTTGAATGCATGTTGAGCTGATAAAGATGGCTCCTGAGTGGGTTTTATTGGTTTAAGTTTTCTGATCTGTCTTACTCTTCTGAGACAAAGACGTAATAAGGCCTGACTTGGTACTCTTTACTGAAAAGCTGAACCCAATGCCACCCTGTTGCCCAGCCTACAACTTCCTGTGTTCCACCCTTCTAAATATTGTATGCAAATTTACTATCACTTTTGCTTTTGAAAAGAATGCCGAGCAACTCAGATTGAGGTCCAACTCAGCTTCAATTCATGTGAAGGCCGCCACGTCTCAATAAACTTCATAAGGCCGTGTGGCAATTTATGACAATTATCTAAAATTCAACCCAGTCGTGTATTTTCATTACATTCATCGATTGGAGGAGTCAAACTATGGACGATTTAGAAGCCAGCAGATCGAGCAACCTCAGCGTTCATTTGCCTCCTTCAATTACATCAGTTGAGACATAAACGAAGCATGACTTCCCAAAGTCTTTGATAGACTAAATATCCTAACTATTTTCAATATCTACAAATTACAGATATCATGCTTTGTTTTTTCTCACATTAACAAATTGCTTCCTAATCCTTTATCTGCATTTCTTAAATTTAATCAAGAATACCATGATCATAATACCAGACACAAACATGACCTACATAAAGACTCTCTAAAATACAAATTTGCTATTAGATCACAAGCTCCTAACATCTGGAATTCCATTCCACTGTCAATTCGCCAGTCGCTGAAACAATTTAACTACAAGAGGTTATTGAAGTCATATTTCCTACACCTCACGTACTAGTTCACCCTACAACTATACTAACTATATGTATGCATGTAGATATGCCTTTGATAATTATATGCATGTGCGTGTATGCATATATATGTGTATGTTTCTGGCTAAGTGTATTTATAGTAATAATGTACTGTATAATATATGCTTGTGTATTAGACCAATAATTTATGAATGTGCATAGCACATCTCTCTTGTAATTTTAGCACTTTATCCCTACCAGTCTACTCCTGTATGTTCCCATAGCACCTTGCATTTTTCATGTTTCCACTAATCTGCTTACTACTTTTTTTTTTTTTTTTTTATATGTATGTATTTTTTTTTTTTTTTTTTATTTCTCTGTTAATGTTATTTGATTTGTCAGTTACAGCAATATGCCTATGCAATATAAGCCTCTGGCTTTCGCTATTAACTTCAAATATGTACAAATCATAAAACAATAAAGGCAAATTATTATTATTATTATTATTAAGTACATTTTCACATTGCTAAACAATTGAAGCCCTGCTCTGTCCAGGTTTTGACTTGATAACATGTTGTGTAGAGTTTTCTAAATACGTGGGCGCAATATGGTATTTTTAGCATACCTTCTCCCGGATGCGGAGTCGTCAGTACACTAACTGACGGCGGCGGCGTCCAAAAACATCACAAATACTATTCAATCTCCTTCACAGCAACTCTTCACTACTACAACGATGATCTGGTACACCCTAGACTTGAGAATCAAAGCACTACGCAACGCAGCCTTCGCCATTGAAGACTGCGTGCAAAGTGCGTGTTGGTACGCACATTCCAGACCACAGGAGTCTGTTCGGGAATTCGTCGCTCGTCCTCAGTCTCTCCTCGCGGGAAAGTTGAAATACCCCAAATATCAGACTTAACAGTTAAAAGCATTTCAATGATCTTTAAGTATCACCGCTCCTTCGATTTCATCTTCCAGGTAAACTCCTTTCATCGCATTCAACTTAAAGATCATTGAAATGCTTTTAACTCAGTGTTAATTCTGATATTTTTACCTAAACCAGTTTGCCCTTTCGTTTAACGTTTACAAAAGACATCTCGCCGTGCACGTGTCGTCGCGCCAAAACCCGGCGAGCAAGTGGCCCGAAGTTGTTTTATACGAAAAGTCACGTGGGAACCGCATGAGAAAGGCTCGTTCCGAGACACGAACCGACAGACAAACGTGAGAAATGTCTGACATTTCCCCAAACCTGCTGGCCGGAACAAATCTCAGGAAAGATCGAGATTTTTATTCAGAAAAGGTCGAGAATATTTACGTTGCAGACCGTATACAACGAAGTAGAAAATAATTGGGGTATTTTAACTTTCCCAAGAACGAAGAGCGCTAAGAATTGGTTTTTCCTTTATTTTCGTGATTCCAAATTCAAGTTTCAACAAAAAAGTAGAATTGCCGGAAATTGCCACTGATCGAGTCCACTGGTCATCATTGTATTGCTCATTTGGGGGTGTAGTTGGTAATGAAATCGCCTTACTAGTTTCATTATTGCAAAATAACCTAAAAAAAAAAACAAAAACACAAAAAAACAAAACAGGCACACTCTGCCGTACAGCACGGATCACTCAAGAAAACAAACTACACATCATTTGGCAGTAGAATTATGGATGAAACGTGTTAGGCTCATCGTTTGAGTTTTTCTATTGTTTCTTACCCCGGTAAGCGACCACTCTATGCTCCCAACAAAAACTTTTCTGAGCAAAGAAACCGGACCAGACGAAACACTAACATACGTTAACATGCAACAGGACACATGGTTGATTTTTAAATCAAAATTAAAATTCTTAAACCTCAAGGTGTTATTCACTCACTAAAACTGCATTTTACACCGGTTGTGGCTCAAAGCTAGATATCACTTACGCCTCCCACGGTGAGAAATTCCCGCAAGCGACCACCTCCCATAAGCGACCTATTAAAGCCTTGTCCTCACTAGCGCATAAGCATAAGCATAAGAATAAGAGAGCGACAGTGGCGACATAAGCATAAGCATAAGAAACGGACGTGTTTGATCCTTATGCTTATGCTTATGTCGCCACTGTCGCTCTCTTACTCTTATGCTTGTGCTTATGCGCTAGTGAGGACAAGGCTTAAAAGACGAACGTAGGGTGGTAGCTTACGGGAGGTTCCACTCATACCTGGTTGACGGAAAGTCTCTGGGAACCAATAGCTTTTCGAGTGAGGGGCTTCTTTGCTTACTGCACCCAACGCATTAAAGTTTACATAGCGTAATACGTAGCTAACGCGAACCTGCTAAAAGCAATTCCCTTAGTCAGGCAAAAATGCCTTCGTAAGTTGTGCCAGCCCAGGACCTGTTCTAAAACACAAATAAACGATATGGCATCCTGTCGTCAGTATTATAGAAACCGTGATTTTCACCGTCCACATGCGCGTGAACGGTGTGAACGGTCATCGATAAAACGGAATTTTTCAAAAATAGATTGGTGTGAATGGGCAAAAACAAATCGAAAACGCTTTCGTGTGGAAGGAGACATTTTTGAGAACGCCGGTGAAAAGGATGCCTTTTCGTTTGATTTAAAAACGCAGCCAAAAGTGGATTATCCTGGTTTCTGTTTCCGTGTAAACAGCAAAAAGCCACAGATGAAAACTGATCGTCCTCAAATGAAAAAAGCATCCGTTTAAACGCAGCCCGACATACCACGAAACAGCACACAACTAGCTTCTGGTAACCTGCATAACCTGGCGGTCTCAGCAGATGTAGCCTGGGGGTGGGGGGTGACTCTCACATAAAAAGGACGAGGGTGCTTGTCGGGAAATTTCGTTTTGACCCCCAATAGGTACTAAAATGGGCGTGGCCCGAGCGTATTTTGACCCCTAAAAGGTAACAATAAAAGTATACTAATATGATACAAGTTCATTTGACTAAGACCAGACCCCTAAACGGTCTAAAAATGTCAGTGTTTGATGTTGAGCACCTTAAGTGGTGCCAAAACTCGTGATCTCGACCCCCAAGAGGTACGACGAGCATCTAACTGAAAATTTCTACAGTGTAAATGCATGCTAATGTAGTATCGGTTCTAATTTTGCGTCAATGCCATTTCAGCGGTCAAAGGTGAAGGGACCATAAAGGCTGGTTCACATGGTAAAGCAAGCGCAAGAGAATGAAAACTTTTCCATTCTCTTGCGTTTTCATTTGCGTTTGATTCACAAATTTTACCGTGTGAACCGGTCGCTTGTTACTCATGTGAAGAAGCCTTAAGACTTCATTACACTATAGTTTATCAATCCTAATGCTTCTGCTTTCCGGTTTACAATTAACTTTTTATTAGGAAGATGCGCGGAAGAACGCCTTTCTTGAAACATGGACGTTGATCTATTTCCTCCAAAACACTTAACGTAATCAAACAAAAAAAACAACAACAACAACAACAAACGCAGTTTAAACTACGTCACACTAACGCGATTTTAAATATTTTCATAAAAATACGTTTCGCCCCTTCACACTAATCCTCCGCTTTCGAGACTCCCATCCACACTAATTCGTTTTCATTTGAACGGATCCGTTTCAGAAAGTCTCCATTTTGTCGACTATTTTTGAAAGCCTCCGTCTGTCATAAAACTCCGTTTTCGAGTTATCGTTAAGTGTGGACGGAAAGCAAAAACGCATTAAAAGGAATGCGGTTTAAAATGAAAACGGGTTTTTTTAGTGTGAACGGGGCCTTAATGAAACAACAAACAAAGATTTCGTGATTTCCGTCCATTTTAAAATAACCGTAACACGCTACTTAATTAACTACTATTTACATCTCATTTTGTGATCCTCCATCAGCTCAACTTTTTCTCTATTAACATTCTAACTCTACATGCATTAATGAAGCTTCTTCACGGCAAAGCAGTGCACGGTCAAAATCATCCAACTTCTCATAAGTCAAACTAAGCTCGTGTAGTGACTCAACTGTGTCCACGTCCTGCCCAAGTAACTTCTGCCTTATTTCCAGCGCCTCCCCATGACACTGCAGCGCTTCTTCGTAGTTCCTTAACATATAGTGAGTCTTGCCAAGCTGATGCAGTGAATGACCTGTGCTCTCGTGTTCTCCATGTAGCTTCTGTAGCATTGCTAAAGCTTCTTTGAGGGATTGCAGTGCATTATGGTACTCTTGTAACGCGTACTGTGTGCGCCCTAACAAATACAATGCCGACGCTGTGCCCTCGTGTTCTCCAAGTAACTTCTGTCGCATTGCTGAAGCTTCTTTGAGAGATAGCAGTGCATTATGGTACTCATGTAATTCGTACTGTGTGTGGCCTAAACAATACAATGACAAAGCTGTGTCCTCGTGTTCTCCAAGTAACTTCTGTCACATTGCTAAAGCTTCTTTGAGAGATAGCAGTGCGTCATGGTACTCATGTAATTCGTACTGTGTGCGGCCTAGCCAATACAATGACCGTGCTGTGTCCTCGTGTTCTCCAGATAACTTCTGCTGCATTGCTAAAGCTTCTTTGAGAGATTGCAGTGCATCATGGTACTCATGTAACTCGTACTGTGTGCAGCATAGCCAATACAATGACCATGCTGTGTTCCCGTGTTCTCCAAGTAACGTCTGTTCCATTGCTGAAGTTTCTTTGAGGGATTGCAGTGCATCATGGTACTCATGTAACTCGTACTGTGTGAGGCCTAGCCAGTACAATGACGATGCTGTGTCCTCGTGTTCTCCAAGTAACTTCTGTCGCATTGCTGAAGCTTCTTTCAGTGATTGCAGTGCGTCATGATACTCATGTAACTTGTACTGTGTGAGGCCTAGCCAATAAAATGGCAATGCTGTGTCCTCGTGTTCTCCAAGTAACTTCTGTCGCATTGCTGAAGCTTCTTTCAGTGATTGTAGTGCATCATGGTACTCATCTAACTCATATTATGTGAGGCCCAGCCAATACAATGACCATGCTCTCTTCTCGTGTTCTCCAAGTAACTTTTGTTCCATTCCTGAAGCTTCTTTGAGGGATTGCAGTGCATCATGATACTCATGTAACTTGTACTGTGTGAGGCCTAGGCAATATAATGACAATGCTGTGTCCTCGTGTTCTCCAAGTAACTTCTGTCGCATTGCTGAAGCTTCTTTCAGTGATTGTAGTGCATCATGGTACTCATCTAACTCATATTGTGTGAGGCCCAGCCAATACAATGACCATGCTCTCTTCTCGTGTTCTCCAAGTAACTTTTGTTCCATTCCTGAAGCTTCTTTGAGGGATTGCAGTGCATCATGATACTCATGTAACTTGTACTGTGCGAGGCCTAGCCAGTACAATGACGATGCTGTGTCCTCGTGTTCTCCAAGTAACTTCTGTCGCATTGCTGAAGCTTCTTTCAGTGATTGCAGTGCATCATGGTACTCATGTAACTTGTACTGTGTGAGGCCTAGCCAATATAATGACAATGCTGTGTCCTCGTGTTCTCCAAGTAACTTCTGTTCCATTATTGAAGTTTCTTTGAGGGATTGCAGTGCATCATGGTACTCATGTAACTCATACTGTGTGAGGCCTAGCCAGTACAATGACGATGCTGTGTCCTCGTGTTCTCCAAGTAACTTCTGTCGCATTGCTGAAGCTTCTTTCAGTGATTGCAGTGCATCATGGTACTCATGTAACTCGTATTGTGTGAGGCCCAGCCAATACAATGACCATGCTCTCTTCTCGTGTTCTCCAAGTAACTTTTGTTCCATTCCTGAAGCTTCTTTGAGGGATTGCAGTGCATCATGATACTCATGTAACTTGTACTGTGTGAGGCCTAGCCAGTACAATGACGATGCTGTGTCCTCGTGTTCTCCAAGTAACTTCTGTCGCATTGCTGAAGCTTCTTTCAGTGATTGCAGTGCATCATGATACTCATTTACCTCGTACTGTGTGAGGCCTAGCCAGTACAATGACGATGCTGTGTCCTCGTGTTCTCCAAGTAACTTCTGTCGCATTGCTGAAGCTTCTTTCAGTGATTGCAGTGCATCATGGTACTCATGTAACTCGTATTGTGTGAGGCCCAGCCAAAACAATAACCATGCTCTCTTCTCGTGTTCTCCAAGTAACTTCTGTCGCATTGCTGAAGCTTCTTTGAGGGATTGCAGTGCATCATGATACTCATGTAACTTGTACTGTGTGAGGCCTAGCCAGTACAATGACGATGCTGTGTACTCGTGTTCTCCAAGTAACTTCTGTCGCATTGCTGAAGCTTCTTTCAGTGATTGCAGTGCATCATGGTACTCATGTAACTCGTATTGTGTGAGGCCCAGCCAATACAATGATCATGCTCTGTTCTCGTGTTCTCCAAGTAACTTTTGTTCCATTCCTGAAGCTTCTTTGAGGGATTGCAGTGCATCATGATACTCATGTACCTCGTACTGTGTGAGGCCTAGCCAGTACAATGACGATGCTGTGTCCTCGTGTTCTCCAAGTAACTTCTGTTGCATTGCTGAAGCTTCTTTCAGTGATTGCAGTGCATCATGGTACTCATGTAACTTGTACTGTGTGAGGCCTAGCCAATATAATGACAATGCTGTGTCCTCGTGTTCTCCAAGTAACTTCTGTTCCATTGCTGAAAATTCTTTAAGGGATTGCAGTGCATCATGGTACTTATGTAACTCATACTGTGTGAGGCCTAGCCAGTACAATGACGATGCTGTGTCCTTGTGTTCTCCAAGTAACTTCTGTCGCATTGCTGAAGCTTCTTTGAGGGATTGCAGTGCATCATGGTACTCATGTAACTTGAACTGTGTGAGGCCTAGCCAATAGAATGACAATGCTGTTTCCTGGTGTTCTCCAAGTAACTTCTGTTCCATTGCTGAAGCTTCTTTGAGGGATTGCAGTGTATCATGGTACTCATGTAACTCGTACTGTGTGTGGCCCAGGTAAAACAATAACTCTGCTGTGTTTTTGTGTCCTCCTAGCACCTTGTATAATGTCACAGACTTTTGTAGAGCATCAAGTGCATCTTCATGAGAGCTAACTTGGCGAAAAAGTTTAGCTGCAGTGATATGAAGAGGACTAATGAAGTTTGATTCTCGACTAGAATGTTCTATTTGTGTAAGGATTTCTCGGACGTCTTGTGACAATTTCTGCTTTCCCTTCAGTGTCGTTGGACCCTTACAAACTGCCTGTATTAGGAGCATAGTTTGCAATAGGAATGGTTGATCCTCCTTTGACAATTCTTTGTCAGATTTTCCGTGTGACATTCTCGTATGTAATGGGTTCACCACATTCATCGATTTTTCACTACGAGAAATCGAGGGAGCAGCAGAAGCATTGGGTTTTTCTCTACTACGCATGTGCTTGTCAAAGGCTTCTAATGAATCGGGCACGTCGGTGTCATGGAGTGCAAGAACTTGGAACGCAAACATCTTAGTGCAAGTGTTAGTGACACTTTCATTCAGGAGGCAACATCCTTCTTTGAGTAGCTTTATCCCTTTTCCAGTATCAGGTTGAGAGTGGATCAGCACCCACTGTTCTTGCTTGGCTATCCTGATGGCTTCATCATAAATCTTACGAACGGAGATGTCTGCGTTCCAGTCCATTGAAGCCAGAAATATTTCTGCTTCGGATAACAGGTTCATTATTTCTTCATTTGTTTCCTCAAGTGCCTGAATTAAATTGTGCTGCCCTGCTAGGAACTTCTGTAACACTGATGTGGACTGCCCAGTCAGAAACTGTTGATTTAGATTCTTTAAAACTTCTAAATAGTAACTGGAAATACGAACCTTCGAATCTTGGTAGATGGTTGCCATTTCATTTTCCCTAATGCATTTTCCAAAAGAATGCAACAATGGATGGATTAAATAGGCCTTGCAGGTAGCATCGTGATCTATAAGTGACTTCCTCTTGAGTGCTCCCAAAACTTTTTGTCCTGCAACCTTCCTCTTTGTACCTACAACAGCAAATGCAGCAGCTGCATCAAATGAGCCGTTAAATACTGTCAAACTAACGAATGCTCTTTGCTCTTTGCAAGACAGATTGCGAAAACAGTGATCAAAGAGTTTCTTCAAACGCAAGTCATCTGGGAGGTCAGGCTCATCTATTGCTTCCAGGATATCTGTTTCAGGAGCATCTAGTTCACTTATCAAGTCTGTCAAAGAAAGGTCACCATGATGATCCATCGAGCAGACGAGTCTTATGGCGAGAGGGACATTACCGCAGACTTTTCCAATTGTCTTGCGGTCACTATCTGTAAGTTTTGGCTTAAGGGTGCGTATCAAATCCTGAGATGAAGAATCGTCTAGTTGCCGAATTCTGACAAAAGCTGATTCAAATAAATGTCTGGTGAATTCAGTGGATCGCCGTGTAGTGCAGAGTATTGTAACGGACTTTGAAGACTTGAAAATCTCTTGAAGTAGCCCAACAAAGTCATCTTTCTGGGCTTCTAACAAGTCGTCTGCATTGTCGAGGAAAACAAACAGTGGTCTGGTAACTGAAGAAAGCCATTGCAAAATAGTTTCAATTGGAGTCGATTGACCTGGATATCCCTGAATATTCTGCTGCGACACTCTCAGCATTTGCCTTGTCAGCTCAGTGACCGTTTTGACATTTCGAAGGGATAAGAACAACACAGTTTGTTCCTGTGAATCTAGTTCGTGTCCCACAGCAGTGGCCACAGATGTCTTGCCAAAACCAGGAGATCCCCACACATTCACAAACCTCATATTTTGTGCAGTCAATTGGTTGATTATCTCAGCAGATTCTTTGCCACGCCCAGTGAAATGGGGAACCATATCAGGAAGGTGTGACGTAATCACTGTAGAAGATGGACCCTGTCCTAAAATAGAAAACAAGATACATTTTCCCGCTATACACAAACTGTTTCAAAGTTGTATGTTTCTTTTGCTATACCCATATTATCAGCGACAGCAGTTTCAATGAGGAGGCCGAACCCGTGAGTAAATACCTCCTCAGAGAAAAAGTAACTTAAAAAGCAACCTTAGTCAAAATTCGTATAACCTTCAAGGAAAATTACTCCGTTAAACCCAAAACGACCCATGGATTCCACAGTTAGGAAGACTAAGCAAGTAATTATTATTTACCTGTGTCTCCGGTTGTGCAGATAAAACAAATAAATCCAATAGTGAATAAAAAGTAATAATTGAATACGAACATAGTTATTGCCAACCCAAATATCACTACGTTTGCTCGGTAGTTACATTTCTTATAGTCCACTTTCAGGGCTTGCAAACATTTTCTGCGATACTAGCCATGAAACGAATGTTTCTTACTTGCCCAATGTCAATGTCAATTTCCCTGGCGCTAGTTTACTTAGCTTGAGACCACATGCTCAGCATCCGTCGGTGTTGGTCTGTACGGTACTATTAAAAATATTCCCAGCACTAATATAGAAGTCATTTCCTTTCCCATTATGCCATTGCATTCAACATTGTCTTGTGTTATACACGCCTTCCTGACCAAAGGTATACGAAAGTGGTACATGTTCATTAAAGGTATATTGGGATTTTTGCTATACAACCATTTCCTAAAGTTGTTGTTCTTCCTCTTCCCTTATTGTTTATTAAAGAATTACAGCAGTCTATAAGACAGCAAAAAACTTGCATGCAATGGGTTAAGCTAAAATATTTTAGCCTACCAGGACTTCCTGTTCAACAACTTGACTCTTTATATGCAAACACATTTATTCTCATACTTTTCTTTCCTTTGTAAATAAATACCTGCTGATGTCTGACTGGTTGACTGTTGTCCACCTCCAGGTGTTGATGATGAATTCAGAGTGACTGGAGCTGCTGACAAATAAGGCAAAAAGCAGGATTTAAGTTCATCTTCTCTTTCCAAACTCTTTGTCGACTTTTATATAAATACTAATGTTGCTGGAAATGCCAAACATTTTAGTGCATTTCTTTCAGTCCAGGGTTGGCTACCATCTTAGTTGAAGTATTGCAAGGAAGCCTGCAAACGAGTGTTACAGTAGGAAACAAAGTGAAACAAAGGTCTGTAAAATATATGCCATTTTACTCTTGTTTCATTGTAAATATGTGTGAGGTGATAATATTATGACTGATATGCAAAATAGTCCCCATCCCCTCTTTTGGCTGGAGTAACTGCTCACCACTACAATCTTACATTACCTGGATTTGACAAATCTTTCAACTTGGTGGAGTACTGTTTAAAGGGGATTTCAAGGTCCTCTCCACAAGCACTGAACTTTTGCTCAAACTCTGTTGCTTCTTCATCTACTTTAGAAAACATATCATCAAGGATGTACTTCATCAGGGTGCCATAATTGGAATAGAAGACTTCCTCTGCTAGCTCATCCTCCTTCTTTTGGACAAGCTCTTTTGCAAGTCCTTGGTGAATTCCAACAAGCCGCCAACATTCATCAAAGATTGGAGCACCAGATGAGCCAGCCTCGGTATCTGCTGCATGTAAAATTATCTCCTCTGACACTGGACACTTTTTATTCCCTACCACTACTTTCTTACTTTGATCTTTCACAACTGCCTTCTTGAGCACAGAAGCTTTCAATGGCTTCCCTTCAGGATGGCTGAATATGCTTAATTGAAGGTCTGCTTGCTGCTTCACCGGACGGACAGAGGAAATAGTTGCAATACTTTCAGGGCTTCTTGAATTTTCGCTTACAGCAGAAATTGCAACTACTGCAAAATCAAGTTTTGTACTTTCATAGTACAAAATGTCTGGTCGCAAGAAAAATGTTTCTGTGGCTGTGTGCTTGTTAGCACTTGCAGGGTTATCAGGCAGTAGGGGCTCAGTAAAATTGAAGTGAATCACATCTTCTGAAGAGATCTTTCCAATGTGCTGGCAGGTCATTATCAGATTCTTGGATATTCTGAAACCAGTTGCCATGGCACTATTACCACCAAGACGGATGTTGCCGACAGCTTGTCCCACTACACTTCCACCACGAAAGAATGCACTGTCCACTAACTGAGGTTTCTTGTCCATGTACTTTTCTTCGTTATCTGGACATTTGTCAGGATTTTGGGTGAAGAGAAAGGACATGTTTGTGAAGTGGAGTTTAAAGTAGAGTCAGTCTTGTCATAAATTATCAGAAGGAGGGGAAGAGGGGAACTCTTGTCATGCAACACAACCATTCAAATTGTAGAGTTTTCATGTTATAGAGTTTTTGAAGCAGGACATAAACAAGGTATCAAAACCTTTTTTTGAGTTTGCCAAGTACACATGTGAACATGCCACACTTGGCTACAATAGTTTGTTCATCGACCTGCTTGGAGAATCTATAAATATATTTTTACTTGCTAGAAGAGTAATGCTTTGCTTATGCCCATTCAAGCATGAAATCAAAGCTCACTAACTGATTTGATATTTAAGAATGTGAAAACCTGAATGATTTTGACCAGATAGCAAAAGGCTTCATCACTTCACCATATACTGACCAACCATTGAAATTTGCCATGGAGATGCACATTCTTTTTGATATTTGATTCAAGTGATGACATTCCTGATTCCCACAAATGTTGCACAGCCCTGCTAGTAGAAACATTACCATATAAAGCTGGCAACTGAAGTTGCCATTTGTGCTAATTCAGCTTTTGAGCAGGGTATGGCCAGCAGGACTGTGCCTAATCATGCTTTGAACAACCAGTTTTAATGGCTCGATCTGTCACTTGGCAAATATTTCAGCGTTGGCTTCAGGAATGTGGTTGGAAGCTATTTTGAGTTTCTGTCTGAATCAGCAAGACAACAAATGTTACATCACATTATTTTGAGCCAAAGTACTGGCCCTGGTATTTCTGTACCTCTTACGGATTTCACTTCCTGTTACAATGTAACCAAGCAATATTCTGAATGACATTTTATACAAAAAACTAAATATTCATGTACCCACCATAAGACTATGGCTAAAATTAAATCCTTAAAATTTTTTAATCTTTTGTCAATTGAGTCTTTTATTAGGTATGAATACAAAACTGTCACAAGCTTACTGTACCCAAACTCACCTTCAGTAACTTGATCTTCTCTTAATTTCTCTGTCTCTTCTGACCCTTCATCCTTCAGCAACTGGCTAACAGCACTCCTCTCCTTACGAAGCTGCTCATACATCTCCAGAAATCTGTCTGCTGTCAACTCTTCTTCTTTCAACCCAGTTTTTTTGTCGATAACAGTGGCGTCCAGCCCCAGTTCAGAGAAACATTCTTTAACAAGTTTCACATACTGATCAAAGGTTGCTTTGTCCATGCTTTCATTTGTGTTGATGCATGTTGTGTTTCTAAGTCGTCGCAGCTGATCAATAGCCAAAGCAAATGACTCGGCTTGATTACCAGTGCTGCTTGACACGGTTGAATGAAAAACATCCTTCGCCAAACCCACAGGCTTTACATACTTGTCATTTAAGGTCTTCAACTGGCCATGTGCATCTGGTGATTTGAAGGATTCAGCATACAGTGTGGCCTGGAAGAGAGCTGCACAGTCCCAGCTTGTGTGAGGTGATTTGGTAGGAATCTTTCTATTGTTGTGTTCTTGAACTCGAAGCTGGTTCTGTACAGCATCAGAGTCATCCCACAGCATGTTTGTTGGTGGGCCCCCATATTTCTCATCCCACATAGAGACAAATATCTGCTGCAGAGCCTTAGGGACTTCATAGAGTACAATGGTTGAGAACTTAAAGTAGTTTAACTGTTGGTTGGAGAACTTGTATGGTGGCATGATCCTTTAACTTGGTGAAGTCCAATCAGCAAGGAAAATCTGTTAAATAAAGAAGGCAATTTATCAAATATGAACCAAACAGTCTGTCGATCTGTCTATCCCTACTTACATTTGTAATGAACCTTAGGTCACGCATATTTTTTATTGCATTACTAAATTAGGTATTGATTATTCATAGCTCCACACATGTACTGTTAGTATACTGTAGTCACCATTGTTGTGAACAGTTTCTGACATTGCATTTTGATGTTTCCAAATGGTTGAGTTTTGACGTTTCTGAACGATCGAGTATTGAGCAATTGATTATCTTCGTCCATGGTAATTCAGTTTGGTTCCTTCGTCTATTGCAGTTCAGTATCGCTATCGGCCAGATCAACTAAGCTCATCATTGCTAGATACTTCAGAATAGCTTCTTGCATTCGCTTCAGCGCCATGTTTTTCTTCGTTGTCGCCGCTGCCCACACGTGGGCTGGTGCGATGACGTGAGCTGACGTTGTTGTTCATCATCACCTATGTTTACACTTTTTTGCCGAGAGAGCAGCATTTTTCTTTGTGAGGTTTTATCGTTCAGGATTTAGTTCTTGTCAAGCAAAATTAAGGATTTTACCATGCAAGGATTCACCCTTCAGGTACCAGTGATTTATATTCGTTTGTTTCATGACTGTGTTCAGTTCGCTTCTCGCTTAGTACTTGGTTTCTTAGTTCCGTCGTTGTTCAAAGATTGTATGAAGCCCGAATATGATTGAAGTGTCGTTTCTTGTTTCAGAATAACTTCTTTTCAATAAAGATTATTATTAGGAGATCCTTGAGGCCAATGATTGGTCATCTCCACATCTGTACCAACCATGTTGGAATGTACACCTCAGGAGTCTCAGGAAATGCGTAGCTCGGACGTGCTTGGCCTAAATAATAGATGACTCATAGATTGCTCAGTTGGTAGGTAGAGTTCCAACAGCCAAATGCTTTCACACATTTGCTAACCTTTGTAATCGGTTGTGCCATGGAAATGCTTAATGACCTTAATCATGTTGGGTGGCTTTGACCTTAATTAACTTGTTTACAACTCAGGAAATGTACTAGCCCATCCTAGTTTATGTACATGCTGCTAGCTAAGCTAAGAGGAAATATAAACTGGTGATTTTAGTCTAATAAACGCATTCAGTTCAGGACTCAGTTAAAGTACTTGTTTCGATTCACATAATACCCAGCTCCCGAACTTCTTAGCTTTGAGACAACTTCATTTCTCCCTCGTAATCTACATCCACTCAGTTCAATACATTGGTGGCAGCAGTGGGGTTGTCTTTAAGAAGGATGATCTTCTACGGTCAACAGAGAGAGTTAAGTGCTGCCCTTGGTTGTGTAGAGGTTAATTGTCATAGTTATTCGGTTCAGTGATTTTGAGTTGTGGGTTTTGCCTTCACTTGTGTTTTGATAGTATCATTTGCTGTGGTTTAGTGAGGTTGTGTGCAGTATGTTTCATTTTGCTGATTGGGAATTTTCTTTTGTTGGGTTAGCGATGTTCGCTGAAATTTTTGGTGTGGTATTAAATTTTGTTGTGGAAAATTTGATTTTACAATTTTGTGAATTGTCATGTCACAGTCAAAAGCTAGCACGAGTAGTGGAAGCAGTGGTCAGGTTGTGGCGAATGTTGTTAATCTATGTCTGGAAGTGATGCCTGAAATATTTTAAGGGTCAAAGGAGGACGATTGGGATGCGTGGTTCATGAATTTCAAAACATGTGCAATCTTAAATAAGTGGGAAGGAACAACTAAGGCACAGTTTTTGTTGGTACAGTTAAAAGGGTCAACACAGCGCTCTCTCCATGAACTATCAGAGGATATACGGAACAACTATGAACAGTTAAAATCGGTTTTGACTGAGAAGTTCACTCCAAGCCAAAAGCTTGAAGTACACAAGGCAGCATTTAGAATAAGGAAGAGAGAGAAGGAGGAGGGCCTAAGAGAATTTGCAGACTCTTTTAGCTCGTCTAGTCAGAAGAGCCCTTCCCAAGCTTCCAGCTGACCCTAGGGATGAACTTGCAAAAGATCTGAGCAAATGGCATGGACAACAGAGAATAGTGAAAGAAGTTGAGAGAAGTTGTTACAAAGACCCTGGACAATGTTTATGCAGGGCTATCCAAATAGAGACAGTGGAGAAGCAAAAGACAATCATCTCAACAAATCAGAGCTGTAGTTGCAGGATCCACATGTAACGAACCAAGTGGATGTAGATTACAAGGGAGAAACCAAGTTGCCTCGAAGCAAGGAGTGCAGAAGTTCGGGAGCCGAGCATTACGTGAATCGAAACAAGTACTTCAACTAAGTCCAGAACTGAATGCATCTATTAGACTAAAATCTCTGGTTTGTATATCCTCTTAGCTTAGCTAGCAGCATGTGCATAAACTGGGATGCACATATATTCTGGTCATGAACGAGATCAGGGATCTCCAGATGTTCACTCATGTGACAGTTGCAGGCAAATTGAATTATTCTGCAGATGAAATATATCAACTTGAATATGGAAAATGTTTTACAAAATTGGGAGGGGAAGATCCCTCCCTCAAAGAAGCAATCTGCATCATTCATTTGTCAGCTACCACATATCCATAAGTCAAAAAAAGAAATCGAATGAAGGAAATGCATTCCACAGAGTCTTGGGTCAATCATGCTTGACAGTTGTGAAGAATGTTGACACATCACATTTTGATCATGCAGACCTCAAATGTGTCCTTGAATGCATGTTGAGTTGATAAAGATGGCTCCTGAGTGGGTTTTATTGGTTTAAGTTTTCTGATCTGTCTTATTCTTCTGAGACAAAGACTAAGGCCTGACTTGGTACTCTTTACTGTAGTTGGACCGCAGCCAATAGAGAGCTTAAGCACCAGGACGGGAGAGGATGAGGGCAACGTCGGTGAAACAATAAAACTCATTGCAGAAGACAAAAGGCTCACGTGAATATGTGAAATTGAAATGATCTCGGGGTTGTCGTGTGCTCGCGTGCGACTTCAAATGCTTCTTTTTTAGGTTGTTGTCAGGACGTGGACGACGTTTTGAGAATCACGACATCCGTTCTTCTTAGTAATGGATGATGAAAGCAATAGAACTTTGACAAAAACGGAACATATTTGAGCAACTTAAAAATAGGCAAAGTTACAAAGACATAAGGAATATGGAGACCATTTTTTCACGGTTCCTCGCGTTGCCGTCGCCGTCCTACTTTGCTTAAGCTCCCTATTGTCTCACGTAACTCCACCTCCAGTCTACAATATCCTGTGTTCCACCCTTCTTATAAGTATCCAATTTACTATCACTTTTGCTTTTGAAAAGAATTCGGAGCAACACAGACTGAGGTCCAAATCAGCTTCAGTTTGTGTCGTAATGGTCGTAAAGGAAAGGGCGCCATGTTGGTGTACTGAAATTGCACATATATTCAAACATATATATACATGGCGGCTTCAATTTACAAAAGAGGCCTCAATAAACTTCACAAGGCTGTGTGGCAGTTAATGACCATTACCTAAACTCGGCCCAGTCATGCATTTTCTTTACATTTATCGATTGGAGAAATCAAACTATGGACAACTTTAATAGAAGCCAGCAAATCGAGCAACCTCAGCGATCATTTAGCAAGTCGACCATTTGTCTGTTTATGTCTTCAACAGCTTAGTTAAATCAGTTAAAGACATAAACGAAGCATGACTTGCCAAAGTACACCTTCCACACTGCTAAAAAATCGAAACGTTCTCTAACCAGGTTTTGACTTGATAAACATGTTGTACAGAGACTTTCGTGGACGCGATATGGCAGGCAAACATACCTTCTCCTGGACGCGGTGTCGTCATCAAAAACATTACTCAATCTCCTTCACAGCGAATCTTCACTTTGATAACGACGATCTATATATGCAACGCGGGCAGGTACAAAACCTGGACCCCCCTATTTGGACCCCCATTTGGACCCCCATTTGGACCCCCTTTTTTATTGCTTGTGACGTCACAAGCTATAAAATGCAGCGATTTTTTTTTTTTTTTTATTTTTCTGGGTTAGAGATCTGCATGCGATGATTGGTTGATATTATCATGTGATTTGTGATGACGTTGCGATCACGTGACTTGTCGAGCAAGCAGTTTCGCCATTTTGAAGACAGCAAGATGTGGGAGGTGGACTTGTGTGTTGCTTGCCTTAGTTGGCTCTGTGGATTATTTTATGGACCGCTCATCTTACTTACAAACGCATACGCCAGCTGCGGTAGACCCATACTAAATTTCATTGAGCGGTTTTGGCTTGGGTCGGTCCGTTCAGCCTCAAAAGCCATATTGAAAGCCATGAAAGCAAATGCAATGAACTTATCAATGAACTGCATAACTATGCACAACTGTACAGAAATGTACGAAGAATCTGATATCCAGAACCTGGAGAACTTGAAGGAACAAGCTGAACGAAGGCGCTCGAGATACAAAGACGAGAACCTGTGTAAAGACGGCGATTCTTGACAAGCGCTTGATAGCGGATTATATGGAACTGTTTAGTATGAGGGTGAACTTGAAGGTACTTTGTATTCTTTTACTTTGTATTATTCTTGCTGATACAAGTAAAGCGTCAGAAAATCTGACTTTTGTTTGGAATCAAAATTTCACTCTGCGTGCATTTATGTTGTTGTTGCGACATTTTGGCTCGGTGCCATGAAGGTCAAACAATCAGTGGAACAGATGGCGTTATTATTTGAAAATTGGGAAATGGCTGAGGAAAAAGTGACCGTTGGTAGATCTTGCTTCGCTCAGTTTTATTGTATTCCCACAAATGTTTATGTGAAAGAAAACCGAAGTCCTCCAAGACGAAGTCGTGAGCCAAGCCACGTACCATTGAATTACCTTTCACGCATTTTGAACAAGAGTAGAAAAGCAGGCGACTAATACAAGAATACATTTCAAAGAATGTCCCAAAGTCGTCAAAAGTTCATGATTATACCCGAGCTTACGTACTTCACAATGCTAATGCGTTCCGTGAACGTGCATGTAAACAACATGGAAACAATAAAAAAGCCACAGATGGAAATGGAAAGAGAAAATTAGGATCACTAAACCATCGCTGCGAGAAAGCTAGAAGCTCAAAAAGAAGATTGCCAAAAGTAACCGAGGTGCTAAGATACGTTTGTATTTTAAAATGTGTTAAAACACAGGCATTGCAAGATCAGACGTATTCAGAGATCAAAATCACAGAACCAAGTACAATGGGTTTTCTCTGTCAAGGGATATAGAAAAAAAATCCGGTCCTTCAGTTGTTGATCCAAACAAAACGATCATCGCGGAAGCCATACTTTAAGAGCGATTTTGGCTTGCATTGTTTTTAAGCGTCGGAAGACTTGAAAATAGCCGTACACAAATGCTTGATGTGTTACCAGCGGGACCCCCGTAAAGTACGAAGGGTTGTGTTTTGCAAATGCTCGATTAAAGATACCGCTTCAACCAATGTATCTGTGTTCTGAGCAATATTTGTGTGAAAGAACATCGAATAAGTAGTAGAAGACGTGTCGAAACTTGATAGAACTTGAACTTTTTCCTGCGGGCAGAGCGTCTCCCTTTGTCGGAAACTCTGCGGCTTTGTGTAACGCGCGGCGTATACGAACAGTCGGCGTTTAACTTCGTTTTGCGTGCAGTAAAGGTTCTTTGTTTATTGTCTGAGGATATTGAATTACTAATAGGATTGAGGCAAATATCACGCGAGATTAAGATACAAGATCTGTCAATGAAATGTCACGAGCATAATATCATAGAACGGGGAATCACGAATCATCAGCTACTTAGCTTTCACTCACGCCGCTTTAACAAAAGCAGGAAAGACCGGCAGGCGATTACATCGAGAATATTTGTCACTGAATACCTCGAAGTCTTCAAGGTTGATATCCAACTATCCGAGCCGTAATTGTTCGCTCCACAAGCCCGTGATGCACGCCTTTGTTGTCACAGTATTCAAACGTCTGCAGCTTCCGATAGAGATTAATTTCGTATCGACCCAGAATTTTGCGTTAAAGCTTAATGCATAGCAGTCTTGAACATATTAGTGATCAGACTTGTACATGTAGGATGCGTAACGTCTGAGATGGCTTTTTCATACGAAGTAATTTCATCATGGGAAGTGTCATGTTTTAGGCCCCGTCCACACTACGCCGGATAAATTTGAAAACGCAACTTTATTCTTACGGTTAGGAAAACGCTCTTCAAAGTGGATAAATTTGAAAACGACGGCTTTGCGCTTTGGTGTGGACGAAAAACATTTTGAAAACGGAACTTTTCGAAAACCCTGACTCACGTGGTCACGTCAAGTGGTTTCAAAGATTGTCAGGGACGTTTGTAGAGCAATAACAATACATTTGGGCCCGGAAACATTTTATCCGTTTTCCAGTGTGGACGGAAAACATTTCTTGCGTTTTCAGAGTGAAAGTTGCGTTTTCAAATTTATCCGGCGTAGTGTGGACGGGGCCTTAATGTGCTACAGCTACTTGAACATGATGCACACGCTGGGAAGATGAGATAAGGCTATTACGCTGTCTTACAGCTACTTAAGATGTCGGGTATTCCCCAGTCAATCCCATTACAAAATGACAACACAGTTCCTCCACAAAACATGTCAGCTTGAAAATTCACTCAACAAGGTTGCCAGGTTGTATAGAAAGCGTCACACAAGTACTGTCACGTGCATCGGAAAGCAATGAAAACTGGGTTGCTGCAAACGAAGAATATTCCTACGGGGCCTTCGATAATTGTTTGCTCTCAATTATTATAATACACTTTTTCGTGAATATCTGTTTGACCGAAATTAGAAGAAAAGAGGGCAAGAAAAATAAAGGGAGCTCTTGGATCCGTCATTTGCAAAAACTGACTCGGCTATAATATCTTTTGCATATAAACGCACGACAAAAGTTCCTCTCCCGGGACCCCGCGTGTCTCTATTCATTGTACTAATGACGTCACAAGCGCACTGGCCACGGGCCTGTCTTGTTTAATATATAATCAATAATTTTAATGATAATTTTGTTAGTAATAATACATTTCTCACTTTTTCTCAGTTTATAATAATATTCTTGCTTTTCGTAATTTGTAGCTCCATAAAAATTCAAATTCAAATTCAGATCTCTCGTAACTATACAAGTTTCGTCTGTGATGCAATACAGGAGGAATCGCGCATATAAACGAGGTAACTGTCTGCATGTCAGAACCAGAACAACCAGGAAAAACAATAGCCAGACAAGGACCACACCCGGCGTGTCTCAATTCCGTATGAAAACATGATGTACTGCATGCCCGGGGTTGGGGGGGGGGGGGGGGGGGGGGGGGTACTCCCATATAAAAATGACGGGGATGCTCGTCGGGAATTTTCGTTTTGACCCCTAAAAGCTACTAAATGGGCCTGGCTCGAGCATATTTTGACCCTAAAAGGTAACCAAGGAAAGCGACATGCGACTGCTATTGTGAAACCGGAAACGCTGCACGACTCCTGTAGAGCGGATCTTTCCGGCCCTGGCACACGGGAGACTTGCTTCACAAATTTTACCGCTTGCGCTTGCGTTTGCATTTGCGCTTGCTTGCTCGTGTGAACCAGCCTTTACTGGCATTTCTGGTTTGAATACAGTCAACTCTCTCTAAGCGGACACTCTCTAAAAAGGCGGACAGCAAATTTGGTCCCTGCTGAATTTCACTTGTTTCTCCGCTGTAACTGAACTCTCTCTAAGGCGGACAGCGGACACATTTTTATTAAACATTTCAATAAAAAAAATCCTTTCAAAGCGGACACCGGATGTTTACGAAGTTTTATAACAGACCTGAAAATAGACCTGATGACAGGTACGTCCCTGGAAATAATAAAATATACCAGACCTGACAGTAGGGAGTAATCAATGCATATCGTCACTTTTCCCGTCAGGTATATACACTTAACAGGCGAAAACACACACTTGCACAGCCTTTTACTGGAATCACTTGCATTCTTCTTTCGCTTTTTCGCGTCTTGATTACAGTGAGTTGTTGCAGCCCACAGCTCGCAGTTTTATTGGTATTTCATTTAATTATATATGAGAAATTGTATTATTATTACATCAATATTATCATCATTAATTATTAATATATATTTTATTTTTTTAAAAAAATGGGGGTCCAAATGGGGGTCCAAATAGGGGGGTCCAGGTTTTGTACCTGCCCATGCAACGCAGCTTCGCCACGCGCACATAGGGTTTATCGTACGACTACCATATATGGAATACAAGACAAGCCGCCATATGTACGCATACAGGGCTCTCATGTGCGCATGGAAGGCTCTCATGTACTCATACAGGGCTCTGAGTACCAGTCTTCTGCTTGGCTTAACTCCTCTACTGACGGGCAATGTGGAACTCGTCCAGGCTCTTTGTGCGAAGATTGGTGTTTTGAGTTGTGGTTGTTGAAGTGTTCGCCTGGGTTTCTCGACTTGTGATTGTCACGTTCTGACTTAAACGCCTTTATCTTGGTTATGAAAATGGCTAAGGCTCGTCGTAGAGACGCGAATCTGGAGAAGCGAGTGAATCGTTCAGAGCCTAGTCCCAGGGCCTCGTTGACTTCCGTGGTATGGACAACGACTTGGCTTCTGACTTCGGGGTCTTGTGTATCTAAGCCGACCACTTCAGGAACGGGCACGCTGCTAGAGGTCTCTTTCAAGAACTCTGGGCCGTTTAGCCATTTGGAGTCTTTCAGGTTTTCGGCAGCTACTCCTCGTGTTGCGAGATCTGCTGGGTTCGAAGCAGTGTTGACGCCGGTATCTCCACTGAGATGGATCGGATATGTTCCTGATGACCTGGACACGATTGGCGACATATACATGGAACCTTCGACTATCGTTCTGGATATAGCCGAGGGTAACTTTGGAATCTGTGTAGAACACGACTTCGTGGATGGGTAGACGTAACTCCTTTAGAAGTTTCCTCACAGTCTCAGAGGATAAGACGGCGCCACAGAGCTCGAGCCGGGGAATTGTCGTTGGCTGCAGAGGAGCCATCCTTGCTTGTCCAAAAAGGAATGCAATGTTCACCTCTCCCGATTCGTTTACTTGTCTGAGATAAGTGACGACTCCAATACCGTCCTTGCTGGCGTCTGAGAATGAGTGGAACTCGGATCGTACTACAGGACCGAAGTCTTTGGGTTGGTAGCATCTGGGGACATGGATGTTTTCCAGGTCCACGAGCGTGTCTCTCCAGGATTTCCATTGGCTCATCAACCTTTCGGGTAGTAGGTCGTCCCATCCTAATGGGGAGTCGCTGCTTTTCTTTCCCATGACGACCAACTGCCGGAGTAACAGCTTTCCCTTTAGGATGACTGGCGCAGCTAGGCCTAACGGGTCATATATCGAGTTGATAACGGATAGCACGCCTTTGCGTGTGTACGGTTTCTCTGGTAGGATAACATGGAAGGTAAAGGTATCTCTCTCCAGGTCCCATTGAACTCCTAAGGAACGCTGTGTTGGGAGGCTGTCGTGGCGGAGATCTAAGTCGCGGACGTTTCTCCCCCGATCTTCTATGGGTATGGCTTCCATAACAGGAACAGAGTTTGACACTGCTTTGTGAAGTCTGAGTCTGGCGGTGGCCAACATGGTTTGTGTGCTCTTCAGTAGTTCTATTGCCTCCTGATCTGTTGGTAGCGAAGTTAGTCCGTCGTCGACGTAGAAGTCGTTGTAAACGAACTCTTTGGCTGCAGAGCCAAACTCCTCCTCGCCGTCTTCCGCCGTTTTCCTCATGCCGTAGGTAGCTATGGCTGGACTTGAGACGTTCCCGAACAGGTGTACGAGCATACGATACTCCACGATTTCTTCTGAGGGGTTGTTGTCTTTGAACCAGAGGAATCTTATGAAATCCCTATGTTCCGGATTCATGTAGAATGAATGGAACATCTGTTCCACATCGCACATCAGGGCGACATCCTCTTGCCTGAAGCCGACGAGTACGCCAAGTAGGTTGTTCATCTGGTCGGGGCCTGGTAGGAGCTCATTGTTTAGCAACACGCCTCGGAATTCTGCTGAGGAGTCGAAAACCACACGAATCTGGTCGGGTTTTTTTGGATGGTAAACTCCGAAGTGGGGTAAGTACCAGATTCGGCCATGTCTATCGGTGTTTGCTGACTTCCCTCCATCCTTTTCTTCTTCGACTGACAGCTCGTCAGGTGGTACTTGGGCGGCGTGTCCTCGATTGAGGATCTTTCCCATGAAGGCAAAATAGTCTTTCTCCAGTTGTGGTTTCCTCTTGAAAGATCGTAGCAAGCTGTTCAGGCGGTTTGCGGCTTGGCTCCGATTGTTGGGCATTCTGATGTCATCTGAGCGGAAAGGTAAGGGCATCTCCCAGTTCCCCTGCTTGTTCTTGTGGGCAGTATGTTTCATGACATCTAAGAAGTGGCGGTCTTCCTGGGATAGACTGGCTTCGTTGTCATCCTCAGTTGTGCGGTAGACGTTGGGTGCAATTTGCCCTCCTCCAACATACTCCTCCTTGATCACGAAGTGATTCGGGCATGGGGCGATCCCATAAGGTGAGGGACCTTCCCGGATAGCGGTAGGCTGTCCGTTGTCTTGGTCGGGGCAGGGCCAGCGTGGGGTTGGGATATCAACTGCGGTTCTGTGGGTCGAAATATGCACGGGTCCACCAACTCTACTTAGGCATACTTGGCCTGACACCGTCCATCCAAGCTTGAGCTTTTGCGCCCACGAGGCTCCCGGTGGTCCGTCTTTGAATGCCCTGACTTTCAACAATTCCGGTGCGTCACAACCAATGAGGATTTCAACGTTTGCGTTTGGGTCCAAAGGCGGGATCTGGTGGGCGATCTCCTTCAAATGAGAGAACTCACTGGCAACCGCTGGGGTTGGGATCTCGTTCTTGTCACGAGGGATGTGGTCGCATTCTATTAGCGTCGGTAGTTTAGTCTCTTCTCCCTCAACGGACCTCACTACTAGGCCGGTGACGCGGCGACCATACTTTACTTCTCGACGCTGCAGGTGGATAGCAGGAACTTCTCTCTGGGACCGTCTGCTCCTAGCTTGTCTGCTAGCAGGGGTGAGATCATAGACGCATTGCTCTGGTCGTCAATAATGGCGTAATCTCTGAGAATTAGGTCTGGCTGGTCCTTCTGGAAGACGTCTAGAAGAACAATCTTACTGCACGACAGTCCTCCACTCCTGTTGCGGCAGATGGCAGTGCAGGCTGATCTCAGCTCCTCGCCGTTGTCCTCAGTGTCGGGTGTTGTCTCCAGCTCCTCGCCATTGTCTTCGGTATCAGGTTTCTTTTTCTCTCTGTGTAGCAATGTGTTGTGCAGACTGCTTCCACATTTCTCGCAATTAATGGTTGTAGTACAGGCATTGGCTTGGTGTTCTGATGATAGGCACCGGAAACAGAGTCCCGCCCTGAAGATCCAGTCCATCTTTGTGGTTAGTGGTTTTCGCTCAAAGGCCTTGCAGTTTGCTAGGTCGTGGCCCTTTGTATCGTGAAATGAACAGTGTCTCTTCTCGTTCACCTTGTTGGTGGTTTCTCCGAGTAGGGGTTTAGCGCTCGAAACAAAGGTCCTCGCGTCCGGTCTCAGTGCTGACCTGCCATTCAGAAATCCCGTGGGTTTGGTTTCTTTTGGTGAGGGGGTTCCAATTGCAATGATGTTTGGATGGTTCTTCAGTGTCGCTTGCTTTCCAATCATAACAGCGAAGTCATGAAACCTGGGATAGGCGTCGTGGTTCCTTTCAGCGTACTCGGCGACTTGTTTTTCCCACTTAGACTGTAGAAAGCGAGGTATCTTTTCCACGATAGGTTTGATGGTGTTGGGGTAATTCAGGCAGGCCAGACCCGGGAGGATTTCAAGTTGACTGTCTACGTCAGCGCATACGTCGGCAAACATCTGAAGTTTCTCTCTTTCTTTCTCGTTGAACTTTGCTGCGCTACTCAGTTTGTTCAGAATTGCGTTGGTGATGACCGCTGTGTTTCCAAATCGTTTCCCTAGTTCGGTCCAGACTTCCTTTAGGAGAGAAGAGGGGTCTCTGTGCTGCCTCTTACGGTAACTGTCTACTAGCCTCTGGGCGTCTCCCTTTGTGTACTGGCGGAGATAGTTCGTTTCCTGGTCAGTGGGGATGTCCGCGTTCTGTATCATGGCCTTAAACGCACTTTTCCACGGATAAAACAGTGTGGCATCCCCACCGAAAGTGTCCGGGTGACACTTTAGCAAGCTCTGTCTTGCTAAGCTGGTTACCAGCTGCTTGTTTGTCGCTAGAATAGCTTCTGTATAGTCCTCCGTTTGAACTTTGATTGCTTGTGGAAATGACCTGTCCTGGCTGCGGGTGGGTGTTTCTTGCTGTACAGTGCGTAACGGTGTCGGGGTATCGAGCGGCGTTTTATAAGCTCCGCTCAATGCTTTCCCGGGGTTCGAAGTGTCTGTCACTTCTTGTGGCGTCACGTATTGCATATAAGCGATAGTGTTCTTTTGTTCTGTTCGCGATCTCTTGGGCGTTAATCCATTGTTGAGTTCTGTGGCTTGCATCTTCTGACACAGCGTCTCTGGAGGAGGTGGAAGAGTTCTCCTCTTCGTCGAGTGGCATCTCGATCGCGGCAAGTTTGGCGTCGGCAATTGCTGCTACCTTGTCTGCGGCGAGTATTGCCATGTCTCGGTCGTGTTGGTCGCGCCGCTGTTCGCGGAGCCGATTTTCTTCAGCCTCGCGTTGTCTTCGTTCGTGTTCTTTTTCTGCCATGAGTCGGTCGTATTCTGCTTGTTTCTTGGCGACGGCAGCCTCAGCTAGTGCCTTGGTCCTGATTGAACTGGATGATGAGTGCGAAGAGCCATGGGAGACACGGGACGAGCAGCGGGAAATTCGTGGAATGTGACCTTCTCTTACCGGTTCTTTGAACTGTATGTCTCTTGCCTTGTTTAAGGCAGCGCGGGCGTATTCTAAATCGGCTCTTCCAGATTGTAGGATTGTCTCTGCGTCGTCGAGAGTGTCTCCCCATTTGTCTTGTGCGTAGAGACGATTCGTTCAGAATCTCCTCGTACTTCTTTGTAGGCGAGTGCAGGTTCGTTTCGTCTGCCGAAGGTTTTTCGCGTAAGGATGCAAAAACGTTGTCGGCGGCTGTTCGGAGTGCCTTCGCCTGTCTTGATAATTCGGCGGTGGTGAGCTGGATTGCATTTTGGAGGGCTTTCCTCGAGGGTTTTCTTTGACGTTTTTCGCTAAGTCCGTTTGAGTTCGCTGGCAGGGCGAGCGCCGGGATTGTTTGTGTTTCAGAAGATTCCGCCATCGGCGAATTTCGTGAATATTTGTGGCTGTTTCACGGTTTCATGCTCGCTCCAAATTACTCCTTGACTGCAGTGGGGTTAACTGTCGCGTTCACAGCGCAGTGTTCACCTCAAAACACGTGGATGATGGTGTGTTTAATGTGGTGAAAACTAAAACGAAGGAAACAATACAAAACAAAATAGCTAAAACAAAATGTAGCCACGAAGAACTGAGAACGAAGGGACGAAGGAAAAACTTACATTGAAGATCCCTGTGAGGCGAAACTAAAAGCGAACAAAATAACCAAAGAATGAACAGACTAATGAAACTAGAACTAAATGTAAACTTCGACCACGAGGTCTCTCCAGAAGCGGGGTCTGGAGATGCTAAACAAACCGGAAACGAAACTAGGTGGGCCCCAGGACCCCAGCTAAATGAACGGAAACGACGAGTTTTGAGTTCAGCGACTACTTATGTGTTTTCTTTTATTAACTCAATACGTTTCTTCTATCAGGCTTTCGAGTATTCGTGTTCTGTAACAAATATAAAATTGAAAGCGAGGAATGTCACACGAGAGATGTTTACTTTGTTCACAGAGTGTGTTCAGTCCATTTGTGACTTCAAACTCAATCCTCAATTATTTCTCTGTATTTTTCATTTCTGGTATAAAGTGAACATTGCGAAACAAAGGCTACATGATCGAATGAAAAAAACACATCAACAGGCGATGTACGATACGCAGAAGAATTTTATGAGGCAACAGATGTCATGTACAGAGTAAAGCATAAAGCGTCATTGTTTTACGGCCAAGGCTCACCGTAGCTTTGGTTTCTGTTTTTGCCCTGTTATCTTCCCAAAAGTATTTCGTGTCGCCACAGAAAGTTTCGTCGGGACTAAATACTTATCGGCGACAGAGATATTAGCAATCCCCCAGCGGTATCCATCAAATATTTGTTTACGGCTATTCTCAAAGCTTCCGCGGTGAACGCGAGCCAAAATCTTTTCCTAAAATCCTGTTGGCCGTACATATTCCACAGAGCCAAATGGTGTTGAGTTTGAATGGGATGCAGTTAACTTTTTCGCTTCACTACTTATGTGTTTTCTTTTATTAACTCAATACGTTTTTTCTATCAGGCTTTCGAGTATTCGTGCTCTGTAACAAATATAAAATTACAAGCGAGGAATGTCACACGAGAGATGTTTAATATTATTGCGGTTTTGTTCACAGTGTGTTCAGTCCATTTGTGACTGCAAACTCAATCCTCAGAAATATTTCGGTGTATTTTTCATTTCTGGTATTCAATGAACATTGCGAAACAAAGGCTACATGATCGAATGAAAGAAACACTTCAACAGGCAATGTACGATACGCAGAAGAATTTTATGAGGTAACAGATGTCATGTACAGAGTAAAGCATAAAGCGTCATTGTTTTACGGCTCACCGTAGCTTTGGTTTCTGTTTTCGCCCTGTTATCTTCCCAAAAGTATTTCGTGTCGCCACAGAAAGTTTCGTCGGGACTAAATACTTATCGGCGACAGAGATATTTGCAATACCCCAGAAGTACCATCAAACATTTGTTTACGGCTATTCTCAAAGCTTCCGCGGTGAACGCGAGCCGAAATCGTTCCCGAAAATCCAGTTTATCCGTGCATATTCCACAGAGCCAAATGGTGTTGAGTTTGGATGGGATGCAGTTAACTTTTACACACAAGTAAAGAGCAATTCACTGGCCACATCTCGAGTTGTTTAGCGAAGTCAATTACGTCATCGCCTAGCACGTGATAATATGAACCAATCACCGTGTGCTGATTCTCGACCGACAAAAAGGAAAAAATAAAAATTTGCGTTTTTAAGCTCGCTTGGGCCCCAGGCCCTCGCGAGCAATCAAGGATTACAGTGCGTTCGTGCTACTGAATCGTGGAGTTGTTATAAAGGCATCGTTCGTATATGAAGTTGTATTTTGGTATTTTAGAAGTACCGCGTTTGAAGAAGTACAGGTATATATATATATATATATATATATATATATATATATATATATATATATATATATATATATATATATATATATATATATATATATATATATATATATATATATATATATATATATATATATATATATATATATAGTGCACATACAAGATGGCGGAACAGCGAGTACCATGTACCGCCTGCAAGGCCAAATCATTGCCACATGCAAATACTCAAGAACTAAATGCAACAGGTTTGTTTAATAACTTGCACAATGTTAACTACAACAATTTTCGACTGCAACAAAAACACGAAAGTCATCAAAGTCATGTAAAGTTGCACTAACAATACTAAAATGGTTCTTTGGATAGCAATTTGCAGTCTGTAAACTAACAAAAGAGAATGTTGGAGAAGAGTACATCAAGTTGCCAACATGCTATCAATATAATAACAAATGTTTATGTTGCATTCTACTTGGATTGCTCATTTGTTTTATAGTCATTGTTAAACTCCACTGACATGGCCATGATTTTAATCATGGCAACGAAAAGACGAAAGTTGTTGCCAATGTCATGTGAATGTTGCACTGCAATGTTACCAAGTAATGTTGAACGATCTTTTGGATAACAATTCAAGGTCTGTAAACTAACAAAATAGAACGCTGGAAAACAGTACATTAATACGAAAATGAATATGACAATGTTTATGTGCCATTCTACCCTGACCACCTACTATAGACAAGGTCAGAAACTCGTATTGCTGAGCTTCATAGCTCAGCAAAATAAAATGATCTGCATTCGTGTCCAATCGCCAAAGGGAATACGGTGGCAAAATCTGAATGCAGAGAGAAGTTGTATCTCCTGTGGAAAACAGCTGAGTTGACACATCACAGGATGGCAACGTCTATTTCTTGGCAAACACGGCACTACACAGCTTTCTGATACTCTGATAAACAGCTTCGCTCATAGTTCCTACCGTAAGTGCGAAAAAATCCACAAATTTTTGGGACCTCAAGGTTTAGGGGTTTCAGAGATTGGAAGGTCTGAGGTACTAAAAACTAACCACAAACCGTAGCGTTCGTGCATGGTGGGACCTGGTAACTAGTGTCCACAACAATGGTACTCATGTAACTTGTACTGTGTGCGGCCTGAGCAATACAGTGACAATGCTGTGCCCTTCTGTTCTGCAAGTAACTTCTGCTTCATTGCTGAAGATTCTTTGAGATTCGGTGCATCATGGCACTCATGCAATGCTGTGTCCTCGTCCTTTCCAATTAACTTCTGTTCCATTGCTGAAGCTTCTTTGAGAGATTGCAGTGCATCATGGTACTCATGTAACACGTACTTTGTGAGCCCTACCCAGGACAATGACCGTGTTGTGTTCTCGTATTCGCCAAGTAACTTCTGTTCCATTGCTAAAGCTTTTTTAAAACAATTGCAGTGCATCATAAGCAATACAGTGACAATACTGTGCCCTTGTGTTGTCCAAGTAACTTTTGTTTCATTGCTGAAGCTTCTTTGAGAGATTGCAGTTCATCATGGTATTCATGTAACTCATACTGCGTGAGGCCTAACAAATGCAGTGACGATGCTCTGTCCTCGTCTTTTCCAATTAACTTCTGTTGCATTGCTGAAGCTTCTTTGAGAGATTGCAGTGCATCATGGTACTCATGTAACACGTACTGTGTGCGGCCCAACATATGCAATGAATCTCCTTTGTGCTTGTGTTTTCCAATTAACTTCTGTTCCTTTCCTGAAGATTTTTTAAGAGATTGCAGTTCATAATGGTACTCATGTAACTCGTATTGTGTGAGGCCCAGCAAGTACAATGACCATGCTGTGTGCTTGTGTTCTCCAAGTAACTTCTGTTGCATTGCTGAAGCTTCTTTGAGAGATTGCACTGCATCATGGTACTCATGTAACTCGTACTGTGTGAGGCCCAGCAAGTACAATGACCATGCTGTGTGCTTGTGTTCTCCAAGTAGCTTCTGTTGCATTGCTAAAGCTTCTTTGAGAGATTGCAGTGCATCATGGTACTCATGTAACACGTACTGTGTGCGGCCCAACATATGCAATGAATCTCCTTTGTGCTTGTGTTTTCCAATTAACTTCTGTTCCTTTCCTGAAGATTTTTTAAGAGATTGCAGTTTATAATGGTACTCATGTAACTCGTATTGTGTGAGGCCCAGCAAATACAATGACCATGCTGTGTGCTTGTGTTCTCCAAGTAACTTCTGTTGCATTGCTGAAGCTTCTTTGAGAGAATGCAGTACATCATGGTACTCATGTAACTCGTACTGTGAGGCCCAGCAAGTACAATGACCATGCTGTGCCCTCGTGTTCTCCAAGTACCTTCTGTTGCATTGCTGAAGCTTCTTTGAGAGATTGCAGTGCATCATGGTACGCATGTAACGCGCACTGTGTGAGGCCTAGCAAATGCAATGACAATACTGTGTCCTTGTCTTTTCCAAGTTACTTCTGTTGCATTGCTGAAGCTTCTTGAGAGATTGCAGTGCATCATGGGAGAATATCAGAATCGAGGAGGAAAAACTCTCTCCTCAGGGCATCAAGACAGTACTGATCCATGCTGGAACCAACAACCCTGCTGATGCCGAAGACCCCAAGAGTCTGGCTCATCATCTTGAAGACCTTGGCACTTTACTGCAAGACCGCGAAGAAAACTGCGAGATAATCGTGTCCGGTATTATCAACAGAGAGGGTACTGACTATGAAGACCAAATCACTGCAGCCAACGGAGAAATAAGGAAAGTTTGCTGCAAAAATGAATGGTTTTTTGTCGACAATAAAAGCATCGACTCGTCATGCCTGAACTCTACAGGTCTTCATCTTAACCACAAAGGAGACTCTGTTCTGGCCAGTAATTTAATCCAAGCCATTAGAAGGATGAAGCGACCTTTTTCAAAGACCAGGCATTCATCAACAAGCATGGGCCAGAACAAGAACAAGAGAAATTTTCACGGGGACAGGGATCAGTCAGCGATGTGGGACTTGATAAGGCTGCTAGAAGGGTTCAGGTGAGGGATCAAGCAACCTTTACAGATGCCAGAGCTGAAACAAGATCATATACTTTCGCCCATGAAATAATCCCTAATAATGGCATCTCTTAACATTGTCAGCCTTGTGAAGCATATTGATGAACTTAGAATTTTATTAGTTTACAGGTTATTGACGTTTTATGCCTTAATGAAACAGGACTCGATAATTCTACAAAAGATTCTTTTGTTCAACTAAATGGTTAACAAATTTTCAGAAAGGACAGGAATCGAAATGGGGGAGGCGTAGCAATTTGTGTAAAGAACACAGTGAATGTCAGACTTCGCTCTGATTTAGTGCCTGATGCTCTTGAAGCTATCTCAATCGAAATTCGGAAACCAAACAGTAAGCCTTTTATTGTCTCAGCGTGTTATAGGCCTCCAAGAGCAGATGATACTTTCTTTGAATCACTTGATTCACTTATTGCCACAATTGTCGCAGAAGACAAAGAACTTGTATTAATGGGCGACCTTAATTGCAATCAACTGTCTGAACACTCTGACCACAATACATCGCAATTATACCAACTTTGTCAGCTATATCAGCTGCAGCAAATTATTGAGTCTCCGACTCGTATCACTTGGACTAGTCAAACCTTGATAGATGTAATAATTACCAGCGACCCTACCAAATTAATTACATCCGGAGTACTGCACGTTGGTATGAGTGATCATAGTCTTATATGTGCTGTACGAAGTGTCTATTCCAGTTAGACAAAGAGAACCTAAGTATATTACATCCAGACAGTTTAAGAATTTTAATCCCGACATGTTTAGAAGTGAGCTTAAATTACTACCTTGGGATAAGATGAATAACCTGCACGATCCAAATGACAAGTGGAAATGTTGGAAAGAAATGTTTGATCTGGTTGCCGACAGACATGCTCCTCTCAGAACGCGAAGGGTAAGAAACAAAGATTCACCATGGCTTACATCACAGATAAGAAAACTCATAATACAGCATCTCCTCATCGTTATACAGCATATATAAGACTAAGAAAAAAGCAATTAAGAGTGGTAAACCAGAACATTGGCAACTCTACAAATCCCTCAGGAACAAAGTAAATAGCACAATCAAAGCAGCTAAGTCTAATTACTACACCACCCATATCAAAGTTAACAGCAAAAATCCTAGAGAGGTCTGGGCTACAATTAATCAAATGATGTCCAAAAAACGTTGTGATCATACCATAAATGAAATATTGTGGTAAATAACGAAACCATTGTAGACAAACGTAACATCACAGAAGCCTTGAACAAACACTTCGCTGAAATTGGAACTTCCTTGGCAGAAAATATTCCCAAGACCACTGCAAACAGTCGATTTGAATTCACTAAGATAAGTCATGACACTGTATACAAATTACTTTATGGTTTATCGACCAATAAGTCCACTGGTCTTGATAACATAACCAGTAGGTTGGCTAAAGAGGCTGCTCCAGTCATTGCTGGTCCACTCTGCACTATATTTAACGCCTCTATCGACACCGGTATTTTCCCTTCTGAATGGAAAATATCTAAGGTCGTTCTTCTCCATAAGGGGAAAGAACGAAACAATCTCAACAACTACCGATCAATCTGTTATATCAGTTGTAGCAAAGGTTTTTGAGAAGATTATCTCCAACCAAATTAATGATTATCTTACAAATAATAACTTGCTAAGTAAATCTCAGTCAGGCTTCAGATCTAATCATTCTACGCTCACAGCTTTATTGAATGCTACTAACGATTGGTACACCAACATAGATAATGAGCATCTAAACTTTGTTTTTCTTGATTTGAAAAAAGCGTCTGACACTGTAGATCACACTATTCTTCTAAAGAAGCTACACTTGTACGGGATCAAGGATATCCCCCAACTATGGTTTGAATCGTACCCAACAGACAGACAGCAGAAATGTGTCATAAATGGTCATATTTCCCAACTTCCATTTCCGTTCCATTGCTAAAGCTTTTTTGAGAGATTGCAGTGCATCATGGTACTTATGTAACTTGTACTGTGTGAGGCCCAGCCAGTACAATGAAAATGCTGTGTCCTCGTGTACTCCAAGTACCTTCTGTTGCATTGCTGAAGCTTCTATGAGAGATTGCAGTGCATCATGATACTCATGTAACTCGTACTGTGTGAGGCCCAGCCAGTACAATGACAATGCTGTGTCCTCATGTTCTCCAAGTAACTTCTGTTGCATTGCTGAAGCTTCTTTGAGAGATTGCAGTGCATCATGGTACTCATGTAACTCGTACTGTGTGAGGCCCAGCCAGTACAATGACAATGTCGTGTCCTCATGTTCTCCAAGTAACTTCTGTTCCATTGCTGAAGCTTCTTTGAGAGATTGCATGCATCATGGTACTCATGTAACTCGTATTGTGTGAGGCCCAGCCAGTACAATGACCATGCTGTGTCTTCGTGTTCTCCAAGTAACTTCTGTTGCATTGCTGAAGCTTTTTTGAGAGAATGCAGTGCATCACGGTACTTATGTAACTTGTGCTGTGTGAGGCCCAGCCAGTACAATGACAATGCTGTGTCCTTATGTTCTCCAAGTAACCTCTCTTCCATTGCTGAAGCTATTTCGAAAGATTGCAGTGCATCATGGTACTCATGTAACTTGTACTGTGTGCGGCCTAAGCAATACAGTGACAATGCTGTGCCCTTGTGTTCTCCAAGTAACTTCTGTTTCATTGCTGAAGCTTTTTTGAAAGATTGCAGTGCATCATGGTACTCATGTAACACAAACTGTGTGTGGCCTAAGCAAAGCAGTGACAATGCTGTGCCCTTGTGGTTTCGAAGTAACTTCTGTTGCATTGCTGAAGCTTCTTTGAGAGATTGCAGTGCATCATGGTACTCATGTGTCTTGTACTGTGTGCGGCCTAAGCAATACAGTGACTGTGCTGTGTCCTTATGTTCTCCAAGTAACTTCTGTTGCATTCCTAAAGCTTCTTTGAGAGATTGCAGTGCATCATGGTACTCATGTAACTCGTACTGTGTGCGGCCCAAGTAATACAGTGACAATGCTGTGTCCTCGTGTTCTCCAAGTAACTTCTGTTGCATTACGGAAGCTTTTTGGAGAGATTGCAGTGCATCATGGTACTCATGTAACTTGTACTGTGTGCGGCCTAAGCAATACATTGACAATGCTGTGTCCTCGTGTTCTCCAAGTAACTTCTGTTGCATTGCTGAAGCTTTTTGGAGAGATTGCAGTACATCATGGTACTCATGTAACTTGTACTGTGTGCGGCCTAAGCAAAGCAGTGACCATGCTGTGCTCTTGTGGTCTCTAAGTAACTTCTGTTGCATTGCTGAAGCTTTTTTGAGAGATTGCAGTGCATCATGGTACTCATGTGACTTGTACTGTGTGCGGCCTAAGCAATACAGTGACTGTGCTGTGTCCTCGTGCTCTCCAAGTAACTTCTGTTGCATTGCTGAAGCTTCTTTGAGAGATTGCAGTGCATCATGGTACTCATGTAACTCGTACTGTGTGAGGGCCAAGTAATACAGTGACAATGCTGTGTCCTCGTGTTCTCCAAGTAACTTCTGTTGCATTGCGGAAGCTTCTTTGAGAGATTGCAGTGCATCATGGTACTCATGTAAATCGTATTGTGTGAGGCCCAGACAGTACAATGACAATGCTGTGTTCTCGTGTTCTCCAAGTAACTTCTGTTGCATTGCTTAAGCTTTTTCGAGAGATTGCAGTGCATCATGGTACTCATGTAACGCGTACTGTGTGTTGCCCAGCATATGCAACGAATCTGCTGTGTGTTTGTGTTTTCCAATTAATTTCTGTTGCATTGCTGAAGATTTTTTGAGAGATTGCAGTGCATAATGGTATTCATGTAACTTGTAGTGTGTGAGACCCAGCCAGTACAATGACCATGCTGTGTCCTCGTGTTCTCCAAGTAACTTCTGTTCCATTGCTGAAGCTTCTTTGAGAGATTGCAGTGCATCGTGATACTCATGTAACTCGTACTGTGTGAGGCCCAGCCAGTACAATGACCAAGCTGTGTGCTTGTGTTCTCCAAGTAACTTCTGTTGCATTCCTGAAGCTCCTTTGAGAGATTGCAGTGCATCATGGTACTCATGTAACTCGTACTGTGTGAGGCCCAAGTAATACAGTGACAATGCTGTGTCCTCGTGTTCTCCAAGTAACTTCTGTTGCATTGCTGAAGCTTTTTGGAGAGATTGCAGTGCATCATGGTACTCATGTAACTTGTACTGTGTGCGGCCTAAGCAATACATTGGCAATGCTGTGCCCTTGTCTTCTCCAAGTAACTTCTGTTTCATTGCTGAAGCTTCTTTGAGAAATTGCAGTGCATCGTGGTACTCATGTAACTCGTACTGTGTGAGGCCCAGCCATTACAATGACTATGCTGTGTGCTTGTGTTCTCCAAGTAACTTCTGTTGCATTGCTGAAAATCCTTCGAGAGATTGCAGTGCATCATGGTACTCATGTAACTCGTACTGTGTGAGGCCCAGCCAGTACAATGACCATGCTGTGTCCTCGTGTTCTCCAAGTAACTTCTGTTGCATTGCTGAAGCTTCTTTAAGAGATTGCAGTGCATCATGGTACTTATGTAACTTGTACTGTGTGAGGCCCAGCCAGTACAATGAAAATGCTGTGTCCTCATGTTCTCCAAGTAACTTCTGTTCCATTGCTGAAGCTTCTTTGAGAGATTGCAGTGCATCATGGTACTCATGTAACTCGTACTGTGTGAGGCCCAGCCAGTACAATGACAATGCTGTGTGCTTGTGTTCTCTAAGTAACTTCCGTTCCATTGCTAAAGCTTCTTTGAGAGATTGCAGTGCATCATGGTACTCATGTAACTCGTACTGTGTGAGGCCCAGCCAATACAATGACAATGCTGTGTCCTCATGTTCTCCAAGTAACTTCTGTTGCATTGCTGAAACGTCTTTGAGAGATTGCAGTGCATCATGGTACTCATGTAACTCGTACTGTGTGAGGCCCAGCCAGTACAATGACAATGCTGTGTGCTTGTGTTCTCCAAGTAACTTCTGTTGCATTCCTGAAGCTCCTTTGAGAGATTGCAGTGCATCATGGTACTCATGTAACTCGTACTGTGTGAGGCCTAGCCAGTATAATGACAATGCTGTGTCCTCATGTTCTCTAAGTAACTTCCGTTCCATTGCTAAAGCTTTTTTGAGAGATTGCAGTGCATCATGGTACTTATGTAACTTGTACTGTGTGAGGCCCAGCCAGTACAATGAAAATGCTGTGTCCTCGTGTACTCCAAGTAACTTCTGTTGCATTGCTGAAGCTTCTTTCAGAGATTGCAGTGCATCATGATACTCATGTACCTCGTACTGTGTGAGGCCCAGCCAATACAATGACAATGCTGTGTCCTTATGTTCTCCAAGTACCTTCTGTTGCATTGCTGAAGCTTCTTTGAGAGATTGCAGTGCATCATGGTACTCATGTAACTCGTACTGTGTGAGGCCCAGCCAGTACAATGACAATGTCGTGTCCTCATGTTCTCCTAGTAACTTCTGTTGTATTGCTGAAGCTTCTTTCAGAGATTGCAGTGCATCATGGTACTCATGTAACTCGTACTGTGTGAGGCCCAGCCAGTACAATGACAATGGCGTGTCCTCATGTTCTCCAAGTAACTTCTGTTCCATTGCTGAAGCTTCTTTAAGGGAATGCAGTGCATCATGGTACTCATGTAACTCGTATTGTGTGAGGCCCAGCCAGTACAATGACCATGCTGTGTCTTCGTGTTCTCCAAGTAACTTCTGTTGCATTGCTGAAGCTTTTTTGAGAGAATGCAGTGCATCACGGTACTTATGTAACTTGTGCTGTGTGAGGCCCAGCCAGTACAATGACAATGCTGTGTCCTTATGTTCTCCAATTAACCTCTCTTCCATCGCTGAAGCTATTTCGAAAGATTGCAGTGCATCATGGTACTCATGTAACTTGTACTGTGTGCGGCCTAAGCAATACAGTGACAATGCTGTACCCTTGTGTTCTCCAAGTAACTTCTGTTGCATTGCTGAAGCTTCTTTGAGAGATTGCAGTGCATCATGATACTCATGTAACTCGTACTGTGTGAGGCCCAGCCAATACAATGACAATGCTGTGTCCTCATGTTCTCCAAGTACCTTCTGTTGCATTGCTGAAGCTTCTTTGAGAGATTGCAGTGCATCATGGTACTCATGTAACTCGTACTGTGTGAGGCCCAGCCAGTACAATGACAATGTCGTGTCCTCATGTTCTCCAAGTAACTTCTGTTGCATTGCTGAAGCTTCTTTGAGAGATTGCAGTGCATCATGGTACTCATGTAACTCGTACTGTGTGAGGCCCAGCCAGTACAATGACAATGGCGTGTCTTCATGTTGTCCAAGTAACTTCTGTTGCATTGCTGAAGCTTCTTTGAGAGATTGCAGTGCATCATGGTACTCATGTAACTCGTATTGTGTGAGGCCCAGCCAGTACAATGACCATGCTGTGTCTTCGTGTTCTCCAAGTAGCTTCTGTTGCATTGCTGAAGCTTTTTTGAGAGAATGCAGTGCATCACGGTACTTATGTAACTTGTGCTGTGTGAGGCCCAGCCAGTACAATGACAATGCTGTGTCCTTATGTTCTCCAAGTAACCTCTCTTCCATTGCTGAAGCTATTTCGAAAGATTGCAGTGCATCATGGTACTCATGTAACTTGTACTGTGTGCGGCCTAAGCAATACAGTGACAATGCTGTGCCCTTGTGTTCTCCAAGTAACTTCTGTTTCATTGCTGAAGCTTTTTTGAAAGATTGTAGTGCATCATGGTACTCATGTAACACAAACTGTGTGTGGCCTAAGCAAAGCAGTGACAATGCTGTGCCCTTGTGGTTTCGAAGTAACTTCTGTTGCATTGCTGAAGCTTCTTTGAGAGATTGCAGTGCATCATGGTACTCATGTGTCTTGTACTGTGTGCGGCCTAAGCAATACAGTGACTGTGCTGTGTCCTTATGTTCTCCAAGTAACTTCTGTTGCATTCCTAAAGCTTTTTTGAGAGATTGCAGTGCATCATGGTACTCATGTAACTCGTACTGTGTGAGGCCCAAGTAATACAGTGACAATGCTGTGTCCTCGTGTTCTCCAAGTAACTTCTGTTGCATTGCTGAAGCTTTTTGGAGAGATTGCAGTGCATCATGGTACTCATGTAACTTGTACTGTGTGCGGCCTAAGCAATACATTGACAATGCTGTGTCCTCGTGTTCTCCAAGTAACTTCTGTTGCATTGCTGAAGCTTTTTTGAGAGATTGCAGTGCATCATGGTACTCATGTAACTTGTACTGTGTGCGGCCTAAGCAATACATTGACAATGCTGTGTCCTGGTGTTCTCCAAGTAACTTCTGTTGCATTGCTGAAGCTTTTTGGAGAGATTGCAGTGCATCATGGTACTCATGTAACTCGTAGTGTGTGCTGCCTAAGCAATACAGTGACAGTGCTGTGCCCTTGTGTTGTCCAAGTAATTTCTGTTTCATTGCTGAAGCTTTTTTGAACGATTGCAGTGCATCATGGTACTCATGTAACACAAACTGTGTGTGGGCTAAGCAAAGCAGTGACCATGCTGTGCTCTTGTGGTCTCTAAGTAACTTCTGTTTCATTGCTGAAGCTCTTTTGAGAGATTGCAGTGCATCATAGTACTCATGTGACTTGTACTGTGTGCGGCCTAAGCAATACAGTGACTGTGCTGTGTCCTCGTGCTCTCCAAGTAACTTCTGTTGCATTGCTGAAGCTTCTTTGAGAGATTGCAGTGCATTATGGTACTCATGTAACTCGTACTGTGTGAGGGCCAAGTAATACAGTGACAATGCTGTGTCCTCGTGTTCTCCAAGTAACTTCAGTTGCATTGCTGAAGCTTCTTTGAGAGATTGCAGTGCATCATGGTACTCATGTAACTCGTATTGTGTGAGGCCCAGACAGTACAATGACAATGCTGTGTTCTTGTGTTCTCCAAGTAACTTCTGTTGCATTGCTGAAGCTTCTTTGAGAGATTGCAGTGCATCATGGTACTCATGTAACTCATATTGTGTGAGGCCCAGACAGTACAATGACAATGCTGTGTTCTCGTGTTCTCTAAGTAACTTCTGTTGCATTGCTGAAGCTTCTTTGAAAGATTGCAGTGCATCATGGTACTCTCGTAACCTGTACTGTGTGAGGCCCAGACAGTACAATGACAATGCTGTGTCCTCGTGTTCTCCAAGTAACTTCTGTTGCATTCCTGAAGCTTCTTTGAGAGATTGCAGTGCATCATGGTACTCATGTAACTCGTGCTGTGTGAGGCCCAGCCAGTACAATGACAATGCTGTGTCCTTATGTTCTCCAAGTAACTTCTGTTCCATTTCTGAAGCTTTTTTGAAAGATTGCAGTGCATCATGGTACTCATGTAACACAAACTGTGTGTGGGCTAAAGAAAGCAGTGACCATGCTGTGCTCTTGTGGTCTCCAAGTGTCTTCTGTTTCATTGCTGAAGCTTTTTTGAGAGATTGCAGTGCATCACGGTACTCATGTGACACAAACTGTGTGCGGCCTAAGCAATACAGTGACTGTGCTGTGTCCTCGTGCTCTCCAAGTAACTTCTGTTGCATTGCTGAAGCTTCTTTGAGAGATTGCAGTGCATCATGGTACTCATGTAACTCGTACTGTGTGAGGCCCAAGTAATACAGTGACCATGCTGTGTCCTCGTGTTCTCCAAGTAACTTCTGTTGCATTGCTGAAGCTTCTTTGAGAGATTGCAGTGCATCATGGTACTCATGTAACTCGTATTGTGTGAGGCCCAGACAGTACACTGACGATGCTGTGTCCTCGTGTTCTCCAAGTAACTTCTGTTGCATTGCTGAAGCTTTTTTGAGAGAATGCAGTGCATCACGGTACTTATGTAACTCGTGCTGTGTAAGGCCCAGCCAGTACAATGACAATGCTGTGTCCTTATGTTCTCCAAGTAACCTCTCTTCCATTGCTGAAGCTATTTCGAAAGATTGCAGTGCATCATGGTACTTATGTAACTTGCACTGTGTGCGGCCTAAGCAATACAGTGACAATGCTGTGCCCTTGTGTTCTCCAAGTAACTTCTGTTTCATTGCTGAAGCTTTTTTGAAAGATTGCAGTGCATCACGGTACTCATGTAACACAAACTGTGTGTGGCCTAAGCAAAGCAGTGACAATGCTGTGCCCTTGTGGTTTCGAAGTAACTTCTGTTGCATTGCTGAAGCTTCTTTGAGAGATTGCAGTGCATCATGGTACTCATGTGTCTTGTACTGTGTGCGGCCTAAGCAATACAGTGACTGTGCTGTGTCCTTATGTTCTCCAAGTAACTTCTGTTGCATTCCTAAAGCTTCTTTGAGAGATTGTAGTGCATCATGGTACTCATGTAACTCGTACTGTGTGAGGCCCAAGTAATACAGTGACAATGCTGTGTCCTCGTGTTCTCCAAGTAACTTCTGTTGCATTGCTGAAGCTTTTTGGAGAGATTGCAGTGCATCATGGTACTCATGTAACTTGTACTGTGTGCGGCCTAAGCAATACATTGACAATGCTGTGTCCTGGTGTTCTCCAAGTAACTTCTGTTGCATTGCTGAAGCTTTTTTGAGAGATTGCAGTGCATCATGGTACTCATGTAACTTGTACTGTGTGCGGCCTAAGCAATACATTGACAATGCTGTGTCCTGGTGTTCTCCAAGTAACTTCTGTTGCATTCCTGAAGCTTTTTGGAGAGATTGCAGTGCATCATGGTACTCATGTAACTCGTAGTGTGTGCGGCCTAAGCAATACAGTGACAATGCTGTGCCCTTGTGTTGTCCAAGTAATTTCTGTTTCATTGTTGAAGCTTTTTTGAACGATTGCAGTGCATCATGGTACTCATGTAACACAAACTGTGTGTGGGCTAAGCAAAGCAGTGACCATGCTGTGCTCTTGTGGTCTCTAAGTATCTTTTGTTTCATTGCTGAAGCTTTTTTGAGAGATTGCAGTGCATCATGGTACTCATGTGACTTGTACTGTGTGCAGCCTAAGCAATACAGTGACTGTGCTGTGTCCTCGTGCTCTCCAATTAACTTCAGTTGCATTGCTGAAGCTTCTTTGAGAGATTGCAGTGCATCATGGTACTCATGTAACTCGTACTGTGTGAGGGCCAAGTAATACAGTGACAATGCTGTGTCCTCGTGTTCTCCAAGTAACTTCTGTTGCATTGCTGAAGCTTCTTTGAGAGATTGCAGTGCATCATGGTACTCATGTAACTTGTATTGTGTGAGGCCCAGACAGTACAGTGACCATGCTGTGTTCTCGTGTTCTCCAAGTAACTTCTGTTGCATTGCTGAAGCTTCTTTGAGAGATTGCAGTGCATCATGGTACTCTCGTAACCTGTACTGTGTGAGGCCCAGACAGTACAATGACAATGCTGTGTCCTCGTGTTCTCCAAGTAACTTCTGTTGCATTCCTGAAGCTTCTTTGAGAGATTGCAGTGCATCATGGTACTCATGTAACTCGTGCTGTGTGAGGCCCAGCCAGTACAATGACAATGCTGTGTCCTTATGTTCTCCAAGTAACTTCTGTTCCATTTCTGAAGCTTTTTTGAAAGATTGCAGTGCATCATGGTACTCATGTAACACAAACTGTGTGTGGGCTAAAGAAAGCAGTGACCATGCTGTGCTCTTGTGGTCTCCAAGTATCTTCTGTTTCATTGCTGAAGCTTTTTTGAGAGATTGCACTGCATCACGGTACTCATGTGACACAAACTGTGTGCGGCCTAAGCAATACAGTGACTGTGCTGTGTCCTCGTGCTCTCCAAGTAACTTCTGTTGCATTGCTGAAGCTTCTTTGAGAGATTGCAGTGCATCATGGTACTCATGTAACTCGTACTGTGTGAGGCCTAAGTAATACAGTGACCATGCTGTGTCCTCGTGTTCTCCAAGTAACATCTGTTGTATTGCTGAAGCTTCTTTGAGAGATTGTAGTGCATCATGGTACTCATGTAACTCGTATTGTGTGAGGCCCAGACAGTACAATGACAATGCTGTGTCCTCTTGTTCTCCAAGTAACTTCTGTTGCATTGCTGAAGCTTCTTTGAGAGATTGCAGTGCATCATGATACTCATGTAACTCGTACTGTGTGAGGCCCAGCCAGCACAATGACAATGCTGTGTCCTTATGTTCTCCAAGTAATTTCTGTTCCATTGCTGAAGCTTTTTTGAGAGATTCCAGTGCATCATGGTACTTATGTAACTTGTACTGTGTGCGGCCTAAGCAATACAGTGACAATGCTGTGTTCTCGTGTTCTCCAAGTAACTTCTGTTTCATTGCTGAAGCTTCTTTGAGAGATTGTAGTGCATCATGGTACTCATGTAACTTGTACTTTGTAAGGCCTAAATAAAACAATGACCGGGCTGTGTGCCTGTGTTCTCCAAGCACTTTCTTGCATAATGTCACTGACATTTTTTGAGCATCAAGTGCGTGTTGATGAGAGCTAACTTCGCGAAGGATCTCAGTAGCAGTGATATAAAGAGGACTAATGAAGTTGATTGCTGGACTAAAATGTGCTGTATCTGTAAGGATTTCTCGGACGTCACGTGACAATTTCTGCTTTCTTTTCAGCGCCGTTGCACTCATACAAACTGCCTGTATTAGGTGCATGGTTTGCAGTAGTAATAGTTGATCATCCTTTGACAATTGTTCGGCAAGTCTTCCGCCATCCCCACAAATGTGTGACATTCTGACAATGGAAGGGTTCACTTCGTTGATCGATTTTTCTCCAGTATGCATTTGTTTATCGAAGGCTTCTAACGAATCGGGCACGTCACTGTCGTGGAGTACAAGAACTTGATATGCAAACATCTTGGTGCACGTATTAGTGACACTTTCATTCAGGAGGCAATATCCTTCTTTAAGTAGCTTTATTCCTTTTTCAGTATCACCATGAACGACTGAATCGATTCCTTGATAACACTGCAGTTTCCCTATTACCTCCGAAGGGACTGATTCGAGAGACTCTTGGACCTCTTCTGCTTCTAACAGCAGCTTTGCACTTGTTCCACTGTCGTGAGTTAACGAACCAAAAGCTTTGGCAACAAGAAGTTGAGAGTGGACCAGTGCTCGCTGTTCTTGCTTGGCTAGCTCGATGGCTTCATCATAAATCTTATCAAACAGACTGAAGCCAGAGAGGTCAGTGTTCCAGTACATAGAATCCAGAAATATTTCTGTTTCGGATAACAGGTTCATTGCTTCTTCACTTGTTTCCTCAAGTGCCTGGAGTAGGTTGTGCTGCTGTGTTAGAAACTGCTGATACGCTGACAAGGAATGCCCAGTCAAAAACTGTTGATTTAAATCCTTTAAAACTTCTAAACAATAACTGGATAAGCGAACCTTGGAATCTTGGTGTATTTTTAGCATTTCATTTTCTCCAATGCATTTCCCAAAACAATGCAGCAATGGATGGACTGAATATGTCTTGGAGGTAGCATCGTGATCTATGAGTGACTTCCTCTCGAGTACTCTCAAAACTTTTTGGCCTGCAAGCTTCCCCTTTGTACCTACAACAGCAAATGCAGCAGCCGCATCAAATGATCCGTTAAATACTGTCAAACTAATGAACGCTCTTTGCTCTTCGCAAGACAGATTTCGAAAATAGTGATCAAAGAGTTTCTTCAAACGCAAGTCATCTGGGTGGTCAGGCACGTCTATCGCTTCAAGGACATCTGTTTCAGGAGCAGCTAGTTCCCTCACCAAGGCTGTCAAAGAAAGGTCACCATGATGATCCATCGAGCAGACGAGTCTTATGGCGAGAGGGACGTTACCGCAGACTTTCCCAATTGTCTTGCATTCACTATCTGTGAGTTTTGGCGCAAGGGCGTGCATCAAATTCTGAGATGAAGAATCGTCCAGTTGTCGAATTCTGACAAAAGCTGATTCAAATAGATGTCTGGTAAAGTCAGTGGATCGCCGTGTACTGCAGAGTAGTCTAACGGATTTTGAAGATTTGAAAATCTCTTGAAGTAGCCCAGCAAAGTCATCTTTCTGAGCTTCTAACAAGTCGTCTGCATTGTCGAGGAAAACAAACAGTGGTCTGGTAACTGAAGAAAGCCACTGCAAAACGGTTTCAATTGGAGTCGATTGGCCTGGATATCCCTGAATATTCTGCTGCGACACTCTCAGCATTTGCCTTGTCAGGTCAGTGACCGATTTGACATTTCGAAGGGATAAAAACAACACAATTTGTTCCTGTGAGTTTAGTTCGTGTCCAACAGCAGTGGCCACAGATGTCTTGCCAAACCCAGGAGATCCCCACACATTCACAAACTTCACGTTTTGTGCAGTCAGTTGGTCGATTATCTCAGCACATTCTTTGTCGCGTCCAGTAAAATGAGGAACCATATCAGGAAGGCCTGACGTCATCATTGTAGGAGATGGACGTCCTAAAATAGAAAACAAGATACATTTTCCGACTATACACAAACTGTGTTTCAAAGTTGTTTGTTTATTCTGGTATACATGTTTCAACGAGGAGTCCGAACCCATGTCCAAATACCTCCTCTGAGGAAAAGTAAAAGAAACTTCAGTTGAAACTCGTATAGCCTTGCAAGTAAATTACTCCCTTCAAAACCCAAAACGACCCATGCATTTCCGCAGTTAGGAGGGCAAAGCAAATATATATAAAGGATAAATATTACGTAGCTGTGTCTACGATTGAGCCGATAAAGGAATGCAATAGTGAAAGAAGGTAACTGAAATAAGAAAGATTAGTTACTATGAACAAAATACCAGGTTTGTGTTTTGTACTGTAGCTTTATTCTGCTTACTAACCATGGAACAAATGTTTCTTACTTGCCGAATGTCAAATTTAGCTAGCCGAACTCGTTGTACCGCTTAGGGGTCAAAATTACGGTTTTGATACCGCTTAGGGTGCTCAACATCAAACGCTGACATTTTTATGTGACGTGGTACCGTTTAGGGGTCGGGTGTCAGTCGAACAAACTCTTTTTGTTTGAAAACAGCAAGGGATAAAGTGCTTGATGACGTCCTCTTTATAGCAATCAAAGGCATCGAAACCTTTAATTCTAATTATAGGGGTCAAAGTAAGCTCGAGCCAGGCGTCAAAACGAAAATTCCCGACGTCAGGCTAGCACTGAGATTTTTTAAGCTGTTTTGCTCAGCATCTATTGGTGTTACTCTGTTAAGTACTTCTAAAAATATCCCTAACAGGACTATAGAAGTCATTTCTTATCCATTACACCTTTGCATTCAACATTGTCATGTGTTATACGCGGCCTCCTGACCAATCGACAATCCTGTTATGATCGACAGCATCATAAAAAGAATCGTGCCGAAGAAACGACTCCGCAAAGAAAACAGCGCATGAATGCCGATCGAAAGCGACATGAACAGAAGCGGGTAACGCAGACAACTCCACAGAGGAAACAGCGCATGAATGCCGATCGAAAGCGACATGAACAGAAGCGGTTGACACAGACAACTCCGCAAAGAGAATCCAATCGCCAGCGAGTAGCTTCTCTACGTGGCAATGAATCGGAGTATGCGCAGGCTTCAAGCTCAAAATGAAGCCAACACTCGACGCCGACAACAGCGTGCTGCAGTTTTAATATCGAAGAACGTCGCAGCCAAAAACAACAATATTTGCATAACCGTGGGTGGGCAAATCCAGAAATTTCTCCATTCCACGAACAAGAATGGGTGCGGGAAGAACTCATTGCCTTTCACAGCTTTGAGGAAAATCTCCGACACTTACGCTGGAAGGTATGCAGAGAAACAGCCGATCACCAACCAAAGTGTGCCCGAGCTAAACTCTACCTGCACCAGGTGCAAACGCGACAAAAAGACCTCGTGTCGATTGTTCTCAGCTGAAAACGACATGGATCCTGGGACAGTCCCTGCAAAACTACAGGATCTCACCGAAGTAGAGGAAATGCTGATCGCCAGAGCTTTCCCAATCATGTGTGTTTATCGGAAACACGGCGGCCAGCGTGGGTACAAAGTTCATGTCCTCAACTTTCCACAGGATGTTCAGGAATTTCTCAGCACTCTTCCAGCCAATGTGAGTGATCTGCCCGTTCTTATCATCAGGAAGGTAAGAATTGAAAACTATTCTGTATGGCTTTTATAGTTGTATTTATATTTTTGACCTCGCTGTGTATTGATGGCCAAATTTGCACAATTACGCATTAATTGCAATTCGGCCATTCTTTGTCATTGTTTCTTTTCAATGAAGAACAGTTAAACAAAGAATGCATGGTGAAATTTTTTTAAAATTGAAATCCTGCTTAATCAGACCACTGATTGTGTTTTTTTATTATTTGCTGCTGCATTTTAATACACAAGGATCGAAGAGAACACAACACTGTATACACGTGTTTGTACTTTGATTTACCATTGCAAAAGCTGTAGTTTGTTTTTTTTTTAGAATATTTGCCAATCTTACTACAATATCAGTGCCTAATTAATTTACAGTGTTTTATGATCTATGCAGTGAAGTTTCTTTAGCTGTCGATATGATGATGTGCATTTGTTTTCATGCCATGTACACTTGATATATTCAAAAGCATTTACAGCAGTTTTAGGAAAGAATTGCAATACGGCCATTCTTTGTCATTGTTTCTTTTCAATGAAGAACAGTTAAACAAAAAATGCATGGTGAAATTTTGTTTAATTTGAATTCCTGCTTAATCAGACCACTGATTGTGTTTTATTATTATTTGCTACATTTTCATACACAAGGATCAAAGAGAACACAATACTGTATACATGTGTTTGTACTTTGATTTACCATTGCAAAAGCTGTAGTTTGTGTATTTTAGAATATTTGCCAATTTTTACTACAGTATACAGTGCCTAATTAATTTACAGTGATTTATGATCTATGCAGTGAAGTTTCTTTAGCTGTCCATATGATGATGTGCATTTGTTTTTATGCCGTGTACACTTGATATTACGCTCGGGGATAACCAAAAACATTTATAGCAGTGTTTTCAGGAAAGAATTGGCCTCTGTTATCAGGACAACAAGTATTTATTTACAGTGCGCCAGTTCCTTTGCAGCATCCTTCCAAGATTTATGTCAATTGTGGATGAATAGTACAGGTTAGCTATGAAAGTGCATTGTATTGTGTACATCATGTGAATTATCTTATTAATCCACTTAAAACTTGTTGCCTTTTCTGATTTTTGTAGGAGCAAAGAAAGAGGTTCCTTGGCTAAACTTACACTTCGGTCCAAGTGGAAGTTCAATTTCTATGTCGTTTATAGGTAAGTAAAAACCTGAACATGTGTTTTCATCTCCAAAGATCATGCTAAAGGAAATGTTAAAGTGAAGGAATCATGCTGAGAAGCCAACTTCTGTGCTGTTAAGGGATCCTCATATACCAAGTCACTGACATCATGAAAGTGTAAGATTGTCAGGAGCCAAAAATGAACTCAATGCTGATGTGTACAACCCGATTGTCTGGTCCAACAAGAATGCCAAAGGAAAATGTTCTCAAAAACATTGGCCTGTATATTCTGTTGAGTACGCCACAAAAAAAAAATGTCGGTATATCTGTATGTTTTCTTAAAATTTGGAATGGTACTGTACTGTGCTCAAGTGGATGACATGCTCAGAGCCAAGTATTTTCTATGTGTACTTTTTTGACACAAGGTTTTGTTATTTACTTATTTGTTAGAGGTTGTTTGCTTTTTATGAAGGAAAACTTCAGTACAGTTATGTAATATAAGTGGCAATAACATGTGAGTATATAAGGCCAGCACCAAGGTAGACAGTAATCAATGTTGTAACAACAAATTTAAACCCTTTCACACCTAAGAGTGATCAAATTCAATTTTCTCCTTCAGTTGAAAGTGTACTGTATTGTACAGTATAGAGAATATATAGCTTTTTGTACCCTTTTGGTTAAGTGAATGCTGACTAAACTGTCACTTCTCACTACATAATTTATTTTATATAATGTATTTTGAAAAAGCTGAGAGATTCTGCATTTAGGCTTGGGAGTGAAAGGGTTGTTTACCTGCATGTATTAAGTTCATGATAGTTATTATTCCCTTATCCTCCAAGGGATTGTGCTCCTGCATGCTTTTGGTTGGAGAGTACGTCCTACTTTTTCCTACAAGGTTTTGGGTTTTCGTACCAGGCAGGAGCACTTGATGAAGCTTATATAACACAAATGTATGATAAAAAGGGCACACAATGATTAGTGTGCTGTATGATGATGATGACAATAAGATTAAGAATAAAATAAAATTGATGCTGATAGATATGTTGTTTTCTTATTGGGTCAGAGCTTCGTAACACAAAGTTACTATATTTCAGACCACTCTTTTTCTCCTTTAAGTGTTCAGCACTTGGTATAGTACAAGTAGTAAAAAGTTATTTTAATACGCTTGCCCCATCAACTACAACAAGCTGGTTACATCAAAGGTCGTATAAAATAGACACATTACTTCTATGTTTATTTTTTTGCGTCGAAACTTCTGATATATGCCAGTGCAGGACGGAGTGAGGGGGTATCTGCGATTATCGTATTTCTAGTAATCCCCGAACGAAGGGAGGGAAATAATCACGGCACTAATGCAGTAATACCGCTTTATACCGCCTTACTTGCTGACTCCAAGCGGGTCGCCATCTCAAAATTTAACGTTGTCTGTCAGTCAGTCTGGCGTCCGACTTTAGGCGCGATTACCCTGCTAACCAATAACAAAGGCCGGATCGATCACGTGTGCCCTGGCCTGTAGTTTTACTCCGAATAAGAGAAATTAGATTTGAACGAAGCATTTAGATTTGAACGAAGCAACAATATATCGTAGCTGCGTTCACGAAAATGGAAAACTTAAAAACTGAAGAACTTGAAACACAACAGTCTCGCGGAGCTCGTCTTCAAATAAGAAGGGAACAGGCACGAGAGGCGGAATCGTGAAACGAACGAACAACGCCAAATTCGTCTCGAGAAAAAGCGACAATCCTGTTATGATCGACAGCATCATAAACAGAAGCGTGCCGAAGAAACGACTCCGCAAAGAAAACAGCGCATGAATGCCGATCGAAAGCGACATGAACAGAAGCGGGTAACGCAGACAACTCCGCAAAGAGAACAGCGCTTGAAAGCAAATCGGAAACTTCAGGAGAAAAAGCGGGCCGAAGAGAAGACTCCGCAAAGACAACAGCGCATGAATGCCGACCAAAAGCGACATGAACAGAAGCGGGCAACACAGACAACTCCGCAAAAAGAACAGCGCTTGAAAGCGAATCGGGACCTACAGGAGAAAAAGCGGGCCGAAGAAAAGACTCCGCAAAGACAACAGCGCATGAATGCCGACCAAAAGCGACATGAACAGAAGCGGGTAACACAGACAACTCCGCGAAGGGAACAGCGCTTGAAAGCAAATCGGGAGCTTCAGACGCCGTTTTGTGTTAAACTCAGATACTTATTTAGAAAGGACAAGCAACAAAGGTTAGTCAGTGGAAATCGAACAATCACCGTGACAAATATATTCTATCCCGTATAGCTTGTAACTCGATCACTTCAAGAATGTATTAAAATCTGTATGCTGATCATTTTCCCTCGAAGTATTGTTTTACTACGCTTCTGTCGCCAGTTTCGGCTACCGTATTCGCTCAGAGCAATCGGAACGTCTTGAATGATTTAGTCAGATTAACAAATTGACGTCAGTTTTTTGTGTCTGAGGCGAGGCGCTTCGCCGAGTGGATCCGCAACTTTTTGACAATGTTATGACGCGTTTCATGATCAATAAGAGGACAGACATAAAAAAACTGGCGTCAATTTGTCAAGAAAACTGGATTTTGTTCGATTTGACCGAAATGTTGTCAACAACTTTTCCCGCTTTCTAAGTGGTCGAGGTTGAAATTCAAGACATTTCATTGGCCAAAAAGTGACAGTTTGACGTGAGCATTTCGCGCGTGCAAAATAAAATTTTGTCAAAGAAGTTGGTGTGGGGAACACGAGGTAGAAAACCCACACGGTCACGATTATCACAATGATTGTATTTTCTCTCTCGGTCTCAAAAGCTTCTCCCGTGCTCTCGCTCAACTATCTCTAATCACCTTAGATTTAATTACAAAATCTCCCTTAAAAGGCCGCGCCTATGATTACTTATTTGTTCAAGACGATTAGTTGACACATTAGATAGACTACAAAGGTGCACTCATTCTGACTCACAAGTCAAAATATGGCAATTATTTCCGTCGTATCACTCACTCACTCACTCACTCACTCACACGTATCACTCAGTTTCCGACACACTCCCCCATGTGGTTCCCGAAGGGAAGCACATGCTCCTGAGGAAGCTGACTGGTCCTAAATCAAACGCTTATAATCTCAAAACAATGTAATAACAATGTCCAGTTCAAAGTTCAAGCACTACTGTCGAAATCAACTATTGTCCACGCCGTGTTTCCTGGTCACAGGTCCGCGTCTTGTACGGCATCCTGAATGCGTAGCTCTGCTGCGACCGCGGCGTCTCGGCGGGGGTGAAAGATTGTCGCTTCTGGGTTTAAATTCGATGGATCTTGAGCACGGTTGGGCTTGTCACAGGACAACTCAAGGGGGTAGAGATATTGAACCGCCCTCTCTAAGTGCGTTTTTCCAGTCCGCACTTTCGCAGCTCTGACGACTCCATCGCGACCCTTGAAGAGCTCTGCTACTACGCCGAGGGGCCATTTTCCTCTGTTCTTCTCCTCGCTGCGCACGATCACGACATCTCCAATCCGTAAAGACACCGGCTTCCCGCCTCGGTTGCAGTGATGGCGCTCTCGTAGCGCTGTTAGATACTCGCCGGTCCACCGTTTCCATAACGCGTCCTTGCAGGACCGTAAGTATCTTGCTCGCTTGCGCAGGTCGTGGCTCTCTTCTCGCCAAGGTTCTTGCTCGGGCAGTCGGTTGGTGCACTGGAACAAGAAGGTAGCTGGCATTAGGATGGGAAGCTGGACATCATCCTCCACATAGGATAATGGGCGGCGGTTGAGCTGGGTCTCAACCTCGAGTACGACTTCACTCAGCTCTGTCCAGGTCAGCTTTCCGCCTCCGACCGTTTTAAAGAAGGCTCGCTTGAACAACCCGACCAGTCGTTCAAACTGACCTCCCCACCAAGGCGCCCGACTTAGGTTAAATTGCCATTTGATTCCCTCGTCTGTGAGGTAGGCCTGCAGTTGCTCGTCTTCCCTGATCTGCTTCACCCACTTCGCCGCACCAACAAAGGTCTTTCCATTATCGGAGAAGATTTTTGCCGGGCGACCACGGCGAGCTACTAGCCGCTTCAGACTTCCGAGGAAGGTCACAGTCTCCAGGTTTGGCAAGATCTCGAGGTGTAGTGCTCTGGATAAGCTGCAGGCGTACAAGGCCAGGTAGGCCTTGCCTTCCACCTTTGGTGACTTGCGGTATTTGATGGGCCCAGCAAAATCCACGCCTACTACCTCGAAGGCGGTTGAACCCTCCGTTCTCTCTTTGGGTAATAATCCAGGTGGCGGAGCGGCGAGTGCGAGCGCCTGATAACGCTTGCATCCCCAGCACGACTTGATCACCCGCTTCACGAGCTGCCGAAGACGCGGTACCCAGTGGCGCTCGCGAACACAAGCCATAGTGAGACCCACCCCTCCGTGCAGAGTACGGTAATGTGCTCGCTGCACGAACTTCTCTGTAAACTGGCAGTCGTCCGGCAGGTAGACAGGGTAGTGACCCTGAATGCGTCCCCGACACTCCAGCACTCCCTCTGCATTGGCTTGTAAGTTTAACTGGAGCTTGTCAGCTTCAAACTTGGTCGATTCCATGGTGCGAACCTGGGCTCGTCGAATCCACCATGAGGTTTGGTACTCCAGTTCGGCTGTGGTAAGCGGCTCCACGACTCTCGAATTTCCCTGACGACAATTGCGTGTAAACCTCGTGATCCACGCGCAAACGCGCAGGGTTTTCCGAAGATCGTGTCGATCGAGAAGCTGGTCGAACTCGTCGCCTTCGTTGTCCACGGTCGCTGCAACCAGCGTTTCTCGAATCACTCGGGACTCGGCCTTGGACTCCGGAGTGGCGGCCGTCACAGGGTTGGCCGGCCATGCGTCACGATTTTGTAGCCACGCCGGCCCGTCCCACCAGAGTGGACAGTCGACTGACCCGCCACGACTTCCGAGGTCCGCCGGGTTTTGATCGGTCGGCACGTGTCTCCATTCGTCGATCTTACACGCTCTGATCTTCCGAACGCGATTTGCGACAAACTGGCGGTATTCTCCACCGCCGCCGATCCAATGTAGCGCGACTGTACTGTCGAGCCAGCAATGAACAGACGTGACAGGAAACCCGACCAGCGCGCGGCGTACGTTCTCAACTAAGTTGATGGCCATGTGTCCCGCTACCAGCTCGAGTCTCGGTATCGTCAGGCCCTGTTTGGCCAGACGTGCTTTTGCTGTTAACAGCCCTTGAGTTGGTCCCGATGATTGACGGACTACGGAGTATACTGCAGCAGCTACTCCCCGTCCGCTCGCATCTCCGAACGCGTGTAGCTCCACCGCGTCGATGGGTTCGCGATAGGTGGCGAGGCACCTTCTCGTGGTCACGTTGTTAGGTAGGGCGCTCTCCCATCTCGTCCACTTTGCGGCGAGATCCTTCGGTAGACGAGCGTCCCATGCTTGCTTCAGCTCACACGCTTCTCGGTAGAGGAACTTCCCTTGGAGAGTCACTGGCGAGACGAGTCCTATGGGATCATAAATACGGGCCACTTTGCCCAGGATTCCTCTTTTCGAAGGCACAGTTTCTCCTACAGGGATGGAAACACTCAATGTGTCTGCTGCTTTGTTCCAACCCAGGCCTAGTAGCTTGCACCCCTCCCCTGAGGCGTAACTTAGCTGGAGTTTGGCGTAGGTTGTTTCTCCATCACCGCCAGGAGGTAGGATCTGATTGGACTCCAGCTCGGGTTCGTTGGAATGCCATTTATGGAGTGTGAAACCACCGTCGGCGAAGATGGTAATTACGTCCCGCTTCAGACCGCTGGCTTCGTTCACCGTGGGCCCACCTGAAATAAGGTCATCAACATAGAGGCTGCGCAAGATTTCCTCCACTATCTCTGGAAGTCGGTCGCTCCAGCTCTCCAAGTGTTGCTCAATGACTCCGCCCAACAGAAACGGAGAGGGCGCAAGACCAAACAGCACCCTGGTGAACCTTAGAGTTTGGACTTCTGTCGAGTTCAAGTCGCGTAGCCAGTGGAAGCGGAGAGCGTCCCGCTCCCCTTCCCTGACGCGTACTTGCAGGAATGCCTTACGCACATCTCCCGCCACGGCCACTGGATGAAATCGGGCACGGACTAAGACGTTCCATAACTTGTTCTGGAGTGCCGGACCTGGATCGAGACAGTCGTTGAGAGACGGCGTTCCCTCCCTAGCGCGCGCGGAACAATCGTACACCACTCGTAACTTGGTGCTTTCGGCGCTTTCCTTGATTACGGCTCGGTGTGGCATGTAAAACTCCCTCCCCACCGGATGGGAAGGCGCAGGCTCGACCACACCTTCCGCAAGCTGTTCCTTGATAATTGCGTCGTAATCTTCCAGCTTTCCAGCTCGACGCAACTTGGTCACCTGCGTGGTCAGACGACGAAGGCTGCCAGCTCGGTTGTTAAGAAGCGGGGGATGATCACCCTTCCACGGCAGCCCGGTCTCGTACCAGCCCTCTTGCTCATCGCGAGTCAGTTGCTCTCGAAATTCTCTGTAGACCTCCCGTTGATCTCCAGCAGGCGAATCAGCCAAACCGAGCACGTCTAGGGCGCACAATCCCTCGTAGTCAGCGGTCGCGTTGACTGCGAGAAAACCGGCAGACAGGTCAGCCTCGATTCCAGGCGCCATAATAGTCCATCCAAAGCGAGTAAGTTCCGCTACCGGCTCTCCGTGCCGCCCGACTCGTAGTGGCGCTCGAGTACGTACCTGAGCGAACTCGTTCGCTCCCAGAATGATATGTACCGGTAAACGATCCTTTGTGGGACGATCTTCTAACTCTACGCCCCGCAAGTGCGGGTAGTTGGCGATTCGGCACTCGTTGTGAGGATTATCCAGCATAAATAGTTCCTTCTTGTTAATTCGCGTGACTCGCGTGTTCAGCGCGAAATTGCCTTTGAGCGCCTTCAGACAGACGTCATATTCACGCAGTTTCGTTGTTGTCACTCCTAACAACGTCGCAATGCGTCGCGTGCTACTTCTGGCGGTACGCGCGTGTGTCAAATCAATTACGGTTGATGACACGTATGAGTGGCTCGCACCACTATCCAACAGCGCTCGAAACTTCCGGCCGTTAATCTCCACTAATACCACCGGATGCACGGCTGAGGCATTTCCGACATCGGTTGTCAATCCTGGCTCTTCTGACGTCTGGCAAATTGACGTGTGATGACACTTATGGCAGAGACGGCACGACATCTTGCTTTTGCAGGCATTGGCACTGTGTTGCCCTGCAGCGCAGTTGAAGCATAATTTCTTCTGCATTAAGATCTTTTTGCGCTCGGCTGGTGAAGTCACTTTGTCACAGTTGGAAGCGCGGTGATCTTCGCTGTCACAATAAACGCATGTGTAGGAGCCGTACTTGACGTCACGGTCGTGTGACTGGAAGGCGCGGGCTTGTGGTAGGCCAGAACTACGCTTGCTAACAACGCGCTTGTCAACTTTCGTGATCGTGTTCGTCTCCGTCCACTTTCTCAGTGCTTCTATCAGTTGCGTGAACGTCCAGTCACGCCAGTCACCGGCCACGTGGGTCACGAGTTCCCTCTTGAGGAGCTCGAGTTTCTTTACAATCACGAAGAAGGCAGCGCCCTGAATCGTGTTGAGTTTCCCCAGCGTTGCCAAGCTCTCCACGTTAAACAGCAGTTTCTCGTAGAACTGGTGTATTTTTCCGACATCTCTCTCAGATATAGGCTCCAACTCCAGTAGGTTGATCACATAGGCGCCTGCGACTTCGTTCGGATGACCATATTTATCTTGAAGATACTTCATGGCTCGAACATAGCCTTCCTCCGTGAAGGGAAGGCAGTCCAGCGCGCTCCGAACTCGCGGTTCCACAAGCTCCTTTAAATGTGAAAACTTAGTCACTCCGTGTACTTTCTGGGAGTCAACCATGGCTTTGAACTGCCCCTCGAAGCGTACCCAGTCCAAGGGCGTGCCATTGAATTTTGTAATAGAGATCTTGGGCAACCTAACGGCGGGCGTGGACTGTTCCGTAAGCTCCTTCTGCTTTAATGCAGCTTCTAGCTTCTGTTGGTGAAGTTGCTTCTCAAGCTCCATGGTCTTTTCGTGGATGTGGTCTTGCTCGGCGTGTCGTGCCTGACTTTCCATTTCCTTCAGGCATTTGGCCAACTCTTCGCAGCTCTCGTCTGCGAGTGAGAGGTCTCCGTCGATCTCCTCCGACCATTCCTCGATGTTCTCTTCCGTCTCGCCTAATGTAAATTTAGTCTCGTGGATTGACCCTCTTAAAAGATCAATCTCTCCAGCAAGTTTAGCAATCGAAGAGCGCTGTCTTTCGATAGCCAACTGGTCTTTTTTCTCAAGCACATCCTTAGTTTTCTTCAGTCGAAGATGAAGTGCCTTTAGTTTTGAGTCCAACTCACCGAGTTGCTTCTTGAGGGACATGATGTTCCGCAGTAGTATTCTGTACTTGAGATTCCAGAATTCTGTCACAGGTATACGGTTTATTCCCCGTCGGAGGTGCCAGTAATGTGGGGAACACGAGGTAGAAAACCCACACGGTCACGATTATCACAATGATTGTATTTTCTCTCTCGGTCTCAAAAGCTTCTCCCGTGCTCTCGCTCAACTATCTCTAATCACCTTAGATTTAATTACAAAATCTCCCTTAAAAGGCCGCGCCTATGATTACTTATTTGTTCAAGACGATTAGTTGACACATTAGATAGACTACAAAGGTGCACTCATTCTGACTCACAAGTCAAAATATGGCAATTATTTCCGTCGCATCACTCACTCACTCACTCACTCACACGTATCACTCAGTTTCCGACATTGGAAAGAGATGAAACTAGACGCTTTTCTGCTGCGGTTTTCTCGACAATTTCAAGACAAAGCTCAAGGAAATTCGCATCTGAACACT